>CM053565.1:37348775-37442048 GCA_028646485.1 Cryptoprocta ferox
CCCGTGCCTGGGAGCGCTGTGTGTTTGGTTGTGCTGTCGCTGTCTTGAAATTCTTAACCATTTTTGAGCAAAGGGCCCCACATTTTTTATTCTATACTGGGCCCAGCAAATCATGTAGCCAGTCCAAGGAACAGGCAGGCCACGATGCAGTGAGATACACGCCGAAACAGAGGAAGAGGGGGCACAAAAAGGGCTCCAAATACAGTCTTCTCAAAAGGACGGGTGACCCCAGCTGAATCCTGGAGGATGAGGGGGACACTTCACACACACAAAGAAGGGGGAAGAATGTACCAAGCAAAGGGAGAGCCTTTAGGGGCACCTGGGTGGCTCAGTCAGTTAAAGCATACAACTCTTGGTTTTGGCTCCGGTCATGATCTCACTGTTCATGAGATTGACCCCTGCATCAGGCTCTGCGCTGACAGTGTAGAGCCTGCTTGGGATTCTCTCTCTCTCTCTCTCTCTCTCTCTCTCTCTCTTTCTCTCTCTCTCCCTCTCTCTGCCCCTCCCCCTCTCAAAAACAAATAAACTTTTTTTTTTAAGGGAGCACCTTTGTACAAACACCCTGAAATGGGAAAGTTCAGGGTGCCTCATAGAACCACTACAGTGGGGAATGTGGCGGAATGGTAACACACCACAAGGCTGAAAGGGGAAATGGGACCCAGAAGGGCCACGATCACTCTGAAGAAGAACAAAATGGAGGGGCTCACCCTATTGGACATCAAAACTTTTGGTAAAGCTCCTATAATTTAGGGAGTGTGGCTTTGGGATAAACAGACCAGTGCAACAGAGACCCCCAAAATGAACCCACACACAAACGGAAACATGATTATGACAAAGAAGGCATCAATCAGTGGGGAAATAATACATGATTCAATAAATGGTGTGAGAACAATTGGCTACCATATAGGTTAAAAAAAAAAATTAGACATCTCTTGTGGACCACACACAAAAATAACTTCCAAGTGGCTTAAAGACCTAAATGTTAAAAATAAAGCTTTTTTTTTTAAATATTTATTTTTGAGAGACAGAAACAGAGCAGGAGTGGGGGAGGGGCAGAGAGAGAGGAGGACAGGGGATCTGAAGCTCACAGCAGCAAGTCCTAAGTAGGGGTTGAACCCACAAACCTCGAGGCCATGACCCAAAGTCAGATGCTCAACCAACAGAGCTACCCAGGCGCTCCAAAAGTAAAACTTCAAAACTTTCAAAACATGGGGCGCCTGGGTGGCTCAGTCAGTTGGACGTCTGACTTCGGCTCAGCTCATGATCTCGCGGTCTGAGAATTTGAGCCCCGCATCAGGCTGGCAGCTCAGAGCCTGGAGCCTGCTTCAGATTCTGTGTCTCCCTCTCTCTCCGCCCCACCCCTGCTCATGCTCTGTCTCTTTGTCTCTCAAAAATAAATAAAACATTTAAAAAAATAAAATAAAGTAAATAAACGTTAAAAAATTAAATAAAATAAAAATAAATAAAAAATAAAACTTTCAAAACCATCATCAACAAAAAAGGAGTCTCTTTTATTGACAAAAAAGGAGTAACTTTATAAACTCAAAGCAGAGAAAGGATTTCTTTAAAATAGTGCAGAAAGGATCTTTTCCTAAAAGGAAAGATATGCTGGACCACACTGCTAATTTAACATTTTGCATAACAAAATGTGTGCATACTCTAATTTATTCACTCTCTCCTCAAACCCCTGTCAAGCACAGCCCAGTCTACGAAGGTAGAGCTTCCCAAGTGGAGGGCAGAATGGGATGGACGTGAGACTGAGACTGAGATGTCTAGCCATTGTTCCCCACTTCCAGGTATCAAGGAAGTCGAATTATTAATCAGAAGTTTACTTAGTAAAGATGGAATCAAAACAAACTATCAAGTGTATCTAGCTCGTCCTCGGGGTTTCTCATCTGGGAGGCTCTCACCTTGCCCCACAGTGGGCTCTTTCCCACCCTCTAAGTATCAGTTGGGTCTCACATTGCCCTGCTTACTTCTTGGCCTCTAGCACAATCTGTCAGATTTGTCTATGATCTCTCTCCCACAAGATTCCACGAGGCCAATGACCCTGTCATAAACAGGCAGTCCATGGAGCCAAGACACACTGTTTTTTGTTTGGCTTGCTTACTGTTTTCCAAAACTTTGACTTATTGGCAATATTTAAAAATCAAGAGGTTTTAGGGGTGCCTGGCTAGCTAAGTCAATGAGCATCCTACTCTTGGTTTCAGCTCAGGTCATGATCTCACGGTTGGGGAGTTCTGAGCCCTGCACCAGGCTTTGCACTGACAGCGTGGAGCTCGCTTGGGATTCTCTGTCTCTCCCTCTC
Organism: Cryptoprocta ferox; assembly: GCA_028646485.1. NCBI lineage: Eukaryota > Metazoa > Chordata > Mammalia > Carnivora > Eupleridae > Cryptoprocta > Cryptoprocta ferox. The sequence goes on from CM053565.1 coordinate 37,351,084, forward strand.
TGCCTCTCCCCTGCTCAAGTTTTTTCTCTCTCCCCAAAATAAACAAACATTTTATTTAAAAATCAAGAGATTTTCTATAAACATCTGAATGTCCAAGTTGTCTCGAAAAAGATCCAGCACAATGGGCTGGAGGTGAGTAGCTGCTACAGCCTCTAGTTCTCCCCCAGGCCCCCACCCCCACCCCATTACCTCACACTCGGCTGTCAGCACTCCTTTATCTTAACCTGCCTGGTCCCCGGAGGCCTTTGGAATCTAAATCCACTCTATTCGCCCTTGCAACTGAGCATTTCAATTTATATACTGAAAGAGCAAGAAAGGTTGACTGTTTTGAAGAAAATATTTTGGACTACTCTCTGGGAAGGCTCTACCCCACACAATCTGGAAGACACACAGGACCCCCCTTAGGGTGCCTGAATTCTTCTTTGCCCCTAGAACCACAGTTACCCTCCCTTGAATCCATGCTAATGAGGTGGGTATTCTTTCCTTAGATTATATAAGTGATATATTTAAAGTAGATTAATCCAGTTCTAGATTGGATTCATCTGAACAATAAGTGATTTAGTTAAGGTTTGGATTATATCATTTGCTGGTTAAATAAAAGTGCTGCCCTAAATCCTCCAAGAAAGAGTACGTGGGTAACTGGGTGGGTATGACAGTGGGAATTTGTCGCGTTTGGGAGGTTCAACATCGAAATCCCATTTAAGGGGTGCCAATCTACCCCACGAAAATTCTTCTCCAAGCAAGTAGGGCTGCAACAGAGTCACGAAGGTAGAACGTGCCAGAGAACACAGGACGCAGGATGCCCAGAAACCTCCGCCAGTTTTCTGCGCAGCCCTGACACCGTCCTCCCGCACTGCGCAGGCGCCTAGACGGACCAACCTTTCCCCTCCCCCTTCTACCTCTCCGGAATCGAGAGGACGCCCTCCCGCAGCAGAGCTTCTGCGCAAGCGCCGTCCCGCGTCCCCGCCCCCCGACCAATCGGAAACGGCGGCGCCAGGGGGCTGGGGCCACGATGCCGTGGGTGGGGCCAGGACGTGAGGGCAGCGCGCTGGCGTCACAGGGGCGGCTATATAAGTGAATACAGGCGCCGCCCCTCCGCCCCAGTCACTGAGCCGCCGCCGAGGACTCAGCAGCCTCCCCCTCGAGCCCCCTCGCTTCCCGACGCTCCGTCCCCCCCGCCCGCCTTCTCCCGCCGCCGCCTTCCGCAGGCCGTTTCCACCGAGGAAAAGGAATCAGTATCGTATGTCCGCTATCCAGAACCTCCACTCTTTCGGTAAGTCGCGGAAAAGTCCCGGGGGGAGAAAGGCCTGGGTGGGGTGGCGAAGTGCTCCGGGCCCGGAGACCTGCCAGTGCTACGGGCTTTCGTAAACCTAGGAGGAGGGAAGGTGTTCGGGCTCGCAGGAAGCGGGGCCTCGGCCGGGGCCCTGGGGTCTGTCCTTAAGCGCGACCGGAAGGAGCGGGCAGGGAGGCAGCCCTTGGGCGGGCCTAGCGTCTATCGGGTGTCGCATTTACTAATGGCTCCCGGGCCGCCTCGGGCCCCACCCGCCCCCTCCCGCCACCCCTGCGTCACGTCCGTTACGTCACCGCGGTTGTCGCGGAGCCGGGAGTAAGAGGCGGCGCCAGCCCTAAGTGACAAACGCTCCCGCCAATGGGGCGAGAAGCTTGGCCCCGCCTTGGAGTTCTGGTTCCGGCCGGTTGCATCAGCCGGGTGGGGCGCTGCCTGCCAGCCCATGCTCCCCTGGCACGTGATCGGCTTCCGAGGGCGGGCCTGGGGCAAGAGGCCCAGCCTTTCCCCGGCGCCGGGGAAGCCAGCCGTCCCGGCCTGACCCGTTCGGGGACGGCCGACAAGGACACGTCTGACGTGATCTCAGCCCTGGCGGTTTCAGTATTTGTTTCTGCACGCGCAGAAGATCCACGGGGAGGGTGACGGTGGCACCTGAGCCCCAACAGCCCTAACCGAGCTTGATCTTTCTTCCCAAGACCCCTTTGCTGATGCAAGTAAGGGTGATGATCTGCTTCCTGCTGGCACTGAGGATTATATCCATATAAGAATTCAACAGAGAAACGGCAGGAAGACCCTTACTACTGTCCAAGGGATCGCTGATGATTACGATAAAAAGAAACTAGTGAAGGCGTTTAAGAAGGTGGGTATTCGGGGAGATCGCAAGAAGGTCACATTTAACTTGCTCCGGAGGGGGTGCTTGCTTGGATTCCCACGAGGGGTTGTTGGTGCACCGGGGCTGTTGCTTGGGCTAATGGGTTTCTGGCTTCATTCCTGCTTGCAGAAATTTGCCTGCAATGGTACTGTGATTGAGCATCCAGAGTATGGAGAAGTAATTCAGCTACAGGGTGACCAGCGCAAGAACATATGCCAGTTCCTCGTAGAGGTGAGTTCGGTCACTTGGTGATAATCCATTTGTGCCTCCACCCTGTCTGCTGTCATCTTCCTAGTCTATTCAGTCTGTTCTGGAGTCATGGAATACGGATTTGTAAGACTAAGCAAAATAGCAGTTAAGTTTTGAAGTAGAGAAGGGTTTCTAAAAGCAGAAGGGACTCGTCTGCTTTAAATTCAGTGCTTATATGGATGTACTTATCTCTACACTCAGCGTGTGGGCTAGAACTTAAAGCCCCCAGATCAGGAGTTGCACGCTCTACTGACTGAGCCAGCCAGGTGCTCTGTACATGGATCTGCTTTAAAGACGCACGTTTAAATGGCACAGATACTAAAACAAGCTGGATGTCTGATTGGCATTTCCTAAGTGCTAAAATCCTGTTACATCATTGGTTCTTAGCGGAGTATCCTGAGTTAAGAACCGTTGTGTTCTAATGCTGGAGATGTGCGTTTGCTCTTGGTCTTCTTGCCCAGCGTAGGAGCAAGAAAGAGTTGCTGGCATCAGAAGTGGGGGGGGGGTTAATCCCCTTTATAACTTTTTCCTTTTTTCTTTGCAGATTGGACTGGCTAAGGACGACCAGCTGAAGGTTCATGGGTTTTAAGTGCTTTTGGCTCACTGAAGCTTAAGTGAGGATTTCCTTGCAATGAGTAGAATTTCCCTTCTGTCCCTTGTCACAAGTTTAAAAACCTCACAGCTTGTATAATGTAACCATTTGGGGTCTGCTTTTAACTTGGACTAGTGTAACTCCTTCATGCAATAAACTGAAAAGAGCCATGCTGTCTAGTCTTGAAGTCCCTCATTTAAACCGAGGTCAAGCAGTAGGCGCCTGGCAGTGTCCAGCCTGAAACCAAGCAGTAACGTGATGTTTCGGTCAAGCCCAGAGCCCCAAGATCACAGCCGGCTATGTCTGGCCAGAAGCTTCTCGGCTCTCCCTCTTCAGAGTTCCCTGCCCTAAGAGAATGTCACCACCCGAGCAGCCCGCGGTGCAGCGGAGAGGACAGGATGGGGTAAGACAGCCACGGCAGCTGCACTGCCACAGGGAGGCCTTGGTAGTCAAAGAAAAGAAAGATCCCTGGTGTCTCTGACCTGACCGGGTGGGCACAGCTTAGAGCAGCCACCTTCCCTCTAGTGAGGTGTGATAGGACATCTGACTTGCCACCGAGGTCTCCGTGACCAGACACATCTTAGCTAATTGATGTCCGAACTCCAGAATGTGAGGCCAACCTTCTATCTGAGTTAAACTTCTGACAAGGGAACAAACTTCAAACTGATGTGTGAGTCACGTAGCCGGCCATAGTGCTTGCAACTTACTAGCAGCAGCTGCCCAATGCCATGTGAAGTAACAGACTCGTTTTTTGGTTTATTTTTTCCTTCAGTTTTAATGTTATGTAATGTATTTAAGCCCTTATTTAAATAAAACTTGTTTTCAGAAACACCTGATTTGCAGATTGTATTTTATGTATAATCAGTCTTGTGCGTGGGAAGGAACCACAGAAAGGGGCAGTGGAGGATAGTCTACACCCACCAGTCAACTGGGGCCTCACCTCTTGGCAAAGAAAACCTGTGTGAGCTTGTCCCTCCCCAAGGTCCCCGCAGAGTCCGGAAAGGAGAGACTGCGCGGGGGACAGATTTCACGGGTCGATGGGCCATCCCCGCACGTGGCTGTGGAGGAGCTTGCCTTGTGAGCTGATAGAGCGGTTTGGTTGGAAGCCCTTGAGTCCCCTCAGTGACAGGATCTTGCCTTTCTAAAGGCTGTAACAAAAGGACGATTGTGGTGTGGGACTTTATCTGATCCTGAGACCCCTGGGAGGTGTACAAAAGTGCTTTTTACTGGGAATGAGTTTATAGTATTAGAAAGTTTAGTGACTAAAGCACTTTGAGAAACTGAAAATGTCAGGCCATTCCTTGACAAAGGACAATGAATATGTGGACTCTGTTTTGGGGGCCTTTATTTTTTTTTTTTGAGAGGCAGAGACCACCTGAGCAGGGGAGGGGCAGAAAGAATCCCAATCAGGCTCTGTGCTGCCAGCCAAGACCCCCTGGTCTCAGAGCTCAACCTCATGTCCTAAACCAAAACAGTCCCTACGCTCAGCTGCCTGCCTGGGCCATTAATTATATTAAAACTGTCCCAGCACGTGGATCATGAACGGGTACAGATTCCGGATTGTAAAATACAGGCTTCAAACCACTGAGAAGTCACGATGAATCTGCACTTACTCTATTGCTAGCCAGTTGGAGATAAAAGGTCAGCCTTGTGAATGAGTCCGTATAGAGGCCAACCTAGAACAAGGTGAAGTGTGGGGGAGGCTGGTGAAAGGCTGAACCAGTGACAGCTGCCCTGAAAATAGGATTTTAATCCGGGAGGTAGCGGGTCATAACAAGGTCCTACCAAACTCCTGTTGTGTTCAGCAAACAAGAACTTAACCAATTGGTGCCAAACACAATGGCACTGTTCGAAACATTTTGAGTGATAAGTTTTTTAATGTTTATTTTTGAGAGAGTGTGTCTCTGAGGGAGACCCAGAAGAGCAGGCTCTAGGCTCTGAGGTGTCAGCACAGAACCTGATGTGGCGCTCGAACTCATGAACCAGGAGATCATGACCTGAGCCAAAGTTGGACACCTCTGGCTGAGCCACCCAGGCACCCCCAAATCTGTAAGATTTCACTGTAGAGCGAAGGGCACTTCTAGAAGCAACCCTAGAGGCCAACCCACAGAAGACCACATCAGAAAATAGGATAAAACAGTAGAAAGTGATGCTGTAGGTTGATGTGCAGGTCCTGTGCTCAGCTGTTGAGATATCTTTTGCCTTTTAAGGACTTAACAGCATTCTAGAATGAGATTATTGGGAGTTAAACTAGCAACATCAGTAATCCCCCATCTGTAGAGCCAATCAAAACGATTAACCATGAACATGACCAGAGGTTTCAGAAAACTTTATTCAGTATCTCAGGCCTGAGATAAAAGCATAATTGTGTCTATTTGATGGTTGGGGGAAATTTGCAAGGCCAATCAGTGGTAGGGTTTCATCCAGAACCCCAGCTCCCTGTCCGTCCTTGCTATTCCTACCAGGTGACTGTACAGTTCCAATCTAAATAGCTCATTTTACCAAGATCGGTATATACCGTGTAGAGTGTGGGGAATCATGGGGCACGCAACAGTAATCTGGAAGACACTGTGCTCAGGAAGCTGGTGGCCTGACAGGAGTGGAAGACCAGCACACAGCCTTGACGTGACACAGAAAGGAGCCAATGCCACCCCCGGCTTGGCCGAAGTGTCACAGGTTTTGAGGACTGGCAAGTCTCCCCCACCCCATCCACACCCACGGGGGCCGGGGGAGGCTTCATAAAGGAGGTGGCATCTGAAGCAGGGTGTTACAGTCATAGAGGAATCAAGGCCCAGAGGTGGGAGCACCCAGAGTATATGAGGGCCCTGAGGTAGGACCACTTGGCTGGAATAAAGGCCTCGTATAAGAGCAGGAATAACAGTACCGTCTCACTCTATGCCAGGCCTGTTCTGAGAGCTTAAGGTGTTCGTGTAACAGGAGAGACTCAGCCCCACATAGAACATTGAGAGAAGCAGTAGAGCTGAGCCAGCAAGTAGGTGATGAGAAGGAGCAGAGGGGAAAAGGGGCTGGAAAGTGTGAGGTCAGAGTGGGCTGAGCCGCCAGCCATTTAGATGTCAGCCTGCAAGAAGTCACCAGAAGAGCAGATCTCGATGAGAAATATCTCCCAGCTCTGTGCTCTTGGTTCCTCTCCCCCCGCCCCCTGCCTGCCCAGTCTCCTCTCTGCCTCCTCACTCTGTCCGTCCTCCCCTTCCCTCTCCTGTTTCCTCCCTTCTCACCTCACTCTCCTGGCCCCAACCGAGGCCTACCGTCTGCCACAGGGACACGCCGACACAAACCCAATGTTCCTTACAATTGTGTTAGCAAGACAAAATGAATACTGGTCAGCTAACACTGCACAGGAATCCACAAAAACTACTTTAAAGCCTATTCAAAGTTTACCTATAAATAGGACAAAGAAAGATGGTATATTTGGGAACTGAACATTTCTACCAACTGGCTCTGGCATTGACCTGCTTCCTTGCTTACCAGCCTGGGTGCTGCCCCCTTGTGGCATGCATCGAGTGTCAAAACACAGTTTACTGTTAAACTGGCTTTGGAATGAGGAGCTGGCTCCCTAACTTTTCAGGAGATGCACAATTAGCAAACCGTGTGAGGCTCTGGCCATTTCTTCTCTTGGACTCTCTTCAATCCTCCTAGTTTAAATATTCATAAAATGCACTGTTCTTGAGAAGCTTGTTAAAAATTCAGAGTCTAGGGTCGCCTGAATGGCTCAGTCGGTTAAGTGCCCGACTTCAGCGGGGGTCATGATCTCAAGGCTCATGGGTTCAAGCCCTGCATCAGGCTCTGTGCTGACAGCTCAGAGCCTGGAGTCTGCTTCAGATTCTGTGACTCCTTCTCTCTCTGCTCCTACCCCCAATTGTATTTTCTCTCTCTCTCTCAAAAATAAACTTTTTTTAAAAAGTTCAGATTTTAGGGGCGCCTGAGTGGCTCAGTTGGTTAAGTTTCTGACTCTTTTTAATTTTTTTAACATTTATTTTTGAGAGAGAGAGAGAGAGACAGAGCATGACTGGGGGAGGGGCACAGAGAGAGAGGAACAGAGTATCTGAAGCAGGCTCCAGATTCTGAGCTGTCAGCACAGAGCCCAATCAATGCCGGGCTCAGACTCATGAACTGCGAGATCATGACCTGAGCTGAAGTCAGATGCTTAACCGACTGAGCCACCCAGGCGCCCCATCTGACTCTCGATCTCAGCTCAGGTCTTGATCTCAGGGTCGTGATTTAACAAAAAACATTTGAGATTAGAGGCCCCACCCAGGACAGCTATGCTTTGCTGGGTGTTAGCTGAACAACCCGCCTGCTTTTCAAGGGCCTACAAAAATGTCTAGGAACTGAAAGAAATTCATCATTTCTCAAATTCGACCCTGCAAAACTCAGAATGAATAAGTGTTTAACACTACAGAAGGTAACGCTGGCTATAACTGTAACATAATTCTTATAGAACTATACGTAAACATTTCTAGAAAAGGAACGATATTACTTGTAACAAAACTTAGATTTGTAAAGTTTGTAAACACCTTTCCAAAAATACTACAGAAAACATCTGTTTGGCCTGTGGGTGCCTTTTATTCACTTGGTATAAGGTACCACAGAGCCCCTGAGGTCAGCATGTCTGGCCCACAAGCTCCAGGAAATGGCCCTGCCTCTAGAGCCAGAGCCTCTGATCCAGAGATTCCGATGTGGGGCCCAGGAACCTGTCTTTTTAATGTCAGCCAATTCATCCGGGAGGGCCACAAACCACACTGGGGAAACGCTGCTGTGGCTAATGGGGAGCTATAGAGGAAACATGAGCAGGAGAGAAGCATTACCAGAGCTAAGCTTCAGGGAAAGAAATCAAGAGTACTGTATGTAAGGGGCGCCAGACTGGCTTAGCCGGTGGAGTGTGCAACTCTTGATCTCAGGATTATGAGTTCCAGACCCACATTAAATGCAAAGATTTCTTAAAAATAGAATCTTTAGGGGCATCTGAGTGGCTCAGTCAGTTAAGTGTCCGACTTTGGATTTCAGCTCAGGTTGTGATCTCACAGTGCATGAATTTGAACCCTGTGTCAGCCTCTGCACTGACGGCGTGGAGCCTGCTTAGGATTCCGCCCCCCCTCTGCCCCTCCTCTCTCTTTCTCAAAGTTAAAAAAAATTTTTTTTTAATCTTTAAAAAAGAAAAGGAGGGGCGCCTGGGTGGCTCAGTCAGTTAAGCAGCCAACTTCGACTCAGGTCATGATTTCATGGTTAGTGAGTTCCAGTCCCTTGTCAGGCTCTGTGCTGACAGCTCAGAGCCTGGAGGCTGCTTCGGATTCTGTGTGTGTCTCTCTCTGCTCCTCCCCTACTCACCCTCTGTCTCTCAAAAATAAATAAATGTTAAAAAATTTTTTTAAAGAAAAGGAGTATTTAAGATGGTTTGAAAAGGGGGTGGCCAGGAGTCAGAACTTGGTTACCAGCATCTGAGAAACCAACCCCTAAGATTTTGGCATTTTCACGTATGTAAAATCCCACATATGTGGGCATTTCTTGCAAGACTGCCCAGAGCTTTTATTAGATTCTTTTTTTTTAACAAGATTTTTTCTAATTTTTATTTTTGAGAGAGAGAGCAAGCACAAGTGGGAAGGGGCAGAGAGAGGGACACAGAGGATCCAAAGCAAGCTTTGCACTGACAGCAGAAAGCCCAATATGGGGCTTGAACTCATGAACCATGAGATCATGACCTGAGCCTAAGTCAGAGGCTCAACTGACTGAGCCACGCAGTCGCCTCCCTTTTATCAGGTTCTTTAAAGAGTCCATTACCCAAAACAGGGGCACCTGGGTGGCTCATTCAGTTGAGTATTCAACTTTGGCTCAGGTCATGATCTCATGGCTGGTGAGTTTGAACCCAACATTGGGCTCTCTGCTGTCAGCACAGGGCCCACTTCAGATCTTCTGCCCCTCTCTCTCTGCCCCTTCCCCTCTCAAGCTCACACTCTCTCTCTCTCTCTCAAAAATGAATAAACATTAAAAAAAAAAAAAGAGCCCATTACTCAAAACACCTAAGAATCACTGGCCTGTGATTTCCTCCCCAGGCTTACAAAGCCCCGGAGACTAACAAACGTTTTCCAGGCATAGCATCGCAAGCAGCAACGTGCCTTTTCCCATATCGACTTTGAAAATTAATAACTATTTAAAAATATTTCTAAACAGCTCCCAGACCGAGCGAGTGCTGGGCAGAAGGCACACACGCAACAGCCAGGCTCCACAGCCTCGGCTGCCCGAGCGTGACTCACTCGCTCCCAAGCCACTGTCGCCAGCCATCGCCCGGCCTCGGCAGTCTAGGTGGTTGCACAGTTTAAATTGTCTTTAATCTTAGCCCTTGATGGTCAATTTATACCCAGAATGGACAACTGGTTAAAAACAGGAAGCACAGGGAACGCAGAGGTCAAACACGTTAACGTGGAACATAAAACACGACAGCCTTTTGTGTGTGTCAAGTCACTGGCTCTCCATTTCTGTGGAACAGTAGAAAACAGGCACAAGGACAAAGTCAAGGCAGAGAGATGTGACCTAGCTAGGTTTCAGGGTTCACCTGGGAGACAGAACTGCAGGCTCTTGCTGCTCAGTATCCCCTGTGAGCTCATTAGAATTTTAAGCCCGGTCCCAGACCTCCCAAACCCATCTTCATTTTAACAATCTGCATTTAGGGGCGCCCTGCTGGCTCAATCAGTTAGGCGTCTGACTCTTGGTTTTGGCTCAGGTGATGATCTTACAGTCGGTGGGATGGAGCCCCCTGTTGGGCTCTGTGCTGATACATGCCAGGATAGTGTGGAGCCTGCTTGGGATTCTCTCTCCCCCACCCCCTCTGCTCCTCCACTGCTTGCATGCATGCTCGCTCGCTCTCTCTCTCAAAAATAAATAAGCTTATTTTAAAAAAGGTAAAATAATCAACTCTTTAAAAAAAATCTGCATTTAACAAAGCTGATGAAGCATCAGGTTGCACCATAAAATTAGCAGACCTCATATTGTAACTGTAAACTTGTTTAAAAAAGACAGTAACATTATGACTTTTAATATTTATAAGTGCATTTTCCATTATGGTTTTATTTTTTTAATGTTTTTTTTTTTGAGAGAGAGAGAGTGCACACACAAGTTGGGGAGGGGCAGAGAGAGAGGGAGACACAGAATCCAAAGCAGGCTCCAGGCTCTGAGCTCTCAGCACAGAGCCCGACGAGGGGCTGGAACTCACAAAGTGTGAGATCATGACCTCAGCTGAAGTCAGACGGTTCACCGACTGACCCACCCAGGCTCCCCTCCATTATGGTTTTAGGTGTGTATTTAAAACCCCCAAAAATAGTCGAAGTATGGAAAGCAACAGTTATGAGCTGAATATGGACTGAGTTCACTGCACCAGCTAAGAGGTGCAGAAGCCTGGCTGTCACAGGCCATCAGCTGGGAAGTCCTTCAGTGGTACTGAACCTGGGCTTAGCCCCCAGAGCCTCAGGCCAGAACCACTATCGGGGGGCCCATGAGTGATGATGATCTAGCCATTCACCCCCATGGAACCCTATCAGACCCGCAGTTCCCATCCATCTGATTAAGAGGTCTCCAGAATGTCAAAAACAAAGCTGAAGAAGAATATACAATGTTGGCTCGATCTAATTGGACTTGTCCTTCATTGGAGCCAAAGACAGCCTACATCTCTCATGTGCGATTTGCACTGTGCTTGTATATGAGTAGCCTGAAACTCTACTATCACCCCCTAGGAAAAATCATACAAAAGCTAGAACAAATATAAGGGGACCCCAATGAACATTAGGTTTGTTTAAGTACGCAATGAAATCTAAATCTGCATTTTAATATACATTTGTTCTCCGAACTGAACGCGATGCAATATCACTTTTGAATTGGTCTAGAGTCATGCTTTGTCTTCTAATTAAATCTAAACAGTGTTTTGTCACTTTTTTTACTGGGGAACATCAAAATTTGTCTCTGAGTGGTAGGATTATTACAGATTATATTTTAAATTGAACTTTAAAGAGAACCGACCATGATTTACCAACCTCAAATTATCTTTTACTTAAAATGCTGGGATGCCTGGCATCCGATGAAAAAGATCTAAAGTTTCCAAGGTGGTCCTCTAGATTATTGGTATGACACGGAAAAGGATTTTGAGTCCAAAAAAGTGGAGACTCACTGAGCGAGAACTCAGCTGCTTAGCGGCTGGGCTCAGGACAGAAGACATTCACGTGGACGGCTTCATGGAGAGCTTGCCCAGGCTTTGACAATTCCCAGTGGGTTCATGTAACTGGGGGCCTCACATAACTCAGCACCATTCTTACTGGGGCCCAGAGAATTATTTGTTGAGGAGGAGGGGGCTGACTTGTGTATCATAGGGTGTTTAGCAGAATCTCGGACCTCACCCACCACTCCTTCCCAGGCATGCCAGACAACCAAAATGATCTCCAGATATTGTCAAATGCCCCTTTGCGGTGGGGGGGCAAAACCACATACCCGTTCTGAGAACCACTGGGGTTAGTTCACCCTTTCCCCCCTTTCTGCTCTGCCAAATAGAAATGCAAAGGAAGGAGAACAAATCATGATAGCACAGAAGACAACCATAGAAATGCAAAGGAAGATAACCACACTCCAGTAGGGAGGACGGACTGGGTCTTGGATCTCCTCATCTCCTACAAGTGCTTCCTGCGGCGTTTCGCACTGTGCACCAGCCCTCTTTGTGTCTCTGATGAGGTCTCCTACCAGCCACCCTGTCACCTCTCCACCTGCCTGAACTTTCCATCCCTCCATTCTCCAAAGGTAGGAGTTCCAAAGCGACTAAAACAGTCTCGGCTTTCCTTGCCTTCTCCCTTGTGGTCTTACCCCAGGTCATGACTGATTAGGCCTTCGGGGTTCATGATCCTAACACTCTGTTTCCAGCTTCAACTTCTCTTTCAAGTGCAGTGCCCACTGCCAACTCTTTGCTGTGTTCATTCATTCATTCATTCACATTTATGGAATACTCACTCGGTACGGGTGCCCACAAGCTGTATGGGTTCAGCAACGAACAAGGCAAAGCACACCTTCTTTCCCACAAAGTCTATACTCTAGCTGGAGAGTCAGGTGCTAAACCAACCACTGCACAGACACCTGAACTATTTCAGCCATGTTTAGGCAAGGGGTCACATTCAGCCTGTGACAGGGAGAGGCACTCCTTCTCTTTTTTTTTTTTAACATTTATTTATTTTTGACAGAGAGAGAGACACAGTACAAGTGGCAAAGGGACAGAGAGAGAGGGACACACAGAATTGGAAGCAGGCTCCAGGCTCTGAGCTAGCTGTATCACAGAGCCTGATGCAGGGCTCGAACCCACGAACTGCGAGATCGTGACCTGAGCCAAAGCCGGACGCTCAACCGTCTGAGCCACCCAGGCGCCCCGGGAAGGCTTTTTTTTTTAATGCTTGCAGAATCCAACTGTCCAGGTTCAAGCCTCAGCTGTGCATTTGATGGGCTGTGTCCCAGGCTAGTCACTGGGTTGAGTCTGGGATCTGACTTTACCCCACACATGAGCTAATAAGCTCTCCTATTACCTTTCACCAGTGAAGGCAGAAGACACAAGACTCCTGGATCAGAGACAATAACTGTATTACTCACAACCCAGCTGGCCACAAAATTTGCATCAGTTTCCCTTGTCTTCCAAATTCCTTGGTGGTAACACAATATGGACCCACATGGATGCTACACGGACAGTAGTTGTGAGGCAGCTGAGGACACTGAGCCTGAAAATCTTCTGCTTTTGTGGGAAGTAGTAAGCACGTCTGTTCTACATCCCATAGGGAGACATTACCTCATCCCTCAAGGTCACTCACTGCAAACACAAACCCAAGAAATGGCCTGAGTAAAGAGTGGTCATGACTTTACACTCTTGGCATGCTCAGCAAGAACATTCAGGGATGCTCAAGTCCATGGTGAACTGCTTCACTGCTTTACCAGTTTCTCTGTGCCTCAGTTTCCTCAGCTAAAACTAGCAGCAATAATATTACCCTCCTCATGGGGTTGTGGTGAGGACTCTAAAACATAATGCCCAAAAAGTGCTTGACATGGAGGCCTGGCCAAAGAAGGGCTCCCTAAATTTTAATCAGCATTATTAGGGGAAGAGGGAGGTGGAAATGTGTTATAAACACGAGAAAGCCTGCATTTAAGAGAGCTTCAAGGTCCCGGGGAAACAGAAGGCTTTCCCACTTACCTCCCCGCCTCCCCCCCAGCCATCCATGGTACCTTAAGCTCATATCACACTGTCTCTCTGAGAGAAAAAGAACAAAGACCCTCTTGATCGACATGGTGTTCCCAAGGTCAGCACAGTGCCTGGCATGAAGTGGCACTTAGAAATGAATGTTTGAATGAATGAAAAGTAAAGGCATTAAGCACAGTGCCTGGCACGAAGTGGCACTTAGAAATGAATGAATGAATGAATGAAAAGTAAAGGCATTAAGTCTTTGAGCTGGCAGGAGGGTCTGGGATGAAGGGCACCGTAGGGGCACTGAACTTGACAGAGCCGAATCCCCTCTAGTGATGAAGGAAAGGAGAAGAGGTGGTGGACTCAGACAGCTGTGGTCACGCAGGGAGAAGGAGGCTGAGGTCAGATGGCCTTGGGAGGGAAGGGAACGTGACTCACAAGCTTGCCACCCAGCTGCAGACTATTAATCTGCAATGGCATCAACTGGCCACTTTCGGGAACTATCCTGTTGGAAGGGATGGGGAGACAGGAGCTGAGGAAGGGGTGGTGGCTGGGGACAAGCCTGGCAGGTTCTGAAGCAGGACAGGGGCAGCGCCCCGGGTGCACCGCCCATAAATGAAGTGAAGCACCGTGGGGTCAGGTGGAGAGGGAGGAAAGTGAGCCCAGAGGGGGAAGGCGGGTGGTGAGAACGAAGGCAGGTGGACTGGCAGTCATAGCAAAGTCAGATTCAGCAGGAGCCGGGCTTCTGGAGAGATGCTGGGCCAGAGGCTGCGGCCCAGGAGAGGCAGCAGCACACGCAGCCCAGAGAAGCCTGGCCAGGCGCCCAGCTCCGTGCCCTCCCCCATTCGGTGTCAGGCATGAGCAAGCAGCTTCACCTGGCCAACCCTTAACCCTAAAATGCACCTGAGGGCACCTGGGTGGCTCAGTCGGTTGAGCGTCTGACTCTTGATTTCTGCTCAGGTCATGATCCCAGGGTCATGTTAGGCTCTGTGCTGAGCATGGAGCCTGATTAAGATTCTCTCTCTTGGGGCGTCTGGGTGGCTCAGGCTCAGTCAGTTAAGCATCTAACTTCAGCTCAGGTCATGATCTCGTGGCGCATGGGTTTGAGCCCCACGTCGGGCTCTGTGCTGACAGCTCTGAGCCTGGAGCCTGCTTCGGATTTTCTGTCTCCCTCTCTCTGCCCCCTCCACCCCATTCATGTTCTGTCTCTTTCTCAAAAATAAATAAAAACATTTTAACAATAAAAAAAAAGGTTCTCTCTCTCTCTCCTCTGCCCCTTTCCCTCGCTTGTGCTCTCTCTCTAAAATAAATAAAATAAAATGCACCTGAGTAAAGATTCTTCTCACATTGGTGCTTTTAGGATTCCTTTTCCATCTTAAAACCACTGAGTGCTAAACAAAACAATTTCTAATATTTTATTATAAAAATGTTCAAATGCACTGAAAAGTTTAATTTTAATGTGAAGACTCATAGGCTCGCCACCTAGATTCCACAATTTATATTTTATTATTGTTGATCTCATATCTATCCATCTTATTTTTTATGCATTTCAAACTAAATGTACAATAATACACTTTGAACTAAATACCTAAATTTTGTTACAGTTTTTTTTTCAATAAAATTAATGTATAATGGAGTGCATAGTTCTAAATGTGCCCTGCATACAGAGTTCTGGCCTTGATTTTGATTGTTAAGTGAGACAATAGACCCTGGCAGCACCTCATTCAACAGTGGAAGGTGTCACTGTTAAGATATGGGAGGCAAAAGAGTCCCCAGAGCGGGGTAGCCAGGAGGTGACCCAGGGCTGTGGGAAGCAGAAGGTGGATGGACCTGAGGAGCCAGGGTGAGGCCTACCTGGAATAGGCAGCGTTAACCTGTGAGGGAAGACTCCAGGGACTACTACAGGGAAGAGTGGAGAGAAAAATAATCAAGGAAAAGGGGGTAGAATATTCTGGAAGTCAGCAGGATGCAACAGCACAGATGAGGTGCAGGTAAGGCTGTGGTGATGAAAATACCAGTAATAGGGGTGCCTGTGTGTCTCAGTTAATCATCTGACTCCTGATTTGGGCTCAGATCATGATCTCACGTCTTATGAGTTCGAGCCGCACATCAGGCTTTGCACTCAAGTGCGGAGCCTGCCTGGCATTTTCTCTCTCCTCTCTCTCTCTCTGCCCCTCCCCTGCCTGCATGCTCTCTTCTCTCTCAAAATAAATAAATAAAAACTTTTAAGAATATACCAATAATAACAGCACACCCTTACATAGAACTTACCATGCACCAGAGACCAAGTGAAGGCTACAGGTGTCTCATTCATCTCTCACCTTGACCCTCCCAGGTAGATACGGGTTAGCATCCTAAGTCTGCGACTCGCCTTAGATCACCGCTAGGAAGTGCCAAAGCTTGGATTCAGCCCGGGGTTGCAAAGCCTCCTCGTCCTGCCCTTCCACATACACAAATGCCAGTCCCGCACGTAGACGCCAGCCGCCACCTGCGTCTCACCTCGGCTTCTGATTTGAGAAGACTTCTCATTGGCGCCCTGGGCACGGGGCTGGGTTTAGAGCTCTGCAGGTGATCCTAAGGTGAGGTGTGGGCTGAGAGCCACCGCTCCAAAGACACAGGTGGGCATCAGATGGGAAGGAGAGGGGGGCCAGGGAGAGGAGGCCAAGGCTGGAGTGTGGGGTCCCCTCTGCTCTCCCCTCTAGGCAGCCCAGCAGTCACCTGGCCCCTAAGTTCATCCCAAGGGGGGCCCCTCTCCAGCTCAGCCTCAGAGCAACCTTGTCCTGAGACAGCGGGTAAGGCCAGACGTCATGAAGCCACTTGCTCCTCCCCAGCCCCCCACCTGAGGAGGGACCACGCTGCCTGTGCTGCCTCCGGGGGTCACTGTCTCAGCACCTTCACCCCTCCAAGGCCCCATTGCCTGGGACAGAGCGACTGAGGCATCCCCAGCCTCTCCCTCGGCCACCATCAATAACCCAGGAGGAACCCCGGGTGGCTGGTGGCTGCTGACAGCGGTTTGCAGCTGCCTGGTACTGCTATTTCCCAGGGCCGGCCCTGGCAGTGGGGAGTGGGGTCAGGCATGCAGAGGGGTCTTCCCTCCCCAGGGAAAGTCCTCCCCACTGTTGTTACTATGTCTGTTTTTTTGGGGGGGGGCTCCCCGTCCCAGAATCTAAATGCCATGAAGCCATGACAGGGCTGATCACATCCACCTGTTACCCCGGGGGCCTATGCCAGCCCTGGCTTACGCAGGGGCTCACCACCTGGAAGGGAAATGGAACAGACGTGTGGCCCGCTACTGTAACAAACGGCCCCCAGAATTGTATTTGAAAAATCACATGCAAATTCACACAGGGCCAGTTCTTCTCTTACTTCATGATTTCTACAGAAAACTTCACGGGACCGGAAGCCCTAGTACTGGTGGGCTGCTGCAGCCCCAGTAAATGACCACAAACTGTAGAAGCCAGTCCCCAGGGGCACGGGGCTCACTGGGCCGAGATGAAGGCATCACCAGGGCTGCTCTGGGGATGAACCCGTTTCCAAGGTCATCCAGATGTTGGCTGAATTCAGTCCTTTGCGGTCCTAGGGCCTCGGCTGGGGGCCTCTCCCAGCTCCTTAAGGCCACCTGCGTTCGTCAGCCTGTTGCCCCTCCCCCTCCTGTCCCCCAGCCAGCAAGGACGGATAGAATCCTCCTTGGTCCTCAAATCTCTGATTCTGCCTTTAGGCAAAGGACATTCGAGCCAAAGACATTTTTTTTTATGTTTCTCTGTTTTGAGAGAGTGTGTGTGAGTGGGGGAGGGGCAGAGGGACAGAGAATCCCAGGCAGGCTCCGCATGCTCAGATCAAGGAGCCCGACCCGGGGTTGGGCCTCACAACCGTGAGATCATGACCTGAGCCGAAATCGCGAGTCGGATGGACGCTTAACCGACTGAGCCGCCCAGGCACCCCCAGCCAAAGAACGTTTTAAGGGCTTGTCTGATTAAATTGGGCCCACTTAGGGGAGCCTGGGGGGCGCAGTCGGTTGAGCATCCGACTTGGGCTGAGGTCACGATCTCACAGTTCACAGATTCGAGCCCCCGTCAGACTCTCTGCTGACAGCTCAGAGCCAGGAGCTTACTTCAAATTCTGTCTCCCTCTCTCTCTCTGTCTGTCCCCTGTTAGCACTCTCTCTCTCAAAATAATGAATAAATAAATAAATAAACATTAAAAATAAATTTTAAAAAACTGGGCCCACTCGGACGATCCAGGATAAGCTCCCGATTTCAAAGTCTATAAGTACAGGGGTGCCTGGATGGCTCAGTCAGTTGAGCATCTGACTTCAGCTCAGGTCATGATCCCACACTCATGGGTTAGAGCCCTGCTTCGGGCTCTGTGCTGACAACTAGCCTGGAGCCTGTCTTCAGATTCTGTGTCTCTTTCTCTGACCCTCCCCTGCTCATGCTGTCTCTCTTTCTCTCTCTCTCTCTCTCTCTCTCTCTCTCAAAAAAAAAATAAATAAAATATATTTTTTTAAAGTCTGTAATTACATCTGCAAAGTCCCTTTTGCCACGTAACCTTGCATATTCACACGTCCCAGGAGTCGGCTGTGGACGTCTTTGGGGGATGATTATTCTTCCCTCCACACCCCTCCTGGGAGGAGAAAGATCCCAGAATTAGGAGTTTCAGGCCCAGGTCTCCTTGGTCCTGGAAACTCAGGACAGGGATTCCTTCACCTGTTTGAGCCTCAGTTTCTTCATCTGTGGAATAGGGACATACTAGTACTTACATCCAAGGACCATGGTGAAGAGCAACTACGTTTATTCGTGTGAAGAGCTTATCGGTGCCCGGCACACAGGATTGTCACTCTGGTGAGAACAAGGGCAGGGTCCCCGGGGGGGGGGGGGGAGGGGGCTGGCCCCAGGGTCTGGGATCTGGTCTTCAATTTGGTAGACTCAGCAACTGGATTTTCTGGGCATCCAGCTAGTCAAAGTGTTGGAGCCAGGAGTCCCCTCTGGCCCCTCTGGCCTCACGGTTCCAAAATCCTCTGTACATGTCGATGTACGGTCGATGCTGGCCTCTGAGACGTCCAGCTTCCACAGGCTCCATTCCGGCCACCTCCTGCAGGGATAGACCAGGACAAGTGTCCCTGTGAGTCACGGCCAGTGGGAGGGAAAACTTTCAATTCACACATGATGCTTTTTAGAGAATCATCCTCCTTGGAAGCCTTGGGAAAGGAGAAGCTCTCTGATGTGTGCAAAGTGTGTGCACAGACCTTGTGACATCTCGCCTTCACAGCAGGCCTCTGAGGTAGGAATGAATGATTCCCATTTCACAGATGAGGCTACCTGAGGCCCAAAGGGGATAAGGAGAAGGGAGAAGGTGCAAACTCACTGTGCCTGGTGCTTTCTGTACATCACCTTCACAAGACTCCTTCATCTACCCCCACACCCAAGTTATTTTCCTCATTTCTTGGAGAAGAAAATAGCTCCGAGAGGAGGAGAGATCTGCCCAAATCTCAACACCTGGAAAAGGGCAGGGCCAGGGAACCCTTTCCTTCCCCACTGGACACGGTTCCCTTGAGGGCAGAACATACAGTCTGGTGATTGTGAGCACCTTGGGGGGAGTGCTGTCTCTCCACTCAGGGCAGAGCCCCCCCTGCTTGCCCGCCAGTGCCCTCAGTCGCCTGTTGGGTGGGATACACAAATCTGTTTGGTGCTGTCCCCACCCAGTGTGACCAGCCTGCAAAGAACAGCCAGGGAGTATGGGGGTGTGCCCCCACCCCCACCCCCCACAGCAGAAGTCTTGGGTTCTGGTGCAACCGAGGCTCTGAGGAAAGCTTCTGGTTTCCCATCACCATGGCAACACACGTTGCCATTCCTCTCGAGTGTGAACAGAGCTGCTCCTCATGCCACCCTGTCTTCCAAGCCCCCTCAAAGGCCCTTCCACCGCTAAGATCCTGGATTCGATCAACTGCCACCAATGCCTGTTCTGGTTTTGTCATTTTCATTTATTCCATCCGCTGAATCACTGAGCCCTGCTCTGGATCGGAGTGGTTATTCACCCGAACATTCGGCCACTGGTTGCCATGGACACCTCCCAGCCTGCTTCATCACCTGTTAATGTCTCAGCAAGGCTGGCTGTGAGCGTGGGTACCACTGCCCCTTATCCAGGTCCCAACGGGCATGAGAACTCCCCCAGACAAGCAGGGGCTGTGATGACGCATGAAAAAGAGCCAACGCTCTAATGCCAACTGTGGAAAAGTCAAGAACAGCCTAGAGCTAGTTACATCTGTCCAAACCAGGTCAAGGCGGCAATTCATCAAATAAGTCAACAAGCACGCTATTTGGTTTTCTGGCTTATCTTGGGCAAACTCTTTAGTCTCTTTGCTAACCACTTTAAGACGTATTTTTAGGGATCATCTGGGTGGGCTCAGTCGGTTGGGCATCCGACTTTGGCTCAGGTCATGATCTCGCGGTTCGTGGGTTTGCACTCCACATCGGGCTCTGTGCTGACAGCTCAGAGCCTGGAGCCCAACTCGGATTCTGTGTCTCCCTCTCTCTCTGCCCCACCCCCTCCCCTGCTCATGCTCTATATCTTTGTCTCTCTCAAAAATAAACATTTAAAAAAATTTTTTTAAAGATGTATTTTTATATTGCAAAGTGGTGAGTGCATTGTGCAAATTGCTATCTCCCCCTTTTGAAATCAAAAGGAGGGAGACTCCAAGTGCAAGAGCCCGAGGGAACAGGCCCTAGGGAAGGGGGGTCCAAGAGGCAGGGGATAAAGGGCAGATCCGGGTTGGAGAGGAGCGGCAAGCTGAATCCAGCCAGTGCAGAGGGCACAAGATGGGGGTGGTGGTGTACACTCGGGGTTTTCCAGGCAAAGGAGGTGAAGAGGCAACAGGATGCAGCCCCCAGGCAGAGAGTGGGGCCATCAGCCCACGGCCCATTGCCCCTGATAACTACCTCACGTCCTGTTTGCAGAGTCCGCCAGAGGGGACAGGGGATCAATACATCACTCCACATCCACACACTCCCTGCTCTTCAAACACCAACATACGATGAAATATGCTTCCCCCGAATCTGAGGTCCCTGGGGGCATCCGCCTCATCTGCCCTCCAATGGGACACAGTCGGAGGGATGATGCCACCAGCACTCTGAAGGACTGGGCGGGGGGCACTGTTCCCGACCCCTGGGAGCCTGTCTCCTGCCTGCCCTCGTGCCCAGCTGAGGAACTGCCCGAACCCTGCACCTGCCCCCACCTCGACGAGGTCCACTCCCCTC
Organism: Cryptoprocta ferox; assembly: GCA_028646485.1. Classification (NCBI taxonomy): domain Eukaryota; kingdom Metazoa; phylum Chordata; class Mammalia; order Carnivora; family Eupleridae; genus Cryptoprocta; species Cryptoprocta ferox. The sequence goes on from CM053565.1 coordinate 37,371,544, forward strand.
CCTTCCCCCCATGAGATGACTGATTGAATGACAGGGTAGGGCAAAGATAATGTACCTGTGCCCACCCCCTTGTGGCTTGCTGCGGGGGAGGCTGACCTCATGGGGGTCTGGGAGGGGCCTCGAGGGCTTTAAAAGGCAGGGCTGGAGCACCAAGCAGAGCAGAGCATCGACAGGAACCAGGCTGACTACAGCATCACCAACCTCCCGGCTCTGCAGGTGAGAGCACCCAGGTAGGGGAGTGGAGAGGCGGGGAGAGTGCTGATGGGACATCTCCCTGCACCAAGGGACCTTGCTCTAGAACCCACCCTGGAGTTTCCAACCCTTTCCTCTCCTGATGTTTCCACCAGGCCCCTACCCTGCCCCTCTGCCTGCATGCTCACCCCAGTCCTGCAAGGCGAGAAGCACAAAGGCTATTCTCCCATCTCTGGGTGAAAAACTGAAGCCCAGGAGGAGATGTGACAGGCCAAAGTCACACCAGTTATGGAGCAGGATTGGAACCGGAGCCCAGGGCTTCTGGATTCAATCTCAAACTCTTTCCCACACCAGCACCATCTGAAAGAGCTTTCTATGATGATGGGGACTATATCTGCACCATCCAATATGGTACCCACCAGTCAAAGGTGCACCGGAAAGGTGGCTAGTTCAGAGGGGGAGTTTTTAATTTTAATTAATTTAAATGTCAAGAGCCATATGTGGCTAGTAGCCACCATGTTGGAAAATACATGAGGCTAAGTTTGCTTCTTTAGCAGCAAGAACCCTTTCTCCTCCAAAGGAAATCTAACAGAGAGCTCCACTACGAAAAACAGATAAAAATAATATTTTATTCACATAAATGTGTTCCTCGAAGGTAACATCTTTATAATGTACTTCTGAGGAAGCCAATCAGAGCAAGGAGGCAGGAAGAACACGAGTGCTGAGAATAGAATTTTAGATTTGAAGTGGGGCGCCTGGGTGGTTCAGTCGGTTGAGCGTCCAACTTCGGCTCAGGTCATGATCTTGCAGTTCGTGGGTTCAAGCCCTGCGTCAGGCTCTGTGCTGACAGCTAGCTCAGAGCCTGGAGCCCGTCTTCAGATTCTGTGTCTCCCTCTCTCTCTGACCCTCCCCTACTCACGCTGTCTCTCTCTCTCTCTAAAATAAAACATTAAAAAAAAAGAATTTTAGATTTGAATTTTAGACTCATTTGAGGATCCAGTTTATTTCTGTATGATGGCTTCCCCAAGCTCGAGTCACACTGACACAGAGGTGAAGTGGCAACAGCTTAATTTGTTTTTCACTTCTTTAAGTTTATTTATTTTTGAGAGAGAGAGAGACAGAGAACAAGTGGGGGAGGGGCAGAGAGTGAGGAGACAGAGACTCTCAAGCAGGCTCCAGGCTACCAGCACAGAGCCCCACGCAGGGCTCAAACCCATGAGCCGTGATACCATGAAAAATCAAGAGTCAGATGCTCAACCACTGAGCCACCCAGGCGCCCCTGTAAGAGCTTAATTTTCAACTGCTTAATTACAATCACAGGCTATTCGTCTTAAGCAAAAATGGCAGGAGAACCTTCCTTCTGAGGGCTGCACAGATTCGATGTGACCCGAACACAGTGAATATGCTGGTGTTCTCCAAAGAGATTACCATACGGTGCAGTCTGTAACGCGCCCTTTGGTCTTACTATTTAAAAAGTTCGCTTTAGGGGCGCCTGCGTGACTCAGTTGGTTGAGCATCTGACTCTGGATTTCAGCTCAGGTCATGATCCCAGGGTGGGGAGCCTACTAAAGAATCTCTCTCCACTCCCCCCCAAATTAAAAACAACAACAACAACAACAAAAACCTTTTGGCGGCACCTAGGTGGCTCAGTCGGTTAAGCATCCAACTTCAGCTCAGGTCATGATCTCACAGTTCATGAGTTCAAGCCCCGCGTCGGGCTCTGGGCTGACAGCTCAGAGCTTGCTTCGGATTCTGTGTCTCCCCCTCTCTCTCTCTCTGCCCTTCCCACTCTCTCTCTCTCTCTCTCTCAAAAATAAACATTTTTTAAAAACCTTAAATAAAAAATAAAAATTCACCTTAAATTACAAGATGTAAACATCTACAGAGCCACTCACATGGCCTCACATTCTACAGAAGTTTGGAAACCATTGCTCTAAGTCGTGAGAGGAGCCAGTGCTCTAATTCGGGTAGGTGAGGAGGAAAGGGGCAGGGCTTGGGAGCTGCGGGGGGCGGCAGGGTGGGGGGAGCTGGCAAGAGCTGGAGGAGCGAACTGAGGAACAGTCCACACCCCCCACGTGGCACTGCACTTGCCAGCAGGGAGGTACCTAGCGTCCATCTGGTCCAGGCCCCTGCCTTTGGGTGCCTGGACGGCCCCACCTTTCAGCTCTGCCCCTCTTTCCTTTGCAGACAAGATGCAGCGACTGTGTGTGTGCGTGCTGATCGTGGCACTGGCTCTGGCCACCTTCTCTGAAGCTTCTTGGAAGCCCCACTCCAAGCTGCAGGATACACCCTCGGGTCTGGCAGCCAGTAGGGGCCTGGAGCCACACTGGCTGGACCGGCAGGGCCTGGCCTCTCACCCCCGACGGCAGCTGGGGCCCCAGGGCGCCCCACAGGTGGTGGCAGGTGGGAGATGTGAGGGCCGTCCCTGCTTGCCTCACCCAGCCAGGGTTGGCCCTGGCCTTGGTTTCTAGTGGCTAGACCTCCTTTCCATATGCTCACATCTTCTCCCACCTCTGACCCTCAGACCTGTCCAAGAAGCAGGGACCGTGGCTGGAGGAAGAAGAAGAGGCATACGGATGGATGGACTTCGGCCGCCGCAGTGCAGAGGACGCGAACGAACATCCCTAGAGTGGAGCCTCAGAGCCCGGCCGTCTCCCAGCCCCACTCCGCCCCGTGCAAAACCAATCAAAATAAACTAGCTTTCAACGGATCGAGTTGTGTCCAGTGTGGGGCAGGAGAGGGGAGGTGGTGGAGACAGGGTTGAGGCAGCAGAGAGAACTGAGAACCCTCTCAAGGGGCGGGGACCGTGACTCCTGCTTCTCGGTATCCCCAGAGCCTAACATTGAATGCAAATCTACTCGTGCAGGTGGAAAACGGTGGAAGGGTGGCAACCAGAGGCAGCTTTCTAAGAGAGAAATCAAACTGCGCCCCTCCAGGCTTTCACCCTCCGATGCCTCCTGTTGCTCTTAGAATAAAACCTAAACTCCTTGCGGAAGCTCTAAGTCAGCCCCGCAGTCCCCAAGGCAGGTGCCAAGTGCCTTCCTCCTTTCTCCCTTACCCTTACACAATGCGCCAAGCTCGATCCTGCTCAGAACCTTTGTCCTTGCTGTTCCCTGTGCCCAGAAGGCTTTTCCGAGGCGTGGCTAGCTCCCCTTTTTCTCCCTAGGTCATGCCCTGTCATTGTTTTGTGTGTTGGTTTATTGTCTGCCTCCCCCAGTTAGAAGGGAGACTCTCTAAGAGTGGGGATCCCACGTCCCTCCTCCCTGCTGTATCCCCAGTCCCCAAAACAGGGGTATCCAATAAATATTTGTCAGCTGGGCAGGTGAGTGGCTGACGCAGGTGTTGGTGTTTCATCCATATTCCCTCGCTGTTCAGAGCCTGTCGGCAGCATCCTTCCACAAGCACCCTCGATTGGAGGGTAAATACCCTAGTTCCCTCACTCCTTGGGCAGGATAACTCTGTCTCCCAGAAGTCCCCTCCAGGACTGAGCCCCACTTGCCCCCAGCAGGAATGTGCTCAAGGATATCCTCTGTTCACTTGCCTTCCTTCCCCATCTCATACCCCCATGGTCCCACTTGAGATCACCACCCAAGTAAACCACTCACACTCAAATCCTTATCTCCAAGTCTGCCTGGGGGCAGGGAGGGGTGTGTGAGGGGTCATCTGAAAAGAGAGGGTTTTAGAAAACAACGCTCTCATCTTGGGATTCTGGAATGTGATCCTTCAGTAGCCAGCCCCCTTGGCAGGGTGCTGATACCCACTGGAGTGTTGGGGCAACACCGTTACTAAGATTCTCATCCTGGTGAATTAGGAGGGGGGTATGAATGGAAGAAGGGGCACTGGCTTGTGCAATTGCTCCAGCATTTGAGAGAAGAGGGATGATGCTTTTGGCCGTGGCGTTGATTGGCTACCGTTCATCACCAGAGAATCTCTGGAGGAAGAAAATGTTAGGCTCAGGTTAGCCAACCGTTAATCAAGCCCAAGATCTGAATGTAAGAGCTCCGATAACAAAGGGAGCTGAAATTGGAACCCCAGCAAGTCTCCCGTGTTAAAGCCCTAGAACGAGGGACGCCTGGGTGGCTCAGTCAGTCAAGCATCCGACTCCTGGTTTCGGCTCTGATCATGATCTCACGGTTCGTGGGTTTGAGCCCCTGGTCCAGCTCCGAGCTGACAGTGCAGAGCCTGCTTGGGATTTCTCTTCCTTCCACTCTCTCTGCTCCTCCCCACTGCGCTTGCTCGCTCACTCTCTCTCTGTCTCTCTCTCTCTCTCTCTCTCTCAAAATAAATAAATAAATACATACATACACGTTTTTTTAAAGTCCTAGAATGAAAGGCATGAGACCATGACACCTTGCACAGGACATCTGAGAAGATACCCTGAGGAATTTTGAACTCCTGGGGCACATGGGTGGCTCATTCAGTTAAGCATCCAACTCTTGGTTTCGGCTCAGGTAATGATCTCCTGGTTTGTGAGTTCAAGCTCCGCGTTGGGCTCTGTGTGGACAGCGTGGAGTCTGCTTGGGATTCTCTGTCTCTCTCTCTCTCTCTCTCTCTCTCTCTCTCTGCCCTTTCCCTGCTCATGCTCTCTCTCTCAAAAATAAATAAATGAACATTTTTTAAAAAAGAATTTTGAGCTCGCATGTTTCCGGGAACCTTCTGGGCTGGAGGGAGTGCCTCCACCTTGCCGGAGGAAAGCAGGTTCCCTTTACCTGGGGACCGTGCAAAGGCCTCCTTCAGGCAGCTCCCTTACAAACTGATGCTTCTCAAGTCCCCCCGCACCCCTGCCGCCACCTCCCTTCAGGACTTCCAAACCAAAAACTAGGGTCAAGTCCTAGGATGTGGAGAAGCACCGTCCCAAGTATGGGGGGAAAGGAACTGATTATTCAGCCCAAATACTGCAGGACCTGGAGAAGCTGGATAACATGTGTCAGCAGGAACCAGGAAAGCATGCACCAGAGCGGAGTTTCGAGGCTGGCGGACCAAGGAGGTGGGCTGGAGAATGGCACAGGGCCTGGGTAGGGAGAACGTGTTGATACGGGAGAGGAGGGCAGTCTCCCATCTCCTGGCAAGGACACGTGGAGCCAGTCCTAATGCCTTGCTGGGAACGACTCCCTGAAGCTTGGACAAAGCAGTGGTCTATAGCAATGGAGCTGAAGTACCCAAATTGTCCCAGCAGAGCACCGAGGAAGGAGTCAAAAGATGAGTAGGCATGCTAGAATGAATTGTTATGGACGAAGAGCACCCACCACATGTTATGGTCCTACAAGGGAGCAGAGAATAGTCCTTTCCCTGGCGACATGAAGAACGAGTTAGCGAGGACAAATAAGCATTGTTGAGAAGTTCAGTGGGGGTTGGCCTCTGCTGGCCAGGGTTGATGTAGGACATGCTCCCACGGCCGGGGCTCCTTAGTGTCAACGGGGATGACAGGATTGCAGGACGGAAGGGTCAAGGTGGCAGCACTTAACCATCAGAGGTAAGGAGGACGTAATTCCCATAATGAGGAGCAAGACCAGGAGGCCTTAAACCACAGGATTTGAGGTGGCGGCTAATAGACCATGGTGTCCCTAAACCTGAGAAATATGGGTGGCCAAGAAGGTATGGCTTGCCTTCTTTAGAAGTAGAACAGATCAAGAACAAGTGAGCCAAAGACTGATGTCAGCTGTCAAAACGGAAAATCACGATCCATGGTCTGGTTTATGAATCTGCATCTGTTCTCAGAAGCAGCCATTAATCAGTGTCATTGCACACTGGTGAAGGAGGCACACTCAGACATTTCCAAAGCCGTTGTGTACAGGGCCTGAGTTGACGCACCAGAGGACCCCCAAATGCCATCATGTCTCCATCCATGTCAAAGAGAAAGCGCATGGAGGCCAGGTGACATGTGGTGGAATCAGTCTCACAGCGATCTAATGGATCCTTGGACACAACCGTGGTCATTCTCTGGTCCCTGAGTACACGATAGGGATGGATATAATTAGCAGGTGGCATTAATTCCCTGTCACGGGGAGCAAGTGCCACCATGGTGGTGGGGAAGGCCAACTGAAGCTGCCCTCCTACTCACCACACATTTTAAGTGGAATGGCAGAGATCAGTGCCATCCTTAAAGACTGCAAGGCTGATGGACTCCATCACACCACCATCCAATTCATAGGCATGACCCCTGAGGAAACCAGATGGCCTATCGCGGTTAACACTACAACTTACCCAGTGATCACCCAATTGCAGCAGTGGCGCCAGACCGGGTGGCTTTACTAGGAGAGATGAGCACAACCTGTGAACTTGACACGCTGCTGTTGTTGTGATGAACACGTTATTTCCAATCTGCTTGCCTGGAACAGATGGCAGTGCACATTCGTGGTCCTGCCCAGGTCTGTGCTACCTGCCCAGCTCTCTGTCACAATCTGATCCGATCCAATAGAATCGTCTAGACATTCTTCAGAGTACCACTCCGGCCCAACTTAATGATGTCATCATGACAAGCAGACCTAGAGAGCAGGAAGCGGCCGGCAGGCTGGCTGTCCTACTAAGATAAGTTACACGTGCGCCAAAAGTCGGAGCATAAGCCCTGCAGAAATTCAGGAATCCTGGTAAAGTGTTTAGGGACTCAGTAGTCCAGGGCAAACCTCACCTCTACTACTGACGAAAAGAGGCATAGGCTTGCTAGGATTCTCTGGGTTTTGGAATCAACACTACCATACTTGGAAAAACTGCCCCGACCCATTCATCAGTGAATCAGGAGTCCGCCAGTGGAGCCCAGATCAAGAAAAAATTCTCGGGGGGCGCCTGGGTGGCTCAGTCGGTTACGTGTCTGACTTTGGCTCAGGTCATGATCTCACGGCTCGTGGGTTCAAGCCCCACATCAGGCTCTGCGCTGTCAGCCTGCTACGGATTCTGTGTCTCCCTCTCTCTCTCTCTTTCTCTCTCTCTCTCTCTCTCTCTGCCCCTCCCCTGCTCACACTCTCTCTCAAAAAAAAAAAAAAAAAAAGAATAGAATACACAGTAAAAACAATTTTTTTAAAAGAAAGAATTCTCAGGCCAGTCCAGGCAGCCCTGCTGATTGAACCGTAGGACCTGGCGGACCCCACAGCTCTAGAAGTATCCGTGGTGGACAAGGGTACCATACGAAGTCTCTGGCAAGTCCTGGTAAGAGAACTGCAGTGCAGACCCCCAGGCCTGGCAAACTTTCTCTAAAAGAGCCAGATAGGAAATATTTTAGGCTTTGCAGGCCAGGAGGCAAAATCAAGGATATGACGTAGGCCTTCAAATAACCATGTAAAGTGTAGCCATATAAAGTGCAGGCACCTAGCCGGTTCATTTTACATGTGACTCTTGATCTTGGGGTCATGAGTTTGAGCCCCATGTTGAGTATAGAGATTACTAAAACAATATTATTTAAAACAATATCCATTCCAGGGGCGCCTGGGTGGCTCAGTCGGTTAAGCGGCCGACTTCAGCTCAGGTCACGATCTCGCGGTTCGTGAATCTGAGCCCCACGTCGGGCTCTGTGCTGACAGCTGGGAGCCTGAAGCCTGCTTCAGATTCTGCGTCTCCTTCTCTCTCTGCCCCTCCCCTGCTCACGCTCTGTCTGTCTCTCAAAAATAAACATTAAAAATTTTTTTTTAATAAATAAATAATAAAAAATAAAAATATCCATTCCAGGGGCACCTGGGTGATTCAGTTGGTTAAGCATCCGACTCTTGATTTCGGCTTAGGTCATGATCTTAAGGTTCATTGAGTTTGAGCCCCACATTGGGCTCTGCACTGACAGTGCAGAGACTGCTTGGGATTCTCTCTCTCCCTCTCTGTGCCCCTCTCCCGCTCATGCTCTCTCTCAAAATAAACAAACTTTAATTACTTTTTTTAATTTTTTAAAAATGTTTTATTTATTTTTGATGCAGAGAGAGACAGAGCATGAAAGGGGGAGGGGCAGAGAGAGAGACACAGAATCGGAAGCAGGCTCCAGGCTCTGAGCTGTTAGCACAGAGCCCGACGCAGGGCTTGAACCCACGAACTGTGAGATCATGACCTGAGCCGAAGCCAGAGGCTTAACAGACTGAGCCACCCAGGCGCCCCCAAATAAATAAACTTTAAAAAATATATATCCATTTCAGCATGTGCTGTCCATATTCCATCGGAACCACTGAGATTCTGTGCCAGGGGGCTTGTCCTCACCCATGCACAGGGCCCAGAGTGCAACATATTAATACCCCCAAGACTGCCAGTGACAAATGTCAGCTGGGCAATGCACGCCCAGCTTTCTCCCCCTTTGGGTGGGGTCTATCTCGGTGGGTCCCAAACATCAATATGCATGTGTCTTTCCTGGGGTCCCTGTTACCATGCAGATTCTGACTCCTAGGTCTGGGGTGGGACCTGAGAATCTGCATTTCTGACAAACACCCAGGAGGTGTGGGTGACGCTGGTCCACAGACCACACCTGAGTTGCAAAAGGCTACACTTCTTCCCAGGGTTCCCTACAGGATTAAGCGTCAGTGCCTAGCACTTCCTTTCATTAGCTTCCTTCTGTTCTCAACTCCCCACTGTCCCCAAGGGCAATTCCTGGATCATCTTCCAAACAACTTGTTTTCAAATGCTGTTCCAGGTCTGATTCCAGGTCTGAGAGACATCTACCTAAGACAGTGGGTGATTCTCGCCCATGCCTCTCCCCTCGCAGGCAGGGCACTGGGTCAGAATCCCTAGAGGAGAAAAATAGGGAAAGGAGCCTGTCTGAGCATGAGCTCCAGAGGCCCGAGGGCTTGGGTTCACATCCCAGATCTGCAACTAGCGGTTAGACCCGCCTGGGCCTGTTTCATCTTCTCACACCCATTTACCAGATCACCCACTACCTCACAGGCTTCGTTGATACGACTAAGTAATATATGTAATAAAAGACCGTGGCACCTGATTCAGTATTGGAGCCCATCATCTTTGCACAACTTTGCCCCAGCAAAGCCACATGCATGAGCACATACACATGCACACGTGCTCCCAGAGAAAGACACCGGAGTCCAGGTCAGGTAGTGCACAGGTCCTTTATTTCCTGCACCACCAGGTGCACAGGCTGACAAGCAACAGGAGAGTGATCACAGCTGGAAACAGGGCCAGACTGAAGTGGGGGGGGAGCCCCCGACTCCAGTTGTTTAGACGTAAAGAGTGGGAAAGGGCAGAACATCTAGAATGAAGAAAGGAGAGGCACAGAGGCCTGAGGGGAGGACGGAGGGGAGGGAGCAATGGGCAGGGAGCCTGGACACATGGGCCGCAGGCAGGGAGATGCAGGGGGAGGCCCCCAATGGGCGGAGGGATCCCCCACCCATACATAGAGATACTCTTGCTTACCAACAGTAATTAGGGACTGAGAAGAAAGGCCCAAGAATGGAGGAAGAAGGCCAGGTCTGTAAAAGTCAGCAAGGACTCGGGGGCCACCTTTAACTTGGGGGTCAAGGGCATGTTAGAACGGTAGTCAGAACACCTACCTACACCAAGGTCTGAGCCCCGCCCCCAGCTCAGAGCCAGGTCTGGCAGCAGATAGGCCTCCCCTCAGACACCCCCATCCCCTGGGCTACCATGTAACCCCGGGCCGGGCAACCTGAACTAGCTTTTGCACCAGCTGCAGAATAAGGGCCCCCTATCTCGGCAAAGGGTCGAGGCTTGGGTCCTCAAGCTCCAGCCCAGGTTCATCAGGACAGAAGACAGACAGAGGGGTTCTGTCTGGGAGGATAGGAAGGAGGGTCTGGGGTAGGTGGGACTTGGCCAGGCAGCTGAAGGAGGGGCCTCAGGCCATCTGTGGGGCCTATGCAGACTGCTGGGAAACAGCAAAGCCTGGAAGAGAAGGGGAGTGGATGTGAACTGGGGGCTTGGCCAGCAGGCAGGGGCCGAGGCCTTGTCACTATATCAGAAAGACAGCCATGACTAATAGTTTTGCAGGCTGCCCACTGGCCGGCCAAAGAGGTCACCATTCAGTTTACAAACTGCACAACCGTACATGGCAACCCTGATGAGGCTGCCCAGCAGTGACCAAACAGCCACTGGAGTGGGGGCAGGTCACATATGATGGCGAGGCTACAAATTTCACAGCTGATAAATAGGCCAGGCAGGTACCAGGATAGGGTCGGAGGGGAGGGACAGGCCAAGAAAAGTCATCCTGGCAGAGTAGTGAGCAGAACAGGCTCAGACCCATTCCAGCTATGTGACCTTGAACGAGTTGCTTTAGCTCTCCGAACCTGTTTTCTCACCTAACAGAGGGGGCTGGTAACAGCTTCCTACGGAAGTGCGAGAACTAAAGGAAACAGTGCCAATCATGAAATCACCTTTGGTGTCTCTGTGAGCTCCTTGAAGGCAGGGTTCACGCTCAGCACGTGCAGCTCCCCAAACCTTGGGGCTCCAGCTGGGGAGAGGAGACCCTGACCCAACCCCAGCACCCTGGAAGAGACCCAGCCCATCTTCAGACTCACCTAGGGGACTGGTCCAACTGCAACCCTTGCTGGCAGAGGCCTTTGTCCCAGTGGCCTGGGTGGTCCCAGAATACCCTTCTTCCTCTCAGGCCCTGGGAGGGTGGTTGGCCCAGTCCTCCCCCAGCCTTTGAAAGGGCTGGATCAGCACCCGGAGCTGCTGCTCCGAGCCCGCTCCCTATACCTGCTGCAGGGCTGGGGAGCCTTGGATTGCGTGGCAGAGTGGGAGACAGACAGAAGGGGGCAGCGGAGACCAGAAGGTGACGCACAGTGGGGGACTGCAGTCCCTGGTCTCCACCTTCAGCCTTCCTCCCCCAGGAGAAAAAGGGGAAGAGATCTGGAATCCTATGCAAATTCCACGAGAAATGAGTGCTGGGGCCATAGTTCCCACTGAAGGAACCTGGAGGTGCCTATGCAAATGATATGCAAATTACATGCAAATCATCACACTGGGTGAGGCCAAGCTGGGGTAAGTGAGCACTTGGGGCGCTCACCTACCCTCACCTTTCATTGATGATCTGTAGCTCTGGCCAGAGGGAGGCCCCTGCGGAAGCACTCATCTTTCTGGAGCATCTTTTTTTTTTTTAATGTTTTTTATTTATTTTTGAGAGAGAGAGAGAGAGACAGAGACAGAGTATGAGCAGGGGAGGGGCAGAGAGAGAGGGAGACATAGAATTCAAAGCAGGCTCCAGGCTCTGAGCTGTCAGCACAGAGCCCAATGCAAGGCTCGAACTCGCAAACTGCAAGATCATGACCCAAGCGTAAGTCGGTCGCTTAACCGACTGAGCCACCCAGGCGCCCCTCTGGAGCATCTTCTGCCTCAGCTGCCGACTATACCGCGCCTCCTGCCAGTTAGCCAGTTGCTAGAGTACACGCTTCACGTTTAGGTGAGAGGGGCCCAAGTCGCCGGCCTGCAGGGCTGAGGTCACCATGGTCCTCTGCGTTGCCTCATCCAGCTCCGGCTCCACCTCCTCCCAGGCTTCGGCCTCCTCAGACACCAGCTCTGCCTTTTCTGTCGTCCCCTCCTCAGCTGATGCCACCTCTTCTGGGTCCCCCAGCTCCTCCTCAGACACCAATTCCTCCACAGGCACGAAATCTTCCACCACAAAATCCTCTGCTGCCGGCGACCCCTTCTCAGCCTCGAACCCCCGGTCCTGCTCTCGCACCTCACTGCAACACAGCCCGTATCTGGGCAGGGAGACGGGAAAGTCTTTCTGTGCCCCCTGAGAGCCAACCCCAGGCAGAGCCCCCAGCCCGCCTCTTCCACCCACCCCTAGGACATCTCCAGCCACCAGGGTTGAGGTCTACACATAGACCCGATGGCTACTCCCCAGTTCTGTCCCAGCCAGGGGAAAAGGGTACCAGCCTCAAGGCTTCAAACACCTAGCCCAGGCACCGGGTATGAAGGAGGGTCACCAGCGCTACACATACCCTGCCTTCACCCTGCTGCACAGAACAGACCAGCAAGGATAATATTCCTTCTGCTCCCCTCCATGGTTTAACCATTACAGCCCATCCCACAGCTAGTTGCCATAGGAACAAATCCATTTTAGTAAGGCTCAGACAGTTCAAGCCATTTGCCCAAGGACACACAGCTAATAAAGGGACCACGCTGGGACTCAGTCCCAAATGTTTCCAGCTCCTAGGCCGGTGCTCCTTCACTCTCAGCCTCTATCGAGGTGAAGGAAAGGCTTCGGTCCCCCACTTGGAACAGCCTAAATCACATATGGCCACCTATGGGGCAAGATTTGAAGGAAAAGGAAGCAGCCCCTTCCAAAACAACTCAGCCCAGCCAGCCCGGAGCATAGGGCCTTCTCTAGGGTGGCAGGACTGCAGGTGGTTGTCTGACTGCTGAAAAGTGAGGGCAGTTGATGGGGGAACCCCTAGCCAGCTTACCCCAGGTGTGACATCTCCTCCTTCTCAGTCCTTCCATGATTCCTTCAACAGAGAAAAGGGTTTTCACTGTCCCAAGGCAACATTAGCTGACACCACAAAGTTCCTGGGGCCCCAACATGTGAAAAATCCTGGGGAGAAATGACAGGCCCAGACGTGTGGATAGAGAAAAGGGTGGGGAGTGGGGGAGAGGCTGGGGCTGCAAACAAGGGGCCCCAGGAGTGAAGGAAGGTCAGAAGCAAATCCCCTCCCCATTCTGGGAAAATGAGCGTGGGTCAGGCAAGGGCCCAGGGGTCCCAGCAGTGGACCTTTCCATAAAAAACACAGGGTCTGAGATAATCCTCCTTATAGACCTCCTGAGCTCCTCATCCAGGGTCTCCTGAAAACCAGGAAGGGCCTCCTGTGGTGGGGAGGGGTTACTACCAGGGGATCCCCACAGAACTCCAGCCCCCTACTTCCAGGCACAGAAAGAGACTAAGGATGGAAATCAGCCAGCAGGACTAAGGCACAAACACACAGAGGCAGAAGGCGGGCAGCCAGGGGTCCTCATCAGAGATACAGCGTGTGTAGTGGGTGACAGGGCCAGTGGATACTGGCACTTGTGGGCAGAGGGTCTTCACCTCCTCCTGAGCCTGGGTCAGCATGCCCCCACGCTCCGAGTACTTCTCCCGATCCTGCAGGTCCTGCAGCTGGGAAGCCACTTGCAGTTTCTGTTGGGACCCAGGACCACCCAGCCTGGCATGCCTCACCCACCCTTTCCCCAGGGGGCTAAGAGGCAAGAGACCCAGACCCTGACACACATAATGACACGTAGGGTGTCCCCAGGTAGGTCCTTCCTACCACTCAAGACTCCACCTGCCAGGCCCTGTGCCTGACACTGAGGGTGTGCAAAGGGACAGACCCAGTCCCCCGCTCAAGGAGTTTGTCCTCCCAGAAAGTCAGGCAGCTGACCAAGCTCCCTGCTCTGGGCCAGGGTCTCTCAAGGGCCAGGGCAGAAGCCAAGGGGAGCCTCACCTCATTCTGGAGCGCATCTAGATGACTTTCTCCGAAGCCAGCTACTGCTGCTGCTGCAACTTCTGGGTCTCAGCCCCACACTGGAAGGAGCCAAGCCTGGTGAGCACCGCCCCCCTAAGGCCTCCCCACCACTTCCGCCAGGTCTTCCCAGGCACATGGGTGAGGTTTTAGCAGCCCTTTAAGTACGAAGTCACATAGAATGAGGCCACATAAAGCAGAAGAGTCACGCAGCCTGGTTCCTGGAACACCCCGTGACCCTCTCTGGGACCTGGTCCCCTCCCTGGGACAATGAGGGGGCAGAATGAGGGCTCTCTGAGATCCCCTCCAACTTGGACTCGGATGCAGAGAAGGGTCTGAGGCCTGGCCCGAGCCCGAGAGCCCCATGAGGCGAGAACAGGGAAGAGGGGGCTTGGGTGTTGCGGGGCCATGACAGGAGGGAGCCCTGGGCACGCCCCAACGCACCGACGGGCAGCGTTCCTGCAGCTTCAGGACCTGGGTCCGCAGCTGGGTGACCTCCCTCTGCTGTTGGTCGTGGTTCTCCATCCTAAGTGCCAGCACCTCTGACAGCTCAGCCATCCACTGGCTGGTCTCAGCTGGGACAAGTGGGGACAGAAGGTCAGCACCGGCTCCCTTGGCCTTCGGGGACCAGTCTGGCCCTCCTGATGCCTCTGTCCACCCCACCCCTCAGCTCCTGCGGAGGGCTCTGGGTTTACAGGATTCGCCTTCCTCACTCGGTCTTCTTTTCAGTGTTTGTTAACTGACACGGAGCAAGGCCCTGGGTGATCAGTCTGCAAGAGCTGGTCCCAGCACACACGGGGCTCACGTCTAGTGGGGAAAGTGATGGGCGAGGAGATCCCGCCAGCGCACAGCTGGGCTCTGCGGGAGGGAGTGTAATGGGCGCGCTGGGGGTCTCAGCTGTGGCATCCGGTCTTGCCTTACCAGGTCTGCAAAGCTAAGTCCTCTGCAGGGCAAGCGGGGCTTGGCCAGGCACAGAAGGGCAAACAAGGCCCAGACAGGGTGTGGAGAGGCCCAGAGGCAATCACAAGACACTGGGACAGAGGGCTCGGACACCGGGCAGGGCCTAGATCATCGCAGCTGGGGTGGGGGGGTTGAGGTTACCCTTTGGCCAATGGGAAGCTTGAGGTTTTAGGCAGAGGGTGACGTGGTCAGATGTGGTTTTAGGAAACTTATTTGGGCTGCGAGCAGAATGACCCGGAAGGGCAGCCATCCAGGCAGGGAGACCAGGTAAGACGGGGCCTGGGCTAGAGGCAGGGAGGTGAGGAGGAGGAAAGACACTTGAGCCTCTCTGAGGAGGTGGAAGCAACAGAACTTAGGGACCAGTTCCTATGTCAGGGACCTGGGGCCCCGTGGGGCCAACAGGGGAGCTGAGGAACCAGGGAGAAGGAAGGTCAGGCCTGGGGGAGGGGAACAGCATGAGTTCAGCCATTGCATTGTTTGGTGTCCACATCTCACAGCCAGACCTAAGCTCCTCAGGGACAAACACTGTGCCTCTCTCTTCTTCAGAAACTCCCGGTAGCAGCAGAGCCCCTGGCCTTGCCCGGAGGCCTCAGTGTCTGGTCTCTGGCAGCTCCTGGCTTTCTCGATTCAAGGCCCCTCCTTTCCGTGCCCCAAATAACAAAAGACCACAGGCTTAGAGGGGCCCCAGGGCTTCTGTACAGCACTGTCTTAGCTGTGCCCCAGAGAGGTCCGCAGGGCTGAGAGTGTACCTCCCCCTGCTAAAGATGAAGGTTCAGGGAGGTCAAGGAACTGTCCAAGCTCACACAGCTAAGAAGTACCAGAGCAGGGACTTGAACTCAGGTCTCCACATTCCGAGCTCTCTGAGTTCTTCCCTCTCCTCCAAGTACAAAACTGCTTCACACAGTCCAGGATGAGCATCTGCTCCTCCTCCTCCTCGAGGGTGTCGAGTTGAGAGGCCTGGAGGGAGGGAGAGAGGAAGGGGCAGGGGAGCCAACACCCCCTGGCCGCGGATGTGCCCTCTTCCCACATACTCACCTCCTTTCTCAGCTGCTCATTCTCCTCCTCCAGCAGGGCTGTCAGCTGTGGGCAGTAGGGCAGCGACTCCGTCTCCCGCAGAGAAGTCCTAGGGGTGAGAGCAAGGGGAGTCAGATTGCAAGGGGGTGGGGGACCCAGGTCCCAGCCCACCCAGGGTCTGCCCACCCGGGCTCAGCGTGGCGGTCTCCATTAGCCCCAGCAAGCCTGCTGGCAGGCACATGGTCAGTGTTCCTGTTTGCAAACAGGGAAACCGAGGCACGGAGAAAGGGCTGCCCAGGTGAAAAGGCAGGACACTCACGGCTCAGGGGCTCAGTAGGACTGATTATGCTGCTGCTCTTCCTCTTCCTCCCCTTCTTCCTCCTCTTCTTCTTCCTCCTCCTCCTCCTCTTCCTCCTCCTGCTCCTCCTCAGAGTCAGAGTAGAGCTGAAGGAGGTCATCTCACAAGCTCACCTGGTGTCTGCGGTATAAAATCTGGCAGTGGAGCAGAGGGGCCCCGTTGGAACAAAGGCAGCGGCGAGCACGGGTCCATGCACGGTGGGGGAGGTGAGGGGGGGACTGTAGGTAGGTCTGAGATGGCACACCCCCTCTCCTCCTCCCCACCCGGTTACCTCCTCCCTGGCTGAGCCCGCCATGGCTTCCAGTTTGCTGTTCTCCTCCATCTGAACACTGTTCGGTCTCACCAGGGACTGGCCAATGCGAGCCGCCGTACCTAGGTCCTGCTGTCTCTGCAGAGGGACCCCCATCCACGGGGAATACTTTCCTGTTTTCTGAGGTCCCCCAGACAGGTGGGAGAAGCTAGGCAGTACACAGGGGTCAAAGGGAAGCTAGGCCGCTAGGGGAAACCCTCCCCACACCCTAGTGTTCCAGGGTACTAGAAAAGAACCTGCCATTGGCCCACCGCGGGGCCTGACTCGGCTTTCCCTTCTGGAAAAGAGCAGATCAGGCCGGATGGCTCTAGGAGCAATCCCAGCCTGGACATCTTCCATATACCTGCCTTCCATAAGAGGGACCCCCAGCTTGGCCCCCAAAAAAATAATCAAGCAGAAAAAAGACAAGACTCCTACCCCTCCAGGGCAGAATTAAAACAGAGGCCTGGCTCAGGCTCAGGCTGGCCCGGACCGGGAAGGCAGTACACACCTCCTCTAGCAAATTTAACATCACTTTGACATCTTCTTGGGTGATCTTGACTGGCGGGGGTCGGTCAGGACACAGCACTGCAAAAGCAGGAGTGGAGACCAAGTTGGGAAAGGGGGGCATATGCTACCCCACATCCCACTGTTTCCTGCCCTATCCTCAGTTCTCCCTCAGCAAGAGTCAGCGACAAGAGAGCGCCCTTCCTGCCCCCACTATTCTCTCCAGACACCCCCAGTACCCAGCATCCTTTCCCTGCTCCTCGGGCCAAATGGACTCTTTCGAGCTCTTGGGGAGCCTGGATGAGGTAAAGGGATCACAGTCCTCCAAGCTCAGGTGGAAAATAGTTCTCAGGACGCCTGAGTCCCTGGCACTAGGGGAATGCAGGCGGCTAGTGGAAGTACAGCCTTAGACTGACTCATCACCCCTTACCCAGAGGGCCACCTTGGCCGACCCGAGCCTCATGGGTCACAAAACAGACGCAGTCACACACCCTGCACCTGTTGCGTGTGGAGAGGAGGAAGAGGCTTTTTCCAGCACTGCAGTAGGGGTTCCTGAGCCCCTAGACCTAATCCAGAGATCTCCCGAGACCCAGGAGAGGACACCAGGGGAGTTAGAAACCTGAGGCCCCGCCCACCCCTAGGCTGGGACAAGCCGGGCTCGGACACCCGCAGCCAAAATGTTGCCAAAGCCTCCCCCTCCGCCCACCCACCTCCCCAGCGTGGCGGCGGGCGAGCGCAGGTTCCCAGCGCACCTGGCAGCGCCCTCCCACAGCGCCCCGCCCCTCTGCTGGTGGGTCTGACTGAAGAGGGGGGTCCTGAGAGTGCGCAGATCTGCGGAGCAACAAGCGCGCAAAGCCGGGAGGACGAGCGCGCGGGTGCGCCGACCTGACCCACCGACAGCAATCAGGGGACGACAAAAGGTTGGAGAAGATAGGCAAGAGGCGACCGAACAGGCCCCGCAAGCAGTGACATCGCAAGTGGGCGGGAGGGTGAGACTGAGTGCCAGAGGGGACGGGGCGCCTGGAACCGACGCCCCCCCCCCGGAAATCCCCAGGTGCCACCCGCTCTGGGGTCCCGGGGACCCGGTTTACCTTCCTCCAGCTCCCGAATAAAAGCGGCGCGCTCGGGGCCCGACACCCCAGGCCACCGTCCGATGTAGGAAGGTCTGAGATGGCACACCCCCTCCCCTTCCCCTGGACGGCTGAGAATGCGGACGCGCGCGGGGTTCCTGCCGCGGACCCAGCCTTGGAGGTCGGGCGAGCTCTGGCTGGGGGTCCCGAGACGGATGGGCATCTGGATCCGGTTCCCTGTCCGGCCGCCAGTGCCTGCGCAGGGGCGGGTGCAGGCAGCGCGGAGGGCTCGGGAGCCGAACGGGCTGGGGGTGCGGGAGTGACTCCCGCTGGAGTGCTGGTGCCCCGCGAGGCCCTGCCCGGACTCTTTCAGGCGCATCTTGGGACCGCAGTATGCTGCGCCTGCGCCTGGAGTGGGCTCCCGCCGGGCCGTACCACTCGCGGGAGGGGGTCTCCGGGGAGCAACCAGTGGTGCCCGGGACTGGGGGCCGCCCGCAAGGGGACGGAGGTGGCGGAGCAGAGCGCAACAAAAATCAGAACAAGGGGAGAGTCGAGTGGCGGTTCCAGCCGGTTCCGTGGGCTTGGTTCAGAGTGCAGCGTTTCTCCTCTCCTCTCCACCTCCGGAGAATGGTTCTGCCCAGAGTAGCAGCTCCAGTGGAATTCGGGTACAGAGACTTCGGAGGTCCTTACCTGGGGCCACAGCCTCCCTGGCTCCCGCGGGGGTTGCCGGCTGCCCTCCCTGGATGTGATCTGGGAGGTAACGCAGGGTTGTGCTTTCCCCGGTAGTTGGGAGATGATTCCAGACCCCAGGACTGTTGGAACGTTGCTGCCCAGTCTGGCGCGTCAAGCACTGGTCCTCGCCCTCATGCCCCCGTGCCCCAGCCGCTTGACAGCCCTCTTTCTTATTTCTTAATTTGTCTTCCTACCTTTCCTGGTGCTTTACCTCCAGCCCTCATTCACTTCGCCCACCTCCTTCCACCCTGGCAAACACCTGTTCTTCCTGCGGACACCGCTTAGAGGTCCTCCCGTGAAGACTCCTCCGACCTCGTCCCCTGTGGCCCCAGAGCGTCCCTCATCCGGTGGCCGGCAGTGCTCAGAGTGTATCTGTCTCCAGTCCAGACCTGCGCCCCTTCCGCGCAGGGAAGTGTCCCTCAGAGTGCACCACAGGAGGTGGGCCATACCTAACAGAGTGGCCCCAAGTCCTGAATGAGCTGGGCGGGGCAGCAGAGGAGAGGGAGGTGGTATTTCTGTGCCTTTAGACTGGAAGAACCTGCAGGCCCAAGAGATGGTTATGGCACTAATTTTTTTTTAATGTTTATTTATTTTGAGAGACACTGCAGGGGAGGGACAGGGAGAGAAGGAGAGAGGGAGAATCCCAAGCAGGCTCCAAGCTGTCAGCGTGGAGACTGACAGGGGGCTCGAACTCAGGAAACTGTTGAGATCATGACCTGACCCAGAATCAAGAGATGGATGCTTAATGGACTGAGCCACCCACTCGTCCTGGCACTAATGCTTTTAAAGCCTTAGGATCATTCTTGGTGCCCCAATTTTCTTCCCTTGAATAACCAACCAATCACCTGTCCTGCTTAATTTACCTCCTAAATATTTCTCAAATGTGCAGTCTGCTCTTCAGCCCCTCTGCTGAGGATTCTCATCCTCTCTTCTAGATTATTGTGATACTCTCCCCTGCCCCCACCACATGAATCCATCTCTCAGGAATTCCGGGACCCCCTTCCCCACAGCCACCACTCCACGCCTGAGCCCAGGATAGGGGCTGTCACCCAGGGACTGAACCTAGGACAGGGGTTCCTAGTGTTGACAACGTGCCTTGGGAGCCAGGTGTCGGTGACACAGCATGGGACAGGAGACACAACCCAGGAAAGAGGATCAGACTGCCCTGTCCCCCAGCTGTCCAGGGAGAAGCATTGAGATAAGAATGTTTTCTTCCATCTGTGTCCATTCATTCCTTTGACGAATATTTATTGAGTGCCTACTGTATACATCAGGCAATGTACTAGACTCTCAGACTAGAGCAGGGAACAAGAGAAACTAGATCCTGGCTCTCCTGGAGTTTAGACTCAAAAAAAGGAAGCAAGTAAATGAGAAAACAAGTAAGACAGTTACAGTGCCGTGAATTTTTTTTGAAAACACACAGACAAGGAGCTATGAGGAAACTGGAAAGTACCTATCCGACAGGGTGGTCTGGGTGGGTGCGAGAGGAGAAATCATTAATGTAGTAGTCTCCATCTCAGCCCGCGTCCCCAGCCTTCACAGCCAACTCCTACCTGTCACAAGGCAGCCTCTCTCTCCTCAAGAGCCAGTGTTTCTCATTCCTGATTGGTTAGTGAACCCTGGTGCGCCCTGGTGCCAAATCCTTCACCTACCCACCCCACCCCCATCAGCCCCATGAGGAATTATCTGCTTGTTGATCAGAGGGCCAGTCTTCATTAGTTAGGTATGCTATTTCTAAAATACTGGCTCTTCATCCGGCCCCCTCTGGGTAGGGGAGTAAGAAGTGGTTCCACTGAATTTCCCTCCCCGCCATGGAACTCAGGCCCCTCCCAAGCTTTGCCCTCTGGCCCTGGCTGCCTCCTTTCCTCCCCTCCTCCCGCCCAGACTCCAATACTTCTCCCAAACTATTGAGGGGGGAGCTCATGCCAGAGGCCTGGGATAAGAAGAGGAGGCATCCTGGGGCGCCTGGGTGACTCAGTCGGTTGAGCCACCAACTTCGGCTCAGGTCATGATCTCGTGGTTTGTGGGTTTGGGCCCCGCGTAGGGCTCTGTGCTGACAGCTTGCTCAGAGCCTGGAGCCTGGTTTGGATTCTGTGTCTCCCTCTCTCTGTGCCCCTACCCCATTCGTGCTCTGTCTCTCAATAATAAATAAATGTAAAAAAATTTTTCAAAAAAAAGAAGAGGAAGAGGCCTCCAAGATCCACGACCAGCCCCATGCTTTTCACGTGCTGCCCTGTTGCACGGTTCTAAACTCAACCAACCTCAATATTTGTTGCCTTCTTTTCTTCTCTCATCTCCACCGTTTAGTCCCCCTAAATTATCCATCCTTAGTTGTTCAGCAAACATATATTAAGCACCAGAAGTCAGGCATTGTGACAGGAGTTGGGGACATACCTGTGGACAAAACACACAAAGATCTTTGCCCTCCCAGGGCCCACATGCAATGGGGAGCACAAATACGAAACGAAGAAGAAGAGGAAAGGAGAACAGGAGGAGGTGGCTGGGAGCGGTGGGTGCGCTGTGGGGTGCAAGTTAAACGTTAGGGTGACCACTGAAGAGTCACTTCTGTCCAAAGCCGAGGGAGGCAGGGAGGAGGGGAGGAGAGGGCAGGGAAAGAGGATGAGAAACAACAGCAAAAGCAAAGGCTTGAGGCCAGAGAAGGAGGTCCTAGCGGCTGAAATGAGCAGAGAGGATTGCAGGTGGCGGGGCCGGAAAGGGAGCAGCAGACCCCACGCACCAGACGTCATCCGTCACCTGAGTCAGCGGAACGCTTGTTGTCAGCGTGGTGTCCTCCAACTTAAGTTTAACAGGAAGGCTCTGTATGTTTGTCTGAGAGTAGACGGACGGTAGGGCGTATTAATCTGCTCAGACTGCTTTAATAAGCTACCATAGACTGGGTGACTTATAAACTGTTTCTCAGAGTTCTGGAGGCTGGAAGTCCAAGCTCAAAGTGCCTGCAGATTCAGTGTCTGGTGAGAGTTCTGACTTCGGGCCCATAGACTGCTGACTTTTTTTTTTTTTCTTAAATGTTTATTTATTTATTTTGAGAGACAGAGTGTGTGAGAGAGTGTGCCCACGAAGGAGGGGCAGAGAGAGGGGGAGAGAGAGAATCCCAAGCAGGCTCCTCACTGTCAGCGCAGAGCCCCACACCGGGCTCGATCTCATGAACCATGAGATCATGACCTGAGCTGAAATCAAGCTTAACTGACTGAACCACCCAGGCACTTATCTTCTCACTGTGGTGAGAAGGTAAGGGCTTCAGGAGCTCCCTGGGCCTTCTTTTATGAGGCCACCAGTTCCCATGCAGGAGGGCTCCCCCCTCAAGACCTAATCACCTCCGAAAGGCCCCGCCCCCTAACACCATTGCACTGGGAGTTAGGATTTCAACATGAATTGCAGGGGGACACAAACACTTAGACCATAACAACCCTATCACTCTTCAAAAACAAAACAAAACAACAACAATAACAAAAACCCACCAGCTTTCTTGAGATATAATTCACATGCCATGAAATTCACCATTTAAAAGTGTCCTAGGGCGGTTGGCTGGTTTAATCAGTGGAGCACATGACTCTTGATCTCGGGGTTGTGAGTTCGAGCCCCATGTTGGGCATAGAGATTGCTTAAAAATATAATCGTAAGTAAAAAATATAAAATAAAATAAAATAAAATAAAAAATAAAAAAGTGTCCAGTCAGTGTTTTCAGTATATTCCCAAAGTTCTGCAACCAACACCACTATGTAATTTCAGAACATTTTTTATCACCTCCCCCTGCAAAATACCTCTTCCTCATCAGCAAGGAGTCCCCATCACCCCTCCACCCCACCCCCTACCCTTAGTCCCTGATAATCAAAAATCTACTTTTTTGTAACTACAGGTTTGGATTTTTTTTTAGTTTATTTATTGGGGGGGGAGGTGCAGAGGGAGAGAGAGAACCCCAAGCAGACTCCACGCTGTTCGCACAGAGCCCAGTGAGGGGCTTGAACTCATAAACCTGGTAAGATCATGACTTGAGCCAAAATCAAGAGTCAAATGCTTAACCAACTGAGGCACCCAGGTGCCCCTATTTTTAAATGTTCTAGCAGCAGGGTACCTGGGTGGCTCAGTTGGTTAAGCATCAGACTTGGCTCACATCAAGATCTCATGGTTTGTGGGTTTAGGGTCCAGGCTTGGGATTCTTTCTCTCCCTCTCTCTCTCTGCTCCTCCCCCACTCTCTCTCTCTCTCTCTCTAAAAATAAATTAAATTAAAAATAAATAAATGTTCTAGCAGCCATAGCTTATTTTAGTTTATTTTTAATTTTTTAAATGTTTTATTTTATATTTGAGAGAGAGAGAGACCGAGCATGAGCAGGGGAGGGGCAGAGAGATGGAGACAATCTGAAGCGGGCTCCAGGCTCTGAGCTGTCAGCACAGAGCCTGACATGGGGCTTGAACCCACAAGCATTGAGATCATGACCTGAGCCAAAGTCAGACGCTCAACCGACTAAGCCCCCCAGGCGCCTCTAGTTTTAATTTTTCTTTTTTTAAGTAAGCTCCACATCCCATGTGGGACTTGAACTCACAACTCTGAGATCAAGAGTCACACGCTCCACACCTGAGCCAGCCAGGTGCCCTGAAATTAAGTTTATTTATTTTGAGAGAGAGAGTGAGAGAGCAGGGGAAGGGTGGGGCGGGGTGGGGGAGAGAATGCCAAGCAGGCTCCTCGCTGTCGGCACAGAGCCCAATGTGGGACTCAAGCCCACGAACCATGAGATCCTCCCTTTAGCCGAAACCAAGAGTCAGTCGCTTAATTGACTGAGCCACCCAGGCGCCCCGCCCTAAAGTTAGTTATAATAATACATTTTATTTAGGGGTCTGCCTGGCTCAGCCACTGGGACATCTGACTCTTATTTTGACGCAGATCATGATCCCAGGGTCATGAGATTAAGTCCCAGGTGGATCCTGCTTAAGATTCCCTCTCCCTCTGCCCCTCCCCCATTCATGCTTCCCTGCGCTGTCTCTGTCTCTCTCTCTCTCTCTCTGTGTCAAAATAAATAAATAAACATTTAAAATAATAATAATAGCGGTGCTTGAGTGGCTCAGTCGGTTAAGGTCTGAGTTTGGCTTAGGTCATGATCTCATGGTTTGTGGGTTCGAGCCCCACGTCGGGCTCTGTGCTGACAGCTCAGAGCCTGGAGCCTGCTTCAGATCCTGTGTCTCAGTCTCTCTCTGCCTCTCCCCTGCTCACACTCTGTCTCTCTCCTCAAAAATAACAAACATTAATCATAATAATAATTTATTTAATCCAATATCTCCAAAATATTATCATTTCAGCATGTAATCAACATAAAAAATTATTAATAAGATTATATTTTACATTTTTCATAATGAATTGCGTGCATTTTATTCTTATAGCACATCTCAATTGAAACTCAAATTCATTCTTCCTTTTATTTCCTTAAATATAATTTGTCTTTTTTAACCTGTGTACCTTTACATTTTTTCTCTCATCACTGGATTTCATTAATTTGATCATGATGTGTCTTAGTAGGATTTTTATTTTATTCTTCTTGGGGCTGACTGAGCTTCTTAGATTTGAGGGTATATAGCTTTGATCAAAATTTGGAAATTTTTCAACTCTTATTTCTTTTTTTAATGTTTATTTTTATTTTGGGGGGAGAGCACAGTGGGTGAGTGGCAGAGAGAGGGGGACAGAGGATCTGAAGTAGGTTCTGCGCCAACAGGCTGACAGCAACGAGCCCAATGTGGGGCTCGAACTCACAAACTGTGAGATCATGACCTGAGCTGAAGTTGGACATTCAACTGACTGAGCCACCCACGTGCCCCATCAACTTTTATTTCTTTAAATATTTTTCCTCTGAGCCCCACTTCTGGGATTTCAATTATATGTATGTTAGACCACTTGATACTGAACCACAGGCACTAAGGCTCTATTCGTTTTCTTTTTCCAGCCTTTTTCTCCCTGTCCTTCAGTTTCAGTTGTTGCAATTGGTCTATCTTCAAGTCCACTGATTTTTTTTAAAAAACGTTATTTTTCAGGAATCTCTACACCCAGCATGGGGCTCAGACTTACAACCTCAAGATCAAGAGTCACATGCTCTCCTGACTGAGTCAGCCAGGTGCCCCTCCACTGACATTTTTAAACCTCCTTTTAAGCCATTCAGGAACTTTTCATTTCTGATCATGTATTTTCCAACTCCAGGCATGCTAGACCCCGGATCTCTAGCATCTTCCATTTCTCTTCTCATTATACTCATATATTTTTTTACATCCTTGTACTTAGCTGTAAGGAATTTTTAGAAGTCTTTCTTTGCCATCATCTCTGTCATTTGTGGGTCTGTTTTTATTGACTAATTTTTCTCCTGTTTACAGGTCACATTTTCTGCATCTTTCATGCTTAATAATCTTTTGGAGACTGGATATATTGTGGATGTTACATTGCTGAGACGCCATTTTGTTATCTTCCTTTGTTGGGTTTCCTCCTGCCAGGCAGCTAAGTTATTGTGGATCAGTTTGATCTGCTTGATATTTGTTTTTAAAGTTTTGTAGGGCAGATCCAGAAAGGTCTTTACTCTAGAGATATTTTAGCCCTATTAGAAAGGAGTGATCTTTCTGTAATGTCTACTGAATGCCCCAAATATTCAGTGAGGACTCTCCTCACTGGCTGATCAGAACTTAAACATTTCCCAGCCCTGTGTAAGCTCTGGGAATTCGCTTACAGCTTCCTGGGAGTTGTTCTTTCCCCAGTGGATATTCTTTTCTCAGCCTCATGGAGTCTCCCTCTAACACCTACAGCTTAGTATTCAACCAAGGACTCAGGAACATTCCTCTGTAGGTTTCTGGGACTTGTTGAGAACTGCCTGGCTCTCTCCTCCTGGGAAAAAAACCTGTTCTACAAATTCCAGCCTCCCTGAACTCTGACCTCTGTCTCACAAGAGTCTGCTTGGGTTCCCCCTCCCTGTACTGCCCTTAGAAACTGCCTCTAGACAGAAACCCAAGGTCATCATAGAACTCACCTTATTTGTTTCTCTCTGAGACCACAGTCCTGTGATGCTTATAGTCCAATGCCTTAAAACCATTGTTTCAGACATTTTATCCAGTTTTCTAGTTATTTTCTGCAGGAGGGAAATGTGGTACCAGCTACTCCATCTATTTGGATAGATGTTGAGTTAGAAGCCTAATCCTGGGGGTAAAGCCATAGGACTTGCTGAAGGATTGTATGAAGAGTGTGAAGGAAGGAGAAAAGTCAAAGATGACTCCAACTGTTTGGGCCAGAGAGAACTGCCATCCACCAAGAGGAGGAAAACTGAGGGAAAATCAGCTCTGGTGGAGAAAATCAGGAGTTCAGATTTATCTAAATATCTTTTTTTTTTTTTTTCAGTAGGCTCCACACCCAGTGTGGGGCTTGAACTCATGATCCTGAGATCAAGAGTCACACACTTTACGAACTGAGCCAGCCAGCTGTCCCAGGAGTTCAGTTTCAAATAAGTTAAATCCAAAATACTTATTAAGTATCCAAGTGGACAGGGGAGCCTACGTGGCTCAGTCGGTTGAGCGTCCGGCTTCAGCTCAGGTCATGATCTCACAGGTTCGAGCCCCGAGTCGGGCTCTGTGCTGACAGCCAACTCAGAGCCTGGAGCCTGTCTTCAGATTCTGTGTCTCCCTCTCTCTCTGACCCTCCCCTGCTCACGCTGTCTCCCTCTCTCTCTCAAAAATAAATTAAAAAACATTAAAAAAATTTTTAAAAAGTATCCAAGTGGATAAACAACAAGTTGGGTTTATCCCAACTGGACAAATAAATATAACAACTGGATATACAAATCTGAGCGTAGGGGAGAGACGGGGGCTGGACACTTCAACTGGGGACTCACTGCTCTATGGTGAGGATGGAAAGCCACGGGACTAGGTGAGATCCCTGAGAGACTGAGTGTAGGTAGATAAGGGGGCCCAGGGTTAAGCCCTTGGTACGTAGAGGGCGGGGAGAGGAGGAAGCGTCATCAAAGCAGCCGAGATGGATGGGACCGTGAAGAAGAGGTAAACCCAGGGAAAGCTGGGTTCCAGAGAAAGTGTTTCAAGAAGAGAAAGCCATCTGTCTTGAGTGGTGTTGCCACAGGAGGCCAATGAGGACGGAGAATCACCTCGGCAAGATGGAGGACACGGACAACCTTGGCAACCATGGACAATCTCAGTGGAGAGACAGAGGTGAGAGAGATTAAGAGTGAGAAAGTAATGGGAGGTGATGGAATGAGGACCGAGAATATAGAAAACTATTAAAGAGTTTTGCAGCCAAGGGGAGCTGAAAGAGAACAGTCACTGAAAGACAACACAGGCACCAGAGAAGGTGGTTAAGGATGAGAGATGAAGGGCTCCTGGCTGGCTCAGTGGGAAGAGCCTGCAGCTCCTGATCTCAGGGTGGTGAGATCGAACCTCACGTTGGGTATAGAGATTACTTAAATAAGCTAAAAAAAAAAAAGCATTTAAGGATGAGAGATGTGATGACTTGTTTATGTGCTGATGGGGATGTCACAGCAGGGAGGAGAAAACTAATGCAAAAGACAGAGCCCAGGGATCATTCTTTCTTTTTTTTAAATTTTTTATTTATGTCTTTATTTTATTTTGAGAGAGACAGAGACTGAGCGGGGAAGGGGCAGAGAGAGAGGGAGACACAGAATCAGAAGCAGGCTCCAGGCTCTGAGATGTCAGCACAGAGCCTGATGCGGGGCTCAAACCCACAGACCACAAGATCACGACCTGAGCCAAAATTCAGATGACTTTTTCCATCTGACTGAGCCATCCAGGCACCCCGTGATCATTTTGAGATCATTCTGGGAGTGGAGGAACCCTGCTAACCAAATCCGTTCTCCTCCGTGCTCAAGCATGCATATTTTCTATGGTTTCTTTGTCAGCAAAAAGTTGGAAGGAGACACAACCCAACCCCAGGGTTTGCTGTGGATGGTGAGATTGGCGAGCCTCAGGAGTGGCCACTACAGGGTCACCTGTCCACACTTCAGCTCTGCCACACCGCTCCCTCACTAGCCTCCAGCTTCCTGGTCAGTGCAGCTCCAAGCGCAGCAGGGGACATAAAATAGGGGCCCATTCCATTCCTGCTGAATGGATGTTTGCTGAATTGGATTATTCCTGCCCATGAGAAAGCAGCCTTGAGGCCCCTGGGAAGTTTGGGGTTAAGAAGAAGAAAGTGGAATGGAGGACACAGAGATGAAGGGGGCCCTACAGGCTCCCATTTGCAGTCTCTAGGTCCCGGCACCAGTGCAAAGCAACTCTAGCTAGAGCCACCAGAAGGCAGTGTTGGCCCACATAACCCCTACCCCACCCAACCCTTCACCCACAGATCTGTGACCCCACAAAAGAGGCAGAGTAGGGATAGTGACTTCATTTTACAGATAGAGAAGCCAAGCTCAGACCCCTGGTCACTCCACAAACATTTTGGCCTGGCTGATGGATGTCTGCCACAGCCCAGGGCTGCCCAGGAGACCCAGCAGGCCCCTCCCAGTGGTGTCGTTCAGCCTTGTTCCCCTCCGCGCCCTGCTGCTGCTCTAACCAGAAAGACTGGCAGAATAGACACCCTAGACCTCCTGCTCTCCCTCCAGTATGCACCCACTGACCCCTGCTGAACCAGAGAGAGGACAGGAAGGGTCTCGAGACCCACCGCACCCATGAACTTGGGGGCACAGTCACTCAGCACACAGGCTCAGACCACCTCCCCTAGCCTGACGCTGGAAAATGAACCTAGGACAGGCTACCCCATGGCAAGAGCCCTTGAGAGTCGGCCTGGGATCTGGGCGGGGCCAGACACCAGGACCACTTTCTGCATCAGACCGGGGAGTAGGGCAGAGGGGTGCCTCGCTCCTGCTCTTCTCCTGTGGGACTCTCAGGAGCCCTCCTCTCTCTCCTGGTGTCTCTTCCCCACCAGTGCCCAGGCGCCTCCACAATGTCAGGCCTCCTTTCCTTTACTCCTTCTCCCAGACCCTGCCCAGATTCCTAGGCACCAAGCCCCCTGAGCCTCTCCGGGGCCTGGGGTGAGGAAGTGGACGTGCTCGGGGCCTAAGTCCCTTGCCTGCTGTCCTCTGGGTTCCTAGGCCCCCGCTGGCCTGGACAGGGGAAGGAGCGAAGCCAGAGAGGTGGCAGAGAAGTGGTGGGGGTGGGGGTGGGGCTCTAGCAGGGATGGCGGGGGGGGGGGTGTCCTAGAAGATGGCAGTTTCCTCCACTCCAACCCCACCCCACCCCCTTGCGCTTCCTCCCACCTGGGGGCTCTTGTCTTCCCACCGCCTGCCACCCACACAGCCAGCAGGCTCTCTCCAGCTCGTCTCTGGCTCTCCTGCTGAGGGCGCCTCCTCCTCTGAGAACCCCTCCAGGCTCCCAGAAGGGATGTCTCCCGGCTCTACCCTCTCCTGGCATCTTCCTGCCTCTCACTGTTCACAGTGTAAGATTCTGTTACTTATGAGATAATTATTTAACGCCAAGGGCTCTTCTGTATCCTTAGGGCTCTAATCAGAGCAAGCACTCGGTATCTGTCCAGGGAACCATGATGGGTTCTCTGGGGGAGTCCGGGTGGGGGTGGGGGGCAGGGAGTGGTCCCCAAAGGCTCCAGAGAGACTTGCCGCCCGCGTCCTTGGACTCTGGACAGTGCTCCACATTCCCCGACACGGGTGAGCCCCACCAGGAAACCGCCCAGGAGCACACAGACAGCAGACCCTCAGGGGGTGGACGGTGTTAAGGGACTGCAGCATAGTCCCCTCCCCTCTTCTCACTTAGGGCCCCTCAGCTCAGCCCCCAGGCACTAGCTCAGTGGCCTAAATGGGATAGAAGCCATCTGCAGGTGGCGGGTCACAGGGCCTGCCCCGACCAGTCGGAAGTGGGATGGGGGGTAGGGAAATGTCCCCGGGAAGCAGCTGGGAACCAGGTGCGGGGAACCACAGCACGGCTGCGTCCGGTGGCGAGCCTGGGAGGACACTCTACTGCCCCTTGGGCCTCCCTCAGCTGCCTCCAGGTTCAGGGCGAAGACGGAGGAGCCTTTCACTCCCTGACTCCTGTCCCCAGAGTCAGTGACTCCTTCTGCTCCTTGGGTCCATGTCTAGACTCTGAGACCTTCTGGGAACAATTCACGAGTCGCGGGACAGCACAGGAGGGAGAAACACAAATTCACTGAGCCCCAACTCGTCTATGCTTCGTATATGTTATTTCATTTTATCATCACCCGAAGGAAAAAAAATATCATTACTATTTTATACATGAGAGACAGGGGTTGGTGCTGCTGATCACTGAGTGAGGATTCCTGGCATTTCAGCCATTCCCGACCAAGGAACGGTGTCCTGGGGTCCCCTTATCACAGGCACCCCATTGCGCCACGTGACATGGAGAGTTTTTCCCGGTTGCCACGGAATCTGTCCCATGACCTTCCCACCAAGTGGCCCTCCAGCCTTTGCCTGAATAGCTGCATCATGGGGAGCTCAGCAGAGTAGTCCGGGCACTTCTAGATACCCTTATTCTAGAAAGGGCTTCCTTGAGACTTCTGCTTAGAATAAAATCTTCCTCTTTGTAATTCTCACCCCCACCTCCAATCCCACTTTCTGTTTCCGGCTATGCCTTTGAGGGGTCCCCCAAATGAGGCTGCGCGCTCTTGTGCTCTGTGCACACCAGACAGGTGTTTCGCTAGTTTGCTCTTCTCGGGGCTCCCCCTCCTCCAGCCAGGCCTGAACCCCACCCCTTCTGATCTCATGCCCCAGACCAGCCAAGGATTGTGGCCTGGGCTCCGAAGGTGGAGGCAGGAGGCCCCAGAGAGCCATGGGACTAAACATCGGGCATCCCGCCTCCAAATCCAAGCTCTGGCTCTCACAAGCTGTGCTGCCTTCCACACATTTCCTAATTTCTCTGAATCTCGGCAGCTTCACCGTGTATAATTTACCTTCATTTTACACACCTCACAGGGCTTGCCCGAGATTACGCAGTAAAGCACTTAGCACCTACCAAGGGCTCAGCAAGGGACAACTGCTGATGTTCACATTATTACCAACAATGTCACTTCGGTGCCTGTGTGGCTCAGTCGGTTGAGCATCCGACTTCAGCTCAGGTCATGATCTCGCCACTCATGAGTTCGAGCCCTGCATCGGGCTCTGTCCTGACAGCTCAGAGCCTGGAGTCTGCTTCCAGTTCTACGTCTCCCTTTCTCTGCCCCTCACCTTCTCATGTTCTGTCTCTCTCTCTCTCTCTCTCTCTCTCTCTCTCTCAAAAACAAATAAACATTTAAAAAAATTAACAATGTCACCTGAATTTCTTGGGCCTCAAAAGTAAAATGAGATGCAAATATCTCCAACCTCAGTTGCTGTGAGGATGTCGCCTGTCACAAGCTCAGCCAGTGAGTGATGGGTATGATCAGGATTGCTAGGACCGCTGTCCCTGAACTGCCTTCCACAAAAGCCCTTTCAGTGGTCCCCACTCGCTTCTTATCCACGATCCAGTTCGTTCGTTCACTTTGCCCAGACACACAAAGCCCTCCACTCCCTGACTTTTCCAGCCTGTTTCTTGCTCTCACCGCTCCAAGCCACTGTCATCTCTCGAACTCTGTGCTCAGCTTCCCATCTTCACGTCTTTGGCTGTTCCCTCTGCCAGGAATCTGGCCCAGGTGTCTTCCATGATGCCCATCGAACACCTCCTCATCAGAAAGGCAAGGCGACTCAAGTATCACGACGCCCTCCACAGGCTGGCAGAAACCTCGCTGGCACCTACGTACATGCGCACTCTGCTGCTAGCGTTGCTTTACTGTGGTTCCCGCAAGAAGACCCAATGTGGGGCAGCTCTATCCCCAGGGCCTTGAGCAAAGCCTGGCAGAGAGCAGGTCCTTAGGAAGCTTTGGGTGATTGAATGAGCAGATGACCCCTGAGTCTAGCCAATGAAGAGTGCTCTTGTTCCTTCCAGAGACAGGGTACTCCTATCAGTTCAGACCGGGACTGCATTTGGACCCCTTTTTCCACAGCTTCGTTGTACTAATGATTATTGTGAACCGGGAGCCAACTGCATCTCCCAGATCTTTCCCACGCGTCCTGGGTGTTACCAAATTGCCCCATATTTTCTTTTCTATTTTTTTAAAAATATTTTTAATGTTTATTTTTGAGAGAGAGACAGAGAGTGAGCAGGGGAGAGGCAGAGAGAGGGGGAGACACAGAATTAGAAACAGGCTCCAGACTCTGAGCTGTCAGCACAGAGCCCAATATGGTGCTTGAACTCACAAACCGAGAAATCACGACCTGAACCAAAGTCAGACACTTAACCCGCTGAGCCACCCAGGTGCCCCTCCCCATATTTTCTATATGTGCATAGTTGTTTTTGGATCAAAACATAGGATTTAAGATCCCATCTAATTATTTCCCACCTAGTTATTTTATCATATTAATTGTACCTTTTTAGCCTACTTACATCCTTTTTGGATGAGGTTGTATAGGCATGTTTTAATTTGTTTTAGCTGTCACACTTATTTTTCATGTTTTAATTATTTTTTTAAAGATTTTATTTTTAAGTAATCTCTACACCCAATGTGGGGCTTGAACTTACAACCTCGAGATCAAGAGTCACACGCTCCACTGACTGAGCCAGCCAGGAGCCTCGGTAATCCTTACTTTAAAAACATTTCTTGTTGTTGAATAACTGTTTTTTAAACTGACAGACTGAATTTTTAAAAAGTTTTTAATGTGTATTTATTT
The DNA here is from genome assembly GCA_028646485.1 of Cryptoprocta ferox. Classification (NCBI taxonomy): domain Eukaryota; kingdom Metazoa; phylum Chordata; class Mammalia; order Carnivora; family Eupleridae; genus Cryptoprocta; species Cryptoprocta ferox. The sequence continues at coordinate 37,403,752 of CM053565.1, forward strand.
TTGAGAGACAGAGAGACAGAGCACGAGGGGGGGAGGGGCAGAGAGAGAGGGAGACAGAATCCGAAGCAGGCTCCAGGCTCTGAACTGTCAGCACAGAGCCCGATGTGGGACTTGAACTCACAAACTGCGAGATCATGACCTGAGCAAAAGTCAGGTGCTTAACCGATTGAGCCACCCAGGCGCCCCCTGACAGACTGTATTTTTAAGAGTAGTTTTAGGTTCACAGATGATAACTTATTTGCGATTTCTTTTGATAACCTGATATTTTTTAAGATTTTTTTTTAAAGTGATCTCTATGCCCAGTGTAGGAACCAACAGTCACATGCTCCACCAGCTGAACCAGCCAGGTGCCCCCTGAAAATTTGATATTGAAATCCACCGTAGGGGCCAAGGGCAGTCTGCCCCTAGATGGACCACTTGGGCATAAAGAGTATTTTGTGTTAAAAGTAATTAAAACCCGGGGCACCTGGGTGGCTCAGTCGGTTGAACGTCCGACTTTGGCTCAGGTCATGATCTCACGGTTCGTGGGTTCGAGCCCCGCATCAGGCTCTGTGCAGACAGCTAGCTCAAAGCCTGGAGCCTGCTTCAGATTCTGTCTCTTTCTCTCTCTGCTCCTCCCCTGTTCATGCTCTGTCTCTCTCTGTCTCTCAAAAATTAATAAATGTAAAAAATAAAAAAATAAAAAAAGTAATTAAAACCCAGCATGGAGAATCAGGGTGGCTCAGTCCGTTAAGCTCCCAACTTCACCATCTCGCAGTTCAAGCCCCGAGTTGGGCTCCATGCTGCCAGGGCAGAGCCTGCATTGGATTCTCTCTCTCTCTGCCACTTCCCCACTTGACCGTTTTCTCTCTCTCTCTCAAAATAAACTTAAAAAAAATTATTTTAAGTAATTAAAACCCAGCAGATGCAGGAAACGCTCCCTGCCTCCCACTCAGCCGCCAAAATTTGCATTAAAAAGGAGAGCCTGTACCAAAAAGAGAGCTTCACCTAAGAATCTTATCTGCATAATTGGGCAATCTTGTTTTTCCAAACATCCCCTCTCACCTTCCTGCTAATGAGCTTTCTCCCTTTTTTACCCCCCAGACCCTTCCTCTCTCCTTAGCTCAGATAAGCCTCTTGTTGCCTCATCAGCTTTGGAAGTTCATGTCTGTGGGGACTGCCCATACGTACAGCTATTAAATTTGATTTCCTTCTGTTAATCTGCCTCATGTCAATTTGATTCTAAGTCCAGCTGGAAGGACCATAGGGCAGAGGAAGGTCTTCGGCCCCAACACCACCTTGTTGGATTCTGCCCCTCGTTCTGGCTCATTGCCATTTCTGGGGGGGTGGGGCTTGGATCTGCCTCCCTTGCCTTCAGTGTGGCACCTGCTATTGTGAGAGGTGGGTGGTGGTTTCCATTGGTACTGTTGATACCAGGGTAGATCTGTTGAGTGTGGTGAGTGACAGACACTGACATTCCCCCCCACCCCCCCGGCCACGAGGGCCAGGTTTCCGGTTCCTTGGCCGTGGCTACGCAGTCAAGTCTGCCCACATCACCTAAGCTTGCACTTTCCCTCCTGGTAGCCTCCTCTGCTAACACCCTTAAAAAGGAAGGGGCTGGCGGGGGAGACCAGTTCCAAGTCACAGCAGACAAGACTGGAGCTCTGACCCCTATCTTCCGTGCCTCCTTCCTTTCATATCATCGGAAGCCTGATTCCTATTGTATCTTCAATTTCCCAGCTTCCCTTGCAGCAAGGGAGGGGCATGTGGCAGTTTCCTGCCAATGTCTCTGGGGGTAGATGTCCCTTCTAGAAAAACAAAGGCAAAACTCCTCTGGGGGGAAAAAAAGACTTTTGCATTTTCCCCTTCTTCCTGCCTGGAATCACTGTGCTTTCATCCGGTCTTCACATGCAGTAGGAGGAACAGGCATTATCCCCGTTTTACAGATGAGGAAATTGAGGTTCAGAGATATAAATCGACTTTTTCAAGGTTACAAGGCTCAGATAGCTCCTGCAGGAAAATTAGAAGCGTCGACTCACTTCACTGAGATTAACTAGCTCAACTTTCCCTTTTTGTCCAGGCTGCCAGGAAGCTCAGTGCCTAATGTAAAGCTCAATCATGGCTACTATTAACTCTTAACACTGGTACTTTACTGCCCTTTCCTTTCTCTTGTCCTTCCTCAATGCCTCTCATGAGACCTAAGAGGCCAATCCTTTCTTGTAAGATGCCTCCTTCTCTTTTGGAAAGCTTGGGGTCGCCCAGCTTATCGTTCCCTGGCTTTGCAGATCTCTCCACTCTGCTCTGGGCAGCAGTGACGTAAATGGGCCACGTGGATGGGCTCGCTGGTTTCTGCTTCGGTTTGGCCAACAGGGAGCCTTGGTGAGAGGAAGGAACCTCCCCATCAGGACCCTCAGTCAGAGTCTTGACCCCAATAAGCACTACCGGCCTTCTTGCCTGAGGCCACGATCATCAGCCCAGGGTGCTGCCCTCTCATGCCGGTCCTTCTCCCTGCCCACACCTCTGTAAACTGTCCCTTTACCGAATTCTCAAATTACCCAAGCTGAGTGGTTCTTGCAGGGCCCCATTAGGGGCTGTCTGCGTCCCCCCCAATTCATATGTTGAAGTCCAACCTCCAGGGTCACATTTAGAGGTGGGCCCTTTGGGATGTAATTAGGTTTAGATGAAGTTTTGAGGGTGGGGCCCCGAGATGGGATTAGCCGCCTTCTAAGAGGGAGAGCGATCTCTCTATGAGGAGCATGCACCAAGGCCCCGTGAGAACTCATCCAGGGGGAGGCTGTCTTGTACCACCCAACCAGCGGGACTTAACCAGGCATGGCATCTGCTGGGACCTTGATCTTGGACTTCCAGCCCCCAACCTGTGGCATTTTGTTATAGCTGCCCAAGCAGCCCTGAACACAGAGCACAGAGGAAGTGCATTGTTCATAAAAGTCCTTTCGATGTCTGAAAACTCGGTCCCGTCCCCTCCCCTCAGCGTCTCATTGCCTCTTGCCTGCACCCCACGCCTGCCTCTCGGTTGGGCTCGCTGTCCCTGCCCCCAGCACATCCGTCCTGGTGTCACAGGATCCTCTGAGGACGAGGCCGTGGCCTCCCTCCACTGCCCGACCTCCAGGTGCCAAAGGTCCTCCGACTCGGCAGGTGCATTGCAATTAGCTGTCCCCAGGAAGGGGATTTCAGGGATGTGGGCGGGGAACCGTCACGCAAGCCAATGGTAACGTGGTGGGTGACATGATGGTGTGCACGGGGCATTAGGGAGCAGAGAAGGGGCACCAGCTCAACCTGGCTGGGAGCAGTGGGAGGTCATGGAGGATGCCGCGCTCCTGGAGTGAGAGCTGAGCTGGACCCCAGGGAATGAGCAGGTGAAGGCTTTCTGGGCAGAGGGAACGGCATGGACAAAGATCCGGAGGCAAGAACCAGCAGGGAGGATGCTGGCTGAGGGGACAGAAGGGAGATGGGCACCACAGACCAAAAAGGGGCCCAGACTCCAAGCCATAGGCCGCAGGAAGTGTTCCGCCCAGGGGAAATCCACCAAATGCACATTAAGGCTGGCTGGGGCAGGGCTGGAGGCTAAAGCCAGCGAGGAGGTCGCCCCTTGGAGAAAAAAGTGAGGCTGGTGTCCCTGAAGGGGGGACTCACCTCCAGCCATCTCTTTGCCCCTCCTACTCCCTAAGATTCCAACATGGTGCCCTGAGTATGCACTGCATTAAATCTACTCCAGATCCTGAAATGCACCTTTCGCCCTGACTCCCCTCCCTGTGTCTTTCCCACACACAGGTGGTCATGAGTGCACGTGAGACCCAGGCAAGGAGGCATCGGGCTGCTAAGGGAGCCCCTAACTCCCCATCCCACCCCCGCCCCGCACAGCCTCCATTGGATCTGTGTGTTAGTTTTATTTCCTTTGCTTTGGTCTATACAAAAAAACCAATAACCAAAAACATAAAGCAATAACAATAAAACTCTCTGCTGGGACCTCCGCCAGCCCCCCCACACCCAGGTGCAGGAGGTGGTGGTGGGTTCGAAACAGGAAGGGGAAGAGAAAGCCCCTCACCGCACACCAGAGGGGTCAGCCAAGAGCACTTCTCAGGGGTCAGCTAGGGCGGTGGAGTGGGTGGGCCGGGGTGCCAGGGAGCTGTCCCCAGAGCTCCCAGGAAGGGGCCAGATTGGGTTGAGTGTCCTGGAGAGAGGAGCAGGCAGTGTCCTGGAGTGGGGGACTCACTCTCCGCGTCCCCATCCCATCTCCATGTCGGTCCCTGAACTTCTCAAGACAAGCTTTGGATTCTGGGATTTGGGGCCTTTGAACCTGGGTCCTGGACACCCCAGGGACTCGGAACGGTCAGTCGGCTGGAGTTCGGTGAGAAAATCAGGCCCAGGGAAGGAACCAAAGCTCTGTGGGGCCCAGGCTGCTGGAGTCAAGCCGCCCGGGCTGGGGGTGGGAGTGGGGGTTGGGAGTGATGGCCGGGTCGGGGAAGAGAGCAGGTGATTTTGTCTAAAGCTTTAGTGCCGGGGCCACAGAGGTGGGGAGAGGGTGTCGGGCCCTGGACCCACAGCCCAGGACAGAAAAGCAGGAGCAGATCACCATCCCAAGAAAGACCCTGCAGAGGACCTCTGGAGGCGTGGGGTTCGGCGAGAAGTCGCAGCCCTGCTCCCCTGGGCTCAGGCACTTTTCCGTCTCGCCCCATCGCCTGCACGGAGAACCTCTCAGATGAGGAACCGCACCTGGGGGTGAGGCAGACACAGGGGGGTCAGGGCTGGCCTATGTCCCCCAGGAGCTTGTCCCCCCCCAGCCACGTCACCCACCCAGGACCCACAAAGGGGCAGGACTCCCTACCCCCGCAAGATAAGAGAGTGAGGCAGGCCAAGGACACCTTCCTTGGCGGGTGCTCAACAGCAAAGGACCCACACTCATTCCTCCCCCAAAAAGAGCCAGAGTTTCAAAGGAAACATGAGAGGGGGTTCTGGAGGGGGGGAAGCGTGTCTCCACAGCGTGCAGGCACGAGGGAGGGTGCCGTACTGGAATGGAGCCGGCTAGGCCAGCATGTGGTCCGCCGTGGGGTAGGGGGGCCTGAGGCCGTCGCTGTAGGTGTCGATGGGATAGTCCCCGTCCACGTCCATGTGCATGTCCAGAGGGTCCAGGGGCACGTCACTCGAGTACATGGGGCGGTAGGTGGCATCCATGTCTGGGGAAGAGAAGCGAGGGGGACCTTCTAAGGTCTGATAGACCACCCAGCTGGACAGCCCTCGATCCACCGGCGGTGGGCCTGACCCCCGCCTCAAACTCCCACATCAGGGGACCCCCACGGGGATATCTGTGGATTCTATACGCTGTCTGCCACTGGAGACACATGCCTCTCCTTCACTCACACCCACAGACACCCCGCGCCCCGGGCTCTTGGGGGGATCCCTGAGGAACTCTGCCCACACTTACCATCTGCATAGGGTTCATTGATGGGGATCATGCTCTGGGCCTACGGAGAGAGACAGAGAAACATTGGGGGAAGGGAGAAGGGTGGAAAATGTAGGCTCTGGGCTGGGGGTGGGCAGCTGGAGAGGATTCTAGAAAGGGGGCCAGGGAAAAACAAAGACCCCTTGAAGGAACAGAGGATGAAATGGGGTTATGCAGTACCCCCATGGAGCCCTCCCCTCAGGCACCTCCCGAGCGTGGAAGGTCTCACTGTTCATGCTTGGGGGTACCCACAGAACCAGGGCAGCCCAGGGATGGGAGTGGACAAGTGGACTTGAGAGCGAGTACCGGGAGTGCCCCACCCAGGATCAGGGCAGCCACTAGCCTAGAGAGCACCTTTGTGCAAGTTAGAAAAAGTTCCCTGCCTCAAATATTTATTATACATAGCGTGGACAAAATAAAATGACGATTCTGGCAGGTCAAAATCAAAGTTAGTTCAACCTACTCCTTCCATCTGCTAGAAATTGTCGCCAATGATCCAATTATAAAATAAAAATCAGGGCGCCTGGGGGGCTCAGTCGGCTAAGCGTCCGCCTCTTGATTTTGGCTCAAGTCATGATCTCATGGTGGTGAGCTCGAGCCCTGCATGGGGCCCCGCATTGAGCATGGATGGAACCTGCTTAAGATTCTCTCTCTCCCTCTCCCTCTGCCCCTCTCCTGCTTGGGCGCACATGCCCGTGCTTTCCCTCTCTCTCTCTCAAAAAATAATTTAAAAAATGAGAATTAAAAAATAAAAAATGTAAAGAAACAATTACAAAATAAAAATCTATGAAGTTGACAGTATGGTAGGAGCCCCCTTCCAAGTGCTGTCCTTGTGCAGTGTGCAACTCGCACACCCATACGTTGCAGTCCAACCCAGGATACTCACGGCCTCCCAGGCAGCTGGGTCATGCTTGAAGAGGGAGTTGGTGAGCTCCACAGACACCCGCTTACGGTAATCTGGGTTCTTGTCCTCGGAGATGCGGAACAGGACAGCAGCAGCATAGGTGGCTGGGCAGAGAGGAAAGGAAAGACCAATTCAGGTGCCTGCCTCCCCTCTGGCTGGGGGACCAACACTCAGTCTTCCTCTGTTACCCCCTCGCCCACAGCACAGCCGCTCACCCGTGCCCTCGTTGCGAGAGTGCAGTAGCTCCATGAGTGGGGACGAGGCCCCCTCGGCATCAATGGCATCAGCCGCCTCCTTGTCCTGCGCCAGCTCACACAGCACCCCTGCAGCCACACGCTGGATGTTCTCCACTGATGAGTACAGGAGCTGGGGAGAGGGTTTGCAGGGTGGGGAAGGGGTAAGGCAGGCAGGGGGCAGCCCGCCTCCCAGCCCTGTCCATCTCTGCCTCCCTTTTCTGGATTTAACATAAGCTCATACTAGACAGTGTAGAAAGTCTAAGAAAAGTATAAAGAAACAGAAAAGAAAACCAGCCATAATTCCCCACCCACATACAGCCTCTGTTAACATACTGGCATATTTCCATCAGATTTTTACCATAGTCCTGTTTTTTATGCATCATTTAAAAAAACTTTCCTTTTAATGTTTATTTATTTTTGAGAAAGACAGAGTGCTAGTGGGTTAGGGGCAGAGAGAGAGGGAGACACAGAATCCGAAGCAGGCTCCAGGCTCTGAGCAGTCAGCACAGAGCCCGACACGGGGCTTGAACTCACGAGCTGTGAGATCATGACCTGAGCCGAAGTCGGACGCTTAACCGACTGGGCCACCCTGGTGCCCCTAAGATTTTGTTTTTAAATAATCTCTACGCCCAACGTGGGGCTCGAACTCAAAACCCCGAGATCAAGAGTCTCATGCCCCACCAACAGAACCAGGCACCCCCCATAGCATATATTTTGATAGATTGATTCCTGTTTGGTTGGTTGGTTTTTTTACCTAACATTGTAGCATAAGGCATTTTCCTACATTATTAAAAAACATTTCCTAGAAATCTATGAGTTCATACTGGTAAGAGAAAAAGAGAATGCTAAATAGCAAAACAATAACAAAAACAAACAAACAAACAAAAAAAAACCCTCATTGATCGCAACCGGAGGTCACAATGGTACCAATCCCTTACTCTGAACTCTAAAGGGAAAAAATTTCTTGGGGCGCCTGGATGGCTCAGTCGGTTAAGCATCCAACCTCTGCTCAGGTCATCATCTCACAGGTCATGGGTTCGAGCCCCGTGTTGGGATCTGTGCTGACAGCTCAGAGCCTGGATGGAGTCTACTTCCGATTCTGTGTGTCCCTCTCTCTCTGCCCCTCCCTCCGCGTGCGCGCGCACGCTCACGAGCGCTCTCTCTCTCTCTCTCTCTCTCTCTCTCTCAAAAATAAACAAACATTTGGGGCACCTGGGTGGCTGAGTCGGTTGGGCCTCCAACTTTGGCTCAGGTCATGATCTCACGTTCGTAGGTTCGAGCCCCGTGTCGGGCTCTATGCTGACAGCTCGGGGCCTGGAGCCTGCTTTGGATTCTGTGCCTGTCTCTCTGCCCCTCCCCCTCTCATGCTCTGTCTCTCTCTGTCTCAAAAATAAATAAAACATTAAAAAAGTTAAAATAAACATTTTTAAATAATAAAGGGAAAACATTTCAAAAGCAAAAAATTCATTAACATCACTATATATGGCCATAGGATATAATGGGCCATTCTTTTTTTAACCATTCCCTTATCATTGGACATTCATTTTGTTTCCAATTCTTTAAGCAACGTTGCGATTGTGGGCTGTAGGTATACATTTCTGCCACATTTTAAATTATTAAAAATTAATAGATAACGAGAAAAGCCTCAGACTAGTACTACTTAGTCAAAGGCTATGCATATTTGCAAGGCTCTCTACGTAGATTGCAGAACTGCCTTCGGGAGAGGCTTTACCATCTTCTCTCCTCACCGGCGGGATATGGGACTGCCTCTGTCATCACATCTTGGCCAGCACAGGGCACTCTCGTTTTTTTTTCCTTTGCCAATTTGATAGTGGAAAATAGGATCTCACTGGGAATGTGAGCTCCACTTCTATAAACTCCTGAGGTTGAGGACTGTTTGTTTATGAGACACCTGGGAATTGCTTCTGTCTCTGCCCATCTAACCCCTGGGGTCTAGTATTAGTGAGCTCTTTAATACGAAGGATATTAGACTCTTGTCTATTATAATACCTGAAAACATTTTCCCGGTTTGCTGTTGATTTTTTATTTTTATTTTATTTATTATTTTATTTTATTTTATTTTATTTTGAAAGAGTGTGAGTGGGAGAGAGGGGCAGAGGGAGAGAGAGAATTTTTTTTTACGGTTTATTTATTTTGAGAGAGAGAGAGAGAGAGAGTGTATGTGTGAGTATGTGCGAGTGGGGGAGATAGAGAAAGAGAGAGAGACACAGAGAGAGAGAGAGAGAGAGAGAGAAAGAGAGAGTATGTGTGTGTGTGAGCGGGGGAGACACAGATTGAGAGAGAGAGAGAGAGGGAGAGAGAGGGGGAGAGAGAGAGAGAATCCCAAGCAGGCTCTGAGCTGTCAGCACAGAGCCTGACACATAGCTTGAACTCACAAACTGTGAGATCATGACCTGAGCCGAAACTGAGAGTCAGATGCTTAACTGACCGAGCCACCCAGGCACCCCTGGTGTTGACTTTTTAACAGCTTTTGAGGCTGTTTCTGACATATCGATGATTGTAACGGTTACGTGGTTGAATCTGAAGCTACTTTTTCCATTTGTGATCTCTTCCCTTGCTTTTGAGCTTGGAGAGCCATTCCTATGCAGGGGTTTGCTAAGTCATCACTTCTGGGGCCACTTTTCTCCCAGCTCCTCCAAAGACCTCTTGATGCCTGGCCCAGACGGGCTGGCCGAGCTCCCCTTTCAGCAATGGGGCTGAGCAGGGACTGGAGGGACCTCTCCTGTCCACGTGCCCAGACTCACCTGCACAAACAGGGGGATGGTGTTGAGTCGGAAGATCTCCATGCGGTTCATGGGATCCCGGGCGAGGATGTGCAGGGCTCCCGTGCAGCCCTCCACAATCTCCTCCATCCTCACCCCATCCTGCACAAGAGGTGGAGTTGGGACATGGCAACGGATGGCCCTCGGACACGGCCGCACGCCCCGCCCCCCACCGCTCCGCCCCGGCGACAATCAGACAAACCTCACTGGTCCTCGGAGTAGCATCCTCTACAACTTGGCTCCCCATTCACACACGCGTGCACCCACATTCACAAAAGCACGCTGACCCCTGGGGAAGGTGGTCGCAGGCGGTGCCAGCTCACTGACCGTGTATGGCTGCTGTGTGCCCGCAGCCACGTGGCGCTGGGCGTCCTGGTGAGCCTTGACCAGCAGCTGAACGAGGCGGGGAATGACGGCCGCCTCCTGCAGAGGGGCGTGGTTGGCTGGACACAGCGCCAGATTCCTGATCAGGCCGATGGTTGCCTGACAAGCACAAAGGACCACACTCAGGGACATTTCTTGGGCATCTGGAGAACCCTGATTTCCCAGCACCATCTCCCCCGTCCCTCGTCATCTCTCTGTCCCCCAGGCCAGACACAGACACACTGGAAGACCTCCAGACCACGAGACCACTCCCAGCCCATGTCCATTACTCCAAAGGATCCGTGGGTCCTCCTGTCTAATTCTAACAGCCCCTGCTAAAAAAAAATGAAACCCCATTCCGGAACATTCTACCAGCCCCATGCCCTGACCCCCACCCTTGTCCCTTCTCTCAGCACCCCTTCTCCCCCAGACACCAGGGTCTTACCACCCTGGTAATTCCCAAACCCTGATTATTAGGAAGTCCTTGCCTGATAATGGTTGACCCCCAAGCTTCCTGCTTTAGTGATGCTCGTACTGTGATCAGTCCCCGGTGAGGCTGCTCTGGGAAGAAGCCTCCTCCCCAGGGTCCCCGTCTCCCAGAGGCCACGTGGGCCTCCCAGCGTCCCTCGGGCTCTTACAAACAAGCTATCATCTCATCTGACTCTCAAAACAAGCAGCCAGGAGAGCAGGGATGAAAATCATGAGAGATGGGGACGTGAGCACAAGGTAGATGACCTGTCAAGGTCACTCTGCCACTTAGCTGCTAAGTCAGACCCTCCCCCCACCTCGGGCTTGCAGCAGGGACCAACCCCCAGGAGGCGCCACACACTACCTTTTTTTTTCTCACCGTGGATTTTAAAATTCAGTGTGTAACTACTTAGAATCATTCTTATCGGTACTGTCAAAACTGTCTAAATTTGGGGCGCCTGGGTGGCTTAGTCGGTTGAGCATCCGACTTCAGCTCAGGTCATGATCTCACGGTTCGTGGGTTCGAGCCCCGTGTGGGCTCTGTGCTGACCGCTAGCTCAGAGCCTGGAGCCTGCTTCAGATTCTGTCTCTCTCTCTCTGCCCCTCCCCTGTTCATGCTCTGTCTCTCTCTCTGTCTCTCAAAAATAAATAAAATGTAAAAAAAAAATTAAAAAAAAAAACTGTCTAAAATTTCGGCAGTGGGAGTCCCTTCCAGCCAGCCCTCCTCTACCCAGGCAGCGTCCTGCAGAGAAGGCCCTTCACGCCCTTAATCCCTACGGCCGACACTATGTGTTCCCCCAGAAACCTTCCCAGTTTTTGTCTTTTTAGTATCCCTGCTGCATTTTAGCAGGACGCAAGGCCTTCGGACACATGACGCTTTGCCAGCTTCCTTGTATCCAGATGTCGCAACGTGATCAAGTTCCAAAGCGTGAGCCCAAGTGACGTGTCCCTCGGACTAGCCACGTGGCCTGAGAGCCCGTGACAAACGCAGCATCTGGACCCCACCCCAGCCTACGGACTCAGGGCCTCTCTGTTACAGCAGCTTCGCCTATACCGATGTGGCACCTACCACCAACGGCAGGGAGCCCCTTCCCCTCGCCTAGCCCCCCACGGTGGCCACAGCGGGTACCTTGACCAGCGGCCACTGGTTGGGCTGGTTGAGCAGCTTGACAATGGCCGGGATGCCGTAGTTGAGGCGCACTGAGTTCTGGGCCATCTCGGCCTCCGGGTGGCGGCTGGTGAGGTGGCGCAGGGCGCAGACAGCAGGCTCCGTGATGTCATCCTTGTCGCCGGCACGCAGGATGGCGTGGATGAGAGCCTCCACACCGCTGTTCTGGGTCACCAGAGTCTTGTTCTTGCTGTTGTTGCACGTCAGGTTGGACAGAGTGCCCGTGGCGCAGGTGAGGACGTTGACATCGTCCACACTCAGCTGGTTCACCAGGATCTTCAGCACGCTCTCCAGGCCCTCCTGTGGGGAGTGGGGGAGGCGGTGGAGAGGAAGGGGCCCCCCAAATATGTCCAAGGGCAACAAGATGGCCTCACAGGGTCTGAAGCCCGCCCAGCCGATAGCCAATGGGCCCTGCCTGTGCGCCTGGAATCATCCCTGTGATTCTGCGACACCCCATGGGAAGGTGGCACTATCAGGATTGTTGACGGGCTTGCGCACAGACCCACAGCCAGGGGGCCAGTTCCAAACCCAGGCCTGACTCCAAGTTCGTGCTCTTCCCTCCAACCCCTCCTGCCCCTCTCTGCATCCTCAGAGCCAGGCAGGGTCAGGAAGAAATTGTGGAGGAGGCCATGGGCCTTGGTGGCCCCGATGACCTGTTTTTCCCTGCTTCTCATCTCTCTGGGCCTTTGCGGCTGCCCCCTCAGTGGTTCACCAGGCCGAATCCACTTTCAGGAAACATCCAAACATCCCTGACCCAGAAGCCACACTTCTCCCAGGGGGAGCCACATGGGCCTTGAGAACAGAAGGCCCCCCAGGCTCTGGAATGACAGTTCTCGGTTCAAATCCCATCTCTGCCAATTTACTAGCTGGGAGCAAGGGCCACTGCGTAACTCCCTGGGCCTCTGTTTCTTCACCTAACCAGCCGGGTCCCACATTCACTCCAGTTGTTGAAAGGGATGAGCGAGCCAATGTCCACGAGTGCCTAGCAGAGTCCGGCACGTGGCCAGGGCTGGGTAAACAGCCTATGGATGGGCGGTGGGGACCTCTTAGGAATGGTAGTCAGGTTGGAAAGGGAGACCAGGAGTCTTGTCCTAAAGCTGCATTTTTCTAAGCTGTCTCCTGATATGTTACTGTTCCTCGCCGCCAGGTCTAGGTCAAAATCATTCCCCTGGTGCCACCTGGGAACTTGTGGCTTAGGGACACGAGTGCCTTCATCTCTTCTCCTTCCTGAATCTTTTTTTTTTAATTTTGTTTTTAGTGTTTATTCATTTTTGAGAGACAGAGAGACAGAGTGTGAGCGGGGGTGGGCAGAGAGAGGGAGACACAGAATCCAAAGCAGGCTCCAGGTTCTGAGCTGTCAGCACAGAGCCCAACGCAAAGCTCGAACTCACGAACAGCGAGATCATCACCTGAGCCGAAGTAGGACACTTAACCGACTGAGCCACCCAGGTGCCCCTCCTTCCTGAACCTTTAACTGATTAGAACCTTAAGCTAAAGGGATGAGGGTCTGCAGGGTTATTTCCAGCCTCAGCCACAGGGGGGCAAGATTGAGAGGCCTCAGGCCTCCCACAGCTCCTGAGGTCAAAGTCCCAGACCAGAGCCTGCAATGTGGCAAGAGGGGAGGACAAGGTGACTGAAGAGGTGGACCCAGGCCCGAACGACCCCTCACCTGTTTGGTGGCCACATCTGAGAGATTGCGCAGGGTCCAGAGGCAGTTCTGTACGAGGCGGGGGCTATTGCTTGTCAGGTGTTTGCCCAGGGCCTGCATCCCACCTGGGGCACGGGACAGGGGGCATCAGCCATGGGGAGCACGGCTGGCCAAGCCTGGCTGCTGGCCCAGGCCTCCACCCTGCCCCTCCCAGCCACATAGGCCGTCTCCTATGGCCATACTCACCAGCCTCCACAATGGCGGGCTTATTGCTGGGACACACAGACAGCACCTTGAGCACACGGCTGGTGGTCCAGAGCAGCTTCTCATAACTGTAGTTGCGCATGATCTGCACGAGGGCCTGGGGTCCTCCGTTGGCCAGGATGATGAGCTGAGGTGGGGGACAGTGGAGAACAAGTGTGAGACAGACAGGAAATACGACAAGGAACAAGGAAAGGATTAGGAGTGGTAGAGCTGTCATTACTGAGCTTCAGCTAAAACCTGAATAGCTTCTGTGACTACTAAAAAAGCCAAAACTTTGAAAAAAGGATAATACACAATGCTGACAAGGATGAGGTGAAACGGTACTAACTTATAGCACCAACAGCGACATTGTAGAGAATACAATCCTTCTGGAAAGCGATCTGGCAGTCTGGGTCAAAGCTCAGAAACATTAAAAATCTTTAGCCCCGCTGACGAAAAACTGTTCTACTCCTTGGGAAAAGCTGTGTGCCCAAAGATGTTCATGACAGCCCTGTTTATAAAGGTGGAAAATCGAGAGCAATCTAAATGCCCTCCGTCAGAAAAAAGTCTCGGGCCTCCACTTAATGAAATGCTCTTTGCCCCTACGGAGGGTGGTTTTGAGGATGATACAGCAAAAACAAACAGAAAACTACACGTAGGAAACAGATGCAAAGGTGGACATTTGCCATGACTACACCCGCGTACAAACGTGCCCGCGGGAGAGCACCGCACGGAGCACGCGGAGACAGCAGCGGTTGTGTGAGGATGGTGCTTTTTTCCTTTCCTTTTCCTAATCCTCAAAGTATTTCAGTTACATAAGGAAACGTGTACAGCTGCCTATACTCATGTATTTAACCTAAAAATGGTGAGGGGGCAGTGGCCGGAGGCCGCAGCTGGACAGAAGGCGATGCGCCGGGAGGCTGCGGGGCTCGGCGGGGGCAGGGCGCAGCCCACCTTGCTCTCCTGGTTGCCGTAGGCCAGGAGCTGTAGGCAGTCGGTGGTGATGGCCAGGAACTTGGGGTTGTTCTTGTTAAGCAGGGGCACCATCTTCTGCAGCCCATCTGCCAGGCGCACTGCCATCTTGGCACCCTCCTGGTAGAGGAGCAGGTTGTGCAGCGTGGTGATGGCGTAGAACAGGACCGACTCCACGGGGGAGCTGGAACGGCGGGCGGCGGGTGAATGGGAGTCGGGTCCGAAGGGCCTGGCATAAATGCAAGCTAACCTCCCCCAGGAAGCCTTCCCCATACTGACACCCCTGTAGAAACAGCCCTTTACTCAAGTCTCCTTGTCCCTTGAGCCCAGCCCCGCTCTTACGCATGGAGCACACAGCACCGACCCTCTCCCCACTGGGAGACCACGACTCCTCCTACTCCGGGCTCCTAGCCCAGTGCTGAGCACCTAGTAGGTCCCCTGGACGTCTATCTCTACTAAGTAACTACCATATGGGAGGCCGCATGCTAGAGAGGCCCTGCAAGGGGGTCAGAGGATCTCCAACCTCAAGGAACTCACAGCCCAGGATGGAGATTCGGAAAAAGGCCAGTCAACATTGCAAGGCTGCGAAAGATAAAGGTGGTGAGGGACTTTGCACATGCTGTTCCTTCTGCCTGGAATCGGGACAGACCTCTACCCTGGCCTATGCCGTATCCTAATAACTAACGTGCTAGTCACGCGCCTGCCTCCCCTGCTGGGCTGTGAGTAGCTGAGCACCGGGACTGGGCGTGGTTCTGCACCTGGCACATAGTAGGGCCTCAATAAATGCTGTATGGAAGCCCAGGAAGGGAGGGGGGAAGCCCCAGCACCCCACAGCAAGTAGGGGCGGTTACCTGAGCATGCGGACCAGGGCAGGGATGCCGCCTGACTTGAAGATGGCAAGTAGCCCCTCGCGGTGGTGGGAGAGGTTATGCAGGATGCTCGTGGTGCAGCGGGCCGTGTCCAGGTCACTGGTGTTCTGCATGGTACGCACCACGGCTGCCACCAGCTGGGGCGAGCCCATCAGCGCCCGCCGCGACGCCTCTTTCTTGGACAGCTGGTTCACAATCATGGCTGCCTTGGTCACTACCACCTGAGGGGTAGAAGGAAGGATGGGACCAAGTGAGCAGGTGGGCCGGGCTGGCTGCCACTGGGAGGGGCCAGGCGACCCTCCACGAAGCTCAGAGGGACCCAGGTCAGTCTCTCCCCGCTGACGGGGCCCCAGGTAGGACCGTCCCCTGCACACACCTGACCTCTCCCCTCCCTGCCCTGCCCCCACCCTGGCCAGGCCCCTCACAGACCGGGTCTTCATCGTTGAGCAGTTTGGTGAGTTCGGGCAGGGCCCGGGTGGCCAGCTCTGCGTCGTCCTGGTAGTTGATGAGATGCACAATGGCCGACTTGAGCAGCTGGGACGGCTCGGCCAGCCGCTGCAGGTTGGTGGTCTGCCCCTCCACCTGGGTGGCCAGCAGCAGTGAGCTGTCTTCACCTGTCACGCCTGGACACATGGCCTCCCGCACCCGCTTGGCTCTGGCCGTCGTGGACATCTGGTACTCCAGGTCGCCTGGGGGCCAATGGGCAGGGACTGAGCTGCAGGAAGTGGTTTGGAGGGGGGCGGTGGGGGGACACTGGGGAGCAGGGCAGGCCTTGTGGACAGCCCACCTGGGTTCTCCGGGCTGGCTCCCTGCCCCCCGACCAAAGCCCCGGGACACCGCTCGCAGTCCTGCCTCTAACCAGGGGGGAGGCCATCATCACCTCAGTTGTATCAGCTGTAAAATGGGGTGCCATTCTGTCCATCACAGGGAATTCTTATGGGAGTTAAATGAGATAATAGTTGGAAACTGCTCTGCAATGAAAGGATGTAGTGCAACTAACACTACAAAACTGGAATAGTTAACATTTTTTGGAGTATTTGCTATGTGCTTAGCTGTGAATTAAAGGCTTTTCTTATATTTTCTCAATCCCACAACAACCCTACAAGGTAAGTACTATTATTATCTCCACTTTACAGAGGGGAAAACTGAGGCGCAGAGCGCTTATAGAAGTCCAAGCTGGGGTCTGAACTCAGACAGCCTGACTCCAGAGCCCAAACCCCAACCCTAGGCCCCTCCCTTAACAACCGGGTCGGGGTAGCATGAGACAACCTAAGTCTCCTTTCAAGTCTGAAATCTCATGACTCTAATTATAACCTCATCATCTCCAAAGGAGGCAGCTCTCCCATTACACAGGCTAGCAAAGAGAGGCCCAGAGGGCCAGCCAGTATCACACAGCAGATCAGAGGCAAAGTTGGGAGTATGGGTTTCAGAAAGCAGGAGGTGGGTTCTCAGCTCAGGCTGCAGGTTCCATCCACCCCCGGGTGGGTCCAGGAGTCCCACAGATAGGTGCCCACGCTTCCCGGGCAGCCCTGCCCTGGCAAGTGTCCCAGTGCCCTGGGGCAAGAGAGGCGGAGGCTCCACCCCGCACTTAGTCGGGAAGGAGACACCACGAAGCTTTCCCACCTGGGTGCTGCACTTGGTGGCTGCCAACACAGTGCCTGGCCGGCCCTGACAACCCTGCTGTCAGGGAGGAGACCCCGAGGGGCAGCAGCTGAGCTCCACGTGCCACGGCCCACCCTGTACCCTTCCCAGCTCCCACAGCTCACCCCGATCATTGTTCGGGGCCCCGGGGACACCTGCGGACAGCAGTCCTAGGGCCCGGATACTCCTCTTCCCCAGGGAGCCCAGGCCCCTGGCTGGTGCGGCATCCCCACTCCTAAGCCCCAGAGCCCAGAGCCCGGAGCCAGCTGTCACCCCACCACCTGGCCTCAGCCTCTCTGCAGGTCTCCTCCTACCCCCACCAGGACCCGTCTCCCCCTCAAACTTGAGGCTCCTGGAGCCAAAGGACCATCTTCCCCTATAGTGATGCCTCCTCATTATACTGTAAGTTCATGGAGGGCAAGGATCACGCCTTCAGACTGGCGGGTAGAGTCTATGCTTCCCCCTCTGCAACCTCAAGTTCAAGGAAGACGAATCTGCCTCCCTCTCGGATGGGGGTACCCTGAAGTAGCTGTGCCTCCTCCCTCAGACGGGAGCCCCCTAAAGTCTGCCTTCTTTTGCCCTGACCTCCCTCCAGTGCTAGGCGGGTTTTCTGCTGAAATATTTCAATGTAACCGTTTCCATGAAATAGTCCCCGGGGATCCTGACCTTGGCTCTGGGGCACCTGAGTGTAGGTGGTGGTCTTCTTGAGCGTGTACTGGCGTCCGCAGGCCTCATCCTCCTCCATGATGCCCTTGCTACTGACCGAGGGCACACAGGTGTTGGCACCTGAGTGGATGCCGGAGTCATAGGTGTATGTCTGTTGCCACTCGGTCACCTTGATGGGTTGTTCGATCAGGTTCATCACCTCCATGGCAGCTGCTGGGGACACAAAGGCGGGGCAGGAAGTTAGGCTCCAGCGAGGCATCCCATCATCTGGCCCAGCCCCCAGCGAGATACCCAAGTGTGAGTCCTAGGCTCCGATCTCTGACCTCCAGCCCAGGGTGCAGTGAACCCCATGGGGAGCGGGGCAGTAAGGGCAGATGCCACACCCCAGCCCTGGGCTCGCTCACCTTGCCGTCCCTGCCCAATGCTCCCAGAGCAGGAGGCGCTCAGGGCCTCCAGCAGCTTCCGGGGTCCCGCAGGCCCACCCCCACGCACTGGGGCTCCCTGGGAAAGTCTGTGGTGAGGCAGCTACACCCGGAGCACTGGACAGGAAACTGGGTGGGGCGGGGAAGCAGTCAGACAGGTTTCTTGAAAGAGCCCCAGAGGCTGCTGGGAGCAGTCCAAGGCTCCCTTGGAGACTCCAGGACCTCAGGATCTTTCCTGAAGATGGGGCAGGATCTCAAGTGATCCCAGAGGCCCAAGCCCTAAGACCCCTGTTTCTCCAGCACCCCAGTTCCTGCAAGGCTTTTCCAGAATTCTGTGCCCCGCTGACCGGTTCAAATAACAGCCCCACGCTACTGGGCCAATCCACTTCTCTGCAGAGCCCAGCCCTCGTTTGCAAAATGGGGTAGCAGCACCCCCCTCGGAGGTTGTTGTGCAGGCCAGACTGGTAAAGGGCCCAGCCTGGTGCCTGGCACATAGTAGGTGCTCCGTGTTGGCGCCACGGCCGTGTATCAGTGCTTCCTCTCCCTCAGGGGCGTTTCCCCCATTTCTCGCCCTCCTAGAACTCAGGCTAGAGATGAGGGGTGGGGCAGGCCTCAGGAGGGGTCACTGCCTTTCAGGCACCCCTCCCACTCTCTGCAGGGACTTGGGGACCCTTGAGGTTAATGAATCACTGGGCCCTCCTCTGTACCAGGGTGGTGAATTCCCACTTGGTCTGTTTGGCTTCTGCTGTCTTGGGAGCAGATTCGGGAGGCAAGGCAAGGCAAGGTGGGCTCCAGTGAGGGCCTGCCTTGTGTCAAAGCTTTCGCTAATGCCCACCGCCCCACAAGCAGGTTGCGAAGCATATGCTCTGCCCCCGCCCCATGTACAGACAGGGAAACTGAGGCTCCCCAGGCGAGGCGGCACAGTGGAGAAATGGCAGGGCTGGGGCTGGGCGCAGGCCTGAGTGATCCCCAGGTCTGTGGCCTCTGCACACACAGTGTGGCCTCAGACAGCAAGCAGGCCACAGGTCAGCCCACCCATGACAGCAGACAGTACTCAGCTCCTCAAACCCATGGTCCTGTCGTGACGGGGGACCCGGTTAGGCCAAGGGTGGTTCAGCTGGTTCAGCCTGCCCCACCCCCTCCCGGGAACAAAGATCACCAGGGATCCATCCTCCCCGTGCTCCCTCCAGGAGGAGGCTGACTGATCCTTCAGGCCTCCCTGCCTTTTATGGCAACACAGGCTCCTTCCCTGCCTACGAGCGCACCTGGAACAGGCAGAGGCAGGAGCCAGCCCAGCTCCCAGCCACCTCCTTCCTCTCCTCCCGTCACCCCGAGTGGAGTGACTCAGAGTTTCGAGCTGACAAACAGAAGCAGGCCCAGAACACCAGACAGCGGGCTCGTGCCGCCAGATGCACCCAGCTGCTTCCCAGGCACCGGCCAAGTGTGGCTATTTCAGGAGGAGCCCCCTCCCCCGCCCCCGCCCTCACCACAGGCGGCCCAGCACTCCTGCCTTCCGGGGTGGGAGAGGGAAGGAATAGAGAAGTTTGGAGAGGCAGGCTTGTCATCGAGCAGCCACCAGGGAGGAGAAACCTCCAGGGAGGAGGCCTGGGACATCCAAGCTCCACGGAAGGAAGGTAAAACTGTACCAGGATAGGCAGCTGTGTTAACCCCGTAAATGCCACCCTGCGGGGGCAGAGGGCTGAGCGGACATCTGGGCGCTGACCTCAGTCGGATCTGCTCAGGACAAACTGGATATCTCCAGCCCTGATCAGTAAGAACACCCCAGGGGCGCCTGGGTGGGTCAGTCGGTTGAGCGTCCGACTTCGGCTCAGGTCATGATCTCACAGTTCGAGGGTTCAAGCCCCGTGTAGGGCTCTGTGCTGACAGCTCAGAGCCTGGAGCCTGTCTTCGGATTCTGTGTCTCCCTCTCTCTCTGACCCTCCCCTGCTCATGCTGTCTCTCTCTCTCTCTCTCAAAAATAAATAAAACATTAAAAAAAAATGTAAATAACAAAAAAGTAAGAACACCCCATCCGAGCCAGGAAGAGCCCCTCTCCAGCAGAGACTGCCGCCTAGCCCTGTGGCTTCTGTGCCCAGGCAGGGGGGCACGGGCCTCACCCTGAACCTCAGGAATCAACCACCCTTCCCCTGCCAGCCCCATATCCACAGGGACCACCAAGGTCAAGGCTGGCCATAGGAGGGGCGTTTTGCCAGCAGGCCCCTCACCACCCCTCCCAGCTCAGGCTTGGAGCCAAGAGAAGCTGAGGGCTGGGCAGCTGCTCGGGGCCAGAGAGGGGCCACATGGAGGTCAAAGGACCCATGGGGGAGGGGACACTGAGCTGCTTTTACTATCAAATGCGTCTCATGCTTGCCTCAAAGCCACTGGGCGGGCATTTTATTATTCCCAATTTCCAGCTGAGAAGACTAAGGCACCACACTGAGAAAATGGCAGGGCTCCGCTCAAATCCAGGCCTGCCTCACTGCACACCAGCCCACCACACAGGGCCGCTCCCCTGGCTCCTAACAAGGGACCCGGGGAACGAGGGACACCCTGCAGTCAAGGAGGGACAGCCAGACGCTGCTGATGTAGAAGAGAGGGCGTGGCGTGGCTGGGGCCTGGGTAGAGCTGAGTCCCTTGCCAGGGGACAGAGGTGCTGGTGAGACTCAGGGTGCTTACGGTTGGAGGCGGGGCAACGGCTGCAAAATCAGGAGTCTCAGATCCTGGCCCCGGTCCTGGTCCCACATTTACGGGTGTCCTTAGGCAACTACCTTCCCTCTGTGCTTCGTCTACAGAAAGGGTGGCCCGGCTGATCTCGGAGGAACGCTGATGTCTAAGATTCTGGGAATAAGGAACCCCGCTCCCCATGACAACCGAGAAGGCTGAGAGGGTGGGCAAGGTGAGAGTCGGGGACACAGGTCAGGGCGGACACTCTCAGCAACAGGACGGCTAGAAGTCAGACCGCGGGCAGGGCAGGACAGTCAACCCGCCCCACCTTTCTCCTCCTCGCTGACTCCCAGGAGGAGTGGAGGAATTCTCTCACGAGAAACAAAAGTGCTGCTTTGGCAGTTCCCAGGGTGGAAGGGGCCGCACCCAGCCTGGTCTCGCCCCTCTCCGCCCTGGACCTGGAGTGAGACCCGCCACAATGCCCCTGGACAGAGCCAGGATGGAAGTGGGTGAGACAGACATGACCCCACCCACACACTCAGGCCAGAGACGGGCAGAGCCAGACACCGGGCAGTTTTCTGAGTTGCAAGGGGGGCCTTTGTTGAGCAGCATGCTCTACTGTTGGCCACATAGGAGGCCGAGAAGCCGGCTCAGAGGTCCCAGGGTGGGGTGTGGGACAGGACAAGGGACAGGAAGGGAAGCCTGGGCCCTGGATGGGGAGTGCAAAAGGAGCCTCCCTCCGTGGGTCTACACTGGGTAGGAATCTGCAAGCAAGCTTTGCCCACACCCTGCCCTTCATTCCTGCTTCCTCCCCAGCACGGCCAACCCAGCAGGCTGGCAGGAGGCACTCTAAGTCCAACACGGTCCCGGCAGAGTGTGGCCCAGCCCTGACATTCAAAATAACTGGCATCGGCACGATCTCACAGTTTGTGAGTTCGAGCCCAGCGTCGGGCTCTGTGCTGACAGCTCAGAGCCTGGAGCCTCCTTCAGATTTGGTGACTTCCTCTCTCTCTGCCTCTCCTCCACTCACATTCTGCCTCTGTCTCTCAAAAGATAAATACATGTTAAAATAAAAATAAAAATAAAAATAAATAACTGCCACTGGGGCACCTGGCTGGCTTAGTCAGTGAAACATGCGACTCTTGATGTCAGGGTTGCGGGTTCGAGCCCCACTTAGGGTGTAGAGATTGCTTACAAATAAAATCTTTTAGGGGTGCCGGGGGGGGGGGTGCTCAGTCAGTTGAGCATCCGACTCTGGTTTAGGTCATGATGTCGCAGCTCGTGACTTCAAGCCCTGCATCGGGCTCTGTGCTGTCAGCGCAGAGCCCTCTTTGGATCCTCAGTCCCCCTTTCTCTCTGCCCCTCCCCTGCCTGCATTCTCGCTCTCAGAAATAATAGGTAAACATTAAAATAACAAAAAAGACTGGGTGGCTCAGACAGGGCTGACTTCGGCTCAGGTCATGACCTCATGGTTCGTGAGTTCGAGCCCCGCGTCGGGCTCTGTGCTGACAGCTCAGAGCCTGGAGCCTGTTGCAGATTCTGTGTCTCCCTCTCTCTCTCTCTGCCCCTCGCCCGCGCACACTCTCTCTCTTTCTCAAAAAATAAATAAACATTAGGAAAAAAAATAAAAATAAAACATGTTTTAAAAAATTAAAAAACACAAAACTACCGCCAGAGCTACCTCGGGCCCCGGCCACCAGCAGCACCACCATCAGTGATGGGCACAAGCTGGGCTGGGCTGCAGGATGCTAAGTGTCAGTAAAACACCTGGAAACAAGGCCAGCAATGGGCCGTCCAAGAAGTGTGCTGGAAGCAGGCTTAGACACACAGCATGAGAGCCGGAAGTGCGGGCAGAGCCCTCCGGCAGCTCCTTGGGCCAGTGGCCAGCTTCCTGTGCAGACTCCGATCACGGGCTCAGACGGTGACAGAGGAACGGGGCTGTGGGCAGGGCAGGAGGGCACGGGAGTCAGGGAAGGGGACCATCCAGCCCCACCGCTCACTGGCCGTGTGCCCGTGGGCAAGTCACCCGATTTCCTTAAGCCTCACATTCCTCCTCTGCAAAGTAGAGATGATCAAGCCACTCCTTTCTTCAGACCGTGTGTAGATGGTGAATCTAGCACAGCTGTGACTGTGGAAGCCCTCTGTTGAGGGTCAAGGCCCAGGGAAGCCTTCTTCTATTAGCAAAGCAAAGAGATGGCAGACGAGGAGGTCAGCAGCGTCGGGCCTGCGTTTTGGGACCCAGGACCCAGAGAAGGGATCTGCCTCCCGGCCCTAAGACAGAGTCCGGCCAGAGTCCCGGGGTGGGAGTGGGGGGCTGGGCAGGAGGAGTTATATCCGGTCTGGGAGGGGAGGCCAGGTGGAGACGCTGCTCTCGCCTCTCCCCTCTCCCCAGTCACATGTGCTGCTTCCTGCAGCCAGGGGCGGTCAAGCCAGAGAGGCCTGGACATTCCCCACATAGCAGTCCCAGGAAAGACGCTGGGCTGAGCAGGGTCACCAGCCCCCACCCTTCCCCACTGTCTCTGACTCCAGCAGAGACTTGGCCAGCCGTCCCAAGCAGACAGAAACAGACCCTAAGAAAACGACAGAGACAGACATGACTGCTTCCCTTGTGAGCCCTGTCTCCCTCATTGGGCTGGGACTTTAGGCTCTTCCCTCAGACTGGGACCCCCAGGAGGAAATCCCCCACAGACTAGAGGTTCCGTGGCAGATACTGTGGTCTCTCCTCTCAGAATGGCCGTTCCAAGCTGGCAGAGACTGAAATGGGTGCCATATATGGCCAGCCCCCCCCCTCCCCCCCAGGGACAGGACAAGACAGAGGAGCCCATCCTCCTGGATGCTTCCAGAGGAAAACCCTCACTTCCAGTCTGGAGGTCGGCCCAAGCTGCTGCCCAGGACTGGCTGGGGGTGGGGGAGGCTCAGGTCAGGCCGTCCCAGCTGCTGTTTGTTTTCTTCCTTCTGGGCTCCTTCCCAAAGCAAACAAACCAGGGTGGGAAAATGAAGGGGACCTGGAGGAGAGGGAAATGCAGGGCCAGGTGGCTCGACCCTGGGAACCTCCGGGCTCCCCCCTGGAGCTCCGGTCTCTGCTGGTGACCCTCTGTGGACAAAAACCCAAACCAGTGGATGACCCCAAAACAGGGCTCCTGGGAGTGGAAAAACACTGCACCCAGCCTCAGGAAACAGCGAAGGGTGGACTTGTGCCAGGGACTGCATGGTGCACAAGTGCCCACAGGAGGGGCTTGGGCAGCCTTGACCGTAGGGGGTGATTCCCCAGGGTTTCATTCGGCAGGGATCTGCCCAGCTGTCTCCAGGAAGCACAGGGAAAACCCAACTATTAGTTCCCTGTTCTGCATTTGCTGGAGAAAACTAGGATTCGGAAGAAGGTTTGGTTAAAGATTTGTTATTGTAGTCAGAGCATGAGGTCATCGAGACTGAGGCTAAGGAGAGGATGCTAAGAAAAAGAGAAAAGAAAGAAACGTTCGTGGTGGGATTATGGGTGATTTTTTTTCCTCTTTGGTAAACTTTTCTAAACTTTCTGATTGTTTTTCACAATGAGCAGATATGACTTTGTCAATCAAGATGGAGGAGGATTGGACCAACTCCCCCTCGCCCCCAAAAAGAAGCAGACTGATTGCCCAGCGTCATCCCAACTCTGTCCCTGTCCCTGTCACTTAGTCCAGTGTCCCCACAGTGGGGAAGGAACGCAGACCTGTTCAACCCACACTCTGCGGGTCACAGAAAGCTGAGCTTCCTGCCCTGAGGTCCCCCAAAGGCTGAGGTGCCTGAGCAAAGAGCTTTCTCTTCAGGCCTGGCCAAGGAAGTTGCTAGAAATTGGGACAATCCATGCCCCCAGACCTCCACCAGATTCAACCATGTCCCAAGAGAGAGGCCTCAAAATGTCACTTGCAGAGACACAAACCCGGGTGACCTGCCCCAGCCACACTTCTCTTTCTCTTCACAGGAGTCACGGGGCCAGCCGGCTCATGGATACCTGTCCCTCTCATCGTCAGGACTCTCTTCTCCCAAAAGACACAAGACTAGGAGTTTCCCCAGGGGCTCCTGCAGACCTCAGACTGGTGCCAGAGGTACTGATCCCTGCCTGCCCTCTCTCCTGGGCAGGATGGGCCCCCCTCCAGCTCCCATGACAGACAGAACCCTGCTTCAGCCTCCTCAGAGAAGAGCCAATTCTGATCTTTCATCTCTCTCTCTCTCTCACTCAGCAACGCAAGATCTCATCTCTAATAGACAGGAAGTCCTTCCTCCGGTCTAGCCTCCATTCCTTCCCTAAGAGCATCAGTCCCAATCGCTCTTGTGTCCTCAGGGGTGACGGAAAACTGGAAGCCTGGGCACCCCCTTCAGAGCATCCGCCGGGGCTGAGATCATTCTCTTTCCTCTGTCACATCAAGTGCCCTCAGCCTTCTCTCCTCCAGGATCAATAATCCCCATGCCTGGGGTCCCCTCTGGACCTTAAGGGATCCAGAAGCCCAGTGCTGATGACATCAGAGTCCAGGCTGCACCCACACAGGTAGAGGCAGGCCCCATTTCCCAGGCCCATCCTGGTGTCAGGGTCCCAGTGGACAGAGGTGCCAGGAACCAGGTAGGTCTGAGAGGACAGTGACACCAGCACCTCTCTCAGGGCCCAAGGCTCTGGCTGACCCCACCCCCATCACCAGAAAGGTCCTCCTGGCCCCCCAGTCTCCCGGCCCCAGAGCAGCCTGGCAACACTGACTGGTACAGTCCTGCAGGACAGTGGCCCAGTCCTAAATCTGACTCTCATTTCTGTCTACTCCCCAGGGACCAGCCCCCCCCCCATCTTGGCACAGACCCAGCCCCCAGCAAAGCAGGAAGCCCCACTTCCTCTACAGGGACAAACCCAGGACAGCCCAGGGTCTGGCCCAGCACAAGCCGGAGGCAGCAGCAGTTTTGACCCCTGTCCTCCTCTCTCCCGCAGCAACCTCCTCCATACACGGCCACTGCCCTGGCCTTGGGGAGATAGCCACCACCACCCCCCGCCCCGCACTCACCCCGCACCCCCCGCCCAGGAACTAAAACCCAGGCCAGGGAGGTTTCAGAGGGCTGGAGGCTAGGACATGAGTCACCCCTTCCTGACCAACCTTCCCCCACCTTCACCACCCACGCATACCTTCCTGGGTCATTCAGAATTCTCTTCTCCCCAAATTCCTAAGCAGAGGCTCTCAAAGGGCGATGGATCGCAGATTCGTCCCAGGGCTGTAGTGGGGCGATACAGCAGGATGGGCTCCCGTCTTGGAACCAGAGGACCCAAAGGCTAGTCTTGGCTCTGCTTGGGTCTCGCTGTGCAACCTGGGGCAAGTTACTTAACTTCCCTGAGTTTCAATTTCCTCATCTGCTAAATAGGGTAATGATACCTGCCTCTAGGGATAGTCATGAAGTGAGAGCAGTTGATGAAAGTGCTTGGTATTGGTAAAGTCCTCCCTTGCTCT
This sequence comes from Cryptoprocta ferox, assembly GCA_028646485.1. NCBI lineage: Eukaryota > Metazoa > Chordata > Mammalia > Carnivora > Eupleridae > Cryptoprocta > Cryptoprocta ferox. Next base: position 37,429,698 of record CM053565.1, read on the forward strand.
TTCAGTCACCGTTTATCAAGTACTTATTGGGTCGTAGGTATTATTCCCATTTTGCAGAGGTCACTGAGGCTCAGAGATGAAGTGACTTGACCAAGACCACACAGGTAATGAGTGACAGAGCTGGGATTCAAACCCAGCTCAGTCCACGCCCAAATCACTGTGCTCAGAACCGCCCTACTGTGACATCTTCGCAACCGAACAGCCCTTCCATGGACAGTCCGTCACCCCGTCTCATTCTCAGGTGGATCCTCTCCCCACCCCCTTATCAGTATCTGCCCAGGGAGGGAATCCTTCCTATACACAGCCCTGAAGCCCAAAGAGAGGTTCTAGAAGGCTAGAGCTGGGGGCGGGACTGGGGCTGGGTAGAGAGGGCTCATGCCACCCAAGCTAGGGCTTGCTAGATCGCAAGAAATGACTAATTGGGTCCCACCTTTCCTCCCCCACCCCCACCTCCCATCCAGTGCATCGCCAGTTTCCACCAGGCACCCCTAGCAATACTTCGTCAGTATTATCTTTTCATCACAGCCACAAACCGGATTAGCTAAACTAATCATTTAACCGATGTAATTACAATGCCTGCCCCTCCTCTACTTTGGCCCACAGAAGAGGGAAAACAGGTTATTTCTGCCCAAATTCCATCTCCGTGTGTCTCCCCAGAGGTACACTACCCACTAGAGCAGAAGAATGGGGTCCCCTCCTCAGCCTCCCCCTAACCCAGGGCACTCTATGGGGGCTGCTCTGACCCCTCCCCACTGCCCCAGCTACAATCACCCAAGAGGTGGGTAGGTCTTTCCAATGGAGTTAAGCCAAGCAGCCCTGATTCCCCCCAATACTCCCTTCACCCCAGGACCAAGGGAGAGCCTGGCTTTTTATATTTCCCCTCCGTTCCCCATGAGGCTGGCGTCCAAATCCCTACAAAAAAAGACCACACTTTAGATTTTTAAAAACCAGTGCTGAAAGCCTGGTTATCTCCAACTCTGCCCAGGGAAGGGGTTCTCAGGAAGCTGGGGTGAGGGCAGGTGCTCATGTTGCTCTCCCCCCTCCCCCCCCACAAGCCTTCCTCCTGTCCCACTTTCCCCACACAGCTCTCTCAGGAAGGGGTGGTTGGGAAACTGACTGCAAAAGCCTCCAGAAGGAATGCACCTTCAAAATCCAGAAATCAAATGGAAACCAAGCCCCGAGCTCCACACTCTTCCGCCTCAAAAAACCAGCCAGCTATACAACGTGGGGGGATGGGGAAGAGGGAAAAAAGGCCAGAACAATCGCTCCCCCCACCCTCGTCAATTTGGCCCTGCCCTGCCCCACCCCCATTCCTGGGGAGGGGGGCAAAGCTGGGGAGAAAGCCACCGGCACAGGCCTCAAGCGAGGGGGTGTGGTGGTCCCCGGAGGCAGGAAGAGAAGGAAGAAGCTGCTTCCCCTTTGGCCCACCCCCCCACCCCTGCCCACTCGGGCCCCAGGGGCCCAGCAAACAGGATGGATGTGGGGGCAGGGAAGACAGGGTCAGAGCGCAGGCACGGGCCCGGGTTCAGTTTGGCCAGCTGGGGGAGGGGGCCTTGCCCCAAGACGGCCCCCCTAAGCCTGGGGGAAAGCCCTTGAGCAAGGAGGCAGGAAAACCCGCAGAGAAAGCTGCCTTGAATACTTCCTCCTGGAAAGTTTGTTTGGGGTGATTTTTTTCGACAATAAGGTTAGAGAAGAGTCGTCCCGTTCCCCTATCAACAGTCTGGAAGCAGCAGCTGCTGGAAACTGGGCCAGTGAATTTTCCAGCCATGCACGACCCCTCCGCCCAGACCCCAGTCCGAGCCACGGGTGCCAGACACCAGCTGGCCCCGCGCCAGTCCCGCTGTCATCCCATCCCACCTCCGCCGACGCAGCCCTAGCACGACACCCACCGGGGCGGAGGGAGGCGCCGCAGGTACAGTACCGACGAGGCCCGGGAGCTGGAGGGCAGGGCCTCTGGACTCCGTGTGCTCACCTGCTCCGCAGGTGGGGCCCGCGTCGCTGGGAAAATGTGCGCTCGGCCCCCACAGTTGGGCAAGCCGGGCGCAGACAATAGGGCCCCACCCAGGCCTGGGGGAGTAGAGAGGGAGGGAAAGCGAGGATGACGCGCGAGGTGGGGTGAGAGTGGCCCCAAAGACACCAGCGGGAGCAAGTTTCCCGAACTGTACATTCCTGACTACAGAGTGAGCCCTGGGACGCAGACGAGCAGGGCAAAGTCTCCCTCGCCCGAGTCGGGGCGTGAGTCGGGGACGCGGCGTCGGGCGAGCTCCACGGGCCCCAGGTCAGGCGCGACCCCACAGCCACCTGCGCTCATCCCTCCCCGCCCTTCTCAGATCTCCAGCTCACGAAGCCCCCAGCGCAATCGGCCCGAACCTCGCGCCCCCTAAGTGGCCGCGCCCAAGGACCCCAGCGCGCCCCCTGCCGCCGGTGCAGGGTGGCGCTCGCCGGCTGGCGCCCTCACCTGCCCCGTGACGGCGGGGATCAGCCTCTCGGCCGCTTGCCGCCCTTCCCTCGCCCCAGCGATCCCGGCCCCGATCGTCCGCACCTGCGTGTGGAGCCTGGCCGGGCTGGGTAGGGGTCGGGCCGGGCGGGGAGCCGGCGCGGGCAGCGAACTGAGGCTCGGCGCGCTCGGGCGGCGGCTGCTCCGGACTCTGGCCAAGGCAGCAACTCAGTAACCGAACAAAAGGCGAAGGGACCTGACAGCCAAGCCACGCCTCTCGCCCCCTCTAAGCTCCGCCCCTAAGGGAAACGCCCACCCGCTGGTGAGGGTTCACTGGCTGCCTCTCCTGACTGTCCCATCGAGGGGCGGAGCCTCGCGCCCCGTCCCCTTCCACCGCCGCCTCTGTTTATCCGCTGGCCATTGGCCCCAGGGACTGCTAGTCGGCTCTGGGGACGGCCTCCAATTTGAGGTTCCATCCTCACTCCGCACCTATTGGCAGACAGAAGGTTACTTCCTCCTGATTGGACAAGGAATTGTCAGTAAGACTAAGGGAAGAACCAATGGGAAGGATGGGGTGTGTCTTGCCCCACCCTAGCTCTGAGCAGGTGAGACTCATTAGTCTCCCCTTCCCCCTACCTGTCCAACAGGTGAGTCAGGAGGCGCCATGGGAAAGGACAGACGCCTTCACAGGCCAACTCAGCGTCAGGCATGATGCTTCTTTGGGCTTATTCACCCTTGCCACAGAGTGGTAATGACATATTTGTATAACATTTCATAGGCTTTTTTTCTGGGTTGGGATTTTTTTCCCCCAAATATGGAGTGCTCATGAGATTTAGCATTAGAAGGCCTGGGTTTGGGTTCTGCCACTAAGCAGCTGTATGATTGCAGGCAAGTTACTTAATCTTTCATCCTGTTACTCCTCATCTGTAAAATGGGTGCATTAGCTGGATCTCTCTCATGATGGGAGGAATAAAATTAAGGTTTGCAAAATCACTTGGACAACTGCTAAATGTTAGAATTAAGTGATATGGGGTTTTTTAAGCTTATTTTTGAGAGAGAGAGAGAGAGAGAGAGAGAGAGTAGAGAGAACCAGCCGGGAAGGGGCAGAGAGAGGGGGACAGAGGATCTGAAGCAGGCTCTTCGCTGACAGCAGAGAGCCGGATGCGGGGCTCAAACTCAGGAACAGTGAGACCATTACCTGAGACAAGGTCTGAGCCAAAGTCGGAAGATTAACTGGCTGACCCACGCAGGCGCCCCTAATGATAGGGTTTTTTTTTTTTAATTTTTTTAAGTTTATTTATTTATTTTTAGAGAAAGAGTGAGTGGGGGAGAGCCAGAGAGAGAGAGGGAGAGAAAATACCAAGAAGGCTTCACCCTGACAGCAAGGAGCCTGACTCGGGGCTCCAACCCATGAACCATGAGATCATGACCTGAGCCAAAACCAAGAGCTGGTCGCCTAACTGACTGGGTCGCCTAACTGACTGTGTCACCCAGGTCCCCCTATATGGGTGTTTTTTAATTCTCATGACAATTCTGAAAAAAAAATTTTAGGACAACAAAATGAATCTCATTTCAAAGATGAGGAAAGTGAGGTTCAGAGAAGTCAGGAAACAAGAAAGTGGCCAAGAGCCCCATTCTTCTAATTTCAAGACCCACCATACACATGTTCTCCTGATGGAATAATAGCATAGACATAAAATGTGAAAGCAACAGGGAGGGGTGGGGGGAAAGGCAAAAACAAATATTCTGGGCAGAGCCAGAGAGCAATGATTTGGGACAAAGAGAAAGTATTGGTGGATTTGGAAAAAATCAGGCAGTAGATCTAAAGCAAATCAACACTGGCATAATAACACGGCCCCCTCAGTGGTAGGAGATTGTGGGTTAGGTATCAGAAAGAACTTTCCAAAAGGCAGGTTAGGAAGATGAGGGTCTTTCCTTTCTGTGGTTAGTGAGATGAATGCCTGCTAGTGGATGGACAGCATGCTGAGTGTACCAAAGACACTCAACACTTAAGTCTTGAGCACCAACTGTATGCTAGGCATCGAATGAGACCCTGCTAACACAGAAAAACAAAATGATCCCAACCCTCAAAGGGCTCCCAGAGAGCTAAGTGTAAACAGGTCATCTTAGCCACTCTGAGTGTGTGGGAATGGGGGGGAGGGGGGTGGTTCGGGAAAAGGTCCTCCTTCAGACAAGTTCTATAGCCCCAAAGTTAGCACCCAGGGTGGGCTGGGTCAAGGCACCCCGCTTGACCACTTTCTCACCACAGAAAGGAATGATGGCCAAAACAGTCTCACTTCTGAGGCTGTGCCATCCAAGAAGTCTTCCTGGAGGAGGCCAGGCAGATATCAATATCCTTAACCAGGTACCATCCCACATGCCAGGGCCACTCCCCTTTCCTTAGTTTCCTTGACTCCCCTTCTCTTGCTGTTCTGTGTGTCTTCCTCCCTACCTTACCCCTGCCCCACCTGCTCTCCCCCCACCCACCCCGATCCAGCCAGGCAGTAGTGGCCAACCCTCAGCTTGGAATAGAGCTCCCAACCCTGGGCTTCACTTCCGTACTCTCCCACCTCTCCCCATCCCCTGCCCACCTCCCCACACCCACCTCTACACACAGACACACACACACACAGACACACACTCCCTAGACCCAAGCCTGGTTTAACTCCTTTCTTCCCCCTTCAGCATACAGGTTGGGAGGACTGGTTGACTACAGAGGGGTAGAAGAGCCTGGTGGAACAGAGGGGCACAAATAGGGCTTCAGAATAAAGCCTCTGTGTGTGTGTGTATGTGTGTGCGCGCGTGTCTCCCCAGAATGTTCCCTGTCAGCCTGCAACATGCTGCAACACGCTGGCCCCAAAGCACTCAGGCTGGGACCGGGTGGAGGTACCACCCACAGCAGCAGGAAAGACTAGAATAAGAGCTGTGTCTCCTCCCAGATCAAGGGATTTTCTGCACATTTATTAAGCACCTACTATGTGCCCACCAGGCACTGAGGATTCATCTGTAGGATACAGAAAAGAATCAGAAAATGATGTTTGCTCCAATGAGCTCTCTGTGCAGGGGATTTGGTCTCAAGGGACGAGAAGGATGAGAATCACTGTGGCCACATTCTCCTCAGTAGCTTGAACTCGAAGGCAAACCACAAGAACATCTGACCGAGTCCCCTGCCTCCAAGCCTTTGAAGGCAGGGATTTCTCCGTCAAATCTCCGGGAAGGGAGATCCTCCAGCCTCTCTTAAACGAATACCCTAGTCTCCTTCTTCTAAGCTCCTTCTTATGGGTAGCTTCACTTCATATTCCTGAATTGTTTTTTAATTTTTTTAATGGTTATTTATTTTTGAGAAAAGAGCACGTGCGACAGCACAAGTAGGGGAGGAGCAGAGAGAGGGGGGGACAAAGAGTCTGAAGCAGGCTCCAGGCTCTGAGCTGTCAGCACAGAGTCCGCTGCAGGGATCGAATCCACAGACCTCGAGATCATGACCTGAGCCGAAGCTGGACGCTTAACCACTTAACCGACTGAGCCACCCAGGCTCCCCGACGTATTCCTGAATTTTAAAATCATTTCTCTTGCCCAGAGCTCAATGGAAGCAGAGTGCTTGAGCCGCTAAGAACACAAATGGTTCATTCAACCTTGCAGCCCCCTGGGTTCTTCAAGTAAAGAAGGAAAGGGCACCAAAGTGGCTCATCCCAAGTTGCCCCAGAGATAGAAGTTACTGGCAAAGAGGGGTCTGATGAGGGTCCAGTATTGGGGCAGGGGAGCTGGGGGGGAAAGGGAAGTGCTTCCCTGGGGGAAGGTAAAAAGACAGCAGCCAGGCCACCCTCCTACGCTCACGGTCCACAGGCCTCTGGGCCATAGAAGGAGGTGGAAGGGATGCTGTTGTCTTCTCGGCCTCTGTGGGGGCCCCTTCTCCCCACGTGGCGCCAGGCAGGGACTTACATTTGCACATACCACCTTCTGTACTCACACCTCAGGGATATGCATTGACGGGCACAGATTCAGACCCACAAACACCAGGCATGTCAGTGCTCTCACACACCCTTCTTCCCTCCTCTTCTGCCTACGGTGGTCTCTGGGATGCCACCTCTATAAATGAGGATGGGGTGAACAGATGGGTGGGCTGCTGATGTTGCCTTTCCACAGGAAAGAAGCTGCTGGAAGTTATTCCTGGTGGGGCAGACTGGAATCAAAGGCAATGCAAAGAGCTAGCGGCATCTTGATCATGGGCCTTCTCTCAGCCCTGGGGCAGAGCCATCCATGGACGTGGGGAAGGGGCTTCTGCCCTGGGTCCTGCCTCTGCTCTGGTCCTCCCCGGTGGGGGTGGGGGGCGCCCCCACACAGGAACTAGGGGAATGAGCCTACCCGGCATTCATCCCTCTCCCCTCTGAGACCACACTCGGGACCAGAAACTGGAATTCCCTACCCAGAGCTGACCCTGCTTTGGGAGCCTGTGGTTCTCTCATTCTGGCTCCTTCTCCTGACAGTGGACAACAGGAGCACGGGTGTTATGTGCACATTCAGGCAAAGGGGTGACAAGGGGCAGTTTTGGGGGAGGGACGGACACAGCGCGGACATGCAGCTGGGGTATCAACACACATGTGCTGGCAGCCCGTGGTAGTGCTCTGGGTGCGGGGAGCCGGGGCTGCAAACGGAAGGGCAGGTGGCCCAGGGGCTTGGGGCCAGGGAACGTTCTCTCCAGGCTGCTGCATTCTGAGAAGGAGTCGGAACTCTCAATTCCATCCTGGCCTTTCGGATCCTTGTGGGGCTATACTTGTCAAGGAACATCTTACCTAACAGTGTGTTAGCTTGGTTTGTCACTAATTGAGATCTCTGTATGTGGGCCTCCGTTTGCCCTCCGGCCCCCTGCCTGCTGGTGTTGGGGTGGGGAGACTTGCTCACTGTGATCGCTTCAGGGCTGGGGAGAGGACACTGGCCGCAGAAGTGCCTCTAGCTCCCAAGCTCTTCTGGAGGGAGGCGGCCCAGGCATCCCGAGAGCAGGAGCAGCATAGGATGGTGCATGGCCCGGGGAGGGGGGCGGTGAGGATTTTTTATGCTGCCCTTTGTCCAGGGGAGGAGCCTGGAGGCCAGAGACTGCCTACAGCCTGGTGGTGAGGGTGTGTGCCCAGCCAGCCCGGGGGAGGGCTCATAATTACAGAGGTAGCTCGGGAAAGACACTTCACTGGAAGGCGTGTGGGCGGGGCTGGAATGTCAAAGGGAAAACATGGAGACAAGAAAACAGAGATAGGACGGCTGGAAATAGCACAGGCCAGGGTGAGATACCAGGGGCTGGAGGTGGTAGTGGAGGGGGAGGGAAGACAGAGGGTCAGGACCTCTCCAGGGAATGACTATCCCCGGGGGCAGATACCCCCTTACCTACCCTGACCCCCCCACCCCTCAACAAGTTACAATTCCAGAATTTCAGGGACTCAACAGGGTGGGCTCCAAGCACTGGGGTTGTATTCTAGAGCTGTGTCTCCCAGGCCTTCTGAGCAACCCTCCCCTTCCTGAGAGTTTGGGTGTGGGGGGGGATGCAGCAGGGTGGGGGGAGCCTTGCCACCTGAGTCACCCCCTTGCTGTTCTTTGCCTGGGCGACTCCTGGAACAGGCTGACACAGCTGAGGCCCCACCCGCCTGCCAGCCTGCCTGCCCCTCCCTCTCCCAACAAGCCAGGAGAGATGCCTGCCCCGACAGGCGCCCTTCCCATGGAGAGGCCACCCCTCCCCTGGCACACGCGTGTGCAAGTACACACACACATACACACTGATGGAAGGAATTTCTCCCCTACCTGTAGAGAGTCCTTGAGAAGAGGAAGAAGAAACAATCAGAGCCCTCTTCTTTGTATATATGGGGAAACTGAGGCTAGAGCCAGGAGAGGAACTTCCCCAAGTCACCCAGGCAAATTCCTGGCATTCAGGACTGCAACCTGGTCTCCTGCCCACCAGCCCCCCAATTTAGGTCTTTTCCATTCCAACCTAGGGTGCAGCGTGTGTGTTGGGAGGAGATGAGGACCAGTTTTGTGCGAAGTCAGCTGGAAGTGGGACTTCAGGGAAAAAACTTGCGATTCAAGAGCCAGGGCTGGGGGCGGGGGCGGTTAGTGGGGATTTGCTAATCCCTGGGGTCAAAATCAGTAACCTCCACTCACTGCTTGCTGCCAAAACCTCTGAGCTGAGAGGGAGGGCACCCCCCCAGAGGCTGAGTACGGTGCAGAGACCTTTCCCCCACCTCCCTAGTCTCCTGCCCCAGACTCCAGCAGGGTGGGGACTGAGGCCAGGGCTTGGAGGCCCCTGACCCCATACCATAATGCTGTCTTCCCCAGTCCCATCCTGCGGCCACCAGGGAATTTGAGAGTTGAGATCCCTGAATATTTCATTAGCACTTCAGCCTCCCGTTGCAGATGCAGCCAACTTACAGCGCATGGATAATTTATGGCCCCAGCAGACAGCCTGGAAGTAAGTGGTGGGAGGGAGGGGCAGTGAGGCCTGGACTGTGCTGAGGGTGCCCGACAGAAGCCAGGTCCTTCCAAAGTGTGTGTGTGCGTGTGTTTGCGTGTGGAGAGGGGCTGCTCCAAGGCCGGGGATATTTCCATTTCTGAGGATACTAATGTATTACAAAAACAAAACAAAATAAAACCAACCACCACCACCACCAACAACCAGGTTTGTCAAAATAATTGTGCTAAAAGTTAAAGTCATGCGACAAGCATTTTCTGACTTCATTCCTATCCCTGTGTCTCGGTAACTGTGAGCATAACCTCATTTGGAGATACCAAAAGCTTTCTTTTTTTTTTTTTTAAGATTTTATTTTAAAGTAATCCCTACACCCAATGTGGGGCTCAAACCTACAACCCCAAGTCGCATGCTCTACCGACTGAGCCAGACAGGTGTCCCTCGAAAGCTTTGAATGGGATGTCCTTCATGGCCATGAGGCCTCTAAAAGGCCTCCTGCTCCCCACACCACCATGGCCAGGGAGAGAGACCAGACTCGCCACTAAGACTGACTGGCTGAAACTTGCTCCTTCCTTGCTTCCTCCAGGAAGGCCACCAGGATTTGGCCAAGCGGTCAAGGGAAAGGAAGGCATCATGTGGCCACTCCTTACTTTGCTCCAGGAACATAATATCCCATTTTTCTAAAAGGAAAGACTAGGGGCGACTGGGTGGCTCAGTTGGTTAAGCCTCTCTTTTTTTTTAAAAAATGTTTTTTTTTTTTTATGTTTTTATTTTTTAAGAGACAGAGACAGAGCATGAGAGGGAGAGGGGCAGAGAGAAAGAAGGAGACACAGAATCTGAAGGAGGCTCCAGGCTCTGAGCTGTCGGCACAGAGCCTGATGCGGGGCTTGAACCTGTGAACCATGAGATCATGACCTGAGCCGAAGTCGGACGCTTAACCGACTGAGCCACCCAGGCGCCCCTAAGCCTCTGACTCTTGATTTCTGTTCAGGTCATGATTTCCTGGTCCTGGTATCAAACCCTGCGTTGGAGCCTGCTTAAGATTCTCTCTTTCCCTCTCTCTCTGCCCCTCCCTTGCTAGTGCACACACACTTTCTTTCTCTCTCTCTCAAAAAATAAAAATATAAATAAAAATATAAATAAATAAAAGGAAAGATGAAAAAGGTGACCCAAAATGGAAAATTCTCTTGGACTCTTCTTTGGGAGTGACGTACCTTGGACTCTGACGTACCCTGAGTCAGAGGATTAAGGGGTGTGTGTGTGTGTGTGTGTGTGTGTGAAAAAGTAAGTATGTTCTCCCTCTTACCTCGGTTTCCCCATGGGTGTGAAAGGTGCTCCCACCCCAAGGGCTGTTTAGGGGACAGAAGAGATGCTATCCAGGTGCCCTGGCGCCAAGTGGGACCCAGGCAGGTGGTGATTACAGGTGATGCGTCCACAGGTCGGCCTGGGGTTGGGGCTGGGGCTGGCTCTGGTGGGCAGCCTGGGGCCCCAACATACTCCCACCTCATCCCTGAGTCATCTTGGGGCCAGGCCAGCCTTCTAGCCTCCCTGGGCCTCAGTTTCCCCATCCATGAAGGTAGAGCCATCTGCCAGGGCTGTCCTTGGACAGGAGCTGCAAGACCCGGATGAAGACCCCAGAATAAGGAAGCTGCAGGGAGGTGGGGGAGCTCAGGACCTCTCCTGTCAGGTCGTGCTGCTGGCACCAGTGCCAACTGGACCTAGCCTTCTGACACAGGGAAGGGGTCACTTGCTGTCCCCAGGGGGACCCTACTCTCCCAGAGAAAGGGAAACACCAGGGTGAGACTTTACAAACCGTTTCTCAAACCTAAGGGGGGAATTTTTCCATGGGAATTTATTGGAATTTTGGAAGAGCCTGTGGGACTTTCCCCCTGCACTGGCCATCACTTCTTAGGATTCAAGAAGGTGAGGGTCTAAATGACCCCCGCGAGTCTGTCCCCAGGCTCCCTAATGTGGGCCCAATTCCACTGAGCTGCCAATGGTGGGGTTGGGGGCAGGCTCAGGAATCTGGGGCTGCAGATGGGATGCAGGATCTGACTGCCTGCTCTTCCTCCCTCCCCCGCTTCCCAGAACTCCCTGCCTGCCTCCGTGGTCTGCGGCAATGTGGGGGCTTTGTCTGCACATCTGGCCCCAAAGCTGACACCTTTCTCTTTCTCTGAGCAGCATTTTTTTTTTTTTTTTTTGAGAGCGAGAGAGACAGAGCACTAGGGGCAGAGGGAGAGGGAGACACGGAATCAGAAGCAGGCTCCAGGCTCAGCACAGAGCCCGATGCGGGGTTCGAACTCACAAACCGTGAGATCATGACCTGAGCCACCCAGGCGCCCCAAGGGGAGAAAAGTTTCAAACCCAGCTCAGCCACCACTCAAATTGAGGAACCTTGGACAAGGGGCTTCGCATTCCTCAGCCTCACCTGTAGCAGAAGGGAATGGATGATCTATGTCACAAGACCATTTTGAGGGTCATAAAGAACCTGCCAAGTGCCCAGCACGTGGTAGGAACTCAATACATCATAGTCGTGATGCTCGCTTTAGGATGGGGTCTTTCCGGGTCTGGGCACCTCTGTGGCATCTGTCTGGCCCTATTGTGTGAGGTCATCATCCCCAGTGCCCTTTTGGCCTTCCCTAACCAGCTACCCATTATACTATAGATGCTGTGACTGATGAGGTGCTGGGTGGGGTGTTAGGGGGTGGGGTAAGGAGGGACCAGGTGAGACAGATGTGGAGGAGGCGAGGGCGTCTGCGCTGGGTGGGGCTGGGAGATCGGGCTGGAGGGCCCACGCTGGGACTCGGTCTCACCGGTTTGGGGAGCTGGCCTGGCAATGGGGAGACGCTGGCATCAGGGAGAGGCGGGAGGGGCTGGTGGCTGCCTAAGAAAGGAGAGCTGAGTAAGGGACACGGGGCTGCAGGACCTGGGCAATGACCTGGATGGGGGTGGGGGGAGCACCTAGGCAGGAGCTGGGGATACCCCCACACACACACACGCACTCTGTCTCCCCACCACACGCTCAGAAGAGCCACTCTCAGATGCACACTTAGACACACAACACACTTTTTTTTTTTAAACTTTATAGTTTATTGTCAGGTTGGTTTCCATATAACACCCAGTGCTCTTCCCCACAAGTGGCCTCCACCAAGACCATCACCCCCCATTACCTTTCCTCCTTCCCCTTCCCCCTTCAGTTTGTTTTCAGTATTCAAGAGTCTCTCGTGTTTTGTCTCCCTCCCTCTCCCCAACTCTTTTCCTCCTTCCCCTCCCCATGGTCCTCTGTTGGGTTTCTCCTGTTAGACCTAGGAGTGCAAACATATGGTATCTGTCCTTCTCTGCCTGACTTATTTCGCTTAGCATGACACCCTCGAGGTCCATCCACTTTGCTACGAATGGCCAGGTTTCATTCTTTCTCATGGCCATGTAGTATTCCATTGTATAGATGAACCACATCTTCCTAATCCAT
>CM053565.1:37442148-37716558 GCA_028646485.1 Cryptoprocta ferox
CAGCTCTACTTTCCTGTCTGATTTATCAAACTAACGATATGATTTACTTATTGTAACATTTATTGCTTACTGGCCACTATTGTATGTGCAGCCCCTACAGTGGGCTTAGCACATACTAGGTGCTCCATAAATATGTGCTGAGGGGCGCCTGGGGGGCTCAGTCGGTTGAGCGTCCGATTCTTGATTTCGGCTCAGAGTGATATCACGGTTTGTGAGATCAAGCCCGGTGTTGGGCTCTGCACTGACAGAGCAGAGTTGGAATTGTCTCTCCCTCTCTCTGCCCCTGCCCCACTTGTGCGTGCGCTTGCTCTCTCTCAAAAGAAACAAACTTAAAATAAATAAATGTGTGCTGAGTGAGCAAACCCCTCTAGAAACACATTCATGAATACACACACTCACGTGCAGAAACACCCTCAGTCGCCCCCCAAACTGCCACAGACATTCTCAGACACGGGCACCCAGGCTCACACCCAGACCCCGCACATCCACGCAGCACACAAGACACAGACCTTCTGGCTCGGGAACACACACCCTTTCAGAGCACACCCAGCTGTCCAGATTCCAAAGCTCCTACTCACAGCAGGCACGCTGGGGCGCATCCCAGCTCCCCACCCTCTGGAGTGCCAGCCCCAAGGGCAGCCCCTCCCAGATCCAGGGGGCGGGGCCTGGGGGAAGCTGACAGCGCAGCAGCTAGGAAGGGGTGGGGTGGGGCAGGGCTACTCTGGCACCTGGGAGCTCGGAGGAGACGCTGCCGCTTTAGACCCACCTACATGGAGAGAAGGAGTGAGGTCACCGGTGCCCTCAGCCTTGACCCAGCCCTGCTCCAGACTGACTGGCCTTCCTGTCTTCGTCCCCTCCAAAGACCCAGGGGAAGGGGTTAGGGGGAGGCAGAGAGCCCTCCTGGGCACAGAGATGGGCAGGGCCCAGAACAGGTCCCCTGGCCCATCTGTGAGGAAGGCAGGGGTGTGGGCAGTGTGAACTGGGCCTTCCCAGCATCTGCTCCGCCCTCCAGCAGGAAGAGACGCCTCCTACAGCACCCTGCCCCCTGGGAGGCCTGAAACATGGAGAGTGGGCAGAACTGTTACCTGCCTGATCCAGGCCCAGAGTCCCTCTCCAGGGAGGCCCTTTTTGCCCCCACCTTCCCACTGTGGAACGTGGGGTGACACTGGTGAGTCACGGCGGTGAACAGTAGCTAAGTGGCATCATCCTTACCTCTGCACCTCCGGACTCTCTGCCCCCTGGAGCTGATGCAAAATTGGGCCAGAGGATCTTGTCCCACTGCCACCACTAGGTCTCATGTTATAAAACTGTATCCTTTCGGGCCCCTCTGGCTGCTCAGACGGAGCCCCAACCTCTGCTGAGGAACGGGAGAATGGGCAGACAGCAGGGCAGGGCATGCTTGCTCAGACCCTAGAGAACCTGGGTCAGTAAATGCCTGAAAGTAAAAACTGGAAGTAAATGTCCTTAGCCCCCTCCCCATGCTCACCACACTCCCGGAGGGGGAGTAATGGGGACTAGGAAAATACAGCACATCCCATGTTAGAAATCAGAAACCATCTTCTGGGGACCTGGAAAGAAACCGCATGCTCACGCCCCCTGGTGGCATATCTGTAATTGCACTCTGCTCTCACAACCATCCAGGGTCCACGGAGGCCAAAACTGTGCCCCTTGCCCGCCAGGTATTTACCGATGAGGGGAGATGGACGCAGAGGGAGGGAAGAAAGGACCTGCACCCTGAGCCCAGAGGAGACTGGACCCCGGGTGCTGCAATTCATTCAACAAGAAACATTTATTGAGCACCCACTGCCAGTGTGCCAGGAACCACTGGACTCCTGGTCCAGTGCTGTTCATGACACCAGCTGCCCCTCTGCTGTGTCTGAAATTCAGGCTGAGACTCCAGCTTGGAGGGGCAGGAACCTTCTCCTTCAGAAGACTGTCCAGGTGAGGAGAGCACGGGGGAGGAGGTCGGGCAATCAGCACCTGAAGCACCACCAACTTGGGGTCCAGAGACTCAGGAGACAGGAAGGACCCAGGGAGATCAGATGGGGCCTGGTCAGCTATGTCCATTTTACATTTTTAATAAATAGTTCTTGCTGCTGCCCAGGCCGGTGAAGGTGGTACCACTGGGCCCAGGCTTCCCCAGCTCTTCAGGGTACAAGGGTGGCTCTCCTCTCATGCTAGTTCAGGCTCCAGCTCTGAAAAGGAAAGGAGGGAGCACCGGTTAGCCCCCCACCCACTCCCAAAGAGCATCTGGGCACTGTCCTGGGGGTAAGGGGGCGGGCAGGAGGGAGGCTCCCTAGGGCAGGTCTCGGCTGGTCCCGGCTCTGAGAAGGATGCCACCCTCTCACACACAAGGTGGGACAGGGTTGGCTAACAAGCTAGAAGCCCCCACAGGAGGGGTCCCGGGGCTCCAACTGCCTCTGCAGCCCAGTACGTAGATCCTTCTGTGGCCAACCTCCATCCCAGGTTGCGCCCCCACCCTCCACCCGGACTCGAGTCACTGACCGGCCTCTGCCTCATCACCCTTGGCATCCGGCTCCTGCCACCAGTCAGCATAGATGCCCTCCTCATAGTCCCCCTCCCCCTCGAACTCGGCATCGGATGGGGGATCCTTGGGCTCCACAGGCGGCACCTTCTCTTCCAGCTCCATCTACAGCAGCCCCGGGGTAGGGAAAGAAAGGAGGTCACAGCAGGCACAAACCCAGGCTGGCTCCCTTCCTGGCCGAGGGCCCCCCCATCCCATCCCAGTCCCCAAAGCCCCTCCTTCCCCAGTCTCAAGATCCCACACAGGACTCATCTGAGGGTTTCTCCCACAAGGTCCTGTTCCCAAACTGCCGCTCCCTGCGCTGATGCACGGGGCTCCCCCGGGCAGAGATTCAATGTCAGCATAAGCGCCGCTCTCTCCAAGACCGTCCTTTTACGCATAAATTCCACAGCGGATGCTGCTAGTCCATGCATGCTGTCTGCTCACACAATTTCTTGGCCAGAAACACGGTTACCCCCCCACCCCCACCCCCACCCCATGCCTGGATGGCTCTCACGGACTCGCCAACGCCAGGCATCAGCTCCAGGATTCGGCCCTGGCCGATGGCCCTGGCTGGATCTGAAGCCCTCCTCTCGTGCCCCGTGCTGACGGCTCCCGAGCACTGTTTGTGCCTCCCCGGCTCGACTGTGAGCTGCTTGAGAAGGGGACCGTGCCTTTTCATCAACTTACCCGAGCCCCACACACTGTCTGGCAAACAGCAGGCCACAGATGACAGTAATCAAAATGGCCACCATTCACTGAGCACCTGCTCTGGGCCAGCTCTGTAGAAAATGCTTTCCGTACTTGATTTCATTTCATGGTCACCTCAGTGTTGTGACACGGGCATCACCCTCCCCATTCGAGATGCAGGAACGGAAGTTCAAGAGCTACCTAAGACTTTCTTGGAGGCTGCCCAGCCGGTAAGTGGAGGGACCAAGTCTGGCGATCGCCAAAGCCGGGGTGCAAACAGTGTAGCCCCTTCCCCCGGTGCGTGATGAGCAGGGGCATGGGAGAGTGAACAAACGGGGGATGATTAAATAAACAAGCCCTGAGCAGCAGCACCCCACAGAAATTCAGACTCCCAAACCCTCATTCAGGATCAAGGTATCACACTCCAGTCCTTCCTTCCTAGCACCTGCATTCATTCATTCACTGGGTCATTCAAACTCAGTTTCCCAGTGCCAGCTCTGTGGCAGGCGCCGTGGAAGAGCTGGGAATACCCTGGTCCCCCATCCCAGAGCACGAGCCTCTGAGAGACTGGCCAGAGAAGGGGGCTGGGGGAAGGGAGACGGATCAGGGCTGCACATAACTGCAGGTCCAGGGAGACAGAGGGTGAGAGGCAGTATTGCAAGCCCAGAAGGCAGAGCCAGGGCATGCAGGGAGGGCTTCCTGGAGGAGCTCCCATTTGAGCTGGGCTGGGGAGCTATTTGGCAATATTCAGACACGTAGAGAAGGAGAGCGTGAGAACACGGAGCGGGGAGAGAAGCGTGGGTATAGAGAAGGGACAGCTGACTGCCAAGAGGTAGGGCCGAGCTTTGGCACAGAAGCCCCCCAGGAAAAGATCAAGGCCTCTCCCACCCCCCATGGCCCAGCCTAGAGAGCAGGTGGCCACTTACCTCGTCATCTGACTGCAGGTACATATGTGCGAACTCCAGCAGCTCCCGGAGCTCCGCCGTCTGATTGTGGTAGAGCATGGCCTCCTGAGAGGAAGCGGGGAGAGTGAGGTAAGCCAGAGCCTGCTGCCAGATGGTGGAGGAGCCGAGTCCTTAAGATCTGGGTCCGCCCACCCTTCTTCAGCTCAAGGAGCAGGGGACAGGTGTCAGCTCACATGCTGACTGAAAAATCACAGCTGCTTGGGAGTGCCGGGGTTAAGGAGGATTCTGAGGGCTCTGTTAGAGTTCCTTAATCGATTAGCAATGCCTGCCACTAGTAAGGAAATCGAGGGTGCCCCATGACTTCCAGTCTCGCCCTCGATTCCTGGGGGGTTCCTTAGCTGGTCCAAGCTAGGGGGTCCCTGGGAAGGAGGGCAAAGGCCAGCAGTGAGAGTGTGGAGGGTGGGGAGGGGAGCAGGTGGGAATGGATGGGTATTTTTGTAGGTGAGGCAACGTAGTCAGAAAGGGTCAGTAATGTTCCCAGGCCCGTTCAGCTGGTGCGGCTGGCTTTGAACTCAGGACTCCAACCACAGCCCATAGTCTTTCTTTTCACTTCCACCCTGCCTTCCAAAGAAGCCAGGATTTTTTTTTTTTTTTTTTTTTTTAAACCATGTGTCCCGAGAGTGTCTCCAAAGGCGGTGCCCACCTCGCGGGGCTGGAAGTCCTCCTCCTCCAGGCCCCAGCGAGCCCGGTGGAAGCGGTAATACACCAGGTTCTGCTGCATGACACTGTCGTCGGGGTCAAAGAGCATGTAGCTGGCGGCGCTGCGGGCGGCCTGGCGCACATCATTCACTGCGGGCAGGACAGGAATGAGGGGTAGCCCTGGCATTCCCCCGCCTTCAGGGGCAAGCCTTTCCTAGACCGTCCCCCTCTCCCAATTCAGTCCAGGGCTCCTGGCTCCCCAGCTGCATCCCCCCACCCGCCCCCGCCAAATATCTTTTGGCCACGTCGCCCCACCCAAATAATAATGCAAGCTAGAACGTACTGGGCACTTACGATGTGCCAGGCCCATGTAACTCATTTCAGCCTCACCATTATTATCATCCCCATTATACAGACAAGAAACCTGAGGCACAGAGACGTTAGGTAAACTGCTCACACAGCTGGAGATTAATGGCACTTGGGAATGAGAGCGCAGCAGCCTTGCCCTCAATCTCTTCGCCAACTGGACCCATGAAGAGTCTTCTGGGCCCTTGGTCCTTAGCTCCTTCACTCCAACTCCAGCCTCCACCTGAATCTTGGTATCTTTGCATTGCAAGAACTCTGGAGATGGTTCATCCCAGCCCCAGTTGATCCCAGGCTCTCCCCCAGACAAGGAGAGCCATAAATCCTGGCGCTACTTGTCACCGGCCATGTGACTAATGGCCCCTTGAGCTCTCTGAGCCTCAGTTTCCTCATCTGAAAAATGAGTCCAGGAATGTCTGCCGCAGGGGATCAGTGAAAGCATCAAGTGAGATAAACAGATGTGGGAGGGCTTTGTAAGCCATCAAGTACAGGGCAGTGGTTGGCTACCCATTTACCCGAGAGGTCCCTGAATTCTCCTAAGGTTGCTCCCTGTTCCTTCCCACCCTCTCACCTGTCCGCCACGCCCCCGCCTTCCTTCCCGTCACATATGAGGGACGGCTCCCCACGACCTCGTAACACTCCCAGGGCGGCGCTTTCTCTTCCCCTGCCCCCCATCCCAAGCCCACCAGGATGCTCACACTTGTAGTAGGCAAACTGCAGGTAATGATACATGGTGGCCACGAACTTCTCCACGAAATAGCCGCCCACGTTGGGGGTCAAGTTGGCTTCACAGTCCACCTTGCACTGCAGGGATTCTGCAAAGAGATCTAGGGGGTGGGAGGCAGCGGTGAGGAGCTGGTGCCTGCCCAGCGATGCCATCACAGGAGGTAATGCTGATAAAGACTTTGCTCAGGATACAAAGGGCAGTGCTAAGGGCCAGCGGCCTGGGCTGACTTACCACCCCCGCAACTCAACCCCCACCCCCAAACCAGAGGGAGTTGGGGCATCCTGAGGTGGATGAGGTTTGG
This sequence comes from Cryptoprocta ferox, assembly GCA_028646485.1. Taxonomy (NCBI): domain Eukaryota; kingdom Metazoa; phylum Chordata; class Mammalia; order Carnivora; family Eupleridae; genus Cryptoprocta; species Cryptoprocta ferox. Next base: position 37,448,358 of record CM053565.1, read on the forward strand.
AGGTGGGACTGAGGCCTAGATAGAAAAGTTCAGGATAGTTCTTTCTGGCCCCGCTGCGGTACCCGGTGGTTAGGGATCCACACACCACCTTGGCACCTTTGCACTTGCACTGCCCTCTGCCTGCGGTCTGTGGAACCAACGTCCCCCAGCCCCTTTAGGGATGTCACCACCTCTCTGCACCAATGCCCAGCACCTTGGACACTCAGGACTGTAGCCTGTCTTTCTCACCGACTGAAGGCTCCCAGGGCAGGGATAACACCTGACTTCTATCCACCTCCCAAGAACTTCCTGGGTGCTCCATACACGTGTATGGGATGAATACTTACACCATAGGAGGCCTTAGGAGTTCTGGGAAGCAGGGCCCTGTGGGTGACAGCGCCGCCCACAGGGGTCTGCAGGGGGAGGGGAATACCTGCTATGGCTGGATAGAAGTCCTTGAAATCCACCTGTTCGTGGGCCCCCTCGCAGCCAGCCAGACACCGGGCAAAGACGGCCAAGTACTCGGCCAGGGCCCGCTCCATGTCCTCCGTGCTGCCGCGGAAATCCCCGCTGTTGTAGAGCTTCACAGCCCTGAGGAACACCGCCTGCAGGGGTGCGTCGTAGGGGTCAGGGAGACTCCCAACACCTCCCATCCAGTACAAGCCCGCGGTGGGCGAGGGGGGGTGGCAGCGAGGAGCCAGCCCTCCCCCTCCACCCCACCTCGTAGGGCTGCGCCTCCAAGTCCGTGAGGGGCTCCTCGCCGGCATCTAGCAGCCCCCGGTAGTAGCTGAGATACTTGGCGGTTAGCTCGTGCTTCGGGTTCCTCTGGAGGAAGGTGTAGGCCGCGGCCGCCGCCTTCTCCAGCCGGTTAGCCTGGGGGCCAGGGGCACAGAGGGTCGGAAGGGCCAGAGATCGAAGCCCTGAGTGCACAGCAGGGCTTGGCTGTCCTTGGTTGTGCGATCGATGCTGCTCCGCGACCGGACGAACCCGACTTCGAACGACGAGCCCCAGCCCGCGTCCAGGGGACGAGACAGGGCGGTGGCGCCGAGGGCGAGGGGCACCCGGCCTAAGGAGGCGGGATGGGGCGGGGGCTCCAGGGCTGGGGGCGCCGAGATGGGGCAGGGGGGGGCGGGGGCGCCCGGGAGTGAGGATGAGGCAGGGCAGAGGGCGCCGTGGCGGGACTGGGGGGGGGGGGTTGCGGCGGGGCGGGGGGAGGGGCCCACCTTGAACAGCGCGTAGTGCAGGTACTGGTAGGGCAGGCGGCTCTGGAAGTCGCGCAGCAGCTGCCGCGGCGGGTAGGGCACCTGGAAGGCGGGCAGCGTCCGCTTGCAGCGCCGCAGGCAGGCGGCGCGCTCCAGGACGCGGCCGAAGAGCCGCAGCTCGCGGGCCCACTCGTCGCCGCGGCCGCCGTCGGCGCCGGGCTCGGGCCCCGGGGGCGAGGCGGCGGGCGGCGCGGAGCCGCTGCAGTTGGCGTGGCAGAAGGCCTCGCTGTCCCGCAGCAGCCGGTGCAGCCGCAGCGCCGCCTCGAGGTAGCGCGCGCTCTCGCGCCAGCTCTCGCCCTCGTACTGCTCGAGCGCGTGCCCGTAGGCCGCGGCCAGGGGCATCAGGTCCTCGGGCGGGAAGCCCCGGAAGCTGTACTTCTCGTACTGCCCCGCGGCGCTGCCCAGCAGCAGCCACAGCAGCCCCCACGCCGCCCGCCCCATGGCCGCGCCGCGCCGGCCGGCTCTCCCCAGCCGAGAGCCGAGCTGGCGTCCAGGCCCCGCGGGCGGGCGGGGGCGCCCGCTGGGTCTTAGCGCCGGGGAGCGGCGGCAGGAGGGCGGAGTCGAGGTCTGGGTCAGCTCCCCCGAGGGGCAGAGGGCCCACTGGTGCCCTGAGTCCCCTACGTTGGCCGACCTCCAGCCCTCGGGGGCCTTCCCCTTGACAGACTGTAAGTGGGTGGAGGAACGCTTCCCGCGGGGATGGGGGCCCGCAAAGCCCCTCCCCACACAAAGGCAGTCCCTCACCTTAAGAGCGAGATATTGAGGGAGCGCCGCCTCCACCACTCTGTCCAAACTTTGGCATCTAGTCTTCTTTCCATTACAGAGTCCCTTCTGCTCCTTCTCCGCCCCTAACCCTGAAGAAGTCACTCCTAGTGTCCCCACCCCCACCCGCCCTAGTCGGCGACGCGAAAGTGCACTCCGGGTTTCACCCAGCACACACATCACTCTCGCTGCCGCCCACCCATGTCCATCCCCGTGCGGGACCGTCGTGACTGTCTAGCTTTTGCGGGACCACGCAGCTCGATCCTGGAGAGGCCATCTCTGAGACAGTGGGGATGTGGGGCGGCGGGAGTACCGAGACACCCCCTCAGATTATGGAGCCTCACCAGCCACCTGGAGAGGCCTAGATTTGGGGGTGCCAGCGAAAGAAACAAGGGATGCTTCAGCCCGGCTTTAGGACCCAGGGGCTCCAGAAAAAAAAGACACTGAACTTTTTTCTTTTTTTCTCTTTTAATGGGAGTCAGCTCCGACTTCTCCGCTTTCCCGAACCTCCCTCCCAGGCCGGGGCCCCAGGACGCTGAGCCCCGGGAGATAGGGAGGGGGCATCTGGAGTCTTTTGTGGTGCATTCCTGGACTCCAAATCTCAGCCTTGCCCCCTCCTCCTATTCCACCCTCCGTCCCCCGCCCGCCAGCTCGGTCTCCCCTGCCCCCATTCCACGTGGACCAGCCAGGGCGGGGGTGGGGACCGAGGACAGGAAGGGGGGGAGCCAGCTCCGGGAGGAGGGGGAAAGGAGGTTGTCGGCGGCGACTCCCTCGCTCGTCCTCACTGCCGGCGGTCCCAGCTCCAGGCACGATGTTTCCCGCGGTGCCCCCCAGCCGCGCCTTCCTCCAGCTCCCCCTGCTGCAGTTGCTGCTGCTGCTGGTGCAGGCGGTGGGGAGGGGGCTGGGCCGTGCTAGCCCGGCCGGGGGCCCCCTGGAAGATGTAGTCATCGAAAGGTACCACATCCCCAGGACCTGTCCCCGGGAAGTGCAGATGGGGGATTTTGTTCGCTACCACTACAACGGCACTTTCGAGGATGGCAAGAAGTTTGACTCGAGGTAATGGGTTGGGTGCCCCCAGCCTCGCCACTTCCCTTGGGGCCAGGCTCTCTTCATCCTGGGGATCCCCTAATTACCCTTTTAGGCTGTGTCTGCATCCCCTACTTTACTCTTCTAAACCCTAACTAATCTTCTAAACCCTAACACAGCACCCTGAGGATGGCGGCTCCCAGATATCCACCTTCCCAAAGACCTCTCTGCCCTCAATTTCAAACCCTCACTTCTTAAAGGACCCCAGTTTCTTTCACAACAAACTCCCCACATTCCCCAAAGTGTCTGACAATCATGGTGAGCTGCTCTATTTATCAGTGTTTTATTTAAAGACACGTCTGGGAGGAGGTTCTGGTCCCCAGCAGTGAGGGGGAAGGGCATGGTCCCTGCTTCCTGTGAATCCTCCAGTGGTCTCAGCCTGGGACCCCTTCCCTTTCCACCCAGGCTGAATCCCTTCTGGTTCCAGTCCCAGGTGTCAGTGCCTTTGTAACCAGAGAAGAGTCAATAGAACTTTTTTGGAGGCGGTGGGGGTTATGAGCAACTAGCATGTTAAAGAAGGGTGAAGATTATAGACAGCAGGATGGATCTAGGAGTGTAGGGCATAGCTCCGTGTAGGACAGATGGGGACCTTATCTGTCTACGTGTCACATGGCTGGGCATTGCCTCCCTGGGCTCCTCGGAGGGTTCTCGTATCTCCTTCTCTGGGTCTCCCTGCACCCCCCACCTCCCTCCATCTTAGCTCTATCAGACCAGGGCTGCCGCCCATCTTGCCAGGCTTGGGGTTTGAGAGATGGGCTTCTGATCTGATCAGGCCTTGTAGTCTGCTCTGGCAAGTCACTTTTGTTGGTGGGGGCAGGGCAGAGCTGCACATCAGGCTCAGTTAAACCTCAGGTCCCAGTCACACACCGAATCCTAAGAAGTCAGTCCCACTTAGACCCTTTCCCAAAGCACACAACTTAGCCCACGGGAAATTAGCGGCCATGGCTTTGGAAGGAAGACAGTATATTAAGAACATGAACTCCAGAGTCCAAGACCCAGAGGTTCAAATCCAGCCAATGACCATGGACAAGGAATTATGCCTATTTAAGCCTCATGTTCCTTATCTGAAAAAATGGAGATTAAAAACAGTCTGGAAAATTAAGCCCTCCCTTCCTAAGGCTGATAATAGGGCTCAAGCAAGATGATGAATGAAAGAACTTCTTGGGGCGCCTGGGTGGCTCAGTCGGTTGAGCATCCAACTTTGGCTCAGGTCATGATCTCATGGTTCGTGGGTTTGAGCCCCGTCTCGGGCTCTGTGCTGACAGCTCAGAGCCTGGAGCCTGCTTCAGATTCTGTGTTTCCCTCTCTCTCTGCCCCTTCCCCACTCATGCTCTGTTTCTCTCTGTATCAATAATAAATAAACATAAAAAAAAAAAGAAAGAAAGAAATTCTCATAGTGCCTGCAAATACCAAAGCAAGTTTAGGGAACATTAGCCTTGGCTCTGGGGAGGACTGGATGCCCTTATCATGTTTAACTAGTAGGAACTTTGTGTAGTGGGCAAAATGAGGTATGGATGGTGGCCAGGAGCACCACCCAAGTCAGGGAGGAGTTGGGAGCAAGGGATGACTTCCTTGGTGGGACTCTAGGAGCCTGGCTGGCCCCAGTTCATGCAGTGCTGAGCTTGGAAAACTTTCCTAACCCTTTAACCTCTTTGATCAAAATAAAAATCTCTCAGGGCACCTGGCTGGCTCAGTCAAAAGAACATGCATCTCTTGATCTTGGAGTCATGAGTTCGAGCCCCATGTTGGAGGTAGAGATTACTAAAAAATAAATGAAATAAACTTAAAAAAAGTAATTTAGGGGTGCCTGGGTCGGTTAAACATCGCTTCAGCTTGGGTCATAATCTCACGGTTCCGTGGTTCGGTTCTTTTTTTTAACGTTTATTTGTTTTTGGGTTTCTTTTTTGGGAGAGAGAAAGAGAGTGCATGTGCAGGCGAACAGGGGGGAGGCAGAGAGAAAGGGAGACAGGATTTGAAGCAGGCTCTGTATTGAGAGCCCATTGCTGGGCTCGAGGTCACGAACCATGAGATCATGACTTGAGCCAAAGTCGGAGGTTTAACCAGTTGAGCCACCCAGACGCCCCTCATGGTTCAGTTCTTGAAGAGCCCACTTCAGATCCTCTGTCTCCCTCTCTCTCTGCCCTTCCTCTCCCCCCTCACGTGTGCATGTTCTTTCAAAAATAAACAATTATAAAAATAAAAAATAAAAAAAATAATTGAAAAAAATTTAGGGGCGCCTGGGTGGCTCAGTTGGTTGAGCATCCGACATCGGCTCGGGTCATGATCTCATGGTTCTCGAGTTTGAGTCCCATATTTGGCTCTGTGTTGACAGCTCGGAGCCTGGAGCCTGCTTCGGATTCTGTGTCTCCCCTTCTCTCTCTCTGCCCTTCCCCCACTTGTGTGCACTCTCTCAAAAATAAATAACACTAAAAAAAATTCTTTAAATAAAAGTCTCCCATCCTCCCTTAACTTCCGAAAACTTAAAACTGTAACTAAAAGCAAATAAAAGCCCAGGGTGCCTGGGTGGCTCAGTTAGTTGACGATCTGACTCTTGATTTGGGCTCAGGTCATAATGCCAGGGTCGTGGGATCAAGCCCCGCATCAGGTTCTACACTGAGCATGGAGCCTGCTTGAGAGTCTCATTCTCTATCTCCGTCTGCCCCTCTCCCCAGCTCGTGTGCTCTCCCCCTCTCTCTCTCTAAAATAAAAAAAAATAAAAGCCAATAAGAGTCAAGAGATACAAAGTTCCAATTATAAAATAAATCCGCCATGGGGATATAATGTATAGACAACAGTATCGTGTATTAACTTTGTATGGTGACAGATGTTAACTGGGCTTATTATGCTGATCTATGCTGATCGTGTATGCAAATATCAAACCACTATGGTGTACACCTGAAACTAAAATAATCTTGTATGTCAATTATACTGCAACAAAAAATAATAAATAAAAGTAAAATAAAATAAAAACAAAAGCCTTGGCGATTTTAGAATAGGCCTTTTCAAAATTGGAAACCAATCCCTGCCCTCAGCCAGTTCTGCTTCCCCCTCCTTCCCTGGGAAAAACCCATGATGCAGTGGCACAAACATGGAATTCAGCAGACCACACACTCGCTGTGTGACCTTGGGCAAGTCATTTAGTTTCTTGTCGCAATTTTTGTCATAAGTAAAATGAAAACAAGGGCGCCTGGGTGGCTCAGTTGGTTAAGCATCCGACTTCAGCTCGGATCATGACTTGTCTGTCAGCCCGGATCCCACTTCTCATCCTCCGTCTCCCTCTCTTTGCCCTCCCCCGCACATGCTCTGTCTCAAAAATAAACGTAAACAGTTTTTCAGAAAAATGAAAACAATGATGCCCATTTCCTGGGGGAAAGAACTAAGTAGGTGATTGTAAAAGGCAAAGCATTTATGTGGCACATCGTAAATGCACCATAAATGTTCTGCTTCCCTTTGCACCCTTTTGCTGTCAGCAGAGAGTGTAGCTCCCAGGCCTTCACAGACCTCCCCTATCCCAGGCAAATAAAAGCTCCTGGCCCCCCGGGGGACTCCTCCTGTGTAACAGCCCATCCTATTAAGGTGGGAGTCATGGCTGACAAAGGAGGGAGGCTTGAAGAGGAGACAGGAGCATGTGGACCTGCACCTGTGTATAGGGAGGAGGATTGAGTGTGTGAGTGTGTGTGTGTGTGTGCGCACCTGTGCATGTATGCGACCGTGACCAGAGGCCACCGTCTCCCCTGTTTCCGCTCTCCCCCAGCTATGACCGAAGCACCTTAGTGGCCATCGTGGTGGGCGTGGGTCGCCTCATCACCGGCATGGACCGAGGCCTCATGGGCATGTGTGTCAACGAGCGGCGACGCCTCATTGTGCCTCCCCACCTGGGCTATGGCAGCATCGGTGTGGGTGAGAAGGCTCAGGGCACAGGCATGGGGACGGAGGAGGCCAGGAATCAGAATCAAGGACCCCAGGGCCAGGAAACTGAAGCTCAGAGAGGGAGAGTGACTTGCCCAAGGTCACACTGCACGTGCAGTGCGAACAGTGGCAAGTGTGGGAGTGGAACTTCAGTCTCCTGCCCCTGGAGTCGGGGGAAAGGGAATGACGGGGCCCTGGGTGGAATCAAAGCTTGACTAGGGAGAGGGGGCACTAGGAGTGGTGGCGGGAGGGGCCACGCAGGACGTTCAGATGTCCATTCCACCCACCAGCCTGGGGCTGCAGCAAATATGGTACCACCTTTGATACCAGGTAAGGGCTGGAGGGAGTCCTGGGGCCCCAGGGACTGTGGCATGGTGAGGGGTCTGGGGGGGAGCTGCACTGAACATGAGCTGTGGCTGCTGGGCCCTCACAGCGGGGCTCATTCCCCCGGATGCCACCCTGTACTTCGATGTGGTCCTGCTGGATGTGTGGAACAAGGCAGACACCGTGCAGGTGAGCACCTTGCTGCACCCAGCCCACTGTCCCCGCACGGTCCAGGACAGCGACTTTGTCCGCTACCACTACAACGGCACGCTGCTGGATGGCACTGCCTTTGACACCAGGTAAGGGCTGGAGGGGGTCCTGGGGGGCTGGGGACTGTGGCATGATGTGGAGGGTGTCCGGGTCCCGGCCGGCCGCTCCCACCTCCCACAGCATCACTTTACCTCATTCTCTGCAGCTACAGTAGGGGCGGCACTTATGATACCTACATCGGCTCTGGCTGGCTGATCAAGGGCATGGATCAGGGGCTGCTGGGCATGTGTCCTGGAGAGAGAAGGAAGATCATCATTCCTCCATTCCTGGCCTATGGCGAGAAAGGCTATGGTGAGGGCAGACAAGGACTTGGGGATTCCTCAGAGGAGAGCTGCCACACACAGTTGTTCAGGTTGTGCACTACACAAGGGCACTCAGCCAAGGAGGCAGTGAAATCTGGCTCTTGGTGGTGATCTCACTAAGAAGGGGTGCTTTATTCTGATTCACACAATCATTCAGGATGGGCTGGTGGTGGCCCTGGGAGAAATCCGGCTCGCACCTTACAGGGGGAGCAAGAAACAGGGCCGCTGAGGGTAGGGAAGGGTCTCTCTCTGGAGAGCAGAGTTAGCGCCTTTTTGCAGGGTGCCCACATGGGCCTTCCTGAGTCAAGAAGGAGCCCTGGTTGTACTGCTCGTATGGTTCAAGTCTATCCCTTCCCCAGGGACTGTGATCCCCCCACAGGCCTCCCTGGTCTTCCACGTGCTACTGATTGATGTCCACAATCCGAAGGACACCGTCCAGCTGGAGACGCTGGAGCTACCCGCTGGCTGCGTCCGGAGAGCTGTGGCTGGAGACTTCATGCGTTACCACTACAACGGCTCGCTGATGGACGGCACCCTCTTTGATTCCAGGTGTGTGTGAGGGGTCGGGGGAGGGGGTCTGGAGGAGGGAAGTTGGGGGCTGGGAGGAAGGCTGAAGAAGCTGAGGCAGGATCTGGGGTGACCCCAGGCCGCAGCTGGAAGGGCAGGGACTCCTTTGACCCCCCCCCCACGCCCGCCCTCCCCGCCTTGTATTGCAGCTACTCCCGCAACCACACCTACAACACCTATGTGGGGCGGGGTTACATCATCCCCGGGATGGACCAGGGGCTGCAGGGCGCCTGCATGGGGGAGCGCCGGAGGATCACCATCCCCCCCCACCTCGCCTATGGGGAGAACGGGACTGGTAGGCATGTCCCTGTGCTCGCGGCCACCGCCTCAGCAGCTCCACAGATTGCTCCCCGACCTCCCCACCAAGGGCCATTCAGCCACCGCTCTGCCCCTCTCCCCACGAAACCCATCGCCCACCCACCTCCTGCCACGCAGACTCCATCCTTTTCTCCAGGGCCCGGCCCCCTACTTCTCCCTTCTGTACTGGAGAAGGGCAGCCGACTCCTGAGTTTGGGGAGGCGGGGGTGGCTATGGAAGGACAGAAACAGTGTAGCCCTAGGAAGCAAAGAAACCTGGACTCGAGACCCAGCTTTGCTGGAAGCCTCAGTGTCCTCACCTGTAAAATGGGGCTAATGACATTGACCAGCAGGGTATGTTACTGGGAGGTTGCAAGATGGTGTGTGTAAAGGGCTTTCTAACTGGCATGGCCCTCCCCTCCCCGGCCCCTCACCCCAACAAGAGGTACTGAAGAAGAATTGACCCTGGGGACGAACAGCCCAGCCCATCCTTGTTTGAAAACACAGGGCAGGGGAGGTCGAGGGGCGTCCATGGAGGCCTAAGCAGTCCCTCCTGGATTCACACCCCAATCTGGCCCCAGGAGACAAGATCCCTGGCTCCGCGGTGCTGATCTTTGACGTCCACGTCATTGACTTCCACAACCCTGAGGATCCCGTGGAAATCAAGATCCTGTCCCGGCCCCCAGAGACCTGCAACGAGACCGCCAAGTCTGGGGACTATGTTCGCTACCACTACAACTGCTCCCTGCTGGATGGCACCAAGCTCTTCTCCTCGTGGGTCCGGGGCAGGGCCAGGGCTGGGCAGGTGGGTGGGCCCAGGCGTGGGGAGTCCTCCCTCGAGCACCTCCACTCGTGCTTCCTCCATAAGTTCCCACCCAGCGAGCGTGGGGTGGGGCACGAGGAGCTGAGACTCTTTACTGGCGGGACAGGAAGGGTGAAGCTGGCAGTCTAGGGGGGCCGCTGGCTCTGTTTGTGGAGGGGACACCAAAGCAGGGAGAGGGGAGCCCTCCAGGCCACACTTCAGGGGCCGTGGCAAGATGAGGAGGGTGTCCCGTCTCTGAACTGTGGGTCCCGCGCTCTGCTGCGTGGGGCAGGCACCAGAAGTGACTGGGAAACTGGGCAGGCTGGGGCACGCTGGGGTGTGAGCTGGCCTGGGACGAGGATGGGTGCTGAACTGGGACTCTGCTCTCCCCCCAGCCATGACTATGGGGACCCCCAGGAGGCTACTCTGGGGGCCAACAAGGTGATCGAAGGCCTGGACACGGGCCTACAGGGCATGTGTGTGGGAGAGAGGCGGCAGCTCGTGGTGCCCCCGCACCTGGCACACGGAGAGAGCGGAGGTGAGGGGAAGCCTTCCCAATGGTTCTGGAAACATCCCATGTCCCCAGGAGGGGAAACTGAGGCGTGTGGGGCTGGGGAGCACACTGGGCTCAGACCCTGGCCTGATCGGGATGCTTTCCTTCTGTCCTTCATCCCTCCAGCCCGGGGTGTCCCTGGCAGCGCAGTGCTGCTGTTTGAGGTGGAGCTGGTGTCTCGGGAGGAGGGGCTGCCCACAGGCTACCTGTTTGTGTGGCACGAGGACCCTCCCGTCAACCTGTTTGAAGGCCTGGACCTCAACAAGGATGGCGAGGTCCCCCCGGAGGAGGTGGGTGAGAAGCTCACTCCTAATAACCACTTCCCTGCGGTCACCCCAACAGAAGCCACCACCCCGCGTGGTGGCATCAAACAAAGAGTATACATCTGGTGTCCTGTCTGTGCCTGTTTCTGCCCCTGCGCTGGGCCACTCACTGTGCCTTAGGCCCCTGTCCCTGCCTCTTCTTCATGCAACGCCCCCTCCCATGCTGCCTGTCCTCCACACCCACCCTCTGCCTGGGCCCCACCCAGGACCCCAGCACCAGCTCTTCTCCTCTCTGTGCCTCCCTGTGCCCCAGGGCCCTTCCCAAGGCCACCCACCGCCACTCTGGCAAGACCCTCACTCCCCTCTCCCCTTGGCTCTCTTGGCTCCTAGTTCTCCACCTTCATCAAGGCCCAAGTCAGTGAGGGCAAAGGGCGCCTCATGCCTGGGCAGGACCCAGAGAAAACCATCGCAGACATGTTCCAGAACCAGGACCGCAACCAGGATGGCAAGATCACCGTCGAGGAGCTCAAACTGAAGTCGGACGAAGACCAGGAGCGAGTCCATGAGGAGCTCTGAAGGGCAGGGGCCTGGGCCCAGATGCAAAAAGGCCCACTTCTCGAGGGGGTGGGGGGACAGTGGGCGGTGGGGCTGACCTTCCCAGAGTCACCCTCCCCTGTGCTGGCATGTGGTCTAGGAGCATCTGAAAAGTGGTCAGAGACGACTCTGGTCTTGCCACCAGCCCGAGAGGACAATCCACAGCACAGACCTCTATTCAGTTTTTTCTCTTCCCAGCCCACAGCCCTCCCTTACAAGTTTTGGAGTCACAAATCCAGTCTGGTGATTGGTGGAGTCTAGGGATTAGATGGGGCCACTGCCGGCCCCTCGCCCACACCTCCCCTCCGCATCACCAGACAGTGAACACGGCCGGCCGAGCTCATCATTTCTTTACTTCCCTAAACTTCCCTTTTATCCGTACTTTTCCTTGCCATCCCCAGGCACCCCCTCCAGCCCCCGTTCCTGTGTCGAAGCAGCTCCCAGGAGCATGAACGAGGCCTGACCAGGCCCTCAGCCTTCCTCTCTCAGCTCTGGCTGGCTTCTAGGGAGGGCAGCCCCCCGACCTGTCCCACCTCCCTGCACCTGTTCCCCCATACCTATCCCTTCCCCCCTCACTACATCCAGTAGTGGCCGAAGGCCCCTGGGGCGCCGCAGTCAGGGCTGGGCTTAGCATTGCCTTTCATCCCTGAAGAAGGCTGCCTTCTCTAAGGGACAGAAAACAGGAAGGATACGAAGGGTAACTACTGGGATGGGTCTCAGGGCTATGAAATCCTTGGGAAATCCTTATTTCCGGGCAGAGTTAAACTCAGAAGAGGGGCATGTTTGGGGTGGGCAGAGCTCTGCACACTCACAAGGCTAAATTGGTGTCAGATCCCTTTCTCCTTTGTGCCAAATAAAAGACTAAACCAAACGCCTCAGGCTGTGCTTTCATTGTGCATAAGGCGGAGAGGCCCTAAGACCCAGAGATTGGGGAAGAAAGGGGAACAAAGCAGACGGTCTCTCCATACCTCATCAGCTCAAGACACCGGGTCCCTTGGTCTCAGCCTCCTGCCTCCTGAGGCCTAACCAGAGCCCTCCCCAAGGAAAGGGAGCCCCAGCCTGCTGGAGGGAGGGTGCAGAGTGGGCATCTACAAAGGGGCATGCCGGGAAGGTGTGGAGAGACGACTGCCGTCTCCTAACCATCCCAGCTGACCGGAAAGAGGCAGTCCCTGACCTCAAACATGACATATCGAACTCAGGGGTTAGATCAAACTGCACGGGGTCAGAATCCTCTCCTCCATGTAAACTGGTTCCAGTACTAGGCTGTCCCCACCTCTCCTTGCTCCTGGCGGCCAGCCTTTACCACCTGCCGGATCCACCCTCCTGTCTGAAGGAAAGGTGACAGAGGTCCAGTCTCCAGTGTCTTGAGGGAGGCACTGCTCAGCCAGCAGGCAGGCCATCCGCCCCTCCCCTGCTGGGCTGGACTCCGGCCAGGCCAGTGCAACAAAGAGCCAAGAGAGGACGGGGGAGCAGGGGAGGCTTGAGAGAGAAAAATATGGTGCTGAACCCCCTGAACTGACGTGTCCCCACAAGCACCCATTTCTTACCCAGGAACCTGAGACACACGACTTCTCCCCATGGTCAGTAACAGACACTCCTGGACCCAAAGCATCCAGAAGGCACCTCGGGGTCTGACAGTGGCTACAGAAACAGGCCTCACATGGTAACCGCCCCTTCCTGGAAGGCTTAACAGGCCAGCCCTGAACTGAAGCCCACGTGAGGGCATGATGCAGAAGAAACAGTATGGCTTTGGTCAGAAACACTCAAATCCTGGCTCTAGCTCCCACCTATGGAGTTTGGGCAGGTTTCTGGTCTTTTCTGAGCCACCTGGAAATGAGAAGTACACCTGCTTTCAGGGACCTTGTGAAGGATTAAATGGCACTCGCCTGCATCAGGCACTACCTTTCCGTTTGGACCTGCGGGTAAATGCAAGTGTCCCCTAGCCAGGCAGCTTCTGCAGGAAGAGGAGGGGGTGAATCTCGGAAGACAGGCTGAAAAAGGCCAGGTGAAACCGGCTGCTTTACCTTTTTTCTTCAAAAGGTGCCCTAGAGAGAATTCAGTTAGTTCTTGACCATCCAAGTCAACAGGGAAGGGAGATGGGAAAGGAGCTAATGATGCAAGATGACAGCAGAAATCACTCCTGCCTCACTCTGTCACAGAGTGCCTTCTCCGTTCAGGTCCCGGTCTTGACTCCCCTTAATTAAGTCACCCATCTTAGTGGCTCCGGATCCCTTTGGGGATCCATAAAGAAGGAACTCTGCAGACAGGATGGGCCAGACCCCACCGATCCCAATGGAATTTCAAGTTTAATGGATAGGTCAGAAACCATTCCAGGTCAGAAACAAACCCTTCCAACCCCGCCTGCCCACCCTGATCCCCACGCACTTTTTGGCTGTGCTCAGGGGGCCCTGTGGGTGAATTCATAGTTGTTGTTTTAAAGATTTTATTTTTTAAGTAATCTCGACACCCAACGTGGGGTTCGAACTCATAACCCCGAGATCAAGAGGCACACGCTCCACTGCCTGAGCCAGCCAGGTGCCTGTGAATTAGGTGGTTTTGAAATTGTGCCGTAGAGCCCCAGTGGCTTCCTGGAGATTCCTGCTCCTCCCAAGCCACCCCCTGAATCAGAACAGCTGTTTTTTTCCCGTTTTTATTTGGATCTGTTTCACACATGAGTTTTGAACATCTCCCCATGTTTAAAAATCTGGGGGAAAAAGAACCCCTGGGCTCAACGATCCCTGGTTGGGGTGCTAACACCCTGCAGGTCCCATGTTCACCTGGTGGCCCCCTCCCCCACCAGGCCCAGCTTCCGGAGCCTCGGCGGTGCTGGGAGGGCAGGGGAGGGGCACGCGGGCTCAGCAGCTGCACCACCTGGACTGTTCTCTGCCCAAACTGGGAGGAGCAGCGCCCTCGGCAGGGCGGCCTCTGGGCGAGGCTGCCTCCTCCCCACAGCCCCCTGTGCCTGCACTCAGGAGCCCTGCATCTCCATCCAGTCCCCGCCGTGCAGGATGTGCTGCAGCAGCCCGTTGACCACGTCCAGCGTCTCGTCCTTCTCCAGCACAATGTCATAGGAGTCCATGTAGCGCTCCCGCCGCTCTGCCACCTGCCCCAGGGAAGGGAAGATCCAGAGTCCCCCAGAAGGCCCTGACTTCTGCCTCTGCCTCCCTGGCACCCCGGGGCAGGGGAAGGAGGGCCTTCGAGCTGCAGCTCCACGTTCCAGGGACCAGCCCCTTGGATGGCCGTGGGTTCAGGTGCCACAATGAACCCCTGGGTCCACGTCCAAAGGACAGTACAAGGATGAAAATGTAAACACCAGGCGTTACTTCTAACCCATCGGGACTGCATTTTCACAAGGCTCAAGCACTCTGGAGGTCTGCAGCCCCTGCCGGCTGAGGGGAGGACTGATGGCCTTCTAGCCTGACACCATACCGTGCCCCCTTCTGACGCTAAGTTTTCACCCCGTCAGCCTCTGGTCGGTCCCCATGTTTTTGTTCTCTAAACTGTAAACCCACCTCCTGAATCCTGACATCTCCCATCTCACTTATACCTTACAGGTATGACCTAGGAGGACTGTAATCAGCTCTACTGGATCCTAAACTATGCCACCTTGGGCAGATTACCTCCTTGCCTCAGTTTCCCCATCTGTAAAATGAGGGATTAGTCTCTACCTCAAAGGGTTGCTGTAGGGATTAAATGAGCTAAAGTGCCTGGTACATGGTGGCACTAAATAGTAAGTGCAGGCTCCAGTGACCCTGTCTCTGAGTCCGACTGTCATGCCCTGTGCCGAATGCAGCTGTCATCACGGGGTAGCTCTTTCGTTTTCCTGCGAATCTGGCTGGTAGCTTACCTTAGTACCTCTAGTACTTGACAGTGACTAGTACACAGAAGGTGTTCGCTAGGCATTTGTTAACAGGGATTGAAAAAGAAGCAAGCCGGGAGGGGGCGCCTGGGTGGCTCAGTCAGTTAAGCGTTCTTGATTTCAGCTCAGGTCATGATCTCCTGGCTGGGTTGAGATCGACCCGCATCGGTCAGCGCAGAGCCTGCTTGGGATTCTCTCCCTGCCCCTCCCCTGCTCACATCCAGGGGCTCACATGCGCGCACACTCTCTCTCTCAAAATAAACTTTAAAAAAAAATGAAAAAAGAAAAAGAAGCAAGCCACAAAGATAAGGTCTGGTCCCATACCCACCTTGTCATTTAGGAAGCCAATCTTGAGAATGTTCTCCACACCAGGAACCCCATCGGCCATTGTGAGGTCCCCCATGGAGTCCCCCAGTAGGAGGATGTTGGTTTTGCCCTGAAGCTGCTGGAAGTACCCGGAGTTCTCACAAACGGAGCTGTTCTTGTTGTAGGTGTGTATGAGCTGGCCCTTGAATCCCTGCAGGAAACCCTAAATAATCAAGAGACAGATGGAAGGGCTACAGGGACCCAGCGAGAGCCACTGTTCCACTGTCCCTCTGTCGCAGAGGAAAGGGAATCCTGGAAGTCACAGAAATGCCAAAACCTTGCTGTAGTCTATACTAGGGGGCAGCAAACTGGGTCCTATAGGCCAGACTGGGCCTATTTTTCTAAATTACGTTTTATTGGAATACAGCCAGGCTCATTTATTTATGTCTTGTCTGTGGCTGCTTGTTCTTTCACAGCAGAGTTGAGTAGTTGTGACAGATCATAAAGTCCACCCCACAAAGCCTAAAATATTTACTCCCTGGCCTTTTACCAAAAAAGTTTGTCACCCCTGATTTAAACTAACAAGGATCATCAAATATTACTGATCACCTACTCTGGTGGAAGCACGAAGCCCATGAAACAGGCACTGTCACAGGCTACATGTGTGCTACCCCTCAGGTGTGGGCCATGTCCTCGCCACACTTTAAAGGGACGAAAATGCCAGCCATTGGTTTTCGGGGGAAGAAGTCAGAGCAAGGGTGAGTTGGAGCAGCCGACCTCTGGCTCTAGGAAAACAAGTCCAGGTCTAAGCCCTTGAGTATCTAGGATGGCACAGGACCTGGGACAGGGACATGGGGCCCGGCTGTCAGCAGCCAAACACCTAAGGGTAGGTCCTTCAGAAGTAACCGTCTCTAGGGGCGCCTGGGTGGCTCAGCGGGTTAAGCATCCGACTTTGGCTCAGGTCACAATCTCACGGTTCGGTTCTTGGGTTTGGGCCCCGTGTCAGGCAGTGCACTGACAGCTCAGACCCTGAAGCCTGCTTCAGACCACCCCCATCTCTGCCCCTCCCCAACTTGCGCATGCACACGCGTGCGCTCTCTCTTTAAAAACTAAACAAACAAAAACAACAACAAAAGAGGAAATAACTGCCTCAAGCTGGCATAAAGAAAGAAAGAACTGCCCGAGAGCAAGAAGCCAGCATGCCTTCCCTGCCTGCCCTCCCCATGGCAGGGTTAATGGTGTGGGTGCGGACCCCCAGGGCTGGTCCCCCCCCAATCCCTCTTCCATCCCCAGCCTAAACAAGATGGGGCTCACATCTTCGTCAAAGTCCATGTAGTTAGACACAATGTGGATGTTGGGGTGGAACACCTTCTTCTGTCGGATAATCTCCTCCAGAATGTCACCAATGCCCGCAGAAAAGATGAACAGGGGAACGTTGTTCTGGTAGAGGGTGTTGAAGAACGTCTTGTATCCCTCCCTGAAAAGAGATGAATGGATTCTGCCTCTTCTTCTGGTCTTTCTTGTCTACTGGGGTGATAATAGTTTCCAATTTTTTCTTTTTAAAAACATTTTAAGGGGCGCCTGGGTGGCTCAGTCAGTTAAGCGCCCGACTTCAGCTCAGGTCATGATCTCGTGGTTCGTGGGTTTGAGCCCCACGTTGGGCTCTGTGCTTATAGCTAGCTCAGAGCCTGGAGCCTGTCTTCAGATTCTGTGTCTCCCTCTCTCTCTGACCCTCCCCTGCTCACGCCGTCTCTCTCTCTCAAAAATAAATAAAACAAAACAAGAAACATTTTACATTGAGGTATAAAATACGTATAATACATGGTTAACGTACACTAATCTTAAGGGTTCGACTCAACTAATATTTACATATGTATACACCCACATAATTACTAACCTGATCAAGGTTCCCTTCTGTCCCTTCCCAACCAATGCCACCCCATCCCATTCTCACTTCGTATCACCACTGATTAGCTATGCCTAGCCTTGGACTTCATATCAACGGGCTTTTGGTTGGTTGGTTGGTTTCTGCCTTCTTTTGCTCCAGCAAAATGCAACCAGGCAGCTCACTGGGGCAGCTTCACTGAGGAAACTCCCCACCCCCACCCCCACCCAGGCACATACTGGGTCTGCATGTGTTTCTACTCCCTTGGCTTTTCATGGCTCTCCGCAGTTAGGACACCCAATCCTTGAGAGCAGGCACCCCTGTGGACTCTTCCCTCTATGTGCCCTCACCCCTCCTCCAGTAAACATGCCAGCAGAGAGAGCTGCACTGGGAAGGCCGCTAATGATCAAGCGCCCCAGGCCAGCCAGCTCCCATGTCTGGATTAAGAACACCAGTCCCCATGGTGACCCCACAGTCCTTCTACCACTGGAGAAAATGAGCTAGACACTGTTTGTTCTTGGAGCTCAAGCCTTAGTCATATTCATAATACATCCACTTAGCAGTAGACAGCTTCCTAGGATGCACCCAAGGGTGGGAAATCCTTTAGCTGTATCCAGAGGGGAAAAGCAAGGCCTTCTTTGCATCCACCACTCATGGGGCGCTGTCTCTTCTGACTCCCCCAGCAACTAACGCCCCTCCACTCTTTCCCAGACTTTTTTTTTTTTTTTTTTTTTTTTTTGTGAGCAAACCAATTTCAAATGGGGTTTCCAGGGCAAGAAGCTCACCTAAGCATTGCATTGGACTCTCTAACCACCTGGGCGATCTGACACTTCTGAATCTTCTGCTGGCACAGGAGATCGTGAGCTTTGGTCCACCTAGAAACAGACACCCCATAAAAGACCAAGTTCAAATCATTAATAAAGTGTCCTTTCTCTTTTCAGGGCCAAGTCCCCTTCTGGAAGGACTAATGGAGGCCTCATCCTTTTCCCCCACGCCACTTCCTGAAGACTCTGGCTGTCCTTAAAAGGAAGAGGGTAAGAAAGCCACACCACAGCCACAGGAACTAGGGATGGGCGAGCTAACTGCTGAAGTCAGAGCTCTTCTGAATCCCTCCCTCGGTGACCCCCACCTTCTGGGGAACTGGGGCTCCGTCCAGCAATACGGGTTCCTACAAGAGAGTTATCTCCCAAAGCACTTGTCCCCCCAAACCAAGGGGCTTCGACCTCATTCCAAGGACTCTCAGTGGGACCCCATTCTAGCAGCGGCCACAGGTTGCCCCGCTGTGGCTGGACAGTTTGTTCTAATAGGTGGACCAGTCCACCGTGAGGGCCAGGAACGGTTCAACACCACCGTCACTTACCATTCCACCATATGAGGTAACTTCTCTTTGATGGTCCGGTGTGGGTCAATCTCAATTGGGTAATAGTAGTGAAGGAGCGCTCTGAGCTGGAACACCCAAATGAAGACAAAAGCCGTTAGGCTGCATCAAGTTTTCCCCAGCAAAGTCCCGCAGCTTAGCGTGAGAAAATAATCACCTAGAAGATGCAACTCTGTGTAAGGGAGTGACCGATCTGCACAGTTGGTCATCTCTTTGCACTCATCCTTAGAGCGTGAGGTCGAAGAATCAACCAAGACCTTTTGCTATCGGGTGAGAAGTTACTAGGATTTTGTTGTTGTCGCTAGCTCAGTCAGCAGGGTTTAACCAGTTAAAAGGGATCAATGCTATATTTCCCCAAACGGGATACACTTTTTCAGGGGGTAGGCGAGGTAACTTTAGGGGATACGTGGAAAAACACTTCTCATTTTAGTAGTTTTAGATTCATTCTAATGCATATTAAGGGAAAAAAAAACCCTAGCACATCAAACTCATGTTTTCATAAACATTGTTTCTTCTCTAAGTGAACTGCATTCAGATTTTTATTTTTAAAACTTTTTTAAGGGGCGCCTGGGTGGCTCAGTCGGTTAAGCCTCCGACTTCAGCTCAGGTCATGATCTCACCTTTGTGGGTTCGAGCCCCGCGTCGGGCTCTGTGCTGACGGCTCAGAGCCTGGAGCCTGCTTCAGATTCTGTGTCTCCCTGTCTCTCTGCCCCTCCCCCTCTCATGCTCTGTCTCTCTCTCAAAAATAAATAAAACATTAAAAAATTAAAAAACTTTTTAAATGTTTTATTTATTTTTGAGAGAGAGACAGAGCACAAACTGGGTAGGGGCACAGAGAGACGGAGTCACAGAATCCAAAGCAAGCTCCAGGCTCTGAGCCGTCAGCACAGAGCCCGACGCGGGGCTCGAACTCACAAGCTGCGAGATCATGACCTGAGCTGAAGTTGGACACCCAACCGACTGAGCCACCCAGGTGCCCCTCAGATTTTTAATACTAGGCCAATTTAAAGTAAAGTATGTAGTCAAAATCACCAAGATATGGCAAAAATCATGGACGTGGAAGTAGAAAAATCATGGAAATCAGGTTTGGGACTGAGTGTATTGGCGGATAACCATCACGACCCCAACATCAGGTGAACCACCTCACAAGTGCTTACCTGTGCCTCCTCTTACTAAGATCTCCTTCCACAGGCCAGGACCTTTGACTGGCTAGGGAGGCCACTTTGGGGGCCATGTGTCACACAGAGTCCCATCAGTAACAGCGCCCAATAAAAATGGGAACTGATTGGGTAAAGAATTTTCATTTTAATATATGCACAATCTGAGAATACTAAGCGATCAAATGTGGAGTCCCTGACCACAGTTCCAAAAGAGAGTGAAATACGAAGATCACAAAGGGAGAAAGCTCCCGATATGTATTGAGGTTCTTAATGTGTGTTTTTACGGGACGCCTAGGTGGCTCAGTCGGTTAAGCGTCCGACTTCGGCTCATGTCATGATCTCACAGTTGGTGGGTTTGAGCCCCGCGTAGGCCTCTGTGCTGACAGCTCAGAGCCTGGAGCCTGCTTGGGATTCTGTGTCTCCCTCTCTCTCTGCCCCTCCCCCTCTCGTGCTCTGTCCCTCGCTCTCTCTCTCTCAAAAAATAAAAATAAAAACATTAAAAAAAAAATCAATGTGTGTGTTTTTGGGGGCTGTGACAACATTTTTCTAAAAGCATAAGAGAATTCAACAGAAGAGTAGCATTTTTAAAAAAGAAAAAAGATTTCATCCATAAGCTTTGCTTTATGACTTTTTTCAGGGGCTCCTCGACACCCAGAATCTTAGTCTTCCCTGGCCTCGTTATCCTAGAGAGAGTACCCAAACCTGCTGTCTTATTTATGGACACAGCTTTCTGGAAGCTAAGAAGATCAGACATGTAGGAAGTACAAAAAGTGACTTGCCAAAGGTAATCGGTGCTGGCGCGCGAGAACTTACGTTAATCTGAGAGTGCATCTCCAGAGAGACAGGTTTTAGAAAAGTAAGTTATTTATAATTTGTTGCCCATCTTATTAGCAAGTAATCATGACAGAGTATTGGAAGAGCTGATCAATGACAGACAGACAGACCACTTGGTATGTAACTTAGTGAATTTCCTAATGAAGTGAAGCTAAATGATAGAGTTATTCGGCAGCAAGAGCTCAGTAAACCGCAGAGAAACGAGCGGCCGGCCCAGCTCTATTCTTTATATCATCAAAGAAATAGCACAATGCAGTGAAACACGTTTGGGACAGAATTGGATCTATGGGAAAACCAAGCTCTCCATGTCTTGCCAGACGACCCTTGGAGGACTTGCTTACCCTTTCCAAGCCTCTGTTTTCTCATCTGTTAAATGGAGGTAATAATAGTTCTATCCACCCCTCGAGTTGCGGGAGGATGAAATAGAAAATGTTGAAGTCCCTGGTAAACTCCACAGCTAGCAGGAGGCATAACATCCGTAGTCTAACCATCAATCATCACATGTCTTGGACATAAAGGAAACACTGCCCCAGTGTAGGAGCTGGGGTCCACCTGAGCGTAAGAACAGCAATTTTTTTTTTTTAATCTTCGAAGGTCTCTATCCTGGAATCTTTGGTCCTAACCAAGAACCATCTTTAGCAGTACCTGATGGCCGTCTCTGAACAAAGAAAGGGAGTGACGTACCTCATTCCGGCACTCCTCACTGATGATCTTGCTGTTATCCAGAATGTCTGCAGAAACACAGAACTCCTTTTATTTGCCACTTAGAAGCCACCATCTTGTCAAGCCCAACAAAGCAAGCTAGGATGTGACTTACTGTAAGAAGAAGGGCATCGCTTTCCGTTATATGCAAACCTGCTCAAGGTCATGTCAAAATCAGAAATAACCTAAAATGCAAAAGAGAGATGCCGTCTACACAGGCTCCTTTCAGTGTAACCCTGGGAGGTGGGGTGGAGGAGATTATGCAAGGCAAAACAGCTCAGTGCCCAAAAGCGCTGCAGGAGAGGCGCAAGGCCAGAGGGGGAAGGGAGAACTAATCCTAGTTAGTAGCCTGCTAAGCCCGAGGAGGCCCCCCAGCTTCTTGCGGAGGCTGCAGGAAGAATCAGGACTCTGACTCTTGCCTTGCCATCTCTATGCCCTGGGTCCTTCCCAAGGTGACCCATCTCCACATCTGCAACCTCCTGGGGAGCCCGCTGACCCGGCTGGTTTGGAAATAAGGTCCCAAGGCCTGGCGCTGGGTGCTTTCGACCTAATTAGAGGAAGCGGCAGCAGGACATGACTGACAAATTCGAAACCTAGGTTTTCCGGCAGGTGGGATCTAACCTAGGGCAAATCAGGCGGAGCAGCCTGCTTGCCACCAGGCCGCTGGCCATTTCCAGGGGCAGAGGGCATGCAGGGTCGGCAGCAGCGCGGGCAGGCCCCCTGGGCAGGTCACCTCCCCAGCCGCCCCACCTCGCCCCGTACCTGTAAGCGGTCTCCCCCGCCCCTGCGGAGGGCGCCCACGATCTCCTGCACCCTCCCGGGCTGCCGCATCAGGACCGTGGCCTTCATCGGGGTGCTCACCTGTCCCGAGACCCGAGAGAAGCGCTGACCCCCGCACCGCGCTGGGCCCAGGGGGAGCCCGGGGCAGCTCGACAGCCCTGCGAGGCCGGGCGGGGGCGCGGGGAGCGGAGAGGGGCTCGACCTGGCCCGCGACGCCTACTGGCCGGGGTGGCGCGGCGGGGCCCAGGCGGCCCGCTGGGGGCCTCGGAGCGCCCCGGGGGTCGGGGCCCGCCCCACGCCGGACGCTTCCTCCCGCCTCACCTCCTCTGCCATGGCGCTCGCTACCGGGACGACCGCGCCGGGACAACGACCGCCCCGCGGCCGCACTGCGCAGGCGTCGCCGGCTGCCAGGGACCGAAGGACCGAGGGGCCCATGGCCGGGCGGCAGGCGGGGCCGAGAGAGGGCGGCGCCCGCGCTGGGGAACCTCCACCCCAACGGCTGGGGGCTCTGTGTTGAGGATGGTAAGGGTCCCAAGGGTTGGGGTTACCGGGTACCACTGTCTAAAGCAAAACCCCTGGCCAGAGAGGTCGTTTCCCGTCTTAAAGTTTGCCTGACAAGCCGCAGGAAGGGCGCGGATCTGAAGGAGCCTTAGAGTGAGTTCTGGAAAACATCCAGAAGGTGCTTAACTGGGCCCGCTCATCAGACGAAAATGAACGACTGACACAAGTCCGCAGGGCAGGAAGGTCCTAGACAGCTGGGCCAGCGTGAACTCTAATCAGCTCTACTCCCTTCTGCCTCCTCTGACTTGGTTTCCTGGAATGCAGTGTCTGGGGAGATAAGGGCCCAGCAGTGGAAGAAGGTAGCTTGATGCTACACTCATAGGGAACTGGGCAACTGACGTGGGCAACAGGAACTAGAATAAATAAAAACTCTTATAGGGTCCTGTTCCAGATTCAAGGGCTCGGAAGGTGTGGGGTGGTCTTTAGCCTGAATGGTGGGGGAGGGGAGAAGGAAGGAGGACAGGGACAGGAGAGAGTTCCAGAATCTGAGAGCACAATCCTAAGAGTGAGCTCACTGCGGGCCCAGGATTCTGGAACTTGGGCTGCCGGATGGGCCCTATATGAAAGATGTAGTAGGGAAAAGGAGTGACAGCAGGCTATAGGGGCCCCCCACAACCCTCCCAACACCCTAGGAGAGCAGCCTCTCTCCGCTGGTCCCAGGGTGCCATGGAGATGGAGAGCGCGGCGGCCTCCACACGTTTCCACCAGCCTCACATGGAGAGGAAGATGAGCGCGATGACCTGTGAGATCTTCAATGAGCTTAGACTAGAGGGCAAGCTCTGCGACGTGGTCATCAAGGTCAATGGCTTTGAGTTCAATGCCCACAAGAACATCCTCTGTAGCTGCAGTTCCTACTTTAGGTATAACAGGGTTACCAAACTAAGCGGAAGGGAGACTTGGGCTTATTCTGAGACATTCTGGTTCATTTCGTATTTCCCAACCCATCATCTTACGTTAGGGACACGGTCAAAACTCTGGGCTACTGTAGCCTGGTTCCTTTGTCTTCTGAAGGGGCACAAGTGGGCCCGGGGCCTCTTTTCTCTGGTTTTCAACTGGATTTCCACCAACTATTGGTAGGCCGGGTACTTTTTTTCCCTTTGAGTCTCTAGCGTACCTTTGGGAAGGCACCCATACTGGATTCCCTACTTAAACCTAGAGGACAGTGCCCCTTCAGCCGCCCCTTGTGCCCCTATCCCAGTAGAGACTATCTCAAACAGGGTGATAAATTAACAAGAATTGAGGAGACGGGAAGGGGGATGTGGGAAAGCACCAAGGAAATACTTACCAGAAGATAAAGGGAGTTTGGGCCACAACCACTGTAACCAAGGAAGTGGCAGAGCTATTTTATTCATGAGCTAAAAATGTTTTTAGTAATCAATTCCAATGAACATATTGATAAGTGTGTCCCATCTGTTGCTAAAAGTGCTCATTCACCTAGACCTACAGCAGGGTCTACAAAAAAAAAAAACAGATAGTGAATATTTTAAGCCCTACAGGCCAAACAGCCTGTCACAATGACTGAACTCTGCCTTTAGGAGAGCCGCCATAGACAATACTAAATGAAAGGGCATGGCTGTGTTCCAGTAAAATTATTTATGGACATGGAAATTTGAATTTATTACAATTTCCAAGTGTCACAAAATCTTGGTGTTCTGTTCCCCCCATTTAAAAATGTAAAACACATTCTTAGCTTGTGGGCGGTACAGAAAGGAGAGGTGGGCGGAATCTGGGCCAGAGGCTATATAGACTCCTGCTCTAATCCATCCATATTCCCTGAAACCACCTAGAAAAAAGGAAGCAAAAATTTAATAGGGTAGGGACTTCTGTCTTATTCAACAACTTAAAAAGTACCTAGCTATACAGTAGGAGCCCAATAAAGTTTTGGGAGAGTAGTCATTTGTTCATTCAATAATTATTTTTTGAGGGCCTGTTTTGTGACGGGCACTGTTCTGGGTACTGGGAATAATGAATAAAGAGATACACATTTCTGTTCTCATGAAGCTTATCTTCTAGTAGGAGGAACAGGCGTTCAATAAATAAAACACATAGCAGATTAAGTGCTAGGGGAAAAAAAGGAAGGTACGGCGAAGAGGGTGGTGATTTTACATTTATTTATTTTTGAGAGACAGAGAGAGACAGAGCGTAAACAGGGGAGGGGTAGATAGAGAAAGAGACACAGAATCTGAAGCAGGCTCCAGGCTCTGAGCTAGCAGTAAGCACAGAGCCCAACGTGGGGCTCGAACCCACCGACAGTGAGATCATGATCCGAGCCGAAGTCGGAACGTTCAACTGACTGAGCCACCCAGGCGCCCCGTGGGTGGTGATTTTAAATAGGATGATCTCTTTGCTGACAAAATGACATTTGAGCAAAGACTTTAAGGGGATGTGGGAGTGAGAAATGAGGTCTGCGGCCAGGGAGCCTTCCCGGCAGAGGCAACAGCATGTACAAAGGACCAAAAATGAAGCACCTCTGGTGTGTTCAAGGAAAGTAAGGCGAGTGGGACTGGAACAGAATGAGGGGGAAGGTAGGAGGAAGTGGCCAGAGAGGTATGACTGGTCCGATCTCAGAGGACTTCTGTACCCCCTGAGAAGGGCTCTGTATCCTACTCTGAGCCAGAAGGGATGTCAGTGGAAGGTTTTGAGTGGAAGAACATAAACTCGTAAGGAGGTTGGGATGGAACTGTAAACTCTGGAGGCATCAAGGGCCGAAGTAGGGAGATCAGTCAGGAGGTTATTTCCCAATCATCTAGGTAAGAGATGATGGTGGCTTGGACCCAGGAGATAGCAGTAAGAGGTGAGGAGTGATCAGATTCTGGGTTATGTGTCGATTGAACAGTGCTCATTAAAAAGGCCTTATTGCTCAATTTTAATTTCCGGAAGGAAGGCAGACTTTGGTTGGGATAGAAGAGACCTAGGTCTTACTCCCAGGTCTACACACGAAATGGGGGAGAGTTTTAGTTATCAGGAGGATAAGAAGAGTGACCAGAGTCGAAGTTCTTGGCAAAGTTCTCTTGCCTACTGTATAAAGCTCTCACTCTGCCCTCCCCTTCCCCCTCCTCATGCCAATTTGTTTCCAGCATACTCACCATGCACTATTTGGGAAATTTCCAAACTCTCCTCAACAAACAAAGATGGGGGAGAAACTGGAGAGAAATGTTTCAGTGGCTACTAGTTTTTCTTTTTTTTCCCAGAGCTTTGTTTACAAGTGGCTGGAACAACACTGAAAAGAAGGTATACAACATTCCTGGCATTTCCCCAGACATGATGAAGCTAATTATTGAATACGCATACACTCGGACCGTCCCTATCACACCGGACAATGTGGAGAAACTGCTGGCTGCCGCGGACCAATTTAACATCATGGGTATTGTCAGGGGTTGCTGTGAGTTCCTCAAGTCGGAGCTGTGTTTGGATAACTGTATCGGCATCTGCAAGTTCACAGACTACTACTACTGCCCTGAGCTGAGGCAGAAGGCCTACATGTTCATACTGCACAACTTTGAGGAGATGGTGAAAGTCTCTGCCGAGTTTTTAGAGCTCTCAGTCAGTGAACTGAAGGATATCATTGAGAAAGACGAGCTCAACGTCAAGCAAGAAGATGCTGTATTTGAGGCCATTTTAAAATGGATTTCTCATGACCCCCAAAATAGGAAGCAGCATATTTCAGTTTTGCTTCCCAAGGTCAAGTTTACTTATTTTTTGTGGGATGCTTAATTGCTCATGTTTGGTTCACTTATCCCGGAGGGCCTGTGCCAAGAGCCATATTCAGGTGTTTGGCAGATTCTGCGGCTGTATTTACATACACTTACATAGAAGGCATCTCCTACTATTCTGCGGAATTGTGCAATTTTCTTTGCTCTTGGCATTGTTAGTTCCTTCCACCTGTTACATTGTTGACCAAAATTCTCCCTGGTAGTGGGGGAGGAGACAGCAAGGCCTTCAAAAGAATTCTAAAGGGCCTTCCTTTCACCCTTTTTTTTATCGTGAGTTTCCCCAAACCCCAGGTAGAAGTGGGACTAGGCACCAAACCATGAGTATTATACACAGTTGTAGCCATCCAGTGCTAATTTGTGTTATTTTATTCAGAGAAACGTAGATATTCAATGACTGTACAATTGCCACACACTTTTCTGGTCTAATAGTACTGTCCAGTGGCCAAGGAAGGGGCTAGCTCTGTGACCATGTGAGGTGCCTTCTATCTAGCTTACACCACATCCAAAAAACAAGTATTTAAAACTGTGAGCTGTAAATTTCAAACACAAAAGTAAACTCTGATCCTGCAGCAATTCAAAGGCAGACTGTAAACAGGAAGCTAAGGATATGGGTTTCCCAGGTACCTTCACCTCATTTGACTTTCTGTGTTTCCTTCTCAGGTTCGCCTGGCCCTAATGCATGCTGAGTACTTCATGAACAACGTTAAGATGAACGACTATGTCAAAGACAGTGAGGAATGCAAGCCAGTCATCATTAATGCCCTAAAGGCCATGTATGATCTAAACATGAATGGACCCTCCAATTCTGACTTCACCAACCCACTCACCAGGCCCCGCCTGCCCTATGCCATCCTATTTGCAATTGGTGGCTGGAGTGGTGGGAGCCCCACCAATGCCATTGAGGCATATGATGCTCGGGCAGACAGATGGGTGAATGTCACTTGTGAGGAAGAGAGTCCCCGTGCCTACCATGGGGCAGCCTATTTGAAAGGTTACGTTTATATCATTGGGGGGTTCGACAGCGTAGACTATTTCAATAGTGTTAAGCGTTTTGACCCAGTCAAGAAAACGTGGCATCAGGTGGCCCCGATGCACTCCCGTCGTTGCTATGTCAGCGTGACAGTCCTCAGCAATTTTATTTACGCCATGGGAGGATTTGATGGCTATGTGCGTCTTAACACTGCTGAGCGCTACGAGCCAGAGACCAACCAGTGGACACTCATTGCCCCCATGCACGAGCAGAGGAGCGACGCCAGTGCCACCACGCTCTACGGGAAGGTAAGAATTGGGAGAGGGCCGAGCAGGCCCAGAAGTACTTGTTTGGGGGTGGATGGGAAATAGATGTGGCAGCACCCATTCTGCAGTACTGACTCCGTCCTCAAATGACTCAGTGCCCCTTCGTAACTATCCTTTTAGGTTTTACTCACTAAAAAGCAATACATGCAGGGTGCCTGGGTGGCTCCGTTGGTTAAGCGTCCGACTTCAGCTCAGTTCACGATGGTTGTGATCTCTCTCACAGTTCGTGGGTTCCAGCCAGCCCCACATTGGGCTCTCTTGTCAGCGCCCCCCCCCAACCCCCGTCCCTTCCCCTCTCATGCTCTCAAAATAAATAAACATTAAACAAAAAAAGCACTGCATGCACACATGGGCAAAAGATACTGATTGTACAGACTGGCATCAGAAGGGTCCCTTTGCCACAGCCGTACGTACACGCTTTCTTTCTGCTCCCCCGAGGTAATGACTTAAATAACCTTGGGCCTCTCGTCACACAGGTCTACATATGCGGTGGTTTTAACGGGAACGAGTGCCTGTTTACAGCAGAAGTGTACAACACTGAGAGCAATCAGTGGACAGTCATAGCACCCATGAGAAGCAGGAGGAGTGGAATAGGCGTAATTGCTTACGGAGAACACGTGTATGCGGTGAGTTTCATCTTGTACCACGCAAAAATGACAGCTCTAGTGTTCTTGGTTCGCAAATAGGTTTATGCTAGTATTGGTGGGCATTTGAAGAGCGTTTTTTCCCACGGAAAATAGTGGAAAGTGGGAGGTATGACATCGCTTGCTCCCCCCCCCCCCCAACGAAGGCCTCTTCCTTGGTGAACAGAAGCGATGGCTAACAGTCAACCACATTTCCCTTGCTGTCCATAGGTAGGTGGCTTCGATGGAGCAAATCGACTTAGGAGTGCGGAAGCCTACAGCCCAGTAGCTAACACGTGGCGCACGATACCCACGATGTTTAATCCTCGTAGCAATTTTGGCATCGAGGTGGTAGACGACCTCTTGTTCGTGGTGGGCGGCTTCAACGGCTTCACGACCACCTTTAACGTGGAGTGCTACGATGAAAAGACCGACGAGTGGTATGACGCCCATGACATGAGCATCTACCGCAGCGCCCTGAGCTGCTGCGTGGTCCCGGGGCTGGCCAACGTTGGGGAGTACGCGGCTAGACGGGACAACTTCACGGCATTAGCACTGCGAGATGAAGTGAAGTACTCCGCTTCGACAAGCACCCTACCTGTATGAGCCTCTTCATTTAGCTAATAAAGAGCCTAAGCAATAAGAATTACCTCTTTTTTTTTTTTTAAATAAATGCAGTGTTTAAACTTCTAAGCGTACTGGAAAGTGTTCGACTTAAGGGAGCCAAGGGTTGGAGGGATGAGGGAGTAAGAGGGCAGGAAGAAAGCAGTTGTATCCAACAGTGCATCATCAAAAAGGAAAAATCACACAGTGCAAACCAGCTCTAAAGAAATATGTTTATTTAAAACTTACATTGAGACAACTGACAGCTTCAACATAGAACAAGAGAGCTTTAGGAACATAAAACAAGCTATTTTACAATGTAAGGTCTCAAAGCGTCCTAAATTCTACATCTCCTCTGACTTAAAGGGAGATACCCAAGATTATACTTCGAGTAGAGTAGGGGCTTGGATACTGACAGCCCAACAAACTCACTGTGTATCAGCTTGAACTAAATATGTATTTTACAAATAACTCAGTGAGCCGTAGCACATGGATCATAATCTTCAAACATCTAGCAAGCGAAAGTTCTCACAAGTGCATTATGCAGGAGGACTGAGTGAACAAGCACTCTACCGTGTGTGCTCCAGTGTCAGACATTGGGAGTGATGCTCAGAGAGTAAGACAAAAGCCCTACCAAGGGAATCAACAAAGAGCAGTTATTTGGCTATCTAATGAAATTCCTCGAAGCAAGATGACTACTATATTATGTTACTGTTATTGTATTATGTTACTCAACTATGAGCTGTTTGGTTTCCAATGACCAGAACACGTTATCATGAAGGCATTATAAGAACAGAAATGGACTATTCTCAAGAAAACAACAAACTGGAGTGACGGACTGTGCCAAAATGTTTGATAATTAAAGGAGAGACCGAAGTGTTTCTCAAATATTCTACAGTTAAATGGTAGCCTGGAAGTACCCTAATTTTGCTAATGGAGGCAGAGAACTTGCTTCACAATTCTGTAGACTTTCAAAAGACAGGAAATGTGGCCAACATACCCTTTTAATTTAAGCTTAATTTGAGGAAAGTACAAAACAGTCCCTTTTTTATGTCGGATTAGGCCAAGTAACTAAAATATACGTTTAGTTTACCTGTCTACCTACAGTATAGTGTCTTATTAGAATTATGAAGCAGAGTACGAAGTATTTAAACATATGACATGCTACACTAGTCAAGAAACAGAAAAAAGTGTGCCCTAGAACCTCTGCCTTACCAGGAGCCTGAAGAGTTTAAAAAGCAAAAGCACACAAATCTTCGATAAACACTATCTTTCCAACTTCAAACTTCTGTTCTATAGATTTAAAAAGTCGGTATTTTAAAAGTTTTTGGTCCCAGCAATACTATATAAAACTAAGTGATAAAAACAAAACTGATGTCAATGAATTTTGAGATTTTTTAGCAAAATATTTTTGAGTTGGCACAGCAAAAGCAAAGTTGGATATACAAGATATACAAGACATCATGCAAACGTCTGCAAGTGAGATGTATTACTTAAACACTAAGCTCATGACTGACATTCTCAATATATACCAAAGGGTTTGTTTTTTTTAAAAACCACAGTGGGGTAGGTGTAGTTGAAGGACCTCCATTCTAAGATATAAGTCACACTAGAGGTTACATGAAGATATTACTTTTTGGTATTAATCAATTCCTCTCTTATCCTTCCACAAAACAAGACAAAAGCAACAACAACAAGAGCTTCGCTTGAATACATGTTAAGCTGTCTTTTTAAAGGTTTAAACGACCAAACACATTCTTTAAGTTTGTCATCAAAAAGGAAATTTCTTTCCCAAAGAGCCATTTTAGGCTGGTTGTCATAATCAAAAACCTTTCCAAATACTCTGGAAGTCATTGCCAGTTTAGAACTTCAGAATGTCAGCCTTGAACAGATTTAAGCAAATCTGGTTTCCTTCCCTATTAACAAGTTAGTTAGGATATTTCAGAAACACAAGTTATTGATGTGAAGTCACACGTGTGAATTCAAATATGAAAATTAGAAATTCAGTAATCAGGAAAACCTGCACACGTCGTCATGCAAGGAAGGACTTACCCCTTCTTCTCAGCCATGGCCTAGGCTGCCTGCTGAGTTAAAAAACAACAGTTTCAATCAAGTTTTCAAAACCAGATTATACCTAAATCTTATTTATGAGTTATAATCTGTTGCATCATGTGAAAAAAGATCACCCTCCAAATAACTTGGCAGTGGCAGTCTCAGAAGACAACTCAGAGATAAGATCCAAAAACCTTACATCACACCTTCTGGACAGAAACTGCCATTCTAGTCAGCTACTGAGTTACTTCACGGCCATGAAGAGGAAGTTTGCGAGGTGGCATAGTCTATCAGAGGTGAGAACATCGCTCAACGAGCTTTTCTGCCTCACTTGCACAGACCTCTCACAACTCAGAATTGGCACCTCTCAATTCAAATGGCTTTTGTTAAAATAACTACAAATGCAAATTGATAAGACGGTAGAGGTGGTGTAAGATAATATATCCTCATACAGAAATATGACTTGAAGTTTACTACCCCCCCCCAATCTGAACTAAATGGTTTTAAAGCAGATTTCCAACACATTTATTGAAAAACTTTGTCCTAGGCAAGGATACCAGTTGAGAAATTCCAGGAAAGCTCTTTAAGTATAGAGTCCAAGGGCTAGATATTAATTCATAGTCTTGCAGCAAATTGAAAACCAAAATTTCTGGTTGTGCTTTTTTCCTTTTGATGTTTGATACAATAAGGAGGTTACATATAATGGTCTAGGGAAAAAAATAATCACTACATTTGGAATTTAGCTTCTAAAACAGTATCCTGGAATGTCTGAGAAGATGACATTCTGACATTCTGAAAGAAACCAGAAACATATATAACGGAGCCCTTTTGCAAACCATTAGAGGAGTCCTTTATGTTAACTGAGTGCTCATTCATATATAGCTTGGGAGTAGGTGAGAGAATCGGAAGAATGCATAAAAATAAAAGATAGCTAAAGCAATAAAATTTTAAGAGCCTTAATTATGCACCTAAATTTGGTATTCGAGGCTCAGGCAAAGTTTGAATAAAAGTCTAGGGCAACTGGATAAACTCACTAGAACAGTCAGGGCGGAAAACCAGTAAGGCTTCTCTTACACAACATTTCCCTCAATTGTCACTTCCTTCCCATTTTGAGAAAAGTTTCTTTCAGAAAGGAATGAGGAGGATTCTATACAATATACTTTAGAGCACGACTTAAAACTGAAGGCATTGAGTATCGATTGTCATAGGCATTATTTACACTCATTAACTTAACCTCAAATAGGCCTGCAACTCCTGAAAAAAGTGTTTACATGTTTTAATGCCTTTGATTGCTCAGTCTACCCTAATACTACTTTTCTTCTTAGAGAAACAAATTTCATATATATAACTTCCTCTGTATTAAATCAATGAGCTAAAGATCAATACTCTTGCCAACTACCATCATCTCAGAGCGATGGCTCCAAGTCTAGAAGAGTTGCTGAAGAAATGGAAAATATTCAAAAAGTAATGAGCCAATCACAAATTTCTCACCAGTCATCTCTTCTAAAAATAAACAAAATAGCATTTCTAAACACATACAACGAAATATGAATGCAAATATTCAGAAACCATCTTGCCAAAATATTGTGCTTTTCCCTTCCAATCTCAGTCTCACTATTGCACATACCTCCTGCAGGTGAGGGCTCAATCCCTAAGTTCTGCTCTTTTCAAAACCAACCATTCAGGAAAAAAAATTAAAAGGAAGAGTATCAAAGTAAATGTGCAAATAAAACTGTTGCTTAAAGCATGTTCAGACACATTAAGTCCCTAAGACAAAGGGGGTTTAACTTGTTGGCAGAAAAACAGCCAAGTAACGATACCTGGTTCTTCCACTTGCCGTTAATAAGATCTAACTTGGCTAGCACATCCACACAAACCAAAGACAGACGAAGACTGCAAACCAACAAAAATCACCACATAGTAAATCGTGTTTCCCATTCTTCAGTTTTTAACTGTGTTTCCTTTATATGGGGCAATAATCAGGTAGAAAATAAGTTATTGACATACTTTTTCAAGTAACAGTCTGGGTGGGGATCCTCAGTCTCACAAGACAGGTACAACTGTTTTAAGCCGCACCTCTTTGAGCACCTAGCATTCAATCTGAGAGCTTGGCACTCTTCGCATGTTTAGGGCGTGCCGATGTATTTCTTGCATCTGTCTGATGCGGTCCTTCTGCCACATTAAGTTTTGAGGCATAGGATATCTTTGTGTGCCATGCAAGTACCGGTACGGGATTCTCACGTGGCAAGCAGTGGCTCTGCAACGCGGCTGTGGCATGGGAGGAAGAAGCATCCACCGCTTTCTCTCAGCACAGTATCGGTAGGCTTCTTTGCGGTACTGTTTGTCAATATCATCGCTGTTCTTCCAGCCCCCAATGATGAAAACGTCATCTTTATAATAGCAGATAGCCGCTCCTTCGATGCTTAGGACTTCGGGAGGTAAGCTCTCAAGGATCTCATCGGAAACTTGGCTGGCAATTTTCCTTACTGCCTCTTCATTTTCTAAAGAATAGCTCTTGGGACAGCATGATGCCGTCTGGTAAAAGTTTGAATTGACCACAGACATTTGGAAAAAGCAGTAATTGTCAATAAGGGGCAAAGATTCCACATCTTGCCACTGCCGAGTCTCCGTATCATAGCAAGTAATTACAGCCTTTAACCCATCTTCGGTGTCCCGGTCCACGGGAGTGCGGGCGGCAATGTACACGAACCGGTCTTCAATGGCCAGTGCTTTGACATCTCGAAGGATCTTTGGTGCCGATTCCAAGTTGTGCCATTTGTCAAGCTCAGGATTATAAACGGTCACGTCTTTGAAGCCAGGGCTAAAGTTGCCATGTCCTCCGATGCTGTAGAGCTTCCCTTTGACTTCTGTTAACCCAAAAGAATGCTTCCTTGTCATCAGGCTGCAAACATGTTCCCACGTATTCAAATTTGGGTTGTATCTTTCCACAGTTTTAGCAAACCCTGGCTCCATCGATCCAGCAACATACACGTAGGACTCTGTTACTGCAACAGCATGTCCGTCAAGGTGATTATGAATATGGGGCAGGTTTACCCATCTGTCCTCATCGACAAAATATCCCACACATTCACTTAAATAATCCCCTCCTTCTGACACGCCTCCAATAACCATGATCACGTCCATGTTTTGCCCATAGCGAGGTAACAGTGAGACATGAGAGGCAGGATGCTGGAATGTGCCAGACTGTATGTTTTCAGCTCTCAGAGCATGCCTCTCCACTGCATCGGCCACTAACTTAACGCAAACTTCATTATTGGCCACTAGCCTCTCTGGTTTGACATGCCGAGTAAGGTAAGTAGGTTTCATCTGGGACAATCTGAGCAATTTAAAAAGTTCTTCAAAGTATCTCTCTCTCTCTTCAGCATTTCTTTGAACCCACTTCAAAACTGTTTCAAAGAGAACCTCCTCGGAATCAACCGTAATTTCCAAGTCCGACAGCCAGTCTCGAATGAGATGGAAAGGTAAAGTATAAAATTCTTCATCCTGAATTACTTTGTGGAAATTCCTCCGTATCATATCGGCAGCTTTCAGAGCAAGTTGGCTCAGGGTATACATGTGAGCTAAGCTATGAATGGCCACACAATTAGAGAGATGAAGTTTTTTCTTGAGAAATTCTCCACAGAATTCTTTTAAACGAATTAACAGGAACCTAAAATGAAGAAAAGGAAAAAGAATTTTCAAATGTGCATATTTTATGTGGCTACATTTTGAGAACATCTGAATTATACAAATTGAAATGGTAAGCTTCATCTCACTTTATGCCCAACATCTGCAAAAAGGTAAATCCCCCCAAATTAAAAAGGATTATGCTGAAAAGCAGATTTATTTTTTTAATAATTTTTTTAAAGTTTATTTATTTATTTTGAGAGAGAACAGGAGTAGGGCAGAGAGACAAGGGGACAGAGGATCCAAAACAGGCTCTGTGCTGACAGCAGAGAGCCGAACGCGGGGCTCGAACTCATGAACCACAAGATCATGACCTGAGCTGAAGTCGGATGCCCAATGACTGAGCCACCCAGGTGCCCCATTATGCTGCAAAGTATATTTAAAAGCATATATAAAGCCATCTTTATATATATTTTAAATTATGTATATTATATAATTTATATTTAATTATACATGACACCTGTAACATACACACAATGGAGCTTTTTATTATATAAGGCTTTCTGGAACATATCCTTTAATAAAGTACAACAGTCAGAGGAAGACAAATACCATAGGATTTCACTCCTATGTGGAATTTAAGAAACAAAACAAACGTACAAAGGAAAAAGAGAGGGACAAACCAAGAAACAGACTCTTACCTACAGAGAACAAACTGATGGGGGGGAGGTGATGAAATGGATGATGGGGACTGGGGAGTGTACACTCTCTGTGGTAAGCACTGGGTAATGTACAGACTTGTTGCATCACTATGTTATCCACTTGAAGCTAATGTAACACTGTATGTTACCTATACTGGAATTAAAATTAAGAACTTAATAAGGGCGCCTGGGTGGCTCAGGGGGTTAAGCGTCCGAATCTTGGTTTCAGCTCAGGTCATAATCTCCCGGTTTCTCGAGTTCGAGCCCTGCATCAGGCTCTGCGTGGGCAGCACGGAGCCTGCTTGGGGTTCTTTCTCCCTCTCTGTCCCTTCCCTATTTGCGTTGTCTCTGTCTCTCTCAGACTCAATTAAATAACCTTAAAAAAAAAAACCTTAACAAAAAATAAACTACAACAGTTCCAAACTTTATTTTTATTGGCAAAGGCAATTCCCAATCCAAACTTGTCTATGCTATTCCTGTCCTAATCCCTTGTCAGTCACCAGCCTTTTCTTTGAGGCAGGGTCTCAACAAAGAGACTTTATTAAGCCTTGACTAGACGGTATAGGAACTGTGGCTCCTGGAAGCTCTGTCTGTTCAAATATCAGAAGGAACAGCAGTGGAGGCCTTGTGTTGAAGGTTTTAATCTCCTCTTCACCAGAGCTTTCTCCTTGAGCAGCAGAGACGGCGGGGGGAGGGGATGGCAAGGCAAACTCAAACGACAGTAACGAGCATATGAAAGGGGTTTGGCATGTAGCTGACTAGAAGTTGTCTGCCCACCTAAATTCATTTGAAGTTAAATACCACAAGTTTCCACTAAATCCATAAATCTAGCAGAATTCAATTCCGAGGATGGCCACTTTGAGACCACTGCTGTAACAAGAGTAAGTCCCCAGAACGGACTCCATCAGTCCAGGCCTCTAGTAACCATTTGTTACTACGGTTATCGCGCTTAGTGCCTACCTAATTAGAATATAAAGATGAGCAAGACAGGCTTCCTTCACCATCTTCAGGGAACATACCATCTTAGAAGACAAGGACAAGGTGGAGTGGTAAGAGCTCTAGTGGCTCTCAAGGATGTCTGGGTGCCAGGGTCACTAGATCCCCAGGCTGCTCCCACCCCCTCCCTGGAGCTCCTATCTTTGGCAGGGCACCCCAGGTAATTCTGACACATAGTCCCTCGGATAGGGTGTTTAGAAACATTGCTCTATGAAAATAATAGCTAACGTATACTAGGCATGTGCCATGTGGGAGGCACTTCTATTAGTTCCTTGTAAGTGCCCTTGAAGGTACGTTATAATCAACAGACAACATGGGCGGTAGGGAGAGGGCTCTTGCCTCAGAACTGATGGGTGAGGTTAGATACGGTGGTTGCAAGGCATTGTGCCCAACACAAAGCAGCTAGCTGCTCAAGCAGCTGACAGATGGACAGACGTTCAACTGCCTGAGGTGTTCTCGCCTAACCCCCAAGTCCCCTATAAAGCAGGAGCAAATCTGAAAAATAAGCCCACGTGACAGACGCAAACATAGTTTGAGTGAGTGCAATGACCCTTCTCAATCCTTTTCATTCAACAAACCTCCCTCTCACAAATCTACACCTGCCCCACCCTATCCCACCCTCTCATGAATTACCCAAACTTGGGCTATGAGAAAACAAGCAATCAGAAACGTCATCTTACCACCACCCAATGTGCCTGCGGCTGTACCCTATACTCTGCCTTCCCAGTCCAACTTTTCCATTATTAATACGGATTCCATCCCCTTCTTGATGTCAAGGACTTTGCTCCCGCAAGAATTCTCCCACTCCTGTAACATCAAGTTCTCCTCTTCCGCTGATTCATTTTTCTTCAGCACACAAACAAGCTCTAGTATCTCCTGTCTTAGACGGTCGGGGGGGGACACCTCCCCGGACTGTTCTCCAAACATTTCCATGTGTATCATTATTCTGACCCTCTTTATAAGAAGACTTAACTTAAATGGCTCCTGTTAATGCCATCAAGGACCTCCATATTGCCAAATCCAGTGATCACTTATGGTTGACAGTTGACAGGATGGGCTACTCCCTCCTCTACATCTTTTTTTTTTTTTTTTTTTTAGGCTTCCTGTGAGACCCATCTGCTCTGCTGGTTCCTCTTTAACATTTTGGAACCCCAGGGCTCAATCCTGCCCCTTCTCTGTCTACACACTCTCTCTCTAAGTAATTTTTCATCCAGTCCCATGGCTTTAATTACCATCTTATATGCCATATTCCTCCCAATGTTCTTATATCCAACTGCCCAGACACTTCCTGGACCAAAACCAAACTCCTGATCTTCCCAAACTTGCTTTCCTACACTCTTCCACATCTTAATAAATAACTCCATCTTTCCAATTGCTTGCATTAAAAACTAGCAGTCTTTTCCCTTACACTCTGTTATCAAATCCATCAGCAAATGTGTCCCCTCTACCTTCAAAACGTATCTAGAACTGAAGCACTTATCATCTTTATTTCTCCTTCTTCAATCCAAGCTTCTAGCACCATTCCAACAACCTCCTAATCTTTCTGCTTCTGCCTTTGCAGCCCCCTTACTACACGGTCCTTTTTTCAACACAGCAGAATTCATCAAATCCCACTGCATTGTTCCTCTCCCGTTTCATTCAAAATAAGAGCTCAAGTCCTTCGCCAGGCCAACAAGCCCTGTGGAATCTGGATCCATCCCCCATCACCACCCTGGGGCCCGCCTCTCCCACCCCTCTCAACCTGCATCCATTTGATCCAACCACGCTGGCCTCCCGCTATTCTCAAAACAACCAGATAAGCCCCACGGCAGGGCCTTTCCACCTGCGTCCTCGACTTCACCTCCTTCAGTTCTTTGCAAAATGTGTTCTTCATGAGGCATTCTCTATCTACCCAATTAAAAGACACAGCTCCTCTCCAGCAGCACTTTCTACATGCTGTATTTCTCATCAAAGCTATAACAATCGTCCAACACGCTATCTGCTTTATCTATTTATTGCCCATCTACCAGTGTGAGTGCAACGGGGAAAGGGACTTTTGTCTGCTTTCTTCACCACTGGGATTCCCAGCACCTTAGAACCCAGTGTCTGATCTGATGCATTAACAGGCACTCAATAGGTATTTGTTAAAATAATGTACCTGGTAACATAATACTGCCCCAAGAGAGTCCTCCACATCTCTAAAGATGGCATTCACCTGCCTCCTAACCAGTCTCTGAAGCATGCATTCCTGCTCCCTACAATCCATTTTCCACTGTAGCAGAATCCTCTTTTAAAATAATTA
Source organism: Cryptoprocta ferox (assembly GCA_028646485.1). Lineage (NCBI taxonomy): Eukaryota > Metazoa > Chordata > Mammalia > Carnivora > Eupleridae > Cryptoprocta > Cryptoprocta ferox. The sequence goes on from CM053565.1 coordinate 37,486,681, forward strand.
AATCAGAAAGTTTCTTTACTCAGCTCCCCACCTCACAGTAAAAACCAAATGCCTTATTCCAACTCATTTCACAAAGCCCTTCACCCACCAGACCCAGCTCCACTGGGTATTTCCTTCAGTTCTTTAAGCCGAACTGGATTCCGGACCTTTGCGTTCCCTGCCTGGAATGTTCGTGCCCCATCTCTGCAGGCCTAGTTCTTTCTGGCCGTTTAGAAATCGCTCTAAATGCCCCCTCCTCAGAAAGGTCTCTCCTCTACCCAATCACTATCCTTTCATCCTTTTTAAATGTCAACACAGCGCCGATCGCGGGCAGACTTTCTTTTTCATTGCCTTTGTCCCTCCACCTGGATCTGAGCTCCCTAAGCGCAGGGCGCCCCCGTCAGACCGGCCGGCTGCACCCTTAGTGCCCGGCGCAGTGGCTGCCCCCCACCCCCATCCCCACCCCCGGCACACAGCAGGCTCTCAACAAGTATCAGACAAACACATTTCCTACCGGCTCCCCCGAGTCCCACCCGCAGGCCCTGCCCCCCCCCCGCCTTCCCCGCCCCCTCCCGGGACGCGGCCCTCGGTGAGCGGGCATCTCCACCCCCCGGCGCGCGGCCCTCCGCATTCCGCCTACCTGTCGGCCAACTCCAGCACCTCGTGCACGCTGCCCGTGCTGACGCGGATGCGCCCGGTGTACATGTATTCGATAACGGCCTCCACCGTGTCGGGCTCGGGCCCAGGCTCGGAGCTCCACTTGCGCATCTCCACCCTGCCCGAGCGGGACTCCGAGAACTGGCCCGAGAGCAGGGGCGTGAAGTACTCGGTGGCGGCGGCCAGCACCGAGCGGTGGGCCCGGAACTCTCGGCCCCCCGCGCCGCCGAAGCACAAGGTAATGTCGCAGAAGAGGCCCTGGCGCCGCTGCTCGTTCTGCCTCCACGACAGCTCCGAGCAGTGAGAGCTGCACTCGAAATCCTCGGCCTCCGGGCCCGGATCGCCCCCGCTCGCCTCCATTGCAGATATGCCGGGCCCAGACCCGAAGTCCACCGTGCCGCTGCCTCGGACCTCGGCGGCCAGCCCTGCCGAGCCGGCGGCGGCCGTCTCCATGCTCTCCATCTCCAGCACCTGAAGAGACGCGGCCGCTGCCGCCGCCGCTGCCGCCGCCACCGCCGCCGCCGCCATCTTGACGCCGCCGCGCCCGACCTCCGCAGCCTCGGAACGATTCAGCCGTTCTGGTGCGACACAGAGGAATTCTGGGAATAAATAGTGGGCGCAGGGCGGAGCTGGTCGCCGCCGGTGTGCGCACGCGCGGCCGCTCCAGCCCGGAGCCGCTCCACCGCGGAGCGCTGGTTAGCGCTGCGCCCCCAGCCCTCCCTCCCACGTCTCGGGTCTCCTTCCCGTCAGAGTGGCACGCTCTTCGTGGTCATTTTATAGGACAAAAGCTACCCAGGACCATCACCCACTGTTAGTGTCTCGGATGGCGACAGTGGATTTTTAAAGATTTAAAATGGCTTTGGAGTAAACATTAAAAAACAAAAGACTTGAGACCGAGCCCCAGCTAAGTGGACGAGGGGGAGCAAGTTACTTAGTATCTCTGAACCAACGTATCTTCTACAGTTGGGATAGTATCTGTTAGGAGAGCACTTAGAGATGCTTGTGTTTCACGTAATGTTTGGTCCATAGTTACTGTTCCAAATTTGGAGTCTGAGAGAGACAGGCGCCCTTATTAAGTTTGGTCCATAGTTACTGTTTCAAATTTGGTCCAAATTTACTGTTCCAAATTTGTTTAAAAGATGAATAAAAGTCACTTCGGGGCTTTAAGCAAGGGAGTGGCTCAATTAGATGCATGTTTTAAAATATCACTGGGGGCTGGAGAAATAATGAAAAAGTGGAAGTAGGGGCATTAGCATAGATAGTTCAGAGGGATAATGAAAGGATGAATCCATAGAAGATGTGACAACCAGGGGCACCTGGGTGGCTCAGTCGGTTGAGCGACCGACTTCGGCTCAGGTCATGAGATCTTGCGGTTTGTAGGTTTGAGCCCCGCATCAGGCTCTGCACTGACCGCTAGCTCAGAGCCTGGAGCCTGCTTCAGATTCTGTATCTCCCTCTCTCTGACCCTCCCCTGCTCACGCTGTCTCTCTCTCTCTCTCTCAAAAATAAATAAAAACATTAGAAAAAAAAATTTTTTTTTTAATGTGACAACCAGAGAAGTGGAAGAAAGGAGGACTCTTGAGCTTTTGGCTTAAGCATTTGGGTAGAGTTGTGGTTCCTATTCACTGAGAATGGGAGAGGTACAGATTCAGGGGAGAAGATAGGGTTGTTGCTTTTTTCCCAACATTTTTAACAAGTTTATTTTTTTAGTAGTCTCTACACCCAACATGGGGCTGGAACTCAGGAACCTGAGATGATTTGTATGCCCCACCCACTGAGCCAGCCAGGGGCCCCCTTGGGGGGTGGGGTTGAAGCTAGTGTTTTGATTAGTTCTGTGTGTGTGTGAGAAGAGATGGATGAACATTTTGAAAACCACATGTAGTGAAACTATTAGAAAGCATCATTCAGAGGAATACAGGAAAGGATATGGATGACATGTGACAGTAATGTCTTGTTACTATATAGTTTATTGAAACCAAACGGATAATACAGAGAAGAGACTGACGTGGCAGCTGCCAGAATCTGGCTGGCTTAGAGATGCAAACTGGCTGGACGCAAGTCCTTGAATCCACACTTCCATAACAGACTGATAAATCAGTTGCATAAATACAGAGAACATAAAACACAAGACATTTCACAGCTTTTTGCTTTGCGTTTCCATTTTAAACATATGTATGTTACAATATGTTTAATCCATTTTAAACATATGTATGTTTACGTTTTAAATTTTGTGACAATGGCTAGGGATGCAATGGTCCCACCCCCCTGACATAAACAGAGTTTGGTCTGCAACATAGAACATTTCAGTGAGATACCACACAAACCCTTAACACAGAACATACAAAAAGATCTTTAAAAAATCAGATTAACACAATGCTCTTCAGGTTATATGAGGAGGAAAGGAAAGTGGAAAACTAAGACATTAGGGATGCTTTAAATTGATAGTACCTTGAGGTCTTAAAAGTTTCATTCCCTTCCTCCAAGGGAAAAAAAATCCTAACTGAAGGAAAAAAGAAAGCAACATCATAACACCCTACAGTGAGGAACACTATCCTTACAGTGCTTAGATGCTTCCGTATAATAAATACAGCAGTAGCAGAGCAAATGTCACAAGTATTGGCTTGGTTTTTACTCTATGCTTATAAAAAGAAAAAAAGTACTGAGCTTCCTTGTGTGGAATGAACAGTATTAGCCTGTGGGTGTCTTCAGTGCCTGGGCACCAGCGGCTATTTACATTCCAGGCCCGTTCTCTAGCAAGCTCCGGTGCCAGCTGTGCGCACGCTACTTCCCAGGGGACGAGTTCGTGTCTTCACTTCACTGCGATACGGTTCCTGCCTCAGTTACATGCTCATGTGTTCCGGAAGAACATATGAAATATCATCCCAAGGGTGACGATACAGCCCCTGCTTCAGCCTCTTCTGATCGAGATAGTGTCCTGAAATGGGGCAAAGGCATCTTTCTGTTAAGAGTTGGGGAGTCTGCTAAAAGTCTGGCGAGGGGATGAAGATGAGGACGGAAAATGTGATGCAAAAAATAAAATAATAATAAAAGAGGAAGTAAACCCAGACCCACTGCACAGGCGGACACCAGCCTGGCTAAAAGGCAACTGTTGGATTTCGTTCTGTTTTCCTGGACTAGCAATCAGTCCTTTCCAAGAACAAAAGTAACCGAGGAGCAAAGAAAAAGAGGGAAGTTTAAGAAAGGAAGGATTAGGAACAATGGTGACAATCATGTGAGAGCTTTCTCGTAGGAACTCACCACACAGGTGCTACAGCTGAACCACTGGGGGTGGGGGGAGAGGGGAACCAAACCAAACCGGGTTCTTCATAACAGCAACAACTACCAACTCACCAATGAAGCCCATACTCCTTCCCAGCACAAAGATGCCATTGAGGGCTCCGATGTCAATATATTCATCAGCCTCCTCCCTGCAACATACAGTCAACCTGTGGTTTTAAACCGGCTCACATGACCCCCCCGCCCCGCTTCCCCACAGACACTACAACTTCTGCCCAGGAACAAAAAGTTACATCTCTTCAGTATCAAAGTAGAACAAGGATGCCCTGGGTGGTAGGAGTAGGGACAAGTTTTGTTTTCTTCTTTATATCTCTGCATATTTTGCAATTCCTGTGTAATAAGCATGTATTGCTTTTAGAACTGGAAGGAAACAGCAAGCATCAATAAATGTAAAAAAGAAAACAGGGAGGGGGCCACCTGGGTGGCTCAGTCAGTTAAGTGTCCCACTTTGGTTCATGTCATGATCTCACAGTTCGTGAGTTCGAGCCCCACGTCAGGCTCTGCTTGGGGTTCTCTCTCTCTCTCCCTGTCCCACACATGCTCATTCTCTCTTTCTCTCAAAATAAACTTAAAGAAAAAAAAAATGAAGAAAATGGCCACAGAGCTCACCGAGTAAAGGACCCACAGTTTCTAAGCATGTCTACAAATGCAACTCCAATGAAACCGTCTACGTTCAGGATAAGATTTGGTTTCTGGGAAGGCAAAACATGCAAAGCACTTATCATTTCTCATTTTTTCTTTGTAATTCTCCACAATTACTACTGCTAATAGAACTACAAATTCTGACCACAATTTAAAAACCTCCCACCAAAACATCCGGCTGGTTAGAAAAGAAACAGTCAGTTCAATTCCCAATGTCTAGCAAAGGACCCAACCCCTCGCTGACACTTAGTAGGTCTCTGCTGAACTCAGTAGTACAACAGAAATCAAATTTCCCGAAACATTAGGTTCGAGTTTGGCTGCAGAATCAAAAGGTAGGCTGCCTCTTGTGTTCCCCAAGAAATTCACCCACAGCTATGATTTGGGAATTAGGGATATTTTCTCTTTTACCTTCGAGGTGGTAATCTTCTCGACTTCCAGCGCATAGTCAAGCAGGGGGGTGGCGGGGAAGTGCTGTTTGACATAATCTTTGAGGATCTGCACTCGCATGTCTGGGTTGTTTATCTAGAAAGTAACACAGAGTTACAGAGGAACCCACACTGACACTGCCATTAAGAGACCTGTTGGGGGCTCCTGGGTGGCTCAGTCAGTTAAGGTCCCACTCTTGGTTTCTGCTGAAGTCATGATCTCATGGATCAGGAGTTCAAGCCCCGCCTTGGGCTCAGCACTGACAGTGTAGAACCTGCTTCGGATTCTCTCTCTCTCTCTCTCTGTCTCTCTCCCCCACCGCTCTCAAAGAAATAAACTTAAAAAAATAAAATAAAATAAAGACGTGTTGGTGCTCCTGCCATAGATGGACACAAATATTTATATTTTATCCAGGAGGTGTGTTTCAGGGACCTGACCCGTGTGTCTTGATTCCATGCGGCACAGATTATGACCCTGCTGTTGGGCTTATGGTTTCTAAAGTCCTCTTGAATCTCACTTGAGCCTCAAAACAACCTTTGTGGGTTCTCTCTTTTATGTTACAAACAAGGAACTGAGACCTGGAGATGTTAATTGAGTTCCACAACATGACTCGGTTTAAGCAGCAGGGGGCAGGGGCTCACCTCCTCTCCAACCAAAAGTCTTAGGTTCTAGCCACGAACCATGCTGCCCATGAGTTCAGCGGCCTCAGCCTCCTCCGGCTGTAACAAAGTTCTACAGAGTTCTGAGTTCTTAGACTGGCAAGCACTTATTGGTGTGGGGCAGCGAAGCACCCCTGAAATCTCAAGAAAAGCTTTGGACCTTTTCTGCTAAGAGACCCACGCTACACCATCATCGGTCAGTGGGGCGGGGAAGTGGTTCAGGTGTCAGCCGGCTCCCAACACCAAAGTGACCTCAGCCCCCTGCCCAGCTCCACACAGATCGTACTGCTCCAGTCCACAGCCTCTTTCAGACAGAGCGTCAGACCTGTACCGCCAGACTCAGGCTTTTGGGTTCCTTCCTTTCTGGAGTCCATACTGACCCAGCGTGTCTCTTTGCTAAGGGAGGAGATGACTGTGGCTGCAAAGCCTGGATGGAACATCCCTCAGAACTGAACGCTACCCCTGGTTTCTCATGGAAAGCTGTTTAAGGGCGTTCTGTGTCATAATGGAAAAAGAGCTGCCTGATCTTTGACATCTGTCAACACGGCCAAAGCTTTGCACTTTACGAGTCAAGAGCCTGGGTGTTCCCAACTAAAACAACGCCTCCACCTGCAGGTCGGTCCTTAAGGAGAGCCACAACTTACAGATTTCACTCGGTGACCAATGCCCATAATCAGCTTTCCTTCCTTCTTCATCTTGTTCACAAACTCCATGGGGATAATGCCGCTGTCAAAGGCTTTGCTGAACATCTTGGCAGCTGCATCCAGGGCACCCCCAAACCGGTCCCCCTGTAGGACAAGCAAGCCCATGTGCCCTGAGCTGGAAGAGACTCCCCCCGGCTTCGCAGACCAATCAGCATGCCCTGAACCGCCCCGGCATGGGGTTTTACACGCTGAGGCTCCTTGCAGGACCCGGTGACAGCCAAGTGCATGTCACTAAAACTGCGTGTCCCCTGCGGGTCTCACCTCCCAGGAGGCCAGTACTCACAATAGTGAGCAGCCCCGAGGTGAGGCTGGAAACCAGGTCCTTCCCGGCCCGAGCACAGATGATGGTGTTGTGAGCCCCGGACACAGCTGGCCCGTGATCTGCCGTCACCATGAGGCACATCTCAATGAACTGGCAGGAATACTTGGGCAACCTAGAGGGGGAGGAAAGGGACACCAAGAGGAGGGTCGGAACAGAGGTGACCCGCAGAGCCAAGCTCCTGCTTGCTGAAACACGTCACTCACATTCAAGAAGGGCAGCAACTTCCCATGTCTACTGCTGTATCAAGCAACTCTTGAGGCAAAACCTCCAATTCTTGAGCAGCTCCTAACTTGCTGATAGCAAATACTGCTTTTAATACAGAGTCAACCACCAGGGTTTGACAATCTCTTCTTTAGACAATGGCTTTCAGCATAAGTCACTGCAATAGAATTTAACCTGTACTTGTGGCTTCCTTCTCTGTGCCGGACAGAGAAGTGAGATTCCTGTCCCTTTCCCAGTTTAGGAAAGCCCCAGGTCTCCCGCAGTGTTCAATCTCTCAAGTGATGATCAGGAATGAAGTCTGGGGGCGCCTGGGTGGCTCAGTCGGTTAAGTGTCTGACTTCAGCTCAGGTCTTGGTCTCATGATTTGTGGGTTCGACCCCACGACAGCTCAGAGCCTGGAGCCTGCTTCGATTTCTGTGTCTTCCTCTGTCTCTGCCCCTCCCCCACTCATGCCTGTGCTCTCTCTCTCTTTCACAAAAATGAATAAACCCTTAAAAATTTTAAAAAACAACAACCACAACAAAGTCTGGATATATGGGGATGCAAGAACAGATGGGGAAATCTGCAGAGGTGTTACAACACTGTGAACTTCTGCCAGAAAAGGCCCAAAATAGGGCCAAGATCCATCTCTACAGCTGAGGGCACGACACAAACCAAGACACTGACCTGGCCTGCCCAGTGCCGCCCCAAGCCAGGGCTCTGTGCATTAGGTACTCACTGGCCCCCTTGCCGAGCTGTCCGTCCCGGGGGAGGGCTATGTTTGGGAGTTGCAGAGAAACCAACTTTTTCTAATACTCAGGCTAAGAGGGAGAACCTAAGACAAGGTACTTCATGCCTGTTTAGCAACTCTACCAGGCCTGCACTCTGAGCTACCAGACCCATCCAGACCTTTCTCTCAAGAGTCCTACATTTACTCTCATTTCGTTAAGAGTCCCAAGGACAGGGGCTGATCCAAGATCCCTGGTGAGGTCATCGCTTTCTACTTAGTTGAGACTGGACTTTCTGTCCTTGGAAGACCTAGGAACAACCAGTATTCTCTTCTAGCCTTGCAACGGATCTGTGGCCATAAAGATTAGTGCTGGACATACTCCCCAAGGCTACCCACCCTTATCCCCTCCCTTGTCAGGGGAAAATCCTTAACACTGAGTCACAGATGGCAGGGTCCAGCCATCTTCTGACCTCCACGCCTCACCTTCTCTGGAACCAGAGGAGGCCGAGGACCCCGCCAATGCCCATCTCTTCCTTGAAGACCTCAGTGATGGGCATGCCGGCATAGATGAGCTCCTGTCCTCGCTCGTCACAGATGCTGGTCATGAATGAGGCAGGTTTGCGGATCAAGCCCAGCTCCTAAGCAAAGATGGGGGCAGGGAGAAGCAGCAGGATATGACCACAGAGATTTTTCCAGGACCGCCTCACTGTCTGCGCTGCCAGAACCAAAATGTTCCAGGTACCAACGCTCAAACTCCTCCCAAGAAAGAAGCACAAAAAAACCCTTTCATTGTCTCATTTCAGTCGTAGAAAACAGGAGCGCCATGCGCAATTTCCACCCATAGGCTCGTGTTCACCTCAAAAAGATGTCTCATCAGAAACCAACCCAAGCTCACCTGGCTTAGAAATCCAAGAATGAGGGGCGCCTGGGTGGCTCAGTCGGTTAAGCACCCGACTTCGCTCAGGCCATGATCTCGCGGGTTTGTGGGTTCGAGCCCAGTGTCAGGTTCTGTGCTGACAGCTCAGAGCCTGGAGCTTCCTTCAGATTCTGTGTCTCCCCCTCTCGCTGCCCCTCCCATGCTCATGCTCTGCCTCTCTCTGTCTCTCAATAATAAATAAAAATGTTTAAAAATTTTTTTTAAAAATCCAAGAATGAATCTAAAGGGAAATTTTTCTAGCATTCCACTTTAGCTGCCAAGCCCCCACCAAAACCTAATAAGCAGGCGGCTGTGGAAACAGGGGATCCCCTCAAGATGTCCCACATCCAGGGGAAGGAGTGAGCTGAACTTCCAGCTTCCAGAGTTGGGGTACAACAGGGGCATCATTGCCAACTCGGCATAAGCCCATTTCTCCAATGATCCCCGATCAATTTCCATTAGAAAATGCTTTTCTGCCTTAGTGTTTGTCAGTTTAATGGACATCTGTCTGGATTTTCTTTCTCTAGTTTTATCTATATACGTAGATACATGGAGAATACATCAAGTGTTTTGTGTACAAAGGTTTTTCATAACCATGATATACTGCCCCACAATACCCTGTAATATGCCATTTACTCAATGAATTTGAGCTCCATAAATGTCGGCACATACATAGATCTGGTTCATTTTAACTGCTGTATGATAACGAATCCCATGGCAAAACCACAAGTTAGCTGTTCTTCCCCTGATAACCATCAATCAAGTGGAAAAATCTTGAACATGTTTCTGTGAATGTGTGAGCACTTCCCTGAAATAGCTTTCTAGATATGGAATTGAGCCATCGGGCATGAGCACTTTTTTTTTTTTATTTTTTTTTTGTAATAACCTCTACACCCAACCCGGGGCTCGAACTCACAACTATCAGATCAACAGTCGCACGCTCCACCAACAGAGCCAGGCACCAGGCACCCTGGGTGCCACTGCTCTGAAATCTGATACCACCCAATGGCCTTTCAGAAAGGGTGGTGCCAAGTTCCACACCCACCCCCAAGGAACAAATGCACAGCTTCCTCACACCATACAGACACAACATATTATCAAAGAATTGTTTTCTTCATTGACCCCAAAAGGGGAAAATTGGTAGTACAGCTTTTAATTTGGCTCCTTTTTATAATGAGCGCGACTGCGCATTTTTTCACGTTGAAAGGCCATTTCCTACCCATTTTTATAGTGGTATTTTTAAAGACTGATTGCAGGGGTGCCTGGGTGGCTCAGTCGGTTAAGCATCCGACTTCGGCTCAGGCCATGATCTCACGGGTCGTGGGTTTGAGCCCTGCATCGGGCTCTGTGCTGATAGCTCAGAGCCTAGAGCCTGTCTTCAGATCCTGTCACTCCTTCTCTCTCTGACCCTCCCCTGCTCACGCTTTCTCTCTCTCAAAAATAAATAAAAACATTAAAAAAAAAAAAAAAAGACTGATTTCAGGGGCAGCTGGGTGGCTCAGCTAGTTGGGCGTCTGACATTGGCTCAGGTCACAATCTCACAATTTGTGAGTTCGAGCCCTGCATCAAGCTTGCTGCCGACAGCGCAGACCCCACTTCAGATCTTCTGTTCCCCTCTCTGTCCCTCCCCGCTCCTGCTAATGCTCTCTCTCAAAAATAAGTAAGACATTGAAAATAAATAAATATTAAGTAAATAAAAATAGACCTCAGAGAGTTTTTGTGTACTTCAAACATTTAGACAAGCAGGCAGAGTGGACGCTCTACTTCACCCCGAAGCCCCTCAGCAAGTGCAAACAACTCTAGGAGGCGGTGTCCTGTCCTCAGCTCCCATTTCCAGGCTGGGCCACATGCCTGTGGGACATACGTGCTACCCTTCGCCCTCTTGGGCCCTGCATCTGTGTTACCCGTTGGTCGGACGGGGCCAGCTCATAAGCTCCAGCACACAAGGAGGGGATAGAGTCAAAGAATAATCGTTGTGGGTTTTATTCCCAATTTATGCCCCTGGAGCAGAGCTGCCCTCAGGGTCATGGTTTGGAGGCCAGAGCAGTGATTACAGGGTTGTCCCAGCTAGCAGGGCAGGGCCTGCAGCCAAATCAACTGGAAACCCACCCCCTGAGCTCCCAGTCCTCCTTGCCCATGCTCTCCACGTCACCTACCCTGGCCCAGGAGTAGTCCATTGGCACCGTTGGGGGCGGCACCTCCTGAGCAGGGACGATGACTCCTTTGGCCACAAGATCTTCGTACACAGACCTGAGAGGCGGGACAAGGGGAAGAGAGAAGACATCCATGTGCATTTTATGCTTCTGGGCTCTTCTAAGCCATCCCAGGAACACTCCATCTAACCCCAAAACTCCAGGCCTCCTAGTTCTGCAGCCCCTCCCGGCAATGCCCTACACCAGGTGGATTCCTACAGACTAAATGGGAAACAGGTTCTGGCCAAGACTTCTCCCCACCACCCCCACCCAACCCCACGGGGCTTTATCGAAAGCTGAATCTGGAGGCCAAGGAAGGACAGAGGGGAGGAATGGGAAGACACAATGGGTTAGCCAATGACTGTTTATCAACCAATTAGGGGTGACACCTTCTAAACGTTTCTATGCTCATCTCTTTTTTTTTAAGGGGCAGCCAAGTAGGTAGGCTCAGAAAGCAAACATGTTTTAATAGCAGTCTGGACGCCCTAGAACTGTGTCTACAAACAAAACAAAACAAAAACCGAGAAGCGGGTAAAGGTTTCAGACCATCTGTACGGTTACACTCCACACCTAACACCTCTAACCTAACACTCCAGCACGCTGACACGCTCTGTGGCACCTCTGTGGCACGGCGACTGCTATCCTCGGCAGGGAGGGGAGGAGGGGATCCGGAAAGGGAACGGGAGGCTGGCGTCCTCCCCACGGTCCACTCACTGGATGATTTCTCCGAGTTCATCGAAGCTTGGGGGCACGAACACCCCTGCCTCCTTCAAAGCCTGGTTCTTGGCTACTGCGGTCTCAGAAGCCTGGTGGGCACAAGCTCCAGCGTGGCCAAACTGGACCTGGAAGGCAGCGGGGAACGGCGTTACCCAGCTGGTGAATCCTTCAGGAGGGAGGGCACGAAGGCTCCCATATCAGTACGGATTACAGGCCAGACCCTGTTAAACACTCTACAATGAATCACTTCACTCAAGCCTCAAACAGCCTCACTCAATAGGGACACCAAATGACTCTCAATTTACAGAAGAGGAAACTGAGGTACGGAGAAGTTCAGGCGCTTACTGAGGGTCACCCAGCTGGTGTGCATCGGAGCCAGAACACAAAGCCTGGTGGCCCAAGTCCACCAGCACCACTCAGCTCCCCCTCCCCACATGGCAGGGGTTGAGGGGAGGAGGATGGAGAATGGCGGGTAGTTGTGAACCACCGTGAGCAGTGAAGGGACAGGCGGGCACCCTGAGGCTGAGCTGATCCTCAAAGACAGGCTCTGACTGTACTGCGCGCACTTTGTATAAAATAGGTCCAATAAGACAAAAAAAATTTTGTGTAAAAATACAAATTCCTAGTCTCTTTTTAAAAAGTCACATAGTGGAGGAGCCCCTGGGTGGCTCAGTTCGTTAAGCATCCGACTCTTGGTTTCAGCCCACATCATGATCTCAGTTCGTGAGTTCGAGCCCCACATCGAGTCCTGCACTGCCAGTGCAGAGCCTGCTTGGGATTCTCTCTTTGCCCCCACAGCTTGTACTCGCACTCTCTCTGTCTCTTAAGACAAAGAAATTTTTTAAAATTTAATTGAAAGACAAAAATAAAACACCTTGAGGGCCTGTCCTATTCCTGGGGTGATGAGGGGTGCCCGACCAGAAACAGAAGAGTGAGGTCATTGCCCTCCTGGGGGTGTCCTCAGCATAGTAGGGGTAGGGAGGTGGAGGGCTGGTAATGGAGAGCTGGTTAAGAGAAACAAGGCAGGGGAGAGAGGAATTATTTTTGGCTGCTGAGGCAGAGAGGAGAACAGTCAAGAAGAATCAGGAAGAGCTTCATGGAACAGGTGAATTAAAGATGAACACGAGCATCTGCTAAGACCTGTACGTGCCAGACCTTTTCAATTACTTTCTTACGTGAGCCACAAAACAATCCGGAATCAGCCCCATTTTACAGCTCAAGAAACTGAGGCACGGAAAGGCCAAATGACCTGCCCTGGTCACACAGATCCACCGAGAGCTAATTCTAGCCTGTGAGAGTAGAGGTCACGTGTGAAGGATGGGCATGATTCCATGACCTACCCATTTCCTCTTATTTACTCGGAAAAAAAAATGCACCATTAATGCTTAACAAAATCATATTATAAGCATCTCCTGCACCCTGCTCTTTCTGTAATTTGGTGTAACGTAGTTTCTTTCTGTATCAACATACAAGATCTACCTCATTCTTCTCCTGCCTGCCTGGTTTTCTATCCGATGGCTGCGCGGCAACACAATACCCCCTCCTGGCCAGCACCATCCTGCCATTACAACGTGGCAAGTATCCTTGCACGCACACTGCAATATTTTTGCACGCAGACCCCTATCCTTGCACCCATGCTGAAATATTTTCACACGCAGGGCCCTACGGAAATCTGCAGGAACAGGAACAGAACTGCTGGTTTGAAGAAGGGGTGCATTTTGCAACTGCACAAATACTGCCACTGTGACGTGGGTGTGGAATCTCCGGGAAAGGCAGGCATTCTGGGGAGAAAGAGCAGGGTGGGGGGCTCATTGGTAGGAAGAGTGGAGGGCTTTGGCGTAGGGATTATCACTGTTGCAGGAAGCCTTCCAGCCAACTGTTACCTTCATCCGCACCCAGCACGTACGGCCTCACACTCAGAACCTGCCTCGCTATTGATTGGTGACGGGTGTTTGTCTCCTCAGTTTTGTCATCACCGGATGGGCCATGTTCAAGACAGAGGGGCCTGGCTCGCCACACTCCACAGGGGCCAGGTGACCAGGGAGCGCTTATACTGGAGGCCGGTGACGAGCTGCACTCACTGTTTGCCTCTGGGCACTTTCACGTGCAGCCTCACATTAATGCGTCCAGAACCGTCCAGAACCAACTCAGCTTTCCTCTCCAGCCTCTCCCCGCGCCCCGCCCCAGCAATGCATCTGGGGCTCGAGCTCTCTCTCCTCCGTGTCCCTTTCGCTCAGCAAACTCCTCCTCAGTGCAAGCGTGACCTTCCCTGGGAAGCCATCTCAACTCCTCCAGACAGAAGTGTGCCCTACGCCAAGCAGGGACCCAGAGACTTGTTCTGGCTGCCTTCCCCAACTGGATTTAACCTCCTAGAGAGCAGGACCCTGACCAGACCTTGCAGTAACCAAGCGAGTAATATGTTCATAGGAAGAACCAGCTGCTTTATGAGAGGACCACATGGTTCACCTCAAATGCCCCCTTCGGCTGTCTTGTCCAGGAGTGACCTGTCTCGGCCTTACCTCAGAGGAGAACATGGTGGCACAGGTCCCAATGCACCAGCAGACCACAGGCTTGGTGAGGCGGCCCTCCTTGATGCCCCGACAGATCTTATATTCCTCAGTGCCCCCGATCTGCCAAGCGACAAGAAAGAGCCTGTTAGTTAGTGGAACCCATCCAGAGTTGCCGTGGGCAGCACCGCAGTGGGAAAATCTGTCCCAAATCAGGCAGGGCTCAGAGGCACCAAGAGTCCTGACTGACAACTTGGCTAGAAAATGAAGAGATACTGGCTTTGGTCAAATAATAGCCTGGAAAATTGAGGGGCGCGTGGGTGGCTCAGGTCATGATCTCACAGTTTGTGGGTTTGAGCCCCGCGTCGGGCTCTGTGCTGACAGCTCAGAGCCTGGAGCCTGCTTCTGATTCTGTGTCTCTCTCTCTCTCTGACAGGCCCCCGCTCACGTTCTGTCTCTCTCAAAAATAAATAAACGTTAAAAAAAAGTTAAAAAAAAAATAGCGTGGAAAATTGAGATGGGATGCAAGGAAGAGTTGTAAAAGAGCAGTGGGTACTCTCTGGAGTCCCTGGGACTCCCCGTCCCTGATCTAATCAGGATCAGATCTAATCAGATCTGACCTGCTCAGAGGCATAGGCAAGGACGGGGGTTCTAGGACTCTCCCAAACTAAAAACGTGCACTTCCGGGGCACCTGGGTGGCTCAGTTGGTTAAGCATCCGATTCAGGTGGTTCAGGTCATGATCTCGCAGTTTGTGGATTCAAGCCCTGTGTCGGGCTCTGTGCTGACAGCTTAGAGCCTGGAGCCTGCTTCGGATTCTGTGTCTGCCTCTCTCTGCCCCTCGCTCCCTGATGCTCCATCTCTCTCTCTCTCTCTCTCTCTCTCTCTCTCAAAAATAAATAAACATAAAAAAAAATACACTGTTGGCACTAAAATGTCTTGTGACACCAAGAGGTAAGAACTTTTTCAGGAAAAAACACAGCAGTGTTAACAGTGACAACTTCTAAGCCCCAGAGTGTAGGTAGGGAGCAGGATTACCAGGGACTGTCACTTTAAGTTATATATAACCAGGGGCGCCTGGGTGGCTCAGTCAGTTAAGCATCCGACTCTTGGTTTCAGCTTAGGTTGTGATCTCACAGTCGTGAGTTCGGGCCCCATGTCAGGCTGTGCTCACAGTATGGAGCCTGCTTCAGATCCTCTATCTCTCTCTCTGTCCCTCCCCTGCATGTGCATGTGCTCTCACTCAAAAATAAATAAATGTTAAAAAAAATTAAAAAAAAACAAAAACGGTCAACTGGGTGGCTGAGGTCATGATCCCAGGGTCATGGGATTGAGCTCCATGTTGGGCTCCATGCTGAGCATGAAGCCTGCTTAGGATTCTCTTTCCCTCTGCCCCTCTCCCCCGATCACGATCTCTCTAAAAAAAACCCAAAACTCACCTCTCCAAGCACCACAATCATTTTGACACCTGGCGTGTCCTGGTAACGTAGCACATGATCCATGAATGTTGAGCCCGGGTACCTGGTGAGGGCAGAGAGGACACACGGGGTCAGGGGGCTTCAGGAAATGTGTGTACACGTGTGGGAAGCATGCTTGTCCTAGGAATGCTCTGAGGTTTCTTTGTGAGTGTGGTGTCCAGTGAAGGCCCAGAGATGCCTCAAGAATAATGGGGGCGGAGTGGTAAGTAAATGAGGGACAAGGGAAGAGAAGGAGGGGAGAGAAGGTTTGCTTGGCAGTAAGAGATGCCTGGACAGCACATGTTTAAGGGGTTTAAAATATGGCTGCAGGGCGCCTGGGTGGCTCGGTCGGTTGAGCGTCTGACCCTTGATTCCGGCTCAGGTCATGATCCTGGGGTCAAGCCCCATGTCAGCTTTGAGCGTGAAGACTACTTAAGATTCTCTCTCTCCCTCTCCCCCTCTGCCCCTCTCTCCTACTCGCATGTTCTCCCTAAAATAATACATAAAATACGGCTGCAAATTCTTTTAACAAGGTAGAACCTCGTGCCTCTCTTGAATATGGGTCAATTCAGACTTAACACTTAGCTTCTAATAAATAAAATGTGACAGGAGTGAGTCTAGGACAGTGACATCCACGGCAGGCTTATAAAAAAGAGTAGTTTCTGTCTGGCACTCTGTCCTGACTTGCTCAATCTGTGCGATCCTTGCCATTGTGTCCTGAGGACATTAAGCAGACTGTGGAGAAGCCCACAGGGAAGAGCCACCTTGCGAGCCCTATGGATGAGCCATGTCCAGCCTCAGGCCAGCCTGCAGCATTGCCGACACCTCGCACCCCAGTGCAAGCCACCCCTCCCCCAAGCCGGAAGTGCCTACTGAGCTGCCCTGAGTCCTGACCCACGTAAACTGTAAGGACAGAGGTGGGGTTTTCTTACTGCTGTTTTAAATTTTCATTCTGGGGGGGTGGGGGATGGGGGGAGTTCGATCCCATGGCGCTGGGATGGGCTCGGGGATGACCCGAGCTGAGATCAAGAGTCGGACACTCAAATCAACTGTCCAGGTGTCCCACAAATATTTTATTATAGTTTGAAGCCACTTGGTTTGCATGATTTTTTTTTTAAACACAGCAATAGATAATATAGTATGCCAAGTGATGTCCCAGGATTGGCAGCTACTGCTAGGTCTATATATAGATCTATAAATACAAGACCCTTGAGCAACATGGGCATTAGGAACGCTAACCCCCCCCACAACATGCGTCGGAAAAATCCAAGTATAACTTCCGACTCCCCAAAAACTTAATAGCCTATTCTTTTTTTTAATGTTTGTTTATTTTTGAGAGAGAGACAGAGAGTGAGTGGAGGAAGGGGCAGAAAGAGAGGAAGACACAGAAGCCAAAGCAGGCTCTAGGCTCTGAGCTGTCAGCACAGAGCCTGACACCAGGCCCGAACCTATGAACCATGAGATCATGACCTGAGCCAAAGTTGGACGCTTAACCGACAGAGCCACCCAGGTGCCCCCTAATAGCGTATTCTTTTTTTTTTTTTTTTAAGTTTATTTATTTTTGAGAGAGACAGTGTGAGCAGGGGAGGGACAGAGACACAGGGAGACACAATTGGAAGCAGGCTCCAGGCTCCATGCTGTCAGCACAGAGCCCGACGCGGGGCTTGAACTCGGGAACAGCGAGATCATGACCTGAGCCAAAGTCGGACGCCCAACCGACCTAGCCACCCAGGCGCCCCTAATAGCCCAGAAGGCACCCAGAAGCCTTACTGATAACATAAACACGCAATTAACACATACCTTGTATATTATATGCATTATATACTGTACTCTTACGCTAAAGCAAGCTAGAGAAAAGAAAATGTTATTAACAAAACCATAAGAAGAGAAAATACATTTAGAGTACTGCACTGTATTTATTTTCAAAAATCTGCATATAAGTGGACCCATGTAGGTCAAACCCATGTTGAGAGTCACCTGTATTTTTTATTTTCTCCTGTCACGGGACGTTACAAAAGGATTGTTTAAGGCCAACAATGCTTCTTTGCAGATCTTCAAGAGCATTTTAAATCTTAAGAGGGCAGTGTAACTGCCCAGACCTATTATTTGAGCCGGAGCCCATTGTCAGGGAGCACCAGGGACGAGGGTCCCTGAGGCTATCACCCCCAAGATCTGGGCAAGAGACTTTCCTCAGACAGGAAGTCCATCTGACATGATAGGGGAGAGCCAGGAGATGGACAAGGTAACCGGCTCTCCCAACAGCGTCTGGTCGAGGCAAACAGCAGCAGTAGTAATAATAAATAGCAATGGCTGGGGCACCTGGGTGGCTCAGAAGTTAATTGTCCGACTCTTGATCTTGGCTCAGATCATGATCTCACAGGCTCGTGAGTTGGAGCCTCATGTTGGGTTCTGCATTACAGAGTGAAGCCTGCTTGGGATCCTCTGTCGCCCTCTCTCTTTGTCCCTCCCTCGCTCATGCTCTCTCTCTCTCTCTCTCAAAAATAAATTAAACATTAAAAAAAAAAAGCAATGGCTAATACGTTATGGTATTAAGTACTAGGCATTACTTATATACAATATAATACCCTATTGATGGCCTACCAATTACTATTACTGTTCCCACTAACAAAAACAATGAGTATGCTATTTGTGAAATAATACGAAATATCTCCTTGGTCTCTGGCCTCCCAGTCCCTGATGCAGAGCTCCTAAAATCTTCGTCATCTTCTGAGTCACCGGGGTGCTACAGAGAGCTCCTGAATCCGTTGGAATTTCCTGGGTGACAGGAGTGTCTTGTTCTTACAGGGCAACTTGATAGATGCCTGCAGAGTTCCTGGATGGGGGCTGGTCTCTACAAGACTAAGCCATGGGGCGCCTGGGTGGCTCAGTCGGTTAAGCGTCTGACTTTGGCTCAGGTCATGATCTCGCCGTTTGTGGGTTCGAGCCCCACGTCAGGCTCCACGCTGACAGTTCAGAGCCTAGAGCCTGCTTCAGATTCTGTGTCTCTCTCTCTCTGCCCCTCACCCATTCCCTCTCTCTCTCAAAAATTAATAAACATTAGAAAAAATTTTAGAAGACCAAGACATGATCAGAGTCCTGGAATTTTCAGCCCTACTCACCATTCTTTGGGGAAGGGAGAAGGGCTAGAGATTGAATTAACAATCAATCATCCCTACATGAGAAAGTCTCCACAAAAATCCCTAAAGAAAGGGGTTTGAAAACCCTGGGGGTTGGTGAATACACCAAGGTGCTGGGAGGGTATCATGCCCAGAGGGGGCACAGAAGCCCCATGCGCTGCCCCCTATAAGCTGCCCTATGCATTTCGTCCATCTGGTTGTTCTTCTGGGTTCTATGAGCCATTCTAGCAAATTACCAACCCAAGAAGGGTGGGGAGGGTGCGTGTGCAGGAACCCCCAGTGTATAGCCAGATGCTCAGGAGTACCGGAAGCCCAGACTTATGACTGGCATCTGAAGTGGGGGCAGTCGTGTGGGACTGGGCCCTTCACCTGTGGGATCTGGTGCTAACTCCAGATAGATACTGTCAGAACTGAAATGAACTGTAGGACCCCCAGCTGGTATCTGCAGAGAACTGGAGAATTGCTTGCTATGGGGAAAAGAATCCCAACGTTCGGTGGCCAGAAGTGTGAGTGGGGTCATGGTAGAGAGTAAAAAAACAGTTCTTCCTTTCACTATTACAGACTGCAGTTAACACCTGCTAAGTACGTGCTAGGTGCCAGACCCTGTGTTAGCCACCTTCTAGAAATATGACCTCACTTAATCCTCCTGACAACTCCATGAGGTGGGTGCTATTATTTTACCCATGTGATCTATAAGGATGATAAATCTTCAGGGAAGGCAAGTGACCTGCCCAGAATGCCCACCTGGTAAACAGAGACACTGGGATTTGAACCCCACCAGTCTGGTTTCAGAATTAGTCCTGCCAACCCCTGCACTCCGCTACCTCCCTACAGCCACAACTCAGAGACAGCATACAGAATTACCCCCAAGGCACAAATACCTTTGAAAGACACCTTTTCCTGTCTTCTTCTGATACTATGCCCATGTCAGCCCTGAGACAGGGTAGAGATGGCCCGTTTCACGGACTTAACTCAGTGGCAGCAAGCAGAGATTGGAGGATCCCGCTCCCCCATCTCCCAGCCTGCCCCTCCCAGTTGTGAGAGGCCCGCCTTGGCCCAGTTGATCACCTGTCCCCGCCAATGGCCACACCCTCATAGACGCCATCCGTGGTCCGAGAGATGATGTTGTTAAGCTCGTTGGACATGCCCCCAGAACGTGAGACGTAGGCCACGCTGCCAGGGCGGTACAGCTTGGAGGCCAGGATGTTGTCCAGCATCCCACCAGTATTCCCAATCTTAAAGCACCCAGGCTTGATGCCTCCAACCTGCAAGGGCAGAAACAGCAGTCAGGAAGGAAGGGTAAGCTCTGGATTGGTTCCACAGAGCTCAGTCCCTAAGCCCAATACTACCTGCTCAACCCCCTCTGGTCAGGAGGAGGAGAAAAATGTTCCAAGAGAGTTAACACCTACACATTGGGTTTCCGGCTTAAGAATGTCATCTCTCCAGCAAGAGACATTATGCAGAATAAAAGAGAATCTTACTTGTAAAACATGGCTTACTACTGCACATTCAGATATGTACACTCAGGGTTAAGTCACCTTGGCTCTAAAAGGGTGACAGCGCCCATTAAGGTGTGAAACACAGGTGTGTGCTTCTGCTCAAAATCACCCCCTGCGTCTAAGATGAAAGGCCCCTGGCCTGATTTAAAAATATGAGCTTCGGACAAAACTTTAATTCAACCACTAAGTAAAAACAACAACAAAATAGTCACAGAGCAGTGTCTTTCTATGTTGAAGACCTTTGGGCAAATAAAATCCCTAGGTATGTTTTTCTTTGGTTTACGGCTAAAGTAATAAAGATTATGCTATGGTTGTATGAAGGTAGACAAACACAGAAAAATCTCCCAGTTAGCCCCTTAAAACTACAGAAGTGACATGGCCTGGGGAGAGAGTCCTTTAAAGTAGATACGCACAGGGGCGCCTGGGTGGCTCAGTCGGTTGAGCATCCGGCTTCGGCTCAGGTCATGATCTCACGGTTCGTGGGTTTGAGCCCCACGTCGGGCTCTGTGCTGACAGCTAGCTCAGAGCCTGGAGCTTGTCTTAGGATTCTGTGTCTCCCTCTCTCTCTGACCCTCCCCTGCTCGCGCTGTCTCTCTCTCTCTCTCAAAAATAAATAAAAAAACATTAAAAAAATTTTTTAAATAAATAAATAAATAAAGTAGATATGCACTTTCAACAGGTGCTCTCTGAATCTTTTCAACCTAAGAGGGAAACAGAAGAGTCAACAACTTAGCTTTCTATGGGCCCAGAACTTTGTAAGATAGCCTTAAACTTAAAAGACTTAGGGCACCTGGGTGGCTCAGTCGGTTAAGTGTTTGATTTCAGCTGAGGTCATGATCTAACAGTTCGTGAGTTCGAGCCCCGCGTAGGGCTCTGTCCTGACAGCTGGGAGCCTGGAGCCTGCTTCAGATTCTGTGTGTGTGTCTCTCTCAGCCCCCCTCCCCAACTCACACTCGGTCTCTCTCTCAAAAATAAATAAACAGTAACAAAAATATATAGGGTGGCCTGGGTGGCTCAGTTGGGTTAAGCATCTCACTTCAGCTCAGGTCATGATCTCATGGTTCATGGGTTCAAGCCCCGCATCGGGCTCTGTGCTATCGCTGACAGCTCAGAGCCTGGAGCCTGCTTCAGATTCGGTCTCCTTCTCTCTCTGACCCTCCCTGGCTTGCACTCTCTCTCCCTCTCTCTCAAAAATATACATTAAAATTTTTTTAATATAAGTAAAATAAAATAGAATAAAATAAAAAGGGTTTCTGGAAAAGGGCACTCACAGTGGCAGGTCCAATGATGGTCACTCCCTTCTGGTCCGCCTTCTTGATCAGCTTCCTCGTGAGGGCCTCAGGGATGCCTTCAGCTATGATGGCAATGGTCCGGATCTAAAGAACAGTCCCTTCCTGTTAATTCTGTGCCTCGGGTGAAGCAACAAGCCAGCAAGCCTGTACAGGACCAACCTTCCATGCCCCCTTCCAGGCTCTAAGAAGGAAGTTAACAGTATGAACCCCCTTCCTCCCATAGGCCTCTGTTCTTAGCCTCACCACTCCAATCCCCTTCCAAAAAGAGAGGCCTAGACACCCGAAACCAATCTCCACTGGTTAATATCACAGTAACTCAGTAACTGAGCAGGAGCAAATGTTTCTGAAAACCCATGACCATCAAAGTGGCTATATTCTCTCCCATCCAAAACCCCTCAAGACTCAGAGCCACCTGTTCCCCACCTGTCCTGATGCCTGCTCATACAGCAAGTATCTATGGCTTTCTCCACTGTACCCTCTGAGCCTCTGACTCTATGTCCCAGGGCCAGCATGGGACATGAGCTGCTTCCACACTCAGACCAGAGCCTGGGCTGGGGGAGAAAGCCGGGGGTGGGGGGCGGGCAGGAAAGATCGAGAACCATCTCTGTTTGGCTCTCAGAACCAGCAACATTTTTCTGGCTTTGTTGGTCATATGGTCTCTGCAGTAACTACTAAACTTTGCCCATGTAGCATGAAGGCAGCCATGGACAATATGTAAATAAGTGAATATGGCTGTGTTCCAATAAACTTTTATTTATAAAAACAGAGGCCTAAGTTTGACCCTTAAGCTACAGTCTGCTAACCTTTGCTCAAGAATAAAAAAGCAGCTCATTTTCAGCAGGTGTGGTTTTGTTTTTGCTTCACTGAGATGGCAACACAAGTTTACATTCTCCAGGCGTAAGCCGAACTAGGCCAGTCTGGGATCAGACAATAATTTTAAATAGAAGAATCAACAGCTTAATCTATAAAGGTACGTACAAATCAGTAACAAAAAAGACAAATACCTCAAAAGAAAAAAAAGGGAGAGCAAGTCATAAAATATAAATGGTCAACAAATGTTTTTAAAAGCTCATCTTAACGATCAAAGATATGCAAAGTAAGTAGAATGCCTATTACTTGTCAAATAAGTGTTTTTATAACACATTCAAGTGTTGGCCGGGGTACAAGGAAGCAGGCATTCACGGACTAGTGATGCAGTTTATGTCCAGACAGCTTTTCTGGAAAGCACCTGGGCAGGATGGATCAAACAAAGCCTTTCAAATCTGCACGTTCTGATGCAACAGTCTGACCAGTCTAGACATTTGTGCTGGGGAAATATTTAAGGATATATGCAACTGTTCATCTAAGATGCTCACCACAAGACCTGAAAAATCAAAACCGGTGTTGCCAATAAGTAATTATTGATGTAGAAAGAGTAACTGAAAAAAATGGATGATACGACTTAAGTTTTCTCTATAACAAAGATGTATTGACTTCCTAAAGAAATTTGCTTTTGATTCTGTTGTTAGAGCCAGTCCTAGCAGCACAGAGAGGCTCTGGCAGGGGTAGATGGTCCTGAACGGACTCTGTTAGCCTAGGTAAGCAGCCCTGTCCGGCTTGCCCACCCTCAGTTACCACCGTGCCTTCCAAAGATCAACTGTATCCAACCACCTTTAATCGCCAGCCAGTCCCAAGTGCTAAGCCCTTTACCCCAGGCGGCGGTGCCTGGCAGACACCATTCAAGGGCCTTCCCTGCTTCCCCACCCCAGGGCCCAGTGACCTACCTGTGCGTAATTCATGGTCTCGATGGTACTGTCATAGGCTGAGCGGAGAGAGGCAAAGTTGATCAGCACGTCTACTTCTGGGTGCTTCTTCATGGCATCAGCCATGTTCTTGAAGACAGGGATCAGGATCTCCTTGTGACCCCAGTAAAACTTCTGCTTGTGGTCCCCGCTGTAAGAGAGGAGGAGGAGGAGGGGTCAGGACACCCCAAACTGTCAGGGCTGGAGGGGAGGAAGCTGAGGGAGGAGCATCATCTAGAAGGTGGAAAGACAGGGGGCCTCTGCCCTCAAAGAGTTCCAACCTCTGGGGAAAAGATCCCCCAGGAATATAGATCACCCCAGTCTGGCAAGAGGATAATCTTGTGGGCTCCCCCCAGCTCTGTCTTAGTGAGGGAGAAGAGATGAGGAAATCCCACCTGGCAGCCATCTCTAGTTTCCGGCCATGGGGGAACTCACGTGAAAGGGTACACCATGGCGGCCACAGAGGGCTCATCTCGGGAGCAGACGTAGTCAAAGTCCAGCATGCCCTGTACAGCCCGGGTCTGCATGCCCCACACGATGGCCTTCGTGTGGCGGCTGAAGAGGGTGGCACTCTTTCCTGGTGGGCAAAGACACAGCGAGTGCTCCCAGAACACACACCCCCAGGAAACCCACAGGGGCTGCCACACCCCTACATGCCCAGGTTCGCCGGGGAGTGGGGGGCTCATTACCACCACAGAGGAACGTCAAGAGAATGGGGCTGAGAACTTGGGGAAGAGGTGCCTCGTTTTCTCTGGAAAGAAGTGGCAGAGAGAGCTAAGGGGACCTGCCTGGCCGGTAAAGAGCCAGCAATGAACACAGAAAGGACTCCCATGCAGAGAACAGGCCCACAGGCAGAGAGGCCCCACAGGAGAGCCTCACCTTCACAGGAAAGGAATATAATCCGCATTTTGCTTATATGCAACTGAAGGCTTGATAAATTATTCTCAAAGTCACCGAGGAAAAACACTAAGCTCTCCCAATTCTAGTGGCCGCAGGATTTTAAACAACCCAACAATCACCACCTCTAAATCTGGACATAAACCAGCTTGGGTCAGGATCCAAATCCTCATGATCCTAGGTCAGTGTAGGTCCAAGGTAGAGGCTGGCTACGGCCTTATTTCTACCTGAGGTTCTGGCCTAAGCACACTGGCTTCTCAGTACCTCCCCACATTCTCGGAGCTGTCCCTCCTGCCCTCTGCCCACTGGCCCTTTCCGGATCAGAACAATGCTCTTGGCTGGTCCCGCTAGGCAGAAAGGAGACACAAAAGAAAGGGGGAGAAAAGGGTCAGAAATGCTCCCATGACCTGAAGGGAAAGGTTCCTTCATTACCCTGCAAGCAGGTGACCTGACTCTCCCTTCTCTGCAAGTCCCGCTGGAGGAAAGGAGCACCCCAAGGAGGTTCCCAACTCCCCCAGGGAAATCAATGCACTGAGCTCCGTGGCCATCTGGTATTAATTAACCTAGTGTTCTCGTTCAGGCTTTGCTAATCAGGTTCAAGGTCTGATTAAATAAATTTGAGATCAGTCTCCCAGGGCATGTAGGGTTCTCATCCCGACACAGGCTTGATCCTTCCCTCCCAGCTGTAAGCTTCTCATAAAGGAAGCCGCCTGCTGTTCCAAATACCTGGGACTTACTGTCACCAGACCCATCTGGGTTCTCATGAGACTTGGGATCACAGAGCAAAGGAAGCCACCTAATCTGGTTCCCTCACTTCCCAGTCCCAGGAACCTGAAGCTTGGGAGATGCCAAGTGACAGAGATCCTGTCATCTAGCATCAGAGCCAGATTATATACTAATTTAAGATGCAGCTCAATTGTGCAAGGGAGGAAGGGGGGATACAAACCAGGATGTCCCACCACTCCCCACCCTCGGGGGGGGGGGGGACCCGGACGGCCCCAAGTCAGAGTGTGAGCAAGCATGCATACACGCATCTGTCTACCCGAGAGACTACAGAAAGGGGACAGAACCTGGAATCTCTACAAGCCCAACCGTACCTCCGGCATGAAAGGTGCAGAATTAGAGCACAGGGAAGGCTGCCATCCCCAGCCCACCAGCAGCAAGGGCTCTAGAGAACCCTGCTGCAGGGCTAACGCCGCCACCAGCTCCCCTGCTGGCTGCACCACCCGTCCTCCTCTCCCTCTGCAGTCTGGTTCAGGGACTAACAGTAAGATAAGCCCACCCCTTGGGTGGAAGAGCTCTCAGAACTGGAGTAGACCCCTGTTCTCTCGGCACAGGGCCAAGGTCATTCAGGTAACAAAGGATCTCGCCAGAAACCGGAAAAGAGGGATTTAAGGCAGATGGTCAGAGGGCTGCATTCCTGGCCTTTCCAGGGGGATACCTGACCCTGGCCTAGGTGCCCCTTCCCCTCCCCCTTAGCAAGGGATCAAAGGTCATCATCAGAAGTTTTTCCCCCTCCTTGGAGGCAAAATCTCTCATAACTGTGAATGTCAAAAAGTCAAGCAGAAACCCTGATGCTTTGAAGCAATGAAGCTTTAGTCAATAGGCGAACGTGTATTTGCGTGAACGTGCAAGCGAGCACCAGAAATGTCCCTCGTAAGCAGTGACCTCATTCACCAGACCAAACCCAGATCCCCTCTACAGATTTATTGCACACCCATCCAGGCTTCTACCTCTCTCCCTGTCCAGCCTGTCTTCCCCAAACACCCAGAGAAATCTGAGCCCGTCGCTGGCACCGAGAGCTCAGGGATGCAGCAGGCAGTGGTGAGGCTCCGTGGGAAAAGGAAGACGAGACCATGAGACCCAGATGGGAATCGGGAGGGCTGAGGTTGCCCTCCGTGCCCCTGTGCAGCCACCCCCCTCCCGGACTTCAGCGTCCCTGGCTCCCTCCTTCCCAGGATGCCCCTCCCTCCTCAGCAGGCGCCACCCCCACTCTCCAAGGCGGTGGGCCTGACTCTTGCTCCTGCACTCCCCGCCATGTCCTGTCCTGAGTGTAGAGCCAGAGACGCCCGGCCAGAAGAGTGCTGAGTAGGGGTGGCAGTGACTAAGCAGGGGTGGGGAGGCGAGGAAGAGCAAGGACTAGGACTCGGGGGGAAACAAAGCACACAGTAATACTACAACCCGCTAACAAAGCCACACACAGAGCTGGGGCGGGGTAGGGGCATCCTACCTTGCAGGGATCTTGGACTTGGGACTGAATCTGTCAAAGAAAATGACCAAGGTAACTGAGTCACCCGCTGGCAGCTGGAGGCTTTAGAGGGAGAGGGTGGGAAGAGGGAAGGGTCCCACAGACAAGCCTCATAGGGCTGACGCCCTCGCTAGGTAAGTCTCGTCCATTCCACAATAGACAGGAGTGAAGTCGACAGAAAAGAAGAGCGTGCTGATCAGCACAGCAGAAGCAAGAAAGGGAAAAGAGCCAAAGAGGCAGAGAGGGGGCAGGAGGAGCGAGAAGGCTTGGAGCGTGTGCCGAACACCAAAGCCCCCAGGCTGCATTGGAGAGACAACTGGCCCCATCCCCCCCTTATAATGCCAATCCCGTTTGGTCCCCATGAAGCACAGTAAGACGATCGGGTTATCGTAGGGCTGGACCTGTCCTTCTGTGGACAAAGCTGCTGCTTTGGGGACTGCAGGGAAATAGTGTACAATCTTGAGTGCCTGGAGTCAATGTAACTATTTCCCAAAATGCCTCAAGTGCAGACTGCCTGTACCGGGAAGGGGCTGCATTAACCCAGTGCTGAATGACGCCAGCTATCTAACGCTGGCTGCGAGGGCTGGGTGGTGGCAGGGGTCGCGTCTGATGAACCAGAGGACGGGGAGACACAGGAGGCAAACTGTAGATGGGCTGGTAAATGGAGTGTGCTCTTACGGTGGGCTCACAGGAAGGGGGTCGTTGTAGGAGCCCCAGGGGGCGGACAGGAACCGCTGTGCGGGCGATTACTCTGCTGTACCTACTCCTGATCTCCATTTAGAAGTGGAGTCTGGGAGGGGCACCTGCGTGGCTCAGCAGGTCAAGCCTCCGACTTCGGCTCAGGTCATGATCTCATGGTTCATGCGTTCGAGCCCCGCCTTGGGCTCTGTGCTGACAGCACAGAGCCTGAAGTCTGCCTCGGATTATGTGTCTCCCTCTCTCTCTGCCCCTGTCCCACTCATGCTCTGTCTCTCTCTCTCTCTCTCTCAAAAGTAAATAAACATTAAAAAGAAAAAAAGAAAAAAAACAAAGAAAGAAAAGAAGTGGAGTCTGGCAGACCTTGCCACCCCCAGGTATTTCTGTCACCCTGTCTCCTCTGCAGCTTCCCCACCTGCCTCACACACACCCACAGGAAATAAGGGGGCAGAGGGGAAGACAGTGGGGAGCGAGGTGACCCAGGCGCAGCGTGGGGAGCCCACAGGAAGGCTCAGGAAGGCTTGACTCTTCGGTTCCTGTGTCTGTTTGGCCCACGTGCCACGTACACTCTTACAGCACAGTCCAAACCATGTTCCAGCGCCCCGCCAGGGCCCGGAAAGGACAGGCAGACAGACGGTGCCTGGACCTGCTGGCTGCCACTTACCTTGTGGCATGGCAGGCTTGGCCTTCTTTGCGGGTGCCACCTCATCAGCCCTGGACTCAGAAAAAGATGCCGTCCTACTGGGGGCTGGAGTCTGGGATGGGACACGGAGAAAAGGTAAGAGTCACAGGTAGCAACTGGAAAAAAGAACTATTAGCCTTTAAGCTTTGGGTCCTTAAGGCCCCAAAGAAATCAGGAAACAAGAATCATGTACAGCACTATCCTCTACTAAGTGTTTCTAAAGTACTACTCTAACCACCCTCCAGAGATAGGAATTAGTATTGTCCCATGTCACAGAGAAGCAAACTGAGGCTCTGAGAGGGTAAGACACCTGCCATGGTTTCTCCCTCAACAGGATCTGAACTCATTCTGATTTAAAAACCCCTGGTCTCAGGGCACCCGGCTGGCTTAGTCTGTGGAGCATGCGACTCTTGATCTCAGGGTTGTGAGTTCAAGTCCCAAGTTGAGTAAAGAGCTTACTTAAAAAACGAAACGAAACTAAAATAACAAAACCCGGTGGACGTTCCATTACGCTGCCTTGATTGGGCAGAAAAAAAATGCGGCAGAGATATAGAAACCAGCCTGTCTTTCTCCAATGCCCCCAGATGACTAGGGACAGAGGAGACGCACCTGTGTCCTGGATGGGAGGGAGGTAGGAGGGGGCAACAAAGATGACATGGCAGGCTTTAAGGTAGAGGAGAGGGGGCACCTACCGAGGTACTCCCACTGGCATTGAGGAGGAAGTTTGCAGTGTGGGCCGCTGTGGGTGGCTGGTTGGGGATGGGCCGGTGGCCTAGGGCCATGCCCACAATGGCTGTCATGTGAGTCTCGGTGCCAAAGACATGGATGGGGATCCCAGTAGTCTTCCCTGTGAGGGAAAGAAAAGAATCCATCATTCAAGTCTTCAAATAAGTGTCCAAGTCCACACTGCTCTGCAAGGCCCCCTGCCTGGCATCCAGTGCCTTCTGCACAAGGCCAATTACCCGGGACAGACCAACCATTGTATTTTCACCACCAAACAAATCCTTGTGAAGACCACCTGCTGATAAGAAGAGCAAGAGCTGGCTTTACCGACACCCTGCAGCGCAGCCTCGGGCACTGTCCTGCTGTGGGCAGCGAGACCCTGGCCCTCCCACCCCTCGACCTTGGCGTCCGCCCAGCCTGGCCTCTGTGCCTGAGCTCCCGGGCTCGTTTCCTTGGGGCTCCAGCCCTGCTCCATCCTCTGTGCAGAGCCCTCTGGTCACTCGCCACCTCCTTTTCCATCTCACCTGCCACTTCACTGTACACATCCCTGTCTAACAGCATCTTCTTTTTTTTTTAATATTATTTTTTTAGTGTTTATTTATTTTTGAGAGAGAGAGAAACACAGCACGAGCAGGGGAGGGGCACAGAGAGAGGGAGATACAGAATCTGAAGCCGGCTCCCGGCTCCCGGCTCCACACTGTCAGCACAGAGCCCGACGCGGGGCTTGAACTCATGAGCTGTGAGATCATGACCTGAGCCGAAGTCAGACACTCAACCGACCGAGCCACCCAGGCACCCCTGACAGCATCTTCTCTTAATAATTGTTTACTTAATTAATGTTCTGTGAGTTTAATGGCCGGACCGTGACTAATATTCACCGTGCTGTCCCGAGGGCTGGCCCCATGGCAGGCACCCGGCTGTAGTGAAAACGAGGACCTGGCATCCCTTTAGGTGATTTAGGCAGGTTCCTATTTGCCACAGATACCAGATTTGCAAAAATGGGATGACGGAAAGCTTTTGCCCCTCTAATCAAAGGGCACGGCACACATCTGTCGCCCCTCCGACACTTCACGCGCATCCCTGTTCCCCACAGAAGTGCTCCTAGGAACGAGCTCTGCACTTTACGCAAGACCAGAGCTGCTGGTGACGAAGTTCACGTGTCTCAGGCTTCATGAGATCAACTTAGCAAGACACACTTTTTAGTCCAGACTGAGATGAAATCCTCAGCTTCTGGAAAGCTCTAAACATGAAGTCTCACGAACCTACTGGACATACTCAAAACTACAGAAAGGGAAAAGGAAACCGAAATGGATGCCACCACCCTCTAGCTCCTCATCTTAGCGAGGGACAATGCTCTCTCGCTCTACCAATTACCTGGCCTTCCCCACTTCTCTCCCACAGCCCAAGCAATCTCCACCCTCCTGCCCCTGAGCCCGCATTCCACCCAGCAGCCCAAACAGCCCTTCTAACCCAAAAGCAAGTTGTGCCACTAACTCAAAGTCTTCCAGAGGCTGCCAGCCCAGGGTCACAGCCAAGTGCTCCCCCGCACCTGAACCAGCCTCACAGAACTCCCACTGCCTCCCAGCCTTACCTGCCAACACCGGGCCCTCGCCCCCTGGGCCCTGCCTGCTGGTCCTGCACACTAGCACGCTCCCATCCAGGGCCTTGGAACTGGCCCTTCCCTCTGCAGACACCACTGAGTGCTCCCTCCTCTCCTCCAGGTCACTGCTCAAACGTCACCATTTTGGTGGGGTATTCACCGATCACCCCATTAAAACTGGCACTGTCCCCTCCCACACGTTATCCCTTTATTCAGCTTTGTTTGCCCTCATGGCACCTAGCGCCACCTGACATTACTGTCAATGTTCTCAATAGCACAAGGGCTTGTTGTCGATCACACGTGCAGCTGTAACCACAGTGCTCGGCACAGAGCCCGCACAGAGCGGGTGTCCCGCAAATATTTGTTAAATGAACAGCGGAATGGAAATGCTTTACGAGCCGTTGTGAAGTTCAGGTCGGGCTCTGCATCAGAGGAGCCTGCAGACTGGAAAAAGAAGCAAGTGTCCAAAGTGTCTGACGACCACCCTCTTACAGGAGTCCCAGGGACGCAGGCCACCACAGAGCACAGGGGAGAGAAAAGGTCACCATCTTACCGACTTCTCCCATCACCCGCAAGCCCTCCTGATAGTTGGGGCCGCCTCTTCGGACGAAGATCGTGACTTCGTGCTCTTTCAGGGGACCCTGGTAATCTCGAATTGCTCTCACAATGCCCTGGAAGCAGGAAGGGACGACAGACATGTGACTAAAATAAAGCAGTTATTTACAATCATGATGAATAAATATCCCAGGTGTACCTGACAAGGGGTGCTTCTCACGAAGAAGCATGGCGGGCCTGGCAGTCAAGAATTTCACCCATGTGGACCAGACTCCGCACAAGCAACCGAAAGGCCCAGGACACACGGTCACTGGTGATGGTGCTGAGGTAGCAGTTGGGAGTACCTGGGAGTCACACCCCCCAATACGCGGGGTGCCGTCTCCAGTCATTCTTGGTATCTCTTATTGCAGCCTGGGGTCGGGGAGACATCTAGACCAGGGTCCTATACAAGGGTTCTCAGAAGAATCAGGACACAGCCCACTTAAACATCAAAGTCCTGCTAAAGCTTCCTCCAGCAATTTCGGAGAACAGCCCTTGCCACGGGTATCAACTCCGGAAACAATTTGGGAGAATGAACAGGTGTGCACCAGTTGTGGTCTCTCCTGAGTCAGAAGTCTAATTTCTGTCACCAAAGGCATGCTGCCCAGTTCCTGCTCCAGGCGTCACCGCCCTTATCGACAGGGCCGCCTTTATTATAGGGTTGCTCAGAAGTTAAAATAAAGCTGCCAAGGTTGACCTGTTTCAGATTGGTCTGTTGAGTCAGGAGGGCCAATTAGAGAGACTGTTTTGGGCAAGACTGATGAGGCCTGGTTCCCCACTTGTTGAGAGCTCAGACTTTCAAGGCAGACATTTATCCATCATTCTCAAATATACACTAACAGAAGGAACACTCACTGAGCGTCGGACAGTACAGAATAAGAAATGGCCTCCTGGGGCGCCTGGGTGGCTCAGTTGTTGTTAAGTGGCCAACTTCCGCTCAGGTCATGATCTCCCGGTTCGGAGTTTGAGCCCCGTGTCGGGCTCTGTGCTGACAGCTCAGAGCCTGGAGCCTGTCTTCAGATTCTGTATGTCCCTCTCTCTCTGACCCTCCCCTGCTTGCACACTCTCTCTGTCTCTCAAAAATAAATTTAAAAAAAAAAGAAAAAAAAAAGAAAAAAAAAGAAAAAGAAACGGCCTCCTGAGGTGGCTCCTCGGTGGGGTTAGCTCTGTCGCCCGTCCTGACCAGCAGTCACACTCAGAACTATGTGCCCACGCCCCTGACCTGTGCCCAGGGACCAGGCTGACAGGCCTCGGCTGGATGAGCAAGAGCCTCCCAGATCATCGACCCAGTTTCCTCATTCTGACCTTTTGGAGAAGACCCAAATCTATCCCAGCGTCTTCTGCGTCCCCAACAAAGGACCCTGGGACAAGAGCCCCTACTCAGCTGGGTAAGCCATGGAAACCTACTTCTGCCTCAAACCTTGCTTGCAGAAACCTCGCTTCCGGGTTTCTCCCAAACCCCCCATTCCCCAGAGACTTGCACGGTCGCCTGTGGCTGGTTACCTTGAATGTGGCGGCCACATTGGTGAAGTTGGCAATGCTGCCTCCAATGATGAGGATCTTGCCTGTGTTTGGAGTCAGAGAAGGTCAAAAACGGGTTAGAAAAGTAGACGCAGACATCCTACCAGAAATCCAAAGGAGGGAGTTCTCTCTTCTCTAAGCAAGGGTGCCCCAACTGTTAGGAGGTATCAGGGCAGAGGCTGGGTGGGAGCAGGCTGGCCTCTCCTGACATCCGTTCAGTCTTAACCAACTCGGCTCTCCATCACCCACGCCACCGAGCAGGTGGTTAATCCAAACCCACAGAACCTGTACGTCATTCCTGGCTGGCACTGAGAAACCCAGTTTAGTTTCTGGATACCCCTGGTAGGAATCTCTACTGGCCCAAAGGAAGCGGAACTGGTAGGCGTAGCCCCCAAACACTGGAAAGGCGGAAAGGCGAAGCTGGGAATCCCATAGCCCGGATGGTAAGTGTAGAAGTGGGCCACTAAGAACTGAGTTTCTAGAAGTAAGAGCACACTGCTACCTCCTCCCTTGCACCTGCTCATAGGGCTTTACGTACATAGCGCTTCCTTGCCTCCCCAGAGCCCCCATCTGACAGAGTCCACACTGCCCATTGTACAGTCAGAGAAACAGCGTTCCAGAAGCTAAATGACTAACCCCAGGCCGCAAAGGAACAGGACCATAACCCCAGTGCCTCCTCGCCCAAAGCTGTTCCCACTGCGGCACAACGGTCCATCCTAGGGAAGGAGCGTGTGTCTCACCATCTGGGTGCTTCTCCCGGGTCATGAGGGAGAGGATCGTCTTGGCATAGTCATAGGTCTGCTGCTCGCTGGGGGCGCCCGAGTACTCCCCATAGTTTGCCAGCTCATTGACACCCCCTAGGTCACAGATGGTATCACTGTCAGAGAGACAAGGAAGTCAGTGCTGGTTCGGACTCTAGAGGCTGAGAGTGGCAGGCTGGGGCCGATGAGGACACGCAGATGCCCCCAAAGCCCTGTAGTCGGCCTGTGGAACCAACTTCTCAGCCCTCAGATCCTCAAGGGCCACAGAAGTCACACTTGAAGGTGAACTGCATAGCATTAGGCTCTCCCGGGCAGCGGTCTCTGCCAGTCCCGGGCCACAGTGGGGCCGTGGATCGACAACAGCAAGTAAAAGGAACAAAGAGCACCTCCCAACACAAAGAAAAATCACATATTCCAGGAGTCCCTGCCTGGAGAAGTAAAATGGTTGCAACTAGAAGAGAGCCCAGCCAGGCATGGAAGGGAACGTGGCGTATTACTGCCTAGAAACGAGCAGATGTCTACCAGGCTTTAAGAGAAAACCCACCATTGCTGCAAAGAGTATGGAAGGCGATCCCAGTATTCTTATAAACTGTTGAGAGTATGAATACTTATACAGGCATTACAACAGCTGGAAGGACACACAGCACCGTGCTCACTGTGGTGACCAACTGGCAGGAGGGATGCGGAAACAGCCCAGCAGTGCTTACTTTTGGGTTCTTTTCTGCATTGATTGTATCTCTGCAGGAAGCACATATCACTAACTATAAAGATTTTAAAAAATAAAAATAAACAAGGGGCTCCTGGGTGGCTCAGTCGCTTAAGTGTCTGACTCTTGATTTCAGCTCAGGTCAGGATGTCACGTTTCGTGGGATCGAGCCCCACACTGGGCTCTGTGCTGACAGCGCACAGCCTGCTTGGGATTCTAGCTCTCCCTCTCTCTCTGCCCTTCCCTTGCTCACACACTCACTCACTATCTCTCAAAGCAAATAAGTAAACTTTAAAAAAAAAAAAAAAAAAAGGAGGGGCGTCTGGGTGGCTCATTCAGTTAGGTGTCCAACTTCGGCTCAGTTCATGATCTCGCAGTTCATGAGTTTGAGCCCCGCATCAGGCTCTGTGCTGACAGCTCGGCTTCGGATTCTGCGTCTCCCTCTCTCTTCCCCTCCCCTGCTTATGCTCACTTGCTCGCTCGCTCGCTCTTGCTCTCTCTCTCTCTCAAAAATAAACATTAAAAAAAACCTTAAAAAAAGTTGCAGGAGACAGCATACAGGGCAGTCTTTTACCAGAGCCCGTGCTTTACGCCCAGGGGAGAAAATGAAGACCCCCCATCCCCACTCCGGGGTAAGGCAATATGATCCAGGTCGTGCACAGGAACTCGGGGTTGGCCCAGCTGCGATCCTTTCAGTAGCCGCTTAGTCACCTGTACACGACAGAGGCACCACCTCCGGCCACCATGGTCCAGATCCTCCCCTTGGGGTTCAGCAAGGTCAGCTTCAGGCTTGCCCCACTTTTGGCATCCAGGTCTGCAATGTAAGCTTCCTAGGGACCAGACAGCAACAGATGGGTCCTGGGGCAACCCTCTTCACTGGGTCCCAGCACCCGGGATCCTGCCCCTTTCCCTGAAGACACATGAAGAAGTCCTCAACCGTCTTAAGAAGATGAGGGAGAGGGGTTGTGCACGGTCCTATGTGCCTGGGACAAAACACGATGATGTCCTCAAGGACCAGAACCACCCATGGCCACAGTTGCTGCCTGGGGACACACTTCCCAACTCCTTTCTCTCTGATCTCAGGTCCCAGACCCTCTGCCCAAGTCCCCCTGGTCTCACTAGGTCACCAGGCTTCTAAACAGCCCCCAAACCCAATGTCTGCCTGCCTGGCTCATCACAGGTCCCCTCTCCCAGCCCAGCCTCCTTCCCTGGCCTGGGTTATGACTCACAGGCCTAATCCTGCTGTGAAGACCTCTCAGATGATGGGGTGGAAAAGAGCAATTAAAATTCTCAGCAAGTGGCCAAGAGAACTACCTTCCCCCGGCAGGATGAGCAAGATCCACTCAGAATTATCAACAAATCAAGTTAAAAGCCCAGGGAGGTTGATTGAGAGAGAAGTCTAAAAGGATTTCTGGCCAGGATTCAGAGGCTTGGCTGACTCCCACCCCCACCTCCTTTGGGGTTTTAAGAAAATTAAATGGTTCTCGACCTTCCTTTCCTGCCAAAGAAACAGCGGGAGAGGGGGGCCCAATCCTCTTCTGAGATTCATCACCCTCCCCCAGGTCCCTGTCACCCTCCATCTCCTCCCCAGAACAGCCAGCCTTACCTCTGGATAAGCCTCCCGCCCGAAGGGAGGAGGGAACTCTATATCACCCCACTTCACTTTGCAGATGTAGTCGGCTGTGGCATCTACCTTGGCCGCCAGGTCAAGGACATAGACACCATCTTTGGTCACAACTGTGAGAAAAGCAGAGGCAATCAGATGCCAGCCCCAGGGAAAGGTGTCCACCATCAACCTCCAAACCCCCCCACAGGCTTCCCCACACACCACCTCCCTGGGGTCCCACCCACACCTAACAACTGCCCAGCTCCACAAGAAACCGGATGGCCCTTCCACACAGCTTTTCCCCCATTAAAAGAAAAATAAACTTTTTTAAGACCACTGCCCTCCCTCCCTCCCTGGCTTATAGGCAATGTGACAGGGATGTCTGTTTTAGTTGCCATGGCAATTTTTAAACATTTTTTGAGAAGCTACACTCCACGCCTTAAATATCTAACCATTCACCCATCCATAGCCCTACCCTTAAAATATAAGGTATCGAGGTACCAGCTGCTGCCGGGAGACCTCCCCTGCCACCAGATGTACATATCTGGGTTTCCTGATGTTGGCCAGGAGAAGCCTTAGTTTTCTGGGGGAGCGGGAAACCATTGGGTACACTGGGTCCCCAGCCAGCAGGATTCATTTACTGCCCATTAACTGGACATCCACCTTCCCTTTACTCCAGGGTCATTTAGCTAATTAAGTTAGCAAACAGCCATCTGGTCCTTTAGAGGGGCTGCATCCCCAGCCGGAATCTGGAATCCGGACTTTGCCCTGAGCAGCCCTGGCCAGAGCCAGCTCACGCCACCTGCCTCCCTCACAGCCTGAGAGGCTTGGACCAAGGTCTTCCCAGCCTTAGGGATCAATGATTGACCAACTCCTGGTGGGAGGGAGGCGGGGGTGCTCCAAGGGCACCACGAACAGGAAAGAAGGGGCTGAATGAGCAGACCAGGGAGCCGGCAGCCCGGATCCTGGCAGAACAGCCTAACCCTCTGCTAGGAATAGCTCCTAAGCAGAGTCAGGTCAAAATCAGGACTTCCCCATCATAGAACAAATTAAGACCAAAGAAAGCTGGAGTTGGTTAAAAAAAGGAATCATCGGGGGCGCCTGGGTGGCTCAGTCGGTTGAGCGTCCGACTTCGGCTCAGGTCATGATCTCGCAGTTCACAGATTCAAGCCCCACGTTGGGCTCTGTGCTGACAGCTCAGAGCCTGGAGCCTGCTTCGTGGATTCTGTGTCTCCCTCTCTCTCTGCCCCTCCCCCACTCGTACTCGGTCTCTCTCTCAAAAAAAAAAAAAATTCAAAAGAGGAATAATCGTTGTCTTCTGAGAGCTCAGAAACAGGAGACTGCACTCCATGAGCCCAGGCATCCCTCTACACACACACACACACACACACACACACACCCTGTACGGCCCTCTACGAGTGGGGGGTCTGGTGTGTCGAACGTCAAGGCCAGGGTTACCCCAGGCACTGCAACCCTGTTATAACTGCCCCTTGCCAAGGCCCACCCCAGCAGAGTCAGTTACCAAGAGGGTTGATCTCGAGGTAGGTGAAGTACAGATCCTCATAGAAATTGAAGAGGCCGGAGATAAAACTGGCCAGAATCCTAGAGGGGGGAGGGAGAGAGGGACGGCCAATCCTCAGGGAGCGGGCCCGGCAGCACGTCCCAAACTACCACCCCCCCCCGCCACACACACACAGCAATCTCTGACAGCTCCTCTTCCCAAAGCCTGCCCTGCCAACCTCTCGCTTCCCTCCGTAAACCTTGCTCCCTGGACTTCTCTCTTCAGCCACTGAGGCGGAAAGGAGCTGTCAGGCATGAAGCCGGAGGTGGGAGCGCCAGACAGACAGGGCCAGTGAGGTGAGGGATGCTAACAGCATATTTCAGTCTGAGCCAGCCTCCTGTCTGGCCCCCGCTCCCCTCCTCGGGACAGGGAGGGGGCAGGGCAGTGGATGCCCACACAGGGAAGACCACCTCACTTTCCCTGCCCTGTGCCCTGTCAGCCCTCCCCACTCCCCCGCTGCCACCTGCTTGCCCTCTCTCTCACTCAACTCTTTCTTGTCTCCAGGAGCGTGGACCAACAGGTGTTTCTTGATGTCCTCAGGATTCAGTTTCTTGTCCACGCCAACGAGCAGTTTCTGGGCTTTGGCATCGACGTCGCCCACGTCCACCCCACCTTCGTGATGGAACAGGACGTAGTCCCCTTCTCGGGTGGCATAGATACAGACGTAGAACTCCTCCGCCTTGCAGGGGAAGAAAGGGGCACCT
This sequence comes from Cryptoprocta ferox, assembly GCA_028646485.1. Classification (NCBI taxonomy): domain Eukaryota; kingdom Metazoa; phylum Chordata; class Mammalia; order Carnivora; family Eupleridae; genus Cryptoprocta; species Cryptoprocta ferox. The sequence goes on from CM053565.1 coordinate 37,524,094, forward strand.
GGGTGGCTCAGTCAGTTAAGCATCTGACTCTTGGTTTTGGCTCAGGTCATGATCTCACGGTTGGTGAGTTTGAGCCCCGAGTCGGGCTCTGAACTGAGGGTGGGAAGCCTGCTTGGGATTCGGTCTCCCTCTCTCTCTCAAAATAAATAAATTAAAAAACTTAAGGGGTGCCTGGGTGGCTCGGTAGGTTAAGCGTCTGACTTCAGCTCAGGTTATGATCTCACGGTTCATGAGCTCAAGCCCCACGTCGGGCTCTCTGCTGACAGCCTGGAGCCTGCTTCATATTCTGTGTCTCCCTCTCTTTCTGCCCCTTCCCTGTTCACACTCTGTCTCTCTCTCTCAAAAAATAAAACACATTAAAAAAAACCCTAGTAGAGAACACTTACCAGGAAAGGCCTGGTCACCAACTTCCACTCGGGGACAAGAGGAGAGCAGGCGCCATTTCCTAGCTGGCTGACAGTCCAGACTCAGCCACTGTGCCCCGATCTGGGGGAGGGTGCCTGCCTTCAAGTCTTTCTCATCCCAGCACTGAGAAGTCCCCTCGGTTACCAGCTCTGAGTCACCCCTGCCACGAACTAAGCCTTTTCCTTCATCTCCGGACTCCCTACTTCATGGCACTCAGACCCTCAGTGCAGCTTCAGAAACTCTGGTCCTTTTGACTTTTCTCCAGCAGCTTGACTTCTCCTTTCGTGATTTTAGAGCTGACAAACACAAAGTAGGGGAGAAGATGCAGCCTGGAGCCACGTCACACATACCTGACTGTGGGGGACAAAGGGTTCGATCAGAAAGTTCTTGAGGAAGCCTCTGGCCTTGCCAACCTACGGAGATTGAGAAAGATAAAGCTTAGATGGGCAGCGTGTCTCATTGCCCAGGGCAGAAGGATTGCCCTCTGCTCCCTCCACCTGGCGGTCCCATCGGAGGCGGGGCTCAGGTACAACCGCCACAACATCTGGCAGAGAGAGATTTTCCAGAACCCAGGGCAGTGGGCTCACAGACCCCTAAGCTGAAGGCGTTTTCATGAGATACCCTCTTTCACCCACTGCCAGCCACACTCTGCAGTGTACTGACCTCACATGTTCTTTCTCTGCATCCTCCGGAGGGTGACAAATGCGCTGGGGGAACAAACGTTGCCCCCAGCCCCCACAACACAGACGTCAGGACTCCTCACCCTCCTGCCGTCAGTCGCCCAAGTGAAAGAGCCCAGACAAATCAAGGCTCTCCGTCCCCGAGCTCAAACAGAGAGACCCAGCCCAGGGACGGAAGTCTAGGCCTGGGGAACAGCAGGAATGGGGCTGGGGGAAGGGATGGAGAGCTTGATGGGGAAAACTTCACACACACTTTCCTGGCCAAGGACAACAGGCCTGCAGAGCTAATCAGTTTGAGTGGGTCCCTGGCGGCTGCCGAAGCGAGACAGCCCTCATCCCAGTGTGTCCCAAAGCCCCCGCCCGCCCGTGTGCGTCACTGCTGAGTCAGGGACCAGACAGCGATCCATCAGAGGTAATGAGCTGCGAGGCTGACACCGTTGCCAGCTCAGATGTCGACGACAGCCCCTCCCAACAGCCAGCTGAGGAGCAAGGAGCCTATGGACCTCCCTGGGGACACCACTCGGCCCCCAGCCCCGCAAGCAAAAAAGGCTAGTCAGGATCCCTCCATCCCCAGGTCCACATACAACTTTAAGAAGTCCTCTTTACTTCAAAAGCCAGAAACGAAGAGCTGATTTGAGAAAGCCCAGGAAGAGAGGAAGACAGCCCCATCGTCATCCTCACCCTACTTCCAGGACAGCCAAGGAAGAGAACAGCTCAGCCCCGGTCACAGTCACCCAAGACGGGACAAAGCCGTGCATGGACAGCACACCCTTCCCGGGTCAGGCCCGTCTCAGCCCAGTCCCCCTCGCCTCTTCTCCAGTCCCGTCCGGGAGGGAAAAGGAGAAGGAGTGCAATTTGATTTCTGAGCCTCTCCTAGCCTCCCTAAGCCACATTTCCCTTCAGCTCTCTCATCTACAGAGCTGACATTAATCACCAAGCCGGGGGAAGCCCAGAACTGAATTTACTCTTCAGTGTTAACAGACTCATCCTAGGCTCTTGGTCCAATAACATCTCTGCCTAAAAGATTCTGCACCTCCCTTCTGCAACTTTTTCTTGCCGGCCCTCTGAGGTATGCACGTCACGACAAGCTGCTGTGCCCTTTCTGGAGACGGAATAGAAAGGATTTCCCAGAACGGGCCTCAGAGTCTCATCTCCGTGATGGGTCTATTAAAGAAATAGACCCTTTCCGGGGCTCAGTCAGTTAAGTGTCTGACTTCAGCTCAGGTCACCATCTCGCTGTTCGAGCCCCACATCGGGCTCCGCACCAACAGTGTGGACCCTGCTTGGGAGTCTCTCTGCCCCTCCCCCACTTGCGGGCCCCCTCTCCTCTAAATAAATAAACAAACAAACAAATAAAACCAACAGACCTTTTCTACCTGGCCATGAACTGTACTGGGGTTACTTTTGCAGCCCGTCTTGCCATTTGCCGGTGGCAGAGCTGGGAGCGAGCACCAAGACTGGCCCTGTCACCAGGCAGCCCTGCCAGACCGGTGCCTTCCCCAGCCTGCAGTGTGGCCGAGTAGGCGGTGAGCCACACAGCTGCTCCTCTGGGGATGACCACACCTGCTTCTGTCACCACAGCACCTCCACCCCAACCTATGCCCATACTCACGGTGGCCTCCTGTCCCAGCCGTGGTTTCAGCCAGGACTTAACGCCTTCCAGAGTGAGGTTGACCCCAACTAGGCCCAGCTTTCCACGCCGTTTGATCAGCTGGTCTGGCTTGACCACCAAGTTCTGGAGCAAGAGGAAAAGGAAAGAAAGGGGAGAGTAAGAGAGTACAGTCTGGGGACCCAAAGTACAGGACGGCCTGCGTGGCTCCCTACCCACCCATCTATTCTTCAGTGTCAATCCCTAGAAGCTTCTCTCTACCTATCCGAGCCTACACCTTTCTTCTGACAACCAGGAATCTGGAGCCATCCGTGCCCCAGATGGGGCCTTGCCAAACACCTGCCATATAAGTGATTCCCTGCCCTCCCTATGTGACATCTTAGCTCCACTAAGCCATGAAGTCCTCAGGATAGGGACCAGCACCTGTGTTCCAAAAGGAAGAACAGGGTGGGCAGAGCCTTGCGGTGACCAAGGACCTTGAGGTCTGGTCAATTCCATCTGAGCCCGTCTACAAGCCCAGCAAGCGGCCCCTAAGCACTGCTCACACGCTCCCAGCCAGGAAACGCACCACCTCCTGAGCCAGCTCCTTTCACGGGCGGGCTACCTCGTGCCGGGAGGGAACTTGCACCCCCCCAGCGCCCGCTGTGGCTCCTAGTCCCCCTCCCCCGGCCCTGCTCAAGAGGTCTATGCCTCCCATCAATGCCCCAGAGGGACCCAGACAGAGGAGCCTCTACTCTGGGCTGGCCGCCGGAGGCCATCAGCCTTTCCACACAAAGTCTGCGCGGCCCACTTCCTCATGGCCCCAACACATCCCTAATAAGTCGCACTTGGGGCGAGTGGAACCCATTGCTTTTATTGAGCACCTACCAAGTGCCAGGTGGCACCCTGAACACTCTCCAGACATCGCTGCTACTCTTTATAGCTCACAGGGTGAATGTCCCGCCCATCTGACAGATGGCAAATCTGCCACTTAAGAGACATAAAACAGCTTGCTCCAGGCCACACGGTTAATCAACAGAGAGCTTCGGTCTGGACTCCAGTTTGTCTCATTCCAAGCCCACGTGCTGTACGCACCCTCCGATAGGGCGCCTCAACACGCAGGGCCTGGAGTCGAACACAAAATCCCGCTCAGCCCACCACATGCTGCCCACTGATGCGGGCGGGCAGTCTGTCACCATGTGACCCACTGGGACCTCTCCACCAGACCCATCCTTCCTCTTCCTCTGACCCCCGGCCAGGAAGAAGGGCCCAGGGAGGGGGGGCTCACCTGGGTGAGCAGCCAGGGATGGTCCTGCAGCAGGTGGGCCCAGTCGGTGTCAGGGGTGACCCGGGCATACTTGAACCGGTTCTGGATGGCTGAGGTGGTGCAGATGTACTTGTAAAGGAGTTCTTTGCCCGTCTGCTCCGAAATCGCCTTGGCCGACATGGCCGCAGAGGGACCTGCTCTACCTGCAGGGGGGAACAGGAGCTGGTGGGCAGGGGCCAGGGAACAGACCCATGTCCGGCTGCCCCCAGATCACAGCACTTCTCAGGAGGGGGAAAGAGGACTGCCCCAGCAGGAGGAAAGGAAGGGAGGCCTCAGTGAGCACTTCTGACAGCAGGGAAGGAGGATCAGGAAATGAAGGGAGAGACAAGATGGTGGAGATAAACAGAGGTGGCATTTTCCCCCGGTCTCTTGGCCTCAACGCCCATCTCTACTTCCTCTCAGCAAACCAGCTCACATTCGTCTTAGAGCAAAAGGCAGCTGGCTGGGAAGACAGGAATACCAGTGGGGTGACCCAGACCCATGTGCTGGTCCCACACAGACACTGACACACACCCTTCGGTTCTGTGAGCTACGGGCGCACAGCCAGAATTGTGCAATCCTGCCCTTACTCTCCCTATGGTTTCGTCTCCTCCACATCCAGACTTACCCATTTCACACTTATACTCACCACGAGGCTGTAGGCCAGGTAAGTGAGTTTACTTAACCTTAACCCCAGGAAGGATCAAACCCTCAAGGAGCAGAGAGTTACCTCAGCATCCATTTTCCCCAGGACACTAGACTCCCACCCCTGAGTTCAGAGCAGACACCGGGCAGGAGAACCATGACCTTCAGCACATCCAACCCGCCCCACTGAGTCACTTAGCTGCTAATTTAGAGCAAAACAGAGGCCTCTCTGGGGACCACCCTGTACTGGTCACTTCTAGCTGAGCCAAACCTGGGGGAGGAGGCAGAGGTCATCCCCAGTCATATGCATACAGACGCTCATCTCGTACAAACCCTGTGAGGTACACTGAGATTCATAATCCTACTTCTTAGATGAGGAATAATAGCTCAGAGGAGCTACAATAACTTGCCCAAAAAGCCAAACAAAGCAGGGGACCCAGGACTTGAACACAAATCCTCTCATTCCTGCTCCCCAGAAAACCCCACACAGGTCAGCCCAAGAGAAAAGACCATTTCTCCCAGGACCACGCCATGCACCCCCTTCACCTCACAGAAGGGTCTGTGATGACAATCTCTTCATCTTCCCTCCCCACTGCTTTGTCCTGACACACCCATTCTCCCACGGGAGCAAGTCGAGGAGAGGAACAGGGGGAGGGGGAGGGAAGGGAAACCAAGTCATTCAAGTTAAGAACTTGGCCTCCTCAGAAAAAGTCACTCCAATCTCTCCCACAGAGATCCAGAACTGAAGTTGCTGGATTTGCTGAGGAGAAAAGTCCGGTTCAAATAAAAGAAGGCAGAGCTGGGGAACTAGCTGGTTTAGACGCACAGGAAGGTGGGGCTCCATCCCCAGCGGAGGGAAGGCCCAAGTTTCCGAGGCCACTCTCCCCCGCCCTCCCAACTGGCCAGGCTGGGGCTTCAGGTTCTAACCCCGGCTTGGCTGGCCCCCTTGGCCTCCCAGCTAGTCCCCGGCTCAGGACAATGGGTGCTTTCAGCCTGGTGTCTGGCCCAAAATGGGGTAGCTGGGAAGGGGCTCAAAAGAGATGTTCCCTTTTCTGGCTTTCCCCTGGGATGACTTCTGGCTCCTCCTCGACAAGTGTTTCCAAAGGTGATGCCTCAACCAGCCCCCGTGTCCCGCTGCCTTCCACCCCCCACCCACTCCAGCTCCATTTCCCAACCTTCTTGACTTCAGACCAGAAAAACTGGTCCTGAAATCAGATGGGTACACCTGCCCCCACCCCCTTCCCAAACAGAGTGCAAGCTAGGGCAGATGAAGCAGGGCAAGGAGGGGACAGCTGCTGATCACCCTCAGCGGCTCAGACACATCCGGCCCCTGCGATCACGAACTCCAGGAGTTTGCTAAGCCTCCGCAAGCAGAGAACAGGGTGACAGACACTACCAGAACAAGCCCCCAAAGCAGACAAAGGAAAACGGTAAGGGAAAAAAAAAACAAAAACGGCTGTTCTGTAGCTGAGAAATCACAACTTTCTTGAGTCCCAGGCAAGGCAAGAGTTCATTTCCACCGGGGGGGGGGGGGGGGGGGGGGGGGCACAATGAGGGGATGATATAGGATAGAACAGATTTGTCAGCTTACCAAAACAAGGTATGCCACCAGAGCACTTTGGCCAGGCAGGCCCTTTCAGGGCCAAGACAGGATTTGTAGGATAGAATAAAAGTGGGGAAAGAATGGCCTCTGCATGAAAGAAGGCTCACAAATCCAGGGAGGGGACTCGGTGGAGAAAATTCACAAAACTAATCATTCAGAGACATCTTGGAAGTCTCTCTACGGCAGCGGCTCTTAACCTATTCGAGGTCTGATTCCTGAGGGCCTGAAGAAAAGCCCCGAAAACCGTGCACATCATTTCCAGATGCTTATGATTATGACCACAGACCGCCAGTTAAGAGCATCTGCTCTAGTGACAATGGGGCTCAAAGTGTATACCAATCTGGGTCTGGGGATCCATTCCCCCCCCCCCAAGTCCTAGGCTGCCTCCCCAGGAACTGAATAGGCTCTCAAACTGGTGATAGGTGGTTTTAGGACAAAGCTAAGACCCTAGGGGTCCGCTCTGGGACCCCAGGCACTGTCACCTAATAACAAGTAAAAGTGGCAGAAATCATGCCAAGAAACCTGAACACACACACACACACACACACACAGACCACCTATCCTATCCTCTCTCCCTCTCTCCCTCTCTCTCTGTTTCTCTCCCCCCTCAAGGGAAGGACTTTATGAGCTGAATGGGGTCTTTTCTGCAGACAGGGTAAGTGACCCAGGATTGAGTTCAGCCACAGCAGCCACTGAGGACTGAAGCAGCCCACAGGGAAGGCTGAATGAAAGCAGACTGTTTCCCAGGAATGTATCCCGGGGACACAGCCAGTGCAGAGGAACCACTGGAGATGCTACTTAGGGTCTCTCTCTCTCCGGAAAAGACAAAGAGCACTCCTTTTTTTAGATCAGTATCCACAGGATTAGTTTTTGTGTTTTGTGTGTGGTGTTTTTGTGTTTTCTTGGTTTTGTCGTTGTTGTTTGGTTTGTTGTTGTTTTGTTGTTGTTTTTTGAGAGGACAAGCAATTCCTGGAGTAAAGGGGAGAGGCAGAATTCTGTGAGGGTCCCCTTACTGCAGCAAGCGTAAAGTCAGAATGGGGATGGAGACACCAGCTGCCTGGTTTCCAAGGGCTCCTCCTGTGCTCTTGGCCCAAGCCTTGTAAGTTCTCTAAGAGATAAAAATCACCACCCTCGCCCAGGGTAGCTGGGTCTACCAGCTTTTCCTCACCCAGTATTTCAGAAATTCAAGGACCTGAGCTGGCTGAAAGACAGACCAAAGTTCAGGGGTGGAAGGAGTGGGCTGGCTGGCCAAACTGGTGCCATGCACTGCTCATCCCCGCTATCCAAAATCCTCCTGCCAGGAAGACCTCAGGGGACCACCCAATGGCAGAACTCCCTCGGTACTGCACGGTATCTGCCAAGGTTGGAGAGGGCAGCAGGCGCTGGGTCTGGCCCTCTGCCAGGCCCTCCAGGAGGGCGGCGGCAGCATCCTCAGGCTTCTCCAGGACCTTGCCGTGGCCAGGCTCGGCATAGGCGTCAGCGCCAGGGGTAGGGAGGGAGACGGACACACCCGGGCCATCTGTCGCTTAGAGGCTGGGTCCGACGGCACCTCCTGAGCGAGGAGGGTCCTTCCCGCGCCGCTGCTCCACAGCCTGGTCCTTGCGGGCGAGACCAGGCCTCGGGCACCATGGGGCAGCCCGGCCCCGCGTGGCCCGCCAAGGCTACGCGGCCGGCTCGCTCCCTCCACTTTCGGCGCGGGACTCCGTCGCTTCTTCACAAAAAAAGAGAAGAAGTGCCGGGGCCCGGGGAGGAGTGGAGCGAGTGGCCACCACTCTACTTCCCGTCCCCCGCATCTGGTCGGGAGACCCGGATGGGGACAAGAGCGGGGGACGGGGGGGGGGGCACTAAAGCCCGAAGAGGCTCCAGGACTGGCCCCGGTCGGGATCAGGGGGGCCTGGTTGGTGCAAATGCAATTTGGCGGAAGGAAAAGAAGCCAGGGCGGCGGCACACCCTGTGCAAACTCCCAGAAACTGGTATGTGGGAGAGTGGGGGTGGGGTGGTCGACACGCGGCCACCTGCCGCGGTTCCGAACGAAGGCTAACCTAAAGCGAAGACCCCCCCCAAAACTTCCAAGCAGGAGCAGGGAGGACGCGTGAGCACCAAGCCGGCGCCGCGGAAAGCGGTTCCGGGTTGGGGGAGGGAGGCGGGAAGCTCCTCGGGCTGGTGGAGTCCCCCACGCGAAAGCAGCCGCCCGCCACTCACCTTTCTCCGAAAGCCGGTGCGCAGCGCTCCCACGGCAGGCCCCGCCGCGCCGCCCAGTGCCCGGAGCGCTCCAACCTCCAGCAGCCGCCCGGGATCAGGCTTTTGTCCGGGCCCCTGCGGACTTCTCCCCGCCCCCATCGGCACACGGCGCGAGCGGCCCCGCGATTGGTCACACGCGTTCCCTAGCCTGAGCGCCAAGGCTCCTCCGAATTTGCTGCCCGATATAGCTCCGCCCCCGGAGGCGGGAAGGAGGGGCTGCTGGGACTTGAAGTCCAGCTGGCGCGTCAGTCAGGAGGGCTGGCGGGCGCCGCCTCTCCCGAGCTGGTAGGGCCGGGGCGGGGCCTGGGCGGGGCCGTGGGCGGGGCCTCGGGTGGGGAGATGGGCCGAGCTACGCTGGGAGGAGAACGGACCGGGCGGGGGGCCGTGGCCTGATCACTTAGGGGCTGGGCCGACCGCAGCTCGGAAGGGAGCGGTCGCGGGGGGGGGTGGTTGGCAGAACAGGCTGTTGCACAGTTTTACGGACCTGGAGTTTCCTGCTCTTCCCCTGGGAGAAACTAAAGTCCGCATCCCGACTACCTAAAATTGGTCACACTGAACCCAGTTGCTTAGACCCCCGCTTTATACGTAGCGGTGGCAGATTGCTTTTGCATTTGCACGTGGGCCCTCTCCATTGAGCCGGTGGGGCTGGACTGAGAGATCAGATAGACCTACCAATGTGGGATAGGGGCGGGGGATGGGGTGAGCGGGTGGGGCTGGGTGGGTGCCAGTCATACCGCTTTGCGTCCCACTCACCTCACCTCCACGCGGAGCTGAGACTTCAATGAGAGATTCTAGCTGGGGCCATCTCTGCAGGTCTCCTTTCCCTTACCCACCATCCCAAGCTTCCACACTAGAATGAATGAACTGTTGCCTCCCCCTTCTCCATTGCCTGTGAAGACAGGCTATTTTCCAAACCAAAAACTGGGATGCCTGGTCTGACAGGTGCTGGCGAAGTAGGTGGGGCAGAATATTTGAAATCAGGGAGTCCTGGAAACCAGGACATATATTTGCTGCTCCAACATTCTGGAGCTTTCACCCCAGTCCTGTAGGTCTCAGGAGCAGCTCTGGGACCCCAACAGCTACTTAGGTAGCTCCAGGAAGGAGAATCAATGGAGCACTGACCAACTCAGGTGACGGGGTCAGCCCAGTATGCAAGAGAATCACTCATGCCTGAGCCTCTGCACTGGGTCATACTGACACACTGCAACAATGTTGCAACAGTCTTTTGGACCAGAAATGTCAGAAGCCCTTCTTTCTCCAATCCAGTTTTAGCCAGGAATGGGGCAACTAAAGTCGCTGCCCATGCCAGAACCAAGTTGTGGTCACTTTCTGGTTGCTTCCCTCCCAATGGTCCTTTTCAAAGAACAACTCCTCACCTCTCTCCTGTTGGTCCTAGAGATCGACCAACAATCAATCTATGGATTGAGCTCCCACCCTATCAAGAAAATCCTCAAAGAGTACAAATCTCAGAGAAATGTCACCTTCGGTAGGTAAAGAAAACATCTCCTATGAGGGGCCCCTCGGTGGCTCAGTCTGTTAAGCATCCAACTTCCGCTTAGGTCGTGATCTCGCGGTTCAGGGGTTCAAGCCTCACGTTGGACTCTGTGCTGACAGCTCAGAGCCTTGAGCCTGCTTCAGATTCTGTGTCTCCCTCTCTCTCTGCTCCTCCCTCACTCACGCTCTGTCTCTGTCTCTCTCTCAAAAATAAATAAACATTGAAAAAAAGAAAGAAAGAAAGAAAGAAAACATCTCCTGGCCTTGGGGGACAGAAACTCCAGGTTTTCAGGAGCTAGCAGGAAGAGTGTAGTCAGGTGCAGCGATTATCCCTCAGGTTAGAAAGTTACAACTCATCCAGAAACAGTCATCCAGTAGAACATAAACTGTAACAAAATGTTCATCAATTTGGCAATATTGATAAAAATTTTAAATGCACATTCTTTTGTCCTAGTAATCCCATTAAGAACAAATTATCTTTCACATATACCTGCATATGTACGTGAAGATGAAGCTCTTTGTTTTCTTCACTGCTGTGTCTCCAGCACGTTGAGTAGGGCCTGGTACATAGTAAATGCTCAATAAATACTTGCTGAGTGATTAAGTCCCCCATATAGGTATTGCTGGGCCCAGGTGGGGGCAACAAGAAAGGAACTGTCCAGGGAGTGAGGGGAGGAGGGGTGCTGGCCCGAGGGTCCATGAGCCAGCCAAGCACTGGGATTTTTCAGTTCTCTGAGTGGTTCAGTGCTAGGTCTTTCCCCACAGCCTCCAACCTCCCCAGGAAAAACTCTCTCATTACTCCACCATGTTCCCACAGAGGCTCTTCTGCTCTGAATTGGTCAATTCACAAACGGTGAGATCATGATCTGAGCTGAGGAGTTGGATCCTTAACTAACTAAGCCACCCAGGTGCCTCTGTTTTTGCCACTTGAATCACCTCTCTCCTCTTCTAGATGGGGCTGGAAGAGAAGTCCATGCCCACCTTGACACAGAAGGATATGGGCACCATCGCCGTTCCCGTGTTTCAGGCATGCCACAACAGTTTCAGTAGCCTTAGACTATCCAGTGGCTCCCTCCTAGATTTTAATCCACTTTAGCTAATATTCATTGAGCACCTACTATGTGAAAGGCATGCGTGCTAATGCAGACTCTTCACAACAACCCCTTGAGCTAAGCGTCATCATCATTTTGCCGATGAACAACTGACCCTCTGCTGCCAGATCCCTTGCCCTGTCCACTACCACCTGCTGCAGGTGAGGAAGAGGGAAAAGAAATCATATCCAGTGAGTCTCCCCAACCTGGCTAGAAGCTCCTCAAGACCCAGACCGTGCCTTTTTCTTTTTGGCATCCCCAGGGCCTAGCGTGGTGCTAGGCACGCATTGGGCACTCACTATATACATGACTGAATAAATGCTGGAAAGAAATGTGAAGGAAGAAAGGAAATTGTAGAAGGTCAGGGGAGGAGGGAGGAGATGCAGCCAGGATAGGGGTCTACCTGAGTGTGCACTTCTAAATTGCGACAACCGGAGACAGGGGCTCAGAGCAGAGGCCCATCATGACCCACCCTGTGAAGAACCAGGGAGATTCTCATTCCAGCAACATTCACTCTTTGCCCAGCACTGACCAGTCTCTAATTGGAGACAAGGACCAAGAGCCGATGTATCCTGAGGAAGCTCCCCAAGGAGTTATGGCCAGAGCCAACTTCTGTGCTCAGGAAACATTCTCCAGCCAGCCCACCCAGCTCCTGTCTGGCCTCTTCCCAGAGTCACCCCCCAACTCTGTCCTCCCCTGTCTCAAAAACTGTCACTGCCTCATGCTCACCAGGTGTGTTCCTCTGAAATTGCCTCCTCTTTTGGGGGACACTCCTCCGCTTTACCACTTCTTATCCCAAAGCAAAACCGACACAGCCCCTCCCACACACACATCACTTAACCTTGACTTTCACTTGACATCTTTAACTTCATCTCTGAATGAACTCATTATTTTTGTTTCTTGTCTCTCTTTGCCATGCTCTGTGCTTGGAAATTCTCTCAAGGGCAGGCAGGAAGGAGCAGGAGTCATGGGGATGCCTAGATGGCTCAGTCAGTTAAGTGTCTGACTTCAGCTCAGGTGGTAATCTCACTTCTCATCTCATCAGAACCAAAAGAGACCTCAGAAATCCCCTAGTCCAATCCTCTTATTTTACAAAGGAAGTGCAGGGGAAACTGAGGCCCAAGGAGATAACCATAGTGCAGATAGGAGGGCAGATGGATGCAATCACTTCGGAAACCATTTGGCATTATCTCATAAAACTGGAGAGTCACACACGCAAAGACCATACAGCTCCACTCCTAGGTACGTGCCCAGGAGAATCTCATCTACACACATGTGTCAGGAGATATTTGGGAGATTGTCCCAAAATTGGACAGTGCCCAAATTTCCTTCAACAGTTGAATGGTTGGATGGGTTGTGATATACTCATGGAAGGAAAAACTTGACAGCAAGAGAAAATGGCTTGCTGTGGCTTGCTGCAAGAAAATGGCTTGCAGCCACATGCAACAAAATGGCTTGTTGCAAGAAAATGGCTTGCAGCCACATGCAACAACATGAATGGATCTCAAAAACATAATGTTGAGCAAAAGAAAGTGGAACAGGAAAAGTGTATATAGAGTATGATTCCATTTACATAGAGTTAAAAAAGACAAACCTAAATTATATTATTTGGAATGGATACACAAAGGTGGGGAAACTACCAAGACAAGGAAGGAGATGATTAGCACCAAAAATTGGATCCAAGTTCTTTTATTCAATACATATTTACTGAATACCTGCAGTGTACCAGGTACTGTTCTAGGGACTGGGGCACCAATGAGTGAAATAAGCAAAGATGTTCAGCCTCGTGTAGCTCACGTTTCGTCAGGGGGAACAGCAATGAACAAGGGCAAGTAGGTTGCAGTTTTAAATAGGGTAGTAGGCGGAAGCCTCTTTACAAAGGAGAAATTTGAACAAATGCATGAAGGAGGGGAAGGGGTCAGTTAAGTGACTAGGAGGGAGCTTTGCAAATCAATTCCAAGTCAGTTGGGGCTGAGAGAACACCCAGAGCCCTACGAAGAAGCGTGTCTGCTATTTTCCTGTTCAAGGACCTGTAAAGAGACCACGTGTGACACAGGGAGTGATGGAGAGAGTAGCTTTTATTCAGAATGAAATGGGGGACCATTGTAGGGTTTTGAACAGAGAGTGACAGGATCTGACTTGCGTTTTAAAAGAAATATATATATGTGTATACATATATATATATATGGGGCACCTGGGTGGCTCAGTTGGTTAAGCATCCAACTTCAGCTCAGGTCATGATCTCATGGTTTGTGGGTTCGAGGCTCTGCACTAGGCAACTCAGAGCCTGGTGCCTGCTTTGGATTCTGTGTCTCCCTCTCTCTCTCTCTCCCCCTCCCCTGCTTGTACTCTCGCTCTCTCTCAAAAATAAAATAAATATTTAAAAAATAAAAGGAATATATATTTTTAATAGGACAACTTTGTTTTTTTACATCCTTTTTTTTTTTTTAAAGTAAGCTTTATGCCCAACATGGAGCTTGGACTCATGACCCCAACATCAAGAGTCACATAGACTACCCACTAAGCCAATCAGGTGCCCCTTAAAGGAATATTCTAATGGGTATGCTAGGAAGGAAAGGGACAAAAGTAAAAAAAAAAAAAAGAGAGAGAGAAAGAGATCTAGTTAAAAGGATATTGCAGTAGCGGTGCCTGGGTAGCTCGGTGGTTGGGCAACTGACTTCGGCTCAGGTCATGATCTAACGGTTGTCCGTTGAGTTTGAGCCCCAGGACGGGCTCTGTGCTGGCAGCTCAGAGCCTGGAGCCTGCTTCAGATTCTGTGTCTCCCTCTCTCTCTGCCCTTCTCCCACTCATGCTCTGTCTGTCTCTCTCTGTCTCTCAAAAATGAATAAACGTTAGAAAAAAAAAAGGATATTGCAGTAATTCTGGAGGGAGCTCGTGTGGGCTCACACCAGGGCAGTAACCAGGAAGGTGGTGGTTACCTGGGGAGGGGCTAGTGCAGGGATGAGATTGTGATAAGGACAGGCCTCACAAGGTGCCCACTGTTGGCAATGTTTCTTGACTTGCGTGACTTGCAATGTTTCTTGACTTGCGTACAAGGGAGTTGGTTTTATAATTACCTAATAAACTGTGTAAGTATATTTTATGTATGTTTTTGTACTTGTGTTATATTTCACAATAGAAGGAGAGGTAAAGGGAGAAAAAGGAGATATAAAGAGGTAACATAAGGAGCCCAGCTAATAAATGGCTGGGACATATTGGGAACAAATTCCAGTGCTTTTTACCCTAACCGATCCATGTGCTCGCTTCGGCAGCACATACACCCTAACCGATCCAACCTAAGGCTTGGGCCCCAGCCCAGATCACCTATTTGCTGGTGCTGTGACTTCTAGCAAACCCTGTCACCTCTCTCAGCCTCATTGTTCCATCTGTGAACCAGGAAAATAGTGCCTGGTTCCATCCTTCATCTGGGTGCTGTCAAGATCACCACGAGCTTTGTAATCTGCCCAAAGGGCCCATTATTATTGCTATTTAACTGTGCTTTTGAAAAAATGGCTTTATTGATACATGATTGATGTACAATAAATTATTCATATTTAAAGCATACAACTGGGGCACCTGGGTGGCTCAGTCAGTTAAGCGTCTGACTTCGACTCAGGTCATGGTCTCACGGTTCGTGGGTTTGAGCCCCGCATCAGGCTCTGTGCTGACAGCTCAGAGCCTGGAGCCTGCTTCAGATTCTGTGTCTCCCTCTCTCTCTGCCCCTCCCCCACTCATGCTCTATTTCTATCTCAGTAATAAATAAAAACACAAAAAACATAAAAATAAAAAATAAAAGATACATATATTTAAAAAAATAATAAAGCGTACAACTTGATGAGTTTTAACACAGGTATACACTGTGAAAACATTGCCATGATAAGCTAACACACATATCCTTCATCCCCCCCCCCCGCCCCGCAAAAGGCTAATTGTACTCCTTTGTCCTCTATCCCTTCCTGCCCTACGTCCATATTCCAAGGAGGCACGCTTTTCTTTTGGGCAATGTACATTAAGTATGTATTTTCTAGAATTTTTTAAATGTTTTTTATTTATTTATTTTTGAGAGAGAGAGAGAGAAAGAGAGAGAGACAAAGACAGCGTGAGCAGGGGAGGGCCAGAGAGAGAGGGAGATACAGAATCCGAAGACAGGCTCAAGGCTCTGAGCTAACAGAGGCTAACGCGGGGCTCGAACCCACAAACCGTGATATCATGACCTGAGCCAAAGTTGGATGCTTAACTAACTGAGCCACCCAGGTGCCCCTATTTTCTAGAATTTTTTAAGAGAGAGAGAGAGGTAGAGTGCGTACATGTGTGCATTTGAGTGGGAGAGTGGCAGAGGGAGAAAGACAGAGAATCTCAAGCAGGCTCCACACTCAGCGTGGAGCCCGATGCAGGGTTTCATCTCACAAATGTGAGATCATGACCTGAGCCAAAATCAAGAGTTGGAGGCTTAACTGATGAAGCCACGCAGGTGCCCCTGTATTTTCTAGAATTTTATGTAAATGGAATAATATAGTCTTTTTCATCTGCATTCTTTCACTCAGCATTATTATTTTGACATTTATTCATATTTATATGTATCACTAGTTCTTTCCTTTTTATTGCTGAGTAGTATCCCATTATGTGGTTAAATTATGGTTTTTTGATCCATTTACCTGCTGATGGATGTGTTTCTAGTTTGGGGCTATACAAATAAAGCTGCTATAAATGTTTGTGTATAGCTTTGAATTCCCTTAGATAAATTCTCAAGAATTGAGGAATGGTTCAGTCATAGGGTTAGCATATGTTTAACATTTTAAGAAGCTGCCAGACTGTTTCACAAAGTGATCATGCCATTTTACATTCCTACCAGTGGCGTTTAAGAGTCCAGTTGCTCAACATCCTTGCCAACATCTGATAAAGCCAGTCTTCTATTTTAACCATTCTACAGGTGTATAGTAGTGCCTGGTTGTGGGTTTGTTGTTGTTGTTTGTTTTTGGAGATGAAAATCAGTTTTATTGTTAGAAGTTGGTTGGTAAGCTCTGGAAGAAAAAAATTTCTACCCACAAGCCATGCCAATATCATAAGATCCATTTGTGATGCTACCAGCTATGTTGGCCACTGCCTGGAGCCCAGATGAACACTGTCTATTGACAGTGGACAAAGGCAGTCTCTGGGGTGTCACTCAAAAACTGAGCGATTTGGGCCACGATTGCTCCGGCCCTGAGCTGAAGCACATTTCCCACACAGATATCCCCCAGCTAGGCTGGGCTTAGCTTGATGGCCAGGAAAACCGCGGTCTTGATGGCCAAGAGAAGTTTGTTAGGGGTGATATCCTTGAAGTCGTCGTGGCTTCCTCGGCCAATGGCTGTTAGTCACCCGTGCGAGGCCACCATCACGTCCTCAGGTCCTCTGCGAATACCTGCGGAGCACCACTCCAGCATGACAGGGCCTGTGGCTCCAGCTCTCCACCGGAATTGAATTAGCCAGCAGGGCAGGTGGCCCAGCACCACCTCTGATTGTGGGTTTTTTTTTATGTTTATTACTTTATAAAGATTTTAAATTTATTTATTTATTTTGAGAGAGAGAGTGTGCACACCAGCAGAGGACAGGCAAAGAGAGAGGGAGAAAATTCCAAGCCAGACTTGGGGCTCAATTCCACAGACCATGAGATCATGACCTGAGCTGAAACCAAGAGTCTGATGCTTAACCAACTGAGCCACCCAGGCACCCCGGAAATATATTATTTTTTATCTTGCTATTAAAGACATTCTTTAATTTTTTTAAATCTTTATTTGTTTTTGAGAGACAGAGACAGCGTGTGAGCAGGGGAGGGGCAGGAAGAGAGGGAGACACAGAATCTGAAGCAGGCTCCAGGCTCTGAGCTGTCAGCACAGAGCCCAACGTGGGGCTTGAACTCACAAACTGTGAGATCATGACCTGAGCCAAAGTCAGACGCTAAACCTACCAAGCCACCCAGGCGCCCCTTAAAGACATTCTTAATCACACTTTTATTTTGAGATAATTGTAGATTCATAGGCAGTTGTAAGAAATAATAAAAAGATTCCATGTACACTCTACCCGTTTTCTCCCAATGCTAACACCTTGAAAAACTTGAGTACAATCAATAACACAACATAAAATAGATATGATTCAGTGATCTTACTCGGATACCCCTAGTTTTCCATGTATCCATTTTTGTGTACATGTGTGTAGTTAAGGCCATCTTTTTACTATTTAAACTTGCACAACGATTTATTTAGCTCACACTATGTGCCAGACAGTTGACTTCTGGAAATACAAGGTTATGACAAGGTCCTTGCCTTAATGGAGGTCACAATCTCGTTGGCTCTGGAAGCTGATGTTTGTTTTTGTTTTTTATACTTTTCTAAAAGTTTATTTATTTTTGAGAGAGACCAAGCAGGGCAAGTTAGGGAGGGGCAGAGAGAGGGAGAGAGAGAGAGAATCCCAAGCAGGCTCTGCACTGCCAGCATGGAGCCGGATACAGGGCTGGAACCCAAGAACAGTGAGATCACAACATGAGTTGAAACCGAGTCAGACACTCAACCGACGGAGCCTCAGGGGCCCCTGGAGGTTGATGTTTAAAAAGTAATGTCGCAGGGGTACCTGGATGGCTCATCGGTTAAGCCCTGGACTCTTGGTTTTAGTTCAGGTCATGATGTCATGGTTGGGAGATGGAGCCCAGCGTCATAGGGCTCTGTGCTGGCAGTGCAGAGCCTACTCTCTCTCTGCCCGCGAGCACTCTGTCTGTCTCTCAAAATCAACTTAAAAAAAAAAAGGGCGGGGGGCCTGGGTGGCTCAGTCGGTTGAGCGTCCGGCTTCGGCTTAGGTCATGATCTCACGGTTCGTGGGTTCGAGCCCCGCATTGGGCTCTGTGCTGACAGCTAGCTCAGAGCCTGGAGCCTGCTTCAGATTCTGTATCTCCCTCTCTCTCTGACCCTCCCCTGCTCGCGCTGTCCCTCTCTGTCACTAAAAAATAAATAAATAAAATAACATTAAAAAAAAAAAAAAGGAACGTCGCAAAGGCAGATTGTTTGTTGTAACCTGAAATAACCGAGTCTACCTTATTGAGTGAGGCAATGGGGAAAGAAGTCAGGAAAGGCCTCGATCAGAGAGCCTACCCCTACCAGGTGCTCAATAAATGTGTTAACGGCAGGTTCACCCCAACAGTATCTGCCACATTGTCTTTTGCAAATCCTCACATCCTGCATGTGGCTGTACACGGTGCACACATCCTTGCCACGTATGCCTTTCCCTATTTGGAATGCTATCTCCAATCCTCTTCTCACTTTGCTGGCTGTAAATTTTGGACACGATGCAACTTGGGAGGGAACCAACGGAGCATGCAACAGTAAACACTGACCAGCGCAGCGGCTTTGCAGCCACCTTGCAGTCACCAGCCACGCGCCGGTCACGCCCTCGCCCAGGGCGCCGCTGTGCCGGCGCATGCGCACGCCGGAGGTGCTTGTCCCGGGGACTCCCGCCCCTAAGGAGCAAGGGGAGGGGCCGGAAGCACCGCTATGCTTTCCGGTTGCTAAGAGACGGGGTTCCACACGCCACGCACAGGTTCTCTGGCTTCTTTTCCTCCCTTTTTCTGCTTCAGCGTCGCCGCGTCCGGTCACCATGTCGGATCCAGAAACTGAAACCTTGCGAAGCACCTTTCCCTCTTACATGGCGGAGGGCGAGCGGTTGTATCTGTGCGGGGAGTTCTCTAAAGCCGTCCAGAGCTTCAGCAACGTGAGTCGCGCTCTGAATGTGCCAATCCCCCATCACCGCTTCTAATTCCTGGTAACACGGAGGTCCCCATGGTGCCTGGAGGATTCTATTGTTTCTATTATTCACTGTGCCTAATCGACGCTCTACTGTCACTACTGGCGCTGCTTGGCCATTTTCTACCAATTCCCACTTGCCTTCTGCTTGATTGTTAATAACTATTATCTGCGTCAACAGTGACTTCTACTCTTTACTAAATGTTTTGTGACTCACTGGCCTCTTTCAACGGAGCAGCCTTAATTACTCTTGGAGGCTGCATGTCCAGGTGGGGAAATCTCTTGACACACAGTTGCTCACAGAAGATGGTCAGTATATAACTCACATTATACAGAACCTTAGTATGAATTGATCCACCCCACCCTAAGCACAGTAGGACCCTATGACAGAGGTTCTGTTGTTACTCCATTTTACCAACGAGGAAACTCGTTGATTGAGAGTTTGATTGAGATAGAGAAGTTGATTACATGCCCGAGATCACTGAGCTGGCAAGAGAAAGATTCAAACTCAGGCAGTCAGATTCCAGTGCTAGATACTAACCACCGTACATATTCCCTCGCAAGTAAGCTGTTAGATGTCCTTACCACAATTTCTTTTACAACCAATCCTTATTCCAGAGAGAGTGGTAGGATAGCCCTCTCAGCAGTCCCAAGACTCCCACTAAAGTCAAGCTTTCTCCACCGCTGCCCAAAGGCTTTTGTCCCTTTGGATCACCAACCACACTTTAAAACCGGAACTGGTTGGCCAGATGGGTCAAGGATTGAATTCAGGAGGCCTGCCCCCACCCAGTCTCCTCTTTCTGGATCACATTCCATCCTAGAGAAGCTCAGGCAGAGAGAAAACAACACCCTTAGGGAAAATAGCTTTGGGTGAGAGGTAACCTTCCTTAAAAACCAGTAGCTACTTCCTCTTCCTTTCTAAGAAAGGTCTTAGAAAGCTGTGAGTACAGTCTGATGCCTCGGGAAGAACAGGACATCAAAGCGCCAACGATGATTTCAAGCAGAAGCGAGGACACCTTACCGTCCAAATTACAGTTTCGGTTTTGTGAGCATTTTCATCTTGATCTTTTGAAATAGTGATTCATTCTCAATAAGCTACTAAAGAAGAGAGAGCTAGGGGAATAGATGCCTCAAGTGGCAGATGTCCTAAAACCCATTTCGTTAGCCTTCGGAACGCTTAGTCTCACAAATATATTTTTGAGTGTCATGCAGCCTTTTGAGGTTTGTGAGTGAATTTGGCATGCGCTAAAAATCCTAAGCTTCTAGCACCTGAGTGGACCGGAGGAATCCGAGACGTTTGGGGAAATTCAGTACATCCACAGGGTGTTATCTCCGTGCATCTCAGCCAGTTGCTTCCACAATAGCTAGTGATTTGACCCTGTTCCAGACAATCAAGGTGGTGGGACGAAGATCAGTGTTGTGCTGATTGTGGTCTGGTCAGATCCAGAGACGTGTTTGCTGGCCGGAGGGGTGCCCTGGAAGTCCTGGCAGGAGGGTTTGGGAGGCCCTTTCCAGTCCCGCTTCTACCTCGTGCTGCCTGGTGCCTGCCAACCTGGGTGGTTCATTTCTTAGGCTCTTCACCTTCAGAATGGAGATAAGAACTGCCTGGTTGCCCGGTCCAAGTGCTTCCTGAGGTTGGGAGAGTTGGAGAAATCCCTGAAGGATGCTGAGGCTTCGCTACAGGGTGACCCGACTTTCTGTAAGGTGACTGTTATGTACGTGTGGGAGGATTCAGGCTAACCAGACTGCCTAGGGTTTGATACCATTTTCTTGCCTTGGGTCACTTAACCTAGCTACCTGCCCCTGTATCCCAACCTCAGTCCTTAACCCAGGACCCTCTGTTCCACCACGCCTAAGTCCCATAAAGCCTTGTCCGTTCACCTCGATTTGACTTCTCTCATTTCAGGGGATTTTACAAAAGGCTGAGACCCTGTACACCATGGGAGACTTTGAGTTTGCCCTGGTGTTCTATCATCGAGGCTACAAGCTGCGGCCTGACCAAGAATTCAAAGTTGGAATTCAGAAAGCCCAGGAAGCCATCAACAACTCAGTAGGGAGTGAGTGACCACTGGACCTATGCCTTTATCCAGGGAGGCTCTTGAATCCTTAGGCTTGGAGGTACAGCAAGAGAGTAGCCAACCAGGCCCGCAGGGAGTCCCACGCTTGGATTTAGTTGCTGCTGATTTTGTTGAAGATTAGGAACTGTCTACTGGAGGACCAGCTCCTGAGCCACTGTGCTCAGCTCTGCAATTTCTGGTTCTCCTCTAAGCGAGATGAGAAGGACGTTCACATTAGGCCTTTGGCCTGGTTTCATAGGGTAGAATGGGATTCTGATCATAGCCTTCCCTAGGCCCTGGCTTCCTCTCTTACCACATCCCCAGACTGGCCTTACCTGTCAGGTTAGCGGCAGCGGGAGGCGGGGAGGAGAGCTTAGTGTCAGGTGAAGGAGGGGGGAGAGCAAGAGTTTGCCTTTTTGGGTGGCAGAGTGTGGAAATGCCTGGAGATGGAGAGCTCCCCCAGTGCTCAGGGACTGCCTTTGTTTGGAAATCTGGCTGTCTTGGCCTTGGGCTGGTGGGGGCTGCCTAGCTCTTAGGAGGCTGTTATTCCTTCCAAACACCCTGTACCATCAACCTGCTGGGCTGGTTCTGAGCCAGTTTTGCTACACCCTCCACCACCCTGCCAAAGGCAGCCATTTCTACATAAAAATAGATGATAGGTCTTGCCTGAGGGCCTGGCAGACCTAAGCCTGACTTCTTTCCTCCCAGGTCCTTCTTCCATTAAGCTGGAGAACAAAGGGAACCTTTCCTTCATGAGCAAGCAGGCTGAGGTAAGGGCCTTGGTTCTGATTCCATATCCCTCCCAAGGAAAAGGCCACATGGGCCTGAGCAGCACAGGTCTCAGTGGCCCTCTTAGCTGGGGGCAGTCAGCTCCTGCCCATCACGGACGGCCATGGGATTCTGCCCCAGCCCTAGAGGCGTCTTGTTCCCAGACCAGATACCCTCCATGGTTCTTGGTCCACAGAGGGCCCTGGAGGAGATATCTGGGATCATAGACTCTGGGACCGTGTCTGGGTACTCTGTGATCCTTGTTGAGGCTCTGTTGGGTGTCGCTCCGTCTTCCCAGAGTATGAAAGCCCAGCAGAAGCCTCATCCCGTGAGACACCTCGTACACCACCCCAAGGCAGAGTCCAAGCGGAAGGGCTCGTTAAAGAGTGAGAAGATTGTCCGCCAGCTCCTGGGCGAGCTCCACGTGGACAAGGAGTATCTGGAGAAGCTCCTTTTGGATGAAGGTTTCAGACACTTTGTTTGCAACAGGGAACTTAGGGCAGAAGATATCTGGGACGGGTGCTTAATGCATGAGCTGGAGACAGCCTGTCGTGTAACATTAGCCGCTGTGCTCCTAAGGACAGGTTTTCCTAGTGTTCTTATTTACAGATGAGGAAATTCAGGTGCAGAAAGGTTAAGTAACTCACCTAAGATGGCACATAGGTAAACGGTGCTTTTGAATCTTAGGACGTCCAGTTTTAGAACCAGTGCTCTTGGCCCTAGGTACCCTGGGCGGGAACACCAGAGATGTGGGTTCGTATATCACCACGGTCCTTGCAGGAGCACCTCCTGAGCCTTCAATTTGTACAAAGGGCAAAGGAATCTAGCTGGGACGTACTAGGAGGGGAATCCTACGATACTAGTACTCGAATGTTCAAAACCTCGTCTGGTCTAATCCCCCCCCACACCTTTTATAGATAAGGAAAGAGAGACCCTGAATGGGGAGTAACTTGTCCAAGGTGACAAGCAAGTTCATGGCAAAGTTGATACCAGAGGCCGGCCTACTAACCCCGGGTCCAGTGCTCTTTCCACCATACTGTGCTACCAGTGGCAGAAAATAGGGCAGAGCCTCGAAATATGGGAGGGTGGGAGTTTCACCATTAGCGGATAAGCCCAAGCGGGGCTCATCCTTGAATCAAATGCCTTTTCTCCAGAACTGACTTCCTGAGGTCACTGACTCCCTGCAGGTCTGTGTTTAGGGAGCAGCTTTGCTCCTGGTACGTCTCTGTAAGAGGCCTGAAAGCTTCCTTCCCTCCAGAGGAGCTTCTGTGGAGGAAGGGGTAGCCTGAGATTTATCCCTAAGAAGCCTTGTAGTTTTGGGGCCAGCTCTAACCTCTAATCACGCAGGTGGGCGGAGCCTGGGCAAGCCCCGCCCCCTAGCTCCCAGCTTGTGCAGACCCGCTGGCCCCTGGGGAATCATTTGGCACTGGCAAGCTGGACCAAGCTGTGCTTTCATACTTAGTTTTCCCAGAGGACACTACCCGAAATAAGGGAAACCTGAGGGTTGGGGTCCTTTCGGAAAGCTATCCACCAGCTGCCCCTTCTGCCAGCTCCTTCTGTCTTGCCCTAAGAGGCCTGTGCACTGAGTTCTTCAGCTCAGAACAGCCCCACAGGGGCCCCCGTAGCAAGGATCCCCAGCCAAGAGGAGGTAGCTCCCTTAGACACCTGTTCCAGTCGGTTTCTCCTCACACCCTTCCCCCCCAGACCTGATCAAAGGCACCATCAAGCAAGGCCTGACCGTGGAGGACCTCGTCATGACAGGCATCAACTACCTGGACAGCCGCAGTAACTTCTGGAGACAGCAGAAGCCCATCTATGCCAGGGAGCGGGACCGGAAGCTGATGCAAGAGAAATGGCTGCGAGACCGCAAACGCCGTCCCTCACAGACAGCCCATTATATCCTCAAGAGCCTCGAGGACATCGACATGTGTGAGTAGCGTTCTCAGACGGGTGAGGCCTCTGCCAGGTAGTGGAAGAGCAGCACAGTGGCCTGAGACCCTGGTTCTGCTGGCCTGTGGATGGTATCTGTGGGGAGGCTGCTCCCACCTTCCTGTCCCCTGTTCCCCTTCCTAGTGCTGAGCAGTGGCAGTGCTGAAGGGAGCCTTCAGAAGGCTGAGAAGGTGCTGAAGAAAGTGCTGGAATGGAACAAAGAGGAGGTACCCAACAAGGATGAGCTGCTTGGAAACTTGTACAGCTGCATAGGGAACGCCCAGATTGAGTTGGGGCAGATGGTCGCAGCCCTGCAGAACCACAGGAAGGATCTGGAGATCGCCAAGGAATAGTGAGTGCCCAGGGAAGGCTGACCAGCTGAGGCCCGGGGACCTGCAAATTGGGGGGGGGCAGGGGGCGTGGCTGGCCTCTTGCCAGGACTGCTGGTGGGTGAGCTCCTAGGACTGAGGCTAAGAGGCAGACCTAGACTGTCGGCTTTTTTTGCCACAAAGAGGAAGGAAGTGGCCCAAAATGCCAGAAAGCTCAGAGGTTTGGCTTTGAGGGTATATTTCTATTCTTTATTTCTTTAAGTTTTTATTTATTTATTCTGAGAGAGAGAGAGAGAGAGAGCTCTTGAGCATGTGTGGGGAAGGGGCAGAGAGAGAGAGAGAGGGACGGAGGGAGGGAGGGAGGAAGAGGGAGGGAATCCCAAGTAGGCTCCATGCTGTCCGTGCAGAGCCAGACTCGGGGCTCTATCTCACGAACTGCAAGATCATGACCTGAGCCGAAATCAAGTTGGTTGCTTAACGGACTGAGCCACCCAGATGCCTCAAAGGTATTTCTGTTCTTAAATCATCTCAACATGCGTACATCAACCCCAGACTCGCCGGATGCTGCTAGCATCAGGAACACAGCAGTGACCCAAAACAAGGGTCATCTCCCTGCAAATGTAAAACAAAAAGTGACATAGCTAATAAATGGTAATTGTGGGACGTGTCATGAAGGACAAGTACAGGGCCCAGTGCTAAGAGGAGTATATTCCGGGAAGATTGGACTGAGCACTGGGGAGCACACTTGGTCTGTGGGAGGCCCCTGAATGAGGCAGATGGAAGCTTGATGCTGGAGAGCACAGAGAATTGCCAGGGGAGGAGTGACCAAGAGGAAGCCAGGCCAAGTGGCAGGGGTCAGGTCGAGCAGGGTCTTGGAAACTGTGGTGCTGACCAAGAGCCCGGGCTCTGGAATCTGCCTGACCTGGGCTTTGGAATTGTACCTCGCAGCCTACACTGCAGCCGTGGGGCCTTGAACAAGGCACTCCCCCTCTCCCAGCCAGGTGTCTTCGTTGGGCACCTCAGTGGTCTTGGCACCCTCAATGGGCGTAACAATAGCCCTTTTGTGATGGGGGGAAGGAAGAAGCCATGCAGAAGTCCATGTAAAGGTCTCAGGACAGTGCCAGGTATCCATAATCATACGAATACCAACTATCCGCTCTTCCCAAGACTTGAAGGCCCCTCTCAAAGGTACCATCACTTTCCAGGCATCCTGGATCTAACCTGTGGAGTCCTCCATGACATTCCCCTGCTCGGTTTCCATTTGCCCACGGTCTGAACCTCTCTCCCACCTCCCATCATCCCATTTCCAGTCGCAGGTCGGGGGCTCGGCTCTCCCTGGCTCCAGCTGCTCCCATGCATCACCTCCAGAGACCTGTGTTTCATCCCCCAACCGTTCTCCCCTGTAGACACATTAGCCTTGGCCCCTCGTTGCCTGTAGGTTCAAACCACCTGCCTTCACTTGGCACCCAAGGCCCCTTGTGAACCCACTTCGACACAGTGCTCCCTGTCACTCCTCCATTTGGGTCAAACCCTGTTTCTTTCTTTTTTTAAATCTTTAATGTTTATTTATTTTTGAGAGAGAAAGAGAGACAGAGACAGTGCACGTGGGGGAGGAGCCGAGAGAGAGGAAGACACAGAACCCGATGCAGGGCCCACAGACTGCAAGACCATGACCTGAGCTGAAGTTGGATGCTCAACTGACTGAGCCACCCAGGCGCCCCTTGGTCAGACCGTATTTCTTGAAGGCTCCTGCCTCCCACCCTCTCCTCACTCACCTGAGCCCCGTGTGCTATCTGTTCCCAGTTCCTTTCTCACTGGCCTTTGCCGTGCTGAGCAGAAGTATCCCATATTGGCCGTTCTGGGAGTAGAAAACAACCCAACAGCTTTGGAGACAGAAGTGATTTTGATTCATAAGCTGTGTGGATTTGATTAAGTTGCTCATCTCCTCAGTTTGCTCGTCTCTGATGAAGGCATAATAATACCGACTCAGAGATTATGAGGATTAAATCAGATATGTATTTACAGTGCCATGGGTCCAGCCATCTCCCTGGCCCTGAAAACTTATCTTTGCTGCTCATCACACCTCCCTCCCGAGCCCCAGACCTGCATAGCCAACCAAATCCAAGGCATTTTCACTTAAAATGTCCCACAGGAATCCCAAATTCAACATGCCCAAAGTGGAACCCCTTATCTTCCTCCCAAACCTTTTGCTCCAGGGTTCTCTGTGACGATGGCACTATTGGCCACTCAGTCCCCAAGAAGGAGCCTAGGCCGCTTTCCAGAGTCCTCCCTCCTCTCCATGCTCACACCCAGCCAGGCTACGCCTTGTCTGGGCCTCCTCCTTCCTATCTCCTAGGTGCTTTTCCATCTCCCTCGCACAGCTCAGTCCAGACCCTCCTCACTTCTAGACTGATTCTTTCAGCCTCATTTCCTGGAGCCCAGCTGGCCCTTCTGTGCCAAACAAGTCCAGTGGTGGGTCGGGATGAAGTTCCAACTCCCAGTTCTGCCTGGCTTGGTCTGCCTTCTTGACCGGACTTGTCCTGGTGCCGATTGACCTAGTTTTCTCCAGGCCCCTGGGCAGCTTGTGCCTCAGCCAGCACCTTGTGGCTCTGTTCCTCCCTTCTCTCCTGCCAGCACTTTATCAACTCCCTCCTTCCCATCCTGCAAATCTTATTTATTAAAAAAAAAGTTTTTTAAGTTTGTTTTGAGAGAGAGAGAGAGCAAGCATGAGTGGGGAAGGGAGAGAGAGCATCAGAAGCAGGCTTTACACACTGTCACCGTGGAGCCCAATGTGGGGCTTGATCTCACGAACCTCAAGATCATGACCTGAGTTGAAATCTGGAATCTGCTGCCTAACTGACTGAGCCACTCAGGCACCCCTATCCCCCACCATCCTTCAAATTTTAAATGTGTGTTTCCCTTCAGGAAAGTTCCATATGTCCCCTGGGTGATATAGAAATCCCCCTTTAATGTTCCCTCTCCACACTCCACGTGGATCTTGTCTCTTCTGTTAGACTGTGGACTTTGGAAGGGACTATCTTATATCCCTTTCTCTTCCCAGCACCTGCCACGTAGTGGGCATGTGATAAATGCATGCCAAGTGGCTAAACAAATAGAGGTGTTCTTTTGATAATGTTAGGCCCTTTCTAAACCCATGAAGGGGCCTCCCGTCTTGTTTGTGAGTTCAGTTTCTCCCTCATTCTAATCAGCCACGTCCTACATTACTCGCTTCGGACACTCTAGGTTGCATGCTTTCTCACTGCTATTGCTATTTCTTGTTGCACAGCATTATGAATAAATTAACATGCTTTCATTCATTCATCACACCACAGCAGAGCACCCTCTCTGGAAGGGGGAGGGCGCCATCGGGGGTGCCGTCAGAGCAGCAGGTGCACAGTGTGGCTGAAGGTCCGAGGAGAGGCAGGTGGGAGCACTGGTGGGAGCTGAGGGGGCCTCGGAGAGGACAGGTCAGCCGAGTGGACGAGGGGAGAGGGAGGAGGGCACCCCAGGCAGAGACAAGTGGCGCGGGGCGGGGCAGGACCTGTGGGGAGTGGCAGTCTAGATCCCAGGCTGCGGAGGACTGAGGGCCAAGGACTAGTGTGTTTTGACACAAGTACTAATGTGAGTATGGTACTTGGTTCAGAGCTCTGTGGCTCTTAGAGCAGAGCTTGGGAGTCCCCTCCTCTTCCCCCACCACCCAGCACCACACTCCCCTCCCTTCCCTGGGGCCATGTTGACCTGTGGCCTTCTGGCCCCTTTTCAATGTATTTACCTACGCATTCCTATACATAAGCACATACCTAGGATTCTCAAAACAAAAGCAACTCATTTTTATGGTTTTTAAAAAGCATGTGTCTTGGAAAGGGTCTCATCCTTGAAATGGCTCCAGAGCAAGGAATTTCAGCACACAGTAATTTCTTTAGCTGTGTCCCTGTGGGCAGACACACAGGATGTTCCATTTTTGTCATCATGCACAGCATGTGGGGGGAGACGAATGGCCTGATGAGATGTGCGTGTCTGAAAGGCAGGCTCTGACACAGTGGGGAGAATGAGTGAGTCCAAGGAGCAAAGTTTCATGGGGGACATGGGAGCCTGCTGGATGGCAGGGCCTTGAGGGGTGAGGAGGAGGGAAAGAGTGGGAGGAGATGCTGGGGGTGGGGGGGGCATGGGAGGAGAGTTTTCTTATGTTCTTTGTTGGGGAGGAATTTTTTAATGGATCAGAGTGTTCATATGGTGGTAATGGTAAAGAACCTATGTAAGGGGAACAATTGTGTTTTTCTTTATGGAACTATCTTAATTTCTTTTCTGTTGTTACAGGAATACTGTAAACAATTTAAACAATGGATAAATGAATAGTTTTCCTCATACTCTCATTTCCCCTGGGTAATCATTGTTAATAGCTAGACTTATATCCTCTCAACTGCTTTTTAAAATGCCCATTAAAATTTTTTTTAATGTTTATTTATTTTTGAGAGAGAGAGAGAGACGCAGAGCAAGCAAGGGAGGGGCAGAGAGAGAGGGAGACATAGAATCCGAAGCAGCTCCAGGCTCTGAGCTGTCAGCACAGAGCCCGAGGCAGGGCTCAAACCCAGGAGCCATAATATCATGACCTGAGCCGAAGTCAGCCACTTAACTGACTGAGCCACCCAGGCGCCCCTAAAAATAGGGTGGCTCAGTCCACGGAGCATGCAATTCTTGACCTCGGGGTTGAGTTCAAGCCCCACGTTGGGTATAGAGATTGCTTGAAAATAAAATCTTTAGGAGCGCCTGGATGACTCAGTCGGTTAAGTATCCGACTCTGGATTTCAGCTCAGTCATGATCTCACGGTTCATGAGTTTGAGCCCCGCGTCGGGCTCTGTGCAACAGTGTGGAGCCTGCTTGGGATTCTCGCCCTCTCTCTCCCTCTCTGTCCTTCCCACGCACGCTTGTGCTCTCTCTCTCTCAAATAAATAAGGCTTATTTTAAAAAAAGAGAAAATCTTAAAAAAAAAATGCCTGCTTTATATTCATTCACTTCGTTGAAACAACACACGCTCATTCTCCTACAGATCTGAAGGGTAGGAGTCCGAAGCCATTGTCACTGGGCCAGAAGCAATGTGTTGGCGGGGCTGTGTTTCCTCCACAGCCTCTGGGGAGAATCTGTTTCCAGCCTTTTCCACCTTCTACACTAGTACTCTGTGCATTGCGTGACTCATCCATGGCTCCTTCCTCCATTGTCAGGCCCGCCGCATGGCATCAAGCCTCAGGCCTGCATGTTTATTTTTGGCACAAACAGAGCAGTAGACATGCCGCCAGCGTGGAGCCTGACTCGGGGCTCGAACTCACGAACTGTGAGATCATGACCTGAGCCGAAATCAAGAGTCAGATGCTTAACCGACTGAGCCACCTGGGTGCCCCCATAATCTGACTTTTTAACTTCATATCTGAGGGACTTTTTTTTTTTTTAATACACAAAAGTTGCCAGCGCGAGGGCACTGGTTTAGCTTGTTTCTAATGCTTACCATTATACAGAGTGCTTTAACGAATACTCTGGTCATGTTACCTTCTCAAGGTAAATTCCTGGAAGGGGAATTGCTTCCTCAAAGGACATGTGGTGAGCTCTTGAGTGATTCTTCTCTAGAAAGAATCCGACGGGGTTCATGCATGGCCACAGGGCACAAGAGGGCCTGTGTGCCACAGCCTTGACTCCTGGGTATCATCCCTCCAAATGGACCCCGAGTCCTTGAGGCCAGAGGCCCTGTCTTTGCTTCTTTTAAATGGCCGACTTCTAGTGAACAACTTATCCTGCTTCTCCCCCACAGTGACCTTCCTGATGCTAAGTCAAGAGCCCTTGACAACATTGGCAGGGTTTTTGCCAGAGTTGGGAAATTCCAGCAAGCCATTGACACGTGAGTGAGCAAGGGCTGCCCCTCTCTTACCCTTGGGCCAGGATGTCCCACCTTCACACCAGACTCCCAGCCTGGGGCCAGCATGCCAGGCAAAGAGGCATCAGAAGACCCGAGTTTGGCTCTGGGCTCTGCTAGGTGACCAGGAGCAAGCGCTTTATAAGCTCTGAGGCTCATTTGTTAAATTAATTGACTGAAATCAGCATCTTCTCGAAATTTCCCAGTGACAAGAATCACCTGGAGCACAGGTATATGAATTACTGGGGTCTCTGCACTGGAAATTCTGATTCTACAGGTCTGGGTTGGAGCCCAGGAATCTGGCTTTAACAAGCACCCCAGATGGTCCTCACCTTGGACTAGTTCAGGAACTATCTGACCTTGGGGACCTCTTCTGAGGCTCTTCTGTGACTCTGTGGGAAGGGAGGCTGAGTTCTCCAGGTGACCCAACCACTGAACTTTTGATGCGCAACCCTGGGCTGACTATCTGCTCCAGTGGGACAACTCGGCCCCAGAGAGACTCAGGAGAGAGCCTGGCCTGCCTGGCGACCAGCCTGCGAGGGGAGGCTCCGCAGGCCCACTTGCTTAGCCCCGAGAGCAGCTGTCCCTCTGGTACCCAGTGCTGGACCAAAATAGACTCGTTCACCGGGACCCTGTCCTCCACTCAACTTGGTTTCCTGAATGGCCCCTGGTGTCTATGTGCCAAAAGATGGAGGAGTTTGAGAGTTCACCCACCCATTTGCATCTTTTTATAAGAAAATGCCTTAGGGGCTTCCAGGTGGCTCCGTGGGTTAAGGGTCAGACTCTTGGTTTCAGCTCAGGTCATGATCTCATGGTCGTGAGTTCATGCCCTGCATTGGACTCTGTACTGGGTGTGAAGCCTACTTTAAAAAAAGAAAATGTTTTATAGTAAACCTGTGTTTATTGTTAAAACACTAATTTGGAAAATGCGGAAAAGTAACAGAAAAACTGCTCAGTCTCACCCCCCAAAGGCAATGACTGAATCTAATCTTGCTCTTATTTTATTGAGGTCTTGTATTTTTTATTCTAATCCTTTCTCTGTATTGGTTTTGTCTTCTGTATATTTAATGAGATTCTTCAATGTTATTTTCATGTTATTTTTAAAGATTTTTTAAAAATATTTTTTATGTTTGAGAGACAGAGACCGAGACAGAGAGCCCACAAGGGGAGGTGCAGAGAGACAGAGAAAGAATCTGAAGCAGGCTCCAGGCTCCAAACTGTCAGCACAGGGCCCGATGTGGGGCTCGAACTCACAAACTGCGAGATCATGACCTGAGCCGAAGTCAGACACCCAACCAACTGAGCCACCCAGGCGCCCTTTAAAATTTTTTAAAAAATGGTTATTCATTTTTGAGAAAGAGAGAGAGAGAGACAGAGCACAAGGTGGGGAGGGGCAGAGAGAGAGAGGGAGACACAGAATCTAAAGCAGGCTTCAGGCTCTGAGCTGTCAGCACAGAGCCCGACGCGGGGCCTTGAGATCATGACCTGAACCAAAGCTGGACACTTAACCGACTGAGCCACCCGGACGCCCCTATGTTATTTCAAATACAAGCTTATAAGCATTATTTCCTATTGTATCAGATTCAATTCCGTAGATGTACCAAAATAGCTTTGTTAAGTTTGAAAATATCTTAATGCTTATTGGCTCCACCCCCGTGTCTGAAAGAGCTGGTAGTTGGAGCACAAGTTCTGTTCTGTCGCCGGGAAGGAGCCCTGGCCACCTGTGGCCAAGTACAAGGTTTGGGTGGAAAGAGCCGACTCTGGTTCTTCACGTTCTCAGGTGGGAGGAGAAGATCCCTCTGGCAAAAACCACGCTGGAGAAGACCTGGCTGTTCCACGAGATCGGCCGCTGCTACTTGGAGCTGGACCAGGCTTGGCAGGCCCAGCATTACGGCGAGAGGTCCCAGCAGTGCGCTGAGGAAGAAGGGGACATCGAGTGGCAGCTGAATGCCAGTGTTCTGGTGGCACAGGCACAAGGTATGGGCACAGAGAGGACTGCCCTACCCTCAGTGTGTCCCTGGCCAGATTCTTTTTTTTTTTTTTTAATGTTTATTTATTTTTGAGAGAGAGAGAGAGAGAGAGAGTGAGCGAGCATGTTTGGGAGGGGCAGAGATGGAGACAGAATCCCAAGCAGGCTCCAGGCTCTGAGCTTTCAGCACAGAGCCCAATGGGGGGCTCGAACTCACGAACCGTGAGAGCATGACCTGAGCCGAAGTCGGACGCTCAGCCGACTGAGCCCCCCGGGTTCCCCTAGCCTGGCCAGATGAATTCTGACTCTGAGGGTAGGCGATAAAACCCTCCGTTTTGACCAGCGTGTGCTCAGTGCTGTCTTTAAGCTAAGCTCAGATAGAGCTTGGGGCACCCTGGAAGCTGGCCCTGCTGTTGAAGGGCTCAGCTGCAGACCGGCATAGCACCGTGCCATCATCAGAAGGGCACCACTTCCCCCAGCCCTGGTGCTCTGTGCACACGCATTCTCACACTCATTCTCACACTCATTCACCACGTGAGCCAATGAGGAAGACGTTATTTTCCTCATTTCTCAGTGAGGGGGGTGGGGAATGAGGCGCTGCCTGGTTCGGCAGCTTGTCCCTGGTCACGGGTCACGTGAGGAGCCTTTACAGAGTGATGGAATGCCGGAGTCTCGCTCCAGCTGGTCCAGGGTTCCCTGAAGGATGGATGGTGTCAGCGAGAGAGGAATGAGAGAGCCACGAGATCCTTTCTGATCACCAGGCAGGCATCTCTGCACTGACTGAGACTCAGCTTTATTTATGGTTAAGTGTAAGGGGCACAGCACAGAAGTGGCATTTGCCTTAGACAATGATTTCTGATGATAAATTTCTTTGGTACGTAAAAATTTCCCAGAACATAGATTTGTAGAAGACTCATGCATAACCTTTATCAATAGTGATTGCCTTGGGTGATTTAGATGCTTATCATATGGGGATGGAAGGTATCTTTAGCATTCAAATACAAGACAATGTTTTTAGCATAGCAATGGCAAAAGCTAGTTCTTTGTGAGCAGGGGTCAATGTCCTGTCTGCTTAAGGGGAAGTATAAGAAAAACAGGTTTATCAGGAAATGCAATGTTTGCTCCCATAATCACAAGAAGTTCACAAGGTGCAATCAGCATATTAGGGACAGAATAAGGGGACAAGTCACTCCTGATACCAATCAACAAGGTGCCTGGGGGGTCGGTGCTTAAGCAAAAACCATTGGGTGGGAGGTAGATATCGGGTCACCATCTGACAGCAGGAGGCCTTGCAAACCCGCCTTAACCTCACAAGGAGTGTTCTCAACTAGTGAGTTCAGAATGGCTCCCAACAATGGAAGTATTCTGAAACTGGGTTGTGGGGATCATTGCACACCTCCATGAAGTTACTAAAAATCACTGACCTGTATCCTTACAAATGGTGCACTTTATAATAATGAAAGTTACATCTCAGTGAAGTTGTAAAAAATAAGTCAGCAAGGGGTCAGGGGTGAGGAGGAGTAGATGAAACAAGATTGGTGATACTTTGATCGTTGTTGAAGCTGGGTGAGTCGTGGGGGCTCATTGTACTTCTCCATCTACTTCGTGTATATTTGACATATTTCATAACACAAAATCGAAAAGGAAACGGGTGCAGGTCATGGGTTAGGAAGCAATGAAGCTGGGACCAGAGCCCAGTGCCCTGCCCCAGCTGAGCCGCTGACTCCCAGTGAGGGAGGAATGCAGCAGGTGCTATATTCGAGGGCATCATCCTTCATTCACTCATACTGCAAATAGTTCCTTTGCACCTTCTAGGCACCAGGTTGGGCCTACAGTAGGGCTGACCATTGATAACCATCTCCTGCCTTCACGTCCGAGGAAAGTCACCTTTAAGCAGAAACCTTAAGGATGAGAAGGCACCAGCTGTTCTGAGAGCTGAGGACAGAGCTTTCCAGCCAAAGGAACAGCATTTAGAAGGTGGAGAGGAGTTTAGCTGATTTAAGAAGCTGAGGGAGACCAGTGTCAGCTGGAGCCCCTGGGAGCCAGGGAGGTCTGGAGAGGGGAGGGTGATGAGGGGCAGATCCACAGAGCCTCATGGGCCTCGTTTACAAATCAGAGATTTTTGGGGCACCTGTGTGGCTCAGTCTGTTAAGCATCTGACTTTAGTTCAGGTCATGATCTCGAAGTTTGTGAGTTCGAGCCTTAGGGGCGAGATGGCCCAGGAATGTGACTGAAAGGCTGGTGCTAGGCAGTGATGCTGCCCGAGGCCTGGGGCTCCTCAGTGACCCTGGGAGCGGCCAGGCAGCCGCATTTTTCACCACACAGTGTCACAGTCTACCTGTGCTGTGCCTCCTCCCTGCTTTCCAGTCAAGCTGAGAGACTTCGAGTCGGCCGTGAGCAACTTTGAGAAGGCCCTGGAGAGAGCGAAGCTGGCCCATAACAACGAGGCGCAGCAAGCCATCATCAGCGTGAGCTGCCCACCCCCCTGGGCCCTGGCCTCAAGAAGGGGGTGGGTGGGCCTCAGCCTGTCAGCCCCTCAGGCCAGTCCACAGGTGTTTATTACCCACCAACTGCAGGCCACATTCTAGGAGGGCTAGTGGCTTTCAAATGCTTGCTACTGTCATCAGTTTATTCAACGACCTGATACACTTATTTCAATTTGTTTAAAGTTTATTAATTTTTAAGAGAGAGTGTGAGTGGGGCAGGGGCAGAGAGAGAGGGAGACAGGATCTGAAGCAGGCTCTGCACGGACAGCAGAGAGCCCAATGCCGGGCTCGAACTTACAAACCGTGAGATCATGACGCGAAATGAAGGCACATGCTTAACTGACTGAGCCACCCAGGTGCCCCTATTTCTATTTGAAATAAACAAGAGGGGGCACCTGGGTGGCTCAGTCAATTAAGCATCTGACTTTGGCTCGGGTCATGATCTCATGGCTCGTGAATTTGAGCCCTGTGTTGGGCTCTGTAACGACAGCTCAGAGCCTGGAGCCTGCTTCAGATTCTCTCTCTCTGCCTCTCTCTCTCTCTCTGCCTCTCTCTCTCTGCTCCTCCCCTGCTCCACTCTGTCTCTCTCTCTCTCTCAAAAATAAACATTAAAATTTTTTAAATTGAAATAAATAGAAACGAAAGCTTTACAAAACATATTTCCCATCACTATGTATTTTGATATTTCCTATTATATTCTCTTCCAGCTTTCATTTAAGGCTGGTTGAAACCTTCTCAATTGATTTTAGGACTTACAGTTTGTAAAATGCTGCCTCCTTCAGGAGACAGCAAGTAATACAGTGTGATAGCCTCACACAGCTAGACCTACCCTGCTCACTCTCATTAAGGCAGCTGCCCACCGCGTGCTATTTAGATTAAAACGCATTAAGAGCAAATAAAATGTAAAATTCAGCTTCTCAGTCACACGAGCCACATTTCAAATGCTCAATAGCCCCATGTGGCTTGCAGGTACCACATAGTGCAGATCTAGAGGATTCTCACGGTGGTGGAAATTTCTGTTGGCTAGTGCTGGCCTAGACCACAAGCTCCAGGAGACAGAGACCAGAGGGGGAGCCAGGAAGCCTGCAGGTGCATCAGGCTTCTGGCCACTGCTCCCAGAGCCGCTCCAGGCAAATGCACACACTCAGTAGGGTCTGTGCAATGGCCTCAATGATGCACAGGCAGTTTGGCATGGTCCCCTGGCCACCCACCTCCCACTGCACCCCTTGGCTGCCCCATCTTGAAATTCCAGAGCTACTACCAGCAGGCACCTGGCTGGACCCCAGTAAGCATCTGCTGGCGTGAATTAAGCAGGACCCCTATCTCAACTCAGGTCTTTTATTTATTTATTTGTTTGTTTATTAATGTTTATTTATTATTGAGAGAGAGCGTGTGCGAGTGGGGTTGGGGCAGAGAGAGGCAGAGGCACAGAATCCGAAGTAGGCTCCCGGCTCCGAGCTGTCAGCACAGAGCCTGATGCGGGGCTCCAACTCGCAAGATTGTGACCTGAGTCAAAGCTGGACACTCCACCCACTGAACCACCCAGGTGCTCCTATCTCAGCTCAGCTCTTGATCTCAGGGTTGTGAGTTCAAGCCCTCAAGTCGGGCTCCATGCTGGGCTTGGAGCTTGCTTAACACAACAACGAGCAGGGCCTGGTCCTTGGGGAGCTTGCCCCCATGGGTAGGAGAGGCCAGACATGATAACTAGGGGCACCACAAGGGGCATGGATGGCCTCAGGGACCAGACTGAAGGTTCAGCAAGCTTTCCGGAAAGGGAGCAGGGACCCTGGGAAATGACAGCCAAGGATGCTGCAGTTGGAGGGGGGCCTCATTTTGGACTTCGAAGGACCAGGGCAGCAGGGTTTGGCTGGGCTGAGAAGAGGTGAGAGCCACGGAGGCACAGGAGGCCATGGGTACTGCGGAGTCTGTGGGAGGGAGACAAGATCCCGGACCTGGGTGCACAGGCTGGCTCACCATGGCAGGAGTAGGACCAGAGGACCCCAGACGGTCAGTGGACCAACTCAGACTTGAAGGGCTGGGAATGGCAGAGGAGAGACCTGCCCCACTTGGTTTTTTTAGGACATGAGCTCATGGTTTGTGAGGACTCTGGTGAGACTACCCCTTTCCTGTCATGGGGAAATTGCTCCCAAGAGATTCCACCACCAGGCAGTCTGTGCCCTCCCTTCACCTATTCTCAGGGCAGCTCAGGCCCATCACACCACCGTCTTCTTCCTCTGTTGGGGGGTCAGCTTCCCAAAGGTGCACCTTGCCCTCCAGAGGAAGAGTGCTCCTTCGCTAAAGCGCTGTGTGTGCCCTCCTGTCACACGCGTGGTCTCTCTCACTTGATGCCCTTCTGCGTGATTGCCCTGCAGACGGAGAGAAATGGATC
Organism: Cryptoprocta ferox; assembly: GCA_028646485.1. NCBI lineage: Eukaryota > Metazoa > Chordata > Mammalia > Carnivora > Eupleridae > Cryptoprocta > Cryptoprocta ferox. Next base: position 37,560,746 of record CM053565.1, read on the forward strand.
GACAGTTCAGTCCAGTAAATATTTGCTGTCCACGAGTTGGCTCTGAGCTGCCCAGCCCAGAGGTGACAGCTGTGGTCCTGGCCGTCAGGAAGCTTGCTGCCAGTGGGAAAGTTAACCCAAAAATCGCTTGTTCCTGACCAGTGCTGCAGGGGCCAGGGGGTCTGGAGTGAGAGAGCCCAGGGCGGGAGGCAGCGCTGGGCTTTCCCAGCCAGGAAGGTCTGGGATTGCCTCAAAGGCAGGGCAGCATTTTGAAAATGAGAGGCACAGGGAAGCGCCCCTTGGGCCCACCCGCTGGTCGGCCCTAGGTGACACCTCAGGAGACAAGGTCTCTGCCTCCTCGCCCTCTGGGACTGGCAGCTCCGGGCGGGAATGTGTACTAGCCGGCAGACCAATGTCCCACTGGACCAGGCCCCACGGTCTTTCCGAGGATGGTTCCCGAGTGCCAGCCCTGCAGCCCCGCCCGTGGTGTGTTTCTGAGTCCCCTCCGTGGCTCGCTGCCTCGCCAACGGGCTTTCCTCTCTACACTGGCTGAAGCCCAAAGAAGCTGTTGGTAAGGAGGTCAAAATGAGCAGAGACCGCTCCCAAGTACACAGCTTAGCCCAAAGGAGATGAAGTCCAAGGTCCCCGCAGTGGCGTATCCCCTACCACTTAGTGTGGGTAATTCCAGCCTCGGGGCAGGCGTCCACAGAGGAGCCAGGGGACCATGGAGGGTGGCCAGGCTGGTGCAGAGCCCCACCTGCTGGGGCTGGGGCCTGGGTGGAGAAAGGGAAGGTGCAGGTTCCAGCAGCAGTTAAGAGAGTTCACAGCTCCGCTCCACCCACAGGCCTTGGATGATGCCAACAAGGGCATCATTGATGAGCTGAAGAAAACGAACTACAGGGAGATGCTGAAAGAAAAGGAAAAGAAAGGTGAGTGCCAGGAGGGAGCTTCAGGATTCTCTGCTGCCTCCTCTCCTGTCCGTCCTCAGCCGCCCTTTCCAGTAGCTCCTCTGGTGCCGGCTTGGCACTGCCCACCGGGCATTCTGGCTGCGGTGCCCCCCGCAGCCCAGCCCTTCCCTGGGGCAGGAGAGGCAGGTGGCCCACTCCATCTCCGGTGGGGTCAGAGCCCACCCTAGAGCCCGCTCCTGTGTTTCTCCAGTTGATTCAATCAGATATTTGTTAAGCACTTGTCATGCGCTGGAGCCCAAAACCCCAGGGGCAAAGCCAGGCGATTTGAGTTGTCAGCAAATGGGCTCCTGCGGGTGAGCCTTGTGGACCGGGGAGGAATCGCTCTTCAGTGGGCACAAGCAGAGAACTCTGGCTATCTCTGGGGAAATCCGGGAAGGCTCCAAAGAGGAAAAACCATCTGCTCCAGGCTCCAAAAGATGCCCGAGGGCTTTATAGGCAGGAGGCGGAAGGGGGAGGGCACGTTGGCAGAATGAAGTAGCTTCCACTCTGGGGGCTCTTCCTGCACACCCGGCACTGGGTCAGGGATGACCTGGCTCAGTCCTCACCACCTCAGGAGGTAGCAACTGTTTTTTGGGGGGGCGGTGGAGGCTGAGTGAGGTTGGGTGACCTGCCTGGGTCACACAGCAGTCTGACTTGGAGCCACACTGCTCTCCCTGCTCTCCAGGCAGGAATGCGAGGCCAGGGGCCAGGTGAGGGCACAGCATTCTGGCCTCCAGGGAGTAAAGAAGCCTTGCCACTCCCCCTCCCCCTCCCAGCTCCAGGAAGGAAGGAATGAGGGAAGAGGAGGTGGCTGGAACCCCAGCCCCACAGCACGAGCGCAGGGGTGGGCCCCAGGAGGATGGGTTGATGAAAGAGACTGTTCTCCATTCAGTGGTTCCTGTGAGCTAGGCCCCCCTCTAAGGGCTTTATATGAGCTGACTCGTCTGATCCCTTCCAGCACACTATGAAATAAGTATTACTGATTTTATGGATGAGGACACAGAGGCAGAAGGGTTCAAGTCCCACAGTGGCTTTCTGTCTCCAGCAGCCTGACCTAGAACCCGTACTTCTACCTAGTCCCTGCCGGCCCCTCTGTGGCGGGGTATCATTCTAGCTGCATCGCTAGAGGCAGCTAGGTCAGGGCTCTGTGTCCCCAGGAGGTCAGAGCCCCCTCCAGGCACCAAGAGTCCTCTCTGACCCAGGCACGGCAGCGGCGGCAGCGGGAAGCTGGGCATGAGGTTTCTGGGCAGCCAGGCAGCCAGGTGACAGCCCTTTATCATGCAGAGCCTGCCATATGGTGGCTGGATCTCCTCCTCGAGGAGGGAATCTGCCTCTGCTCCCACAGACCCTTAGAGCTGCTCTCAGAAGACGCAGGGGCAATGGATGTGAAGTGCTACAGCAGGGAAGGGGCAGATGCTCCTAGCAGCTTCCCATCCCCTTGGCGGGCCACAGCCCAGGGGAAGGTATCCTGAAAACCCCTTGGGAAGGCACTTCCCCCCGGGAACGGCAGGCGGCAGCATTGCATATGTCTTCACGCCAAATGATGGCCTCGTCCCTGCTGTGAGCTTAGGGCCCCTGTAGGCATCTTAAGACACCAGGGGCTTCCAGAAAGAGAATATGGAAGAACTCAGGAGGGGATTGTGATTTTTCTCTGTAGCTCAGAAAACCCTGGGGCAAAGGTCTCTTTGATTGTAAAAATAGCTCTCAGGCTGAACTTCCTACTCACAGTCTGCTCCTGTTTTTTTTTTTAATCTTTTTTTTTTTAACATTTATTTATTTTTGAGAGAGAGAGACAGAGCATGAACAGTGGAGAGGCAGAGAGAAAGAGACACAGAATCGGAAGCAGGCTCCAGGCTCTGAGCTAGCGGTCAGCACAGAGCCTGACGCGGGGCTCGAACCCACAAACCGTGAGATCATGACCTGAGCCGAAGTCGGACGCTCAACCGACTGAGCCACCCAGGCGCCCCAATCAGCTCCTGTTTTGATAGGGAACCTCCCAATAAGTGATGACTGTGCTTCCCAGGGACAAAGAAAACTTTGGAATGAGGGTGCCGGAGAAAAGAACCCCTCTGATTCCCCAGTTCCTGTGTTATTTTTCGTTGGGAAGGAGAATGTGCTCTGAGGGCAGACTGTCCTGGGTTCAAATTCTGACCCTGCCATTTATTTATCTGCAGTGGGACCACTGGCTGTGTTTTCTGTCATCAGTCTCAGGTCCTTTGACTGTGAACTTGAATCACTGACACTATGCAGTTCCATGACAACCGAATGGTATCCCCTCTGCAGCTCACACGATGCCTGGAACAGGGCTGGCACTCAGGAAACAACCATCCCCTTTCTCTGCTCTGGGAAAGGCGTGCACTCTCTCAGAAGTACAGGCCCCTGTGGGTTGGGGTTCACCCAGGCCCAGAGATGGACAAACTTTTACTTTTCTTCCCTCCTATCTCCTGTTTTTCAGAAGAGGCAGCTGAATTGGAAAAGAAGGCCGCGATGGTAAAGGAGAAGGAAACCACAAGAAGAGGAAGGGACGAGCCTGAGAAGGTGGTAAAGCATTGGGAACCAGAGCTGGTTAACGAGAAAGAGACCGACGACGACGAGTTGTCTCAGGAGGCTCTGAGGATCGCAGCAACTGTACACGAAGAAAACGGGCAGACAGAACGAGGGAAAGCCCACTCCTTCCAGAGAATAGGGCTGAGAGCCACGGGCCGACGTTCAGGCAACGCTGCCAAGAGAGTGTCTGGAGAAGTAGGTGCAGAAAGAGCGGGAGAAGTGAGCAGAAGGAAATCAAAAGAACTTAACAGGAGGCCTTCAGACCTGGACCAGAAACTCTCAGGAAAATTAAGTGGAAAGGAGTCGGAAGGACTGGAGAGCAAAGTTTCAGAAGCCAGCATAAACGAGTCAGAAGTAGAGCAAACAAAACTGGGAGAAACAGAAGTGACAACAGCAGAAAACGCTGAAGAAATGAAAACAGATGAAGAAGCAGATGAATGAAGCAGTCCTCAGCAGGCATGAGGACCCGGGGGCTTGTGTTCCCCGGGGCTGTGGGGATCTTAACCTGGACTTTCAAGCTGAGATTTGTCTTTAATGGGAGAACATCTGGACTGGCCTCCGCAGGTCACTTGTGCCTCATTCTGTTACTGTTTTCCCTTTAAATAGATTTCTTTCATTCTTACAAACCCCGAGTCTGTCATTTTGCCTCCCTCCTCACCCACAAGAGCCTTAGAGAACGGATCACCCGGCTCAAGGTACCGCATTGCAAGCGAAACTCTGACCTTAACCTTGGCCAGGTGACAAACACGCCTGACCCAGAGTGTGATCGAGGTGGGACATGGGGTCCTCTCCCCCAAGCCCTGTCCAAGGACCGCATGGAAGAACTGAGAGAGGTGCCAAGAAGAAAGGGTTTCAGGAGGGTGAAGAAACAGGTGAGCTCCGAGGAACCAGGCTAGCTTACAGAGGGGAGTCGAGGTATGTCTGCCTGGGCACCGGCCATCCGTTCATCCTGCTGACTGCCTACTATGCATATTCAGGGCACCGTGGGAGGCTTTATGGAAGAAATAATGATGGGACGGCCTCAGCCCTCACAGTGAGGAAGACCTACTTGTAAACCCTGAAGCCTGGAAGGCAGAATGAAGTGAGTGCTGCCACTGACAGGGGCACTGTGCTCTAGGAGCCCAGACGGAGAAAGTTCCTGCCCAAGTACAGGGAGCAGCCCCAAGTCGGGATGGTGGCTGGGCTGCACCTGTGCCACTTTCGGGCAGCAGGGTCAAGGAAATCCGGCTCCCGCAAGCTGGTTTCCTCCTCTGTAGAATGGGGATCAGCCTCCCGGGTTCGTGTGAGGCTTCTAGGGGTGCTTAGCATAGCACTTGGTACTGGAGAAGCTCTCAAAAATCCAACCGAGCTTTCAGTGGCTTCCCAGAGGAGGTGGCGGCTGAACAGTTACCCCAGGGGATGAGCTAGGATTTCACCTCGTTATTCATCTGTCCCTTGGCCATCACCATCCTTGTTCCATCTCTACAGTCTTTGGAAGGGTTAGGGCTGACGTGAGGCCAGCTAGGACCAGGCCCCGACTAGGGTGAGGTGAGGGAGGCATTTCAGATGCAATATTTCATAGAGTGGCAAGAAACTCAGTAAGCGAGATACAGTATTTTAATGTAATGTAAAACACACATACAAATTAATGCAAAACCAACCCCACGATGAATAAAATACCAAATTTTATTTTTTAAGTAATTTTTAAACATTTATTTAATTTTGAGAGACAGAGGCAGAGGCACGAGTTAGGGAGGGGCTGAGAGAGGAGAGGACACAGACTCCAAAGCAGGCTCCAGGCTCTGAGCTGTCAGCACAGAGCCCTACGTGGGGCTCGAACTCAGACCGCGAGATCACAACCTGAGCTGAAGTCGGAAGCTTAGCCGACTGAGCCACCCAGGAGCCCCAGTACCAAAATTTGAAATAAAGACAGGATCTGACCTTGCCCTCGCACGACCCTGCCTCCCTGGCTTCACTCTAACCCCGCTGCGGGACCGGGTAAGGATGACTGCCTCCCTCTTTCTAGAGCTCAGCTGGAGCTCTCCAAGGCACAGGTGAGCTGCGGCCCAGCTGGGCGCTGGGCGGCCGCTTCCTCCCGCGTGGAGTTTCGGGTTTCGATTCGCCGCGCCTGCGCGTAGAGCCCCGCCCCGGCCCGCCCCGGCCCGTGGCGCGCGCTCCGCCCCCGGGCTATGTAAGGCGGCGCCGCGGGGGTCCCGCCACCGCTGGACTCCGTGTCCCTCCGCGCAGGCGGGCGGCCCCGGAGAGCTAGTGCCTGCCTAGGCGGCGGCGGCGGCGGCGCCCCCCTCATCATGGTGAGCGCGCGCGGGGAGGCGGGAGCGGAGGGAGCGGGCCGGGGAAGTACCCTTACAGAAAACGAGAGCGTGGGGGTATTTTCGGGAGGAAGTGCCATGCAAATGAGCACCCGAAGTTCCGGAGTTGAGCTCTGGCTTTCTGGGCCGCGGAGTGCAGCCCGAGGTAGGGGAGAGGCGAGCCGAGTGGGAGAGCGGGCACGGCCCCTGGAGGAGGGCGGGTACTGGGCGCCGCGGGAGCCGGGCAGACCGAGTCTGGGTCGGGGGTAGCGCGGGGCGGGCGTTCCTCGCCTTCTCCGGCCCGCGGGCCTTGTCCGAGCAAAGCGAGTGCCAGCGCAGCGCTCAGAGTGCTGCGTGGGGGTGGAGCCTCTGTAGAGGAGACAGCGTACAGCAACAGGTGTTGTCACTTGTGGCTTTTAGCAGGGTGGGAAACAGGTGCCTCAGAGAGGTGCCGCTGACACACAGCAAAGTGGTGGACAGAGCTGGCCCCTGGACGCAGGTGCCCTGGACCGCCCGGTCCTGGGGCAGGCACAAAGACCACGACTTTGTGGGGGAGAGGGGGTGCCGAGGGCAGAGGAGGGGGTGGCAGGCGTGGTGAATGAGGCCCTTTGTCCGGGCGCTCTCCTGCCCTGCCCCCCACCAGGCCTTCTGTGGGACCATTGTCCCCCCCCCATCCCAGACAAGAGAGTATTATCTGTTGCTGCCCTTGTTGGGGGGAGGGAGGCAGTCTTTGGGTAACCCTTCTCCACCCCCACCCTCCTCTGCACACCCAGAGCCAGGGCAGCTGTGGCTTTGCCCAGACATAGCAGCCCCACCTCCAAAGAGGTCATCCTTAATGGGTGCCAAGAATATAAAATTAGGGTCCGCTCCAAGAACCCCAGGCGCGCACTTCCCGCACACGTTCCCTTGAGAGGTGGCAGCAGTGAGGGGATCCTTGAAGCGACAGCTCCAGCCAGAGGGCATTGAGAGCAGCAGCGCCCAGAAGAACTCTGCCCTCCCTCCTCCGCCACCAGAAGCCGCAGGCCTGGGAGTACAGAGAAGGGAAGGGTCCACTCTGCGGCTCGGGAGGGCGCCCCGCAGCGCCGGGAGCCCCGATTAGAACGAGGCCAGAAGCGAGGGGGGCAAGCGTGGCGGGGCGGCCCCACGCGAGCTGGCTGACCTCTGCTCTTCCCCTCCTCCTCACACAGAATAGAAGCTTCTCCCGAAAGAGCCACGCGTTCCTGCCCAAGATCTTCTTCCGCAGAATGTCCTCCGCTGGGGCCAAGGACAAGCCTGAGCTGCAGTTTCCTTTCCTGCAGGATGAGGAGACGGTGGCCGCGCTGCAGGAGTGCAAGACGCTCTTCATCCTGCGAGGCCTGCCGGGGAGCGGCAAGTCCACGCTGGCGCGGGTCATTGTGGACAGGTACCGGGACGGCACCAAAATGGTGTCCGCCGACGCTTACAAGATCAACCCCGGCGTTCGAGGCGACTTCTCGGAGGAGTACAAGCGGCTGGACGAGGACCTGGCCGCCTACTGCCGCCGGGACATCCGCGTCCTGGTGCTGGATGACACCAACCACGAGCGGGAGCGGCTGGAGCAGCTCTTTGACCTGGCCGACCAGTACCAGTACCAGGTGGTGCTGGTGGAGCCCAAGACGGCGTGGCGGCTGGACTGTGCCCAGCTCAAGGAGAAGAATCAGTGGCAGCTGTCGGCCGAGGAGCTGAAGAAGCTGAAGCCGGGGCTGGAGAAGGACTTCCTGCCGCTCTACTTTGGCTGGTTCCTGACCAGGAAGAGTTCCGAGAGCCTCCGCAAAGCCGGCCAGGCCTTCCTGGAGGAGCTGGGGAACCACAAGGCCTTCAAGAAGGAGCTGCGACACTGTAGGTGGCAGGCTGGCCAGGGTGCGGGCGGGCAGCCTTGTGTGGGAGCCTCCCAAGCTGGCACGGGGTGCCGTGTGCCCCGGACCGCGTGCGGTCCCGGCATCGGGCACTGGGCGGAGGCTCGCCCGGTGGGAGGCACAGTGGGCTGTGGGGAGAGGCCCTTCCCGGGGCACCTCTCCTCTCACTGCGCCCTTCCTTCCCGCCCTCTTCCCCGCTCCCCCAGCCCTGGATGGAGACCCCTGACCCTGTCTTCCGGGCGGGGAAAACAGATTTACTGTCACACCAGGAAGCTCGTGGGCATTTCGTAGACCCGTAGAGGGAGGATCTGGTCCCGTTGTTGACTAACTTGGTTTTAGCAGCAGAGCCATCTTCTGAAATAAGCTATTCCACGGAGGGGGCGCCTGGCGGGCTCAGTGGGAAGAGAATGCGCCTGTTGATCTCGGGGTCATGCGCGTTTGAACCCCGTATTGGGCGTTGAGATTATCAAAAATATAAATTCAAAATATTCCGTGGAATCCTCAGCTGCCAGAAAAAGGCAGCTAGGACTATTGGGACCTCACTGGGGATAGGTCCCAGGGCTCAGGCTACTCACTGCACCTCCTGTGGCACCCTGCAGCTCCAGGGAACTGCCTCAAACCTGGTCCGAACCCCGCATTTTGCAGATGGGAGAATGCTCAGAAGGGATGTGGGACTTGCCTAAAGCAAGGGCGAGAGCCCCGGGGCTCGCACCTCTAGCAGGGGCCTCCCCACGTTGGCATAGAGCTCTCCTGGCGGCCTTCATTCTCCTGCAGTGGCCCGACTGGGGATATGTCACCCACGAATCCATCTGTTCCTTTAACCCATTTCTGGTTCACCCCCCACCGTTTGAGATCATCTTCCTACTTGCAATGTCCCCACCCACGTTTCTGTGTATCACGCAGAGGCAGGTGATTTGTGCCTGCACGTGTGCTCAGAGAACCCTGCTTGGCTCTTAAGGCCGGAACGCTGGGAAGCCAGGGGCCGCGGAGCCTATGGTGACATCGTCCAGGTGTGACCCCTGTGCCCAGAAGGGCGTGGCAGAAAAGCACCCGCCCGGCAGGGCTCCTGGTTAGAGCTGGTGGCTGCCTCTTGAAGCTGCTTTTACCCTTAAAAACTCCAGTCCTTTTCTGTCTACGACACAGCAGGAGAACTGCACTGGGCCTGCTCTCAGAGCAGAGGTGTCCCTCCCCTGTGGAGGGTACGCGACATCCTCTCGGGAACTCGACTCTTCGAGTAAATAGGACAGACCTAGTGACTCGGAAGCCAGCCACAGGCCTGGAGTCTGGAAATTGAAATCACAGATACCCCAAGTGTCACCACGTGATGTCACCTCATTATATCCCAAGGCCTGTCACACACGAGGCCCTAACATGCTTTCATCCGCCAGACAGGCCTGCGAGGTACACTGCCATGGTGACGGGTACCTTCTTGTCCTGGAAGCCCCGAGTGCCATGGTGCACTGCTCAGAGGTCCCAGGTGACCCTGGGAAATTGGGTGTATGGTCCCCCTAACGGTGCTTGGTGGACAGGGAAAGGTCGATCGCTTGCCCCAGGCTGAAGGGCTTGCCAGTGGGCTGGGATATTAATTACGCTCTTCCTGATTCCTTCCCTGGTACTGCACCGTTCCAGCACTCTCTTGCCTTTCTACCCTATTTTTCATGACTTGCTTCCCTCTTTCAGACGTGGAGCTGCTGAAGCCGAGATTCCCTTGGTCTCTGCTGCCTCTCCCTGGGTTACAAGTGCCTTAGTTTTCAAATCTGGAAGAGAGACGTAAAAATCTACCTACCGTGAAACCAGGGAATTTAGACACCTTTTTGTAGCTCTGGCGTGGCTGTTTGACCAGCTAATGAATGAGTGGCTTGTAGTGGATTACTTAAGAACTTGTTTGATGTCCAGTTCCCCCCCCCCCTCCGGGCTTCCGTGGTCGTGGTGACCGATGTTGGGATGGCCCCTGCTCTCCAGCCCTGACTGCCCCCACTCTCTCTCCCTGCAGTTGTCTCTGGGGATGAGCCCAGGGAGAAGATTGAACTGGTCACCTACTTTGGGAAGAGACCCCCAGGCGTGCTGCACTGCACAACCAAGTTCTGCGACTACGGGAAGGCTGCTGGGGCAGAAGAGTACGCCCAGCAGGATGTGAGTGCCCCCCAGGGACAGCCAGCTGCGGTGGGGACAGGGCAGCGTCTTCTGGAGGTGGCTGCCGGCTCAGGGCAGGGACCAGAAACCAGACAGCCTCTCGGGAAAAAATGGCATCTGCTTCCCTCGCCCCTCCACAGGTTTAGTCGCACAGACGTTACCTACCCTTTCTGGGGAGCACACCCCCTGCCCAGCACTGCCACCAGCCTTTGCACGCACCCGCAAGGCCTGCCCACCAGAGCCTTTTACTTTTGCAGATTGATGCTCGGCAGCAGGCTTCTGCTCTGGCCTCTCTAAGCTTGTGTGGAGTTCCAAAGGCCCCGTGTCCCCTGCCCCCAGGGAGCCTGGTGCTCTGAGGTCCCTGTCCTCAGGTCCTGGGCCTGGCCTTGCCCCGGAGTAGGGTGCACTGAGGGACAGTGAGGCTTACTGGCTTCAGGGCGCCAGACCCTTCCCTCCCACTCAGCTTCTGCCCATGGCCTCTGCCGCGTGGTCCTTACACAGCAGGCGTGTCGCCTGGCTGTGCGCTGCCGTCTCCAGCCTCCGCAGTGGCCTCGGCGAGGCCCTCCTACAGCCATCTCCCCCACTTGTCTGTCTAGGTGGTGGTGGCAACCATCTTACTGATCGCTTATTGGTCTCCCCAACTTGCATGCTTTAGTTTGGTTCACGGTAGCATTCTTGGCACCTGGCGTAGCTACGTGAACAAGTATGTAATATTGCCCACTACCATCCCTGCCACTCATGCGCTTAGCAGTATTTATTAAGTACCTGTTATGCACTAAACACAAGGGATTATGAGCAAAAACGGGAGACGTGTTTAGGGTCAGTTGGGAGAGATGGCCTTTCTCAGAGAATCAGGTACAACCAGACATGTGATCAGATGTAAACCGAAGTATTCGGGGTTAGATTCTGATCAAAGGCATTTACTTCTGGCCTCACCCCGTCCTCTGGGATATTGCCTGGGTACCAGGGTGGCTTATTACCAGGATGAACCGAATAGCAGTGACATCAGCACATGTCACATGCCTGTTACTCTTCTAGAATCTTCACCCAGATGCTCCTTTAATCCGGGCACTGAGGTTGGTTCTAGTATCCTGCCTGTTGTACAGGGGAATAAGCCAACGCAGCAAGGTTCAACAGCTAGCGCGGAGCCCTGCAGCCGGTGGGGGGCGGCGGGGGCGCCAGGTTCTGAGTTTGGGGAGTCTGCTTTCCAACTCCGCCCGGCACTTCGGCACCTCTGCTTTGTCACATCAGCCTGAACAGTAGCCGTGGAAAGATGTCCTCCCGGAACACACGGGCTGTGTGTGGCTGTTCCCCCAGGGCTCGGCTGCGTCGTGCTCACCTCTGTCGGGTCCACGGCGGGGGCCACCACCTCCAGCTGAGCGCTGTCCTTCTCTCCCCGCAGGTGGTGAAGAAATCCTACTGCAAGGCCTTCACACTGACCATCACGGCCCTTTTCGTGACGCCCAAGACTGTTGGCGCCCGGGTGGAGCTGAGCGAGCAGGAGCTGCCGCTGTGGCCAAATGACGTGGACAAGCTGTCCCCCTCCGATAGCCTGCCCCGGGGCAGCCGCGCTCACATCACCCTCGGCTGCGCGGGTGACGTGGAGGCCGTGCAGACGGGCATTGACCTCCTGGAGATTGTGCGGCAGGAGAAGGGGGGCAGCCGAGGCGAGGAGGTGGGTGAGCTGAACCGGGGCAAACTCTACTCCTTGGGCAGTGGGCGCTGGCTGCTGAGCCTGGCCAAGAAGATGGAGGTCAGGGCCATCTTCACGGGCTACTACGGCAAGGGCAAGCCTGTGCCCATGCATGGCAGCCGCAAGGGGGGTGCCTTTCAGTCCTGCACCGTCATCTGAGTGTCCTCACCGCGGTCAGCCTCTCGCTCCTTACAAGGGAGTGGGGAGGGAAGCATGCCTTCTGCTTGATTTTTGTTTTAAGATTCTTTTTTTTTTTTTTACTCAAACTTAACCTTCCTGTAACTTTTTAAAAACTCGTGAAGTAACTTTTCCTGCCCACCCTTGTCCCCGCTAACGCCCAGGCTTTCAACATAAGGGGGGAGGAAGGCGCCATTCAGGAGCCCAGAGCAGAGCTGCCTTGGCTGAGCCGAGCTGGGCCTGGAGCCGCAGCCCCAACCCCAAGCCCGGCTGCCTGTCGCTGGTCCCCCTGCCCAGAGCTGGCTGGTGGGGTGGAGGGGGCGCCTCAGAGTTGCAGGTCCCCACAGGGTAGTCACTGCGGCTGTGGGAAATTGGCCGTGGGCTCCGCGGGGTGGGGGAATCCCTGAGCTTTGACCCTGGATCTTAATCATTGCAGCCCCAGGAAGGCTGGGGCTTTTTACCAGGGTAGAAAAGGGGGTTTACGTCCAACCTTTGGTCCTAAGTGCCTGTCCCTTCCTCCTCCTCCTCCACACTGTAACTAGGGAACAGTTTGATAAGTAGGGGAGAGAACAGAACAGTAAGCAACAGCCACATCCCGGAGTGCCACAGGTCTCCCCCCTTCTGGGGATGGGGACAGGCTGGCCGGCCTTTCCAGCGATGTGGCTCTGCTATGGGGACGGGGAGATCAAAGCCAGAGAAAGTACCTCGGTGGGGAAGCTCCAATCTTGCCGTCTGCCCAGCCCAGCTTGCCTCCTTGGTGCCTCTGGAGGCCTGTGTGCTGCCTCTGAAGGGGGTCAGTTGGCGGGGATCAAGAGCCAGTGGGGCGGACGCCTGGCTGTTAAGGGCTGAGCCCCGCCTGGCGCCTCTGGGAAGGGGTGTGGAACACCGGTGCATGTGCTGCCCTCCGCTGCCCCCTGCTCAGTAATAGGGCCTTGCTCAGCGGGTTGTTACTGGACGAAAGTGCTTGAGTTACTATCTTGGCTTTGCCCAACCACAGTGACTTGTAAGACTGACAGTGAAATAAACCGTGTTAATCCTGGCCGCGTGCAGTCTCTCTCACCCTTCTGTGCCCAGCTCAGGCCTCCCTGGGGTCGGGGCTGGTGTATCAGGACTGGCTTTGTCCCGCAGCATGGGGCCATCGGTCCTGTCTCCCCTCTGCTGGCCGGGCACAGCTGGGGTGAGGCTGGGCAGCTGAACAGTGTTGGCTTTCATGAGGAGGCAGAACGGAGAGAGGCTGATCTTAGATGCGCACAGAAAGTGGGGGCTGCCTGGGTCGGAGGGATGTGGAGCCTGTCTCCCCCACTGACCGCAGCAACGGGCCCGCAGGTGTGCCAGCCCCAAGCATGGAGAGGGCCTTCCCAGCAAGACCCACCGTCCCTAGCCTGGGTCCCTCAGTCCTCTAGGGACGGGCCACCCTCAAACCCAAGGCAACACCTGACACTGAGGAGTTTTGTACAGGCCAGTGGGAGCGTCTCAGGCCTAACTCGGTCATCCTGTCACCATGTCCTTGGCGACAAAGGGGGAAGACTGGAAAGAGAGGCACAGGGGCTCAGAAGGAAGAGAAGCGCAAGTTACCTGTTTGGTCCACGGTCTTTCCCCAGCCATCGCTACTACCGAAGCGCCAAAAGTCTGAGCTTCAGCCAAAGTCTTGTGTCTCTGCCCGGAACTCCTAGAAAGATTACTTGCCACAAACACTAAACTTGACCTGGACAGCAGGACCTTGGCCGCTGCTTCCTTCCCCAGTTTGCCTCCCACACAGAAAAGAGACACCAGTGGAGAAAGTGAGGAGTATATGCTAAGAATGCTGTTTCTAAGCATGTGCGCTAAATGTGCCCCAGAAGCTGTGCGTCCCACCTGGAATGGGTTTGGGGGCCAGGGAGGCCAGGATTTTGTCCTCGTCCCCATCTCCCTTAGCCTGCAAGGGCCTGTGTAAACCTGCTGCGTCAGCCCAGCCTGACACTTAGCCCCCAGCCATGCTCCATGGGAACTCTGGACACACAGCTTCTGATTTGTGGTGGCCCTTAGCATCAAATAAACCCGTTCTCTGAACTCCACTTCCCCATGACTGACCTCAGGCTGGGCCCAACAGCAACTAGGGCCTGCGGGGCACTCACATGCCGAACAGGTTTGGGAGAGGCGGCCAGCCTCCCCCTGCCATCGGGCCCTGGGTGCCCACGTCCCCCGAGGGGCAGCTTGCTGAGCCTAAAGTCCATGTCAGCACCAGCTCCGTGCTGGGGGCTCAGCTCTGGCCCACCGAGTCTGGAGTGACACAAAGCAGCTGCCAGAGCAAAGTGCCAGAAAGGGTCAAAACATTTTATTCTCTTAATTTTTTTTCTTTTTTAATAAAGTTAAACAGTAAAACAAAAATTCACAAGCTGCCTCCCTGTCCAACCCTCCCTCCCCTCCCCGCGGTCTTCGGCGCTGGCTCCCTCTCCTTCCCCCCACTCACACAGACACAGGGCATCCAACTAAGAAAACGAAACTGCTCTAAGGACGGGGAGATGAGATGAAGGGAGGAGGTGAACTGTGCCCACGTTCAAGGTTATTACATTGAGCAAGTCTCCACTTTCTGGGTTCTGGATGGTTTCCTTTCATTAGCCAAATTGAAAAAAGAAATTCCCTGGACCAGATGCTGTAAGGGAAAAGAAGGGCTTGTTAGTTAGCTGTGTGGGAAGATCGCTTTCCTCTGATTATGGGAAAGTTTTCAAGGGCTGCTTCGAGTTCAAACAGAAAAACTGCCAAGTCGATCAACAGCCTGGGGGCTGGGGGTATGAGAGAAGCAGGGAAGTGTGCAGCTTCTAACACTCACTCTTGCAGAGAGGCCCTGGTACTAGACCACGTGGACGCCTCCCGCCCCTGCAGAGGTGTGGCACTGATGGCCCTGAGGCACGGTGCACCCAGGAGCCTCCCTACCTCCATCCACAGCAGCACCTGTGTGGATCGGGACCCTGCTGGGTGGGGGGTCTGCCACCTCCACTTACGGGCCCCCCGACTCTCCTAGAGCTACCTTAGTGGGGAGCCGAGTTGCGGGCCTGTGATCTGGAAACTTCCGAGAGCAGCAGGCATACCTACCTTCAAAGCTGAAGCCGCCGGGACCACCAAAGAATGCCTTGAAGATATTGTTTGCGTCAAAATCTGCACAGCAAAGTGAGAAACAAGGAAGGGGAAAAGTGCAAAAGTTAGACCTGTGTGAATAGGAACTTAGGATGACATGGAGAATGGGTCCCCCAAGCTTTCCCAGACGCACCCCTCATGTCCTTTCCCTAAACGTCCTTGACAGGGGGTGGGCACGTGTCCCCACTCCCCACACCTAATCCCACTCCTGGGACAGATTCCCTTCTCCTTCCCAGTGCGAGCCCGAAGGAAAGCTTTCTTCGCCTCCACCTACTTTGCCGGACCTCCTTCACAACAACTGAGATGCCATGTGCACTTACTGACACAAGACTTTCCCCACACTGTCTCCCTATGATGCCAGGCTGCTACTGAAAAGACTAAAATCTATCACTTCAGTGCTAACGACACTAAATATAGAAGTTCTAAAACTTATTGGATTCATTTGATTCCATGCTCTGTCTAGACTATATGCCAGAAAAAAAAAAAAAAAAGCCATGGTTTATTAAGCACCTACTAGGTGCCAGTCATGGTGCTGAGTACTCTGCATGCATCACATCAGTAGGAGCTCTGGTAACTTGCCGAAGATCACGTGGCCAGTTGAGGGCAACAGACCTGAACATTCCAACTCCTGCCCGACTCCAGTGCCGTGTCCTCACCACCAGGCCACAGTCCGCTGCCCCTATGGCGCCTGACTTCTGAAGCTCCACAGAGGCTGCATCTCCACCAGCTGACCCAGCAGGCACATTGTACCCAAACGCGAATTCTCCCTCGCCTCTCTGTATCTGCTCACCTTGGGCCCCCTAGCTCAGGTAAGGGCTCTGTCCAGTCAGCCATCTAAAGCCACTGAAGTTTATCCTTCCCTCTTCCAACACGGCAACCAACTCCTGCTGCATCTCCCACTGTGCCCTCCGATCCTCTCCCCTCCAGCATGCCCACCTCCCTCTCTCCCCCTTCAGCACACCAAACCACCTCTCCTCACTGCCACACAGATATACTTCCGGGCCTAACTCTGGTTCATGGCTCCCCTTCTTAGGATCCTTCAATAGTGGGGGAAAACTTCTAACCAGCAGGAAAAAGCCCATATTGCCTACTCTAGCCCCTGCGGGGGGATCCAGCTACTCTGGGGCTTCATGTCTCAGCACCCCCTGCCTTGGGCACCCTCTATTTTCCTACATTTAGCCCCTTACAGCTCCCCACAGGTATTATTTCTGCACTTCCAAGCCTTCCCTTGCTAGGGCTTACCTCCTCTGCACCCTGGGAACCTGCTACATGGGACTGTACTTGTTGGGATTCCACATCCAGGGGTCAGGGGTCAGAGGTCGGAAGTGGCCCGTGGGCCAGTTTGCAAAGCCCTAGACTGGGTTCTCGGAGCTCAGGGAGCCTGTCTGGATTCACCTTTGTTATTTCCAACACCCATCACAGTGCCTCACACATTACAGGTATTCATCCAGGGTGGGCCTTACAAATCACTGTGCGTCACTAGCTGCTACACAGAGTCCCCACTGGAGTGTTTTTAGAAAAATTCTAAAGATCCACAGTGGTCAGGTTCATCCCAGGCTGCCCCAACCAACTCACCACCCATATTCATGCCCTCTTCATCCAGGTCCTGTCCACTGTCATAGCGAGTCTTTTTCTTAGGATCAGAGAGGATAGTAAAAGCTTCTCCAACCTCCTTGAACTTTTTCTCCTCCTCCTTCTGAACTTCGGCACTGGCTCCGCTGTGCCGATCTAAAAGGAGGAACCCAGGAAGAACTCAGGGTCACAAGAAAACAAAGTAAAGAGAAAGACCACTTTATTGTCCGATTTTAGAATTTGGTACTTCCAAACTTTGGAACTTAGCAACACCTTATTACCAGCTGAAGAACCAGAAACTTTCTTTCTTTCTTTTTAAAGTTTATTTATTTTGAGACAAAGAGGGAGGGAGAGGGGGGGGGAGAGAGAGAGAGAGCACGAGCACGGGGTAAGAGGCAGAGAGTGGGAGAGAGAGAATCCCAAGCAGGCTCCAGGTTTGTGCTGTCGGCCTGGAGCTCAAGGCGGGGCTTAGTTCCACGAACCGCAAGATCATGACCTAAGCCGAAATCAAGAGTCGGAGGCCCAGCCAACTGAGCCACCCAGGTGCCCCAAGAGCCGGGAACTTTCATTGTGGATGGAGTGCGGCAGGGCCCGCCTGGTTCCTTCTGCCCACCGAGTCCCCTCTCCACACCCACTCTACCTGGATGGTGCATCAAGGCCCGTTTCCGGTAAGCTTTCTTGATCTCGTCCTCAGAGGCATTCTTGTCCACTCCCAGAATTTTGTAGTAATCTTTCCTCTTACTCTTCTTCAGTTCCAGCTGTGCATTTTTTAGGAGTTGTTTGTGTTCTAGAAGGAGACATCTAGAGTCAAATGGACAAATCGGACTCTGGTTTCCCTTACTAACCCAGATGCCTTGCAGTCAGAAGCCTTGTTAACCATACATACCAGGCGCTTTTATGGTGTTTTCTTCTGCACATCAACCTCATTACACATAAAAGGAAGGGAAAGTGATAGAGAGGATACAGGGCCAGAAAAGAAGTGCCTTGTCCTGCACTTGGGGTCTCTGTTCATTTCTTCCTGACTGGGGATCAAATAAGCCCCAGGTATGTCCCTGATCCCTGAATCAAACTACTATGCCCAGTTTTAGGGCCGATGAGTGAGACCTCACATTTCCCTGAGAAGCATGCTCTCAAACACCTTTACCTTTTGTTTTCTCCGTCTGATACACTTTTTCGTAGTCCCGCACTGCTTCTTCATACTGTTCTGTGTCCATGTAACTGAGAAGGAAATACAGGGCGGTCCATCAACATAAATAGCAATGAACTTCAGTAACACTCTGGAGGAACAGGCACGGCTCAAGCAAGAGACACACACTTTTGGTTGAGATGCTTCATGAAACAGGAGTCCTTAAGCTAGCTGTGAGAAGAAATTAACTACCCGTTCCTCAAGTAAAAAGAGACAGGTCTCATGCCACTTGCACCCAACCAGCAAAGTGATACTCTGCTTTGAGCAGAAAGCAACCAAGGGGAGAAAGTTCCTTCTGATTTCACAGAGCCACCATGAGGCATCTGGAGTGCCACAGGACAGGCAATGTGAAGGCACCTACTTGGCTGATTACTTGGGATTGAAATGCAAGAGAAAAATCATCAAGCAAGAGCAGTGAATATGGAAAAGCTTTGAAACCTGTAGTACCAGAAACATGCAGGGCCAGCTCCAATCCAGAGTAGAAGTGGGATTAGTGAGCCACTGGAAGGATCAAGTTCAGGATGGTGGCTGCTGGCAAATGCCTCCACTAAGACTAATCAACCTGAGAGATATAGGTAAGTGAGAGAAAAGGCAACTCTAAATGCAGGCTTGCTTTTGTTTCTGGCATGTAGAAGGGGGCGTGGGGGGAGCCCTGGCCCAAGATGGGAGGAATCCAGCTTGACAGGTTGATTGCCAGACCTGTTAAGACCTTCTCTTCCACAGAAGCAAAGCGGCATTTTCCATGTCCTGATGAGATCACTGGTGCCAAGAGTGGCCTACCAATTAAACAGACTGTGGTAGGAGTTCCAGAGACAGACCCCATCGGCTGGGGCGCAGGAGTGACTAAGAAGCACAGCTAGCCGCTGCCCAACAGAGACCAAGCTTACTACACCACCACCACACATCCCATTTTTGCAAACATCAGAGCCCTGTTGGGCTTCGAGGCCAGAGCAGAGGGGAACTGCTCGTGTGGCTGGCAAGACAGAAGCCCAACTTCTTAGGCATCTCTGATTTTCTGGCAACATCTTGATTCACAACTTTAATTAAATAATGGTGACAAAAACCAGTGCCCTGTGGACACTGGGCACAAATGGTACCAGGAGCTCAGAGAACCCATTTACAGGATGAAGAGTAAAATAAGTTGATCGTCCCAGGTGTCGTAGAAATGATCTGTCGAATAAGCAACCTTAATGAACTTTCCATGCCCCTTTGGAATGTATTAAACAAGCTTGTATTATAATGATTTGCATTTTTACTTAACATGTTTTTAAAATTCAAGGACATCTTTCCATTTTTTTTCTATTGTCATACACCTGAAACATTATAACACTCTATGAAAACTATATATCTATTTTTAAAAAAGTATTTTTTTAAAGTTTTGGAGAAAATGTAAAGAAGTAGAGCTTTAGGGAAAATGGGCAACTCCTCCCCATGACGGGAGGTGTAGCTGAGATCTGGTGCTCCCCATCTTTAGGGATAAGGTGAGGTGGCAGTCAGGACTCTGGAAAGGGTTTGGCCTAAACTAATCTCTGCTACTACATGTCAATCCCAGGTACTTGAGGGGACTGTTTGCCAAGTTCTTGGCAAACTGTGCCCCAAAGTGCATGTTGTGCCCTGTGGTGGGATCTCAAAGGCAGAGCCACTCAGAGGACAGTTCTGTTTCTACCATAAAGATAAGGAGTTGTCTGAGCAATTTAACTTTTCTTTATTGAACACATATGAAGATATAATTGTCCACCCTTTTATCTTCCTAAAAAACCAAGAATATTCTCTCCCCATTCCCTGTTCAAACGCTGCAGAGTATCCACTGAGTTGACATGGTGTCTGGCACCTTGCCCCCTCGCCCCACTAGACGCCTAGGGGATTCTCCTGGTTTGCTCCTACCAGTAACATCACAGTAAACCTGCACATAGCATTCTGTATCTGTTAACACGAGTCTTCAGCTGGGTCACAGGGTACTTGTTGTCTTCCAAAGCTTCCATATTTGCCTGCCAGCAATTTGGCAGGGTCTATAATACAATTCTGGTGTCGGGATCTAAAATACAATTCTGTGTATGTTTCTGTTGGACAGACTTACTCATCTACTTAGAAATCCACTTGGAAAAAAAAAAAAAGCACCACACACAGGAGCACTTTTCCTGCTTTCAAAAAAAGGGGATCATATTGGGAAAACTAAATGGGAGGCAGGCCACGGCCTGCACCAATGAGACCGAGGAGCTTGCAGAATGAAGGGGCTCATCAGGCATCAGTAGCAGCACCACTTCTTTGGATCTGACATTTCAGGACAAGAAATGGAATGAATGAATGTGGGAGGATTAGTATATAACAAATAGGTCTTCCTTTTGGAACTTTAAAGGTAGTATGTTCTTCTCTGTCTGGGAAATCGTCTGAAATAAGAAGAGATGGACTTGGGGGAGGTCTCTCCTAGCCCTTACTAAGGTTCCAGTCTACAGAAAAGGGCCTGGTGGATCCAAAAGTAAGGAGGACAAGTAAGCTGGGGAGCATCCTGATTCTTAAGGCAAATCCGGGCACTAGAGCTAGGCAGGCACATCCGGCTCATAAATCTCGAAGTCACACAGAGGTATTTCAAAAGGGGCTTCCTTATACTGCTGGGAGGCTGCTGAGCCTGATTAAATTCCTTCCAACCAAAACAATGTCTTCTGCAACCCGGAACAAACAGGAGAAGCAGAACTCTCAAGTGTCTCCAACTGTCTTCCTCTTCTAAGCACCATACATTCATTCGACAAAACATTTATTGAGTGAGCACCTACTGTGTGCCAAGCACTGTGCCAAGTTAGAGCAAAAGTGTACAACACAAAATACAATCTCCAAAGGAAATGGATTTAAACTTTAACAAAAGGAATTTGGGTCAGGCATCAGAGGAAACTTACTGACCGTGAGGGGCGTAAGACACAGGCATGGGAGACTGAGGGAGCTGTGCAATCTCCTCGGCTGGAGGTCTATAAAGAGAGTCTAGGGCTGGAACAATCCCACCTAGAGGCAGGGGGAAGGACCAAATGACCTCACAACATCCCTGGGGCTGTTTCAGCATCCATAATGCAATCCCCCTGGCAGGCCGGCAGCAACTCCCTCTTCCCCTCGCCCCCCAGCGCCACTTACCACTGAGCTCTTCTCAAGTAGGCTTTTATATAAGTGTCATCGAGCTTCACTGCATTTGTGCAGTCTTCTATTGCACCATCTAGTTTCCTAAGCTTCAGGAGAGAGAGAGCAGTCATACTTCACATCTTCGGTGACTGAGGGAGCCCAGAAGCTGTGAGCACGGCTTCACAATTCTAAGAGGATCTGTCATGCCAGGCCCCTAACTGTCGCACTCATTCCTGGTCACCGAGAAAGCCAGTATCTCGGAGGGCTAAGGACACCGGGCTCAAAACTGGTTTCTCTTCTATGGGATGGAAGCCAGGCACACTTATGGGCAAGGATAAGCCACCTCTACCATTCCAGGGTGGTGCCCAAACACGACATGGAAACAGCGAAGGTGGGTTCCTCCTCTCCATTCTCGCATAGGCTTAACTACAGGAGTGAGAGCCACTGATTTCTGACCCCTGGAACTGGGCTGCAGGACTGCAGTGGGCACTCAGACCACGTTCAGCTGAGCATGCTGGACAAGAACACTAAGCCTGCCTTGTACTCTAATTTCCTCCAAATCACTCCTAAGAAAGACACAATCACTTGCTTAGGCAAAAAGCAGCAGCAATATTTGCTCAGAAAATTATCCCAAAGCCTCCAGCCCTTCCCTTAGTGGAGAAAAGGGATCTTGAGGAAGAACAGGGAGGAATATCCTTCCCAGCTGTCCCTCAAGTGCCCTGAAATTCTAGGGAAAAGATAAAAGCTTGCTTCTCAAAAGGAAGTGCCTAACAAGCTGAGCTCTCACCAAAACCACCTCTTTTTCTTTCACGGGGCTTGCCCTCATTAGGCAGATTCCCCAAGACCTCTTTGACGTCCCTTAAACACACCTCCATAGGCCCCAAGACCCAGACCGAGTGCTTACCTTGGAATTAACCGTACCCCGATTACAGTAGAGTTTAGCATTTGTTTTTATATTGTTAGGGTCTATCCCCAGGGCTTCTGTGTACAGTTCATACGCTAGCTTGTAATTTCCTTCCTTAAATGCTTTATTCCCGTCTTCTTTCTTTGCTTTAAGTGCTTTGGCATTCTACAGGAAAAAGCAAAGGGAGGTCAGTTCACATCCAGGAAATCTCAGGCCACTGGACAGAGAGGCCTGAGTCTATTTTCGATTTCTCAGATCCCTGTTGTTCAGCATCATACAGACCCTCCCCTCCGACCCCACCACCTGGGCTATTTGTTGCTCACTGGTGCTTCCTACAGAGTGGACAGGGGACACCAAGATTTACAAGAGAATACCAATGAGACCTATGTTACCCAGGGTTTACTTCCACTCCCCAGAATAAGCATTACTATTTTTTCTTCACCGAGGGAAGAAAAAAAAGAAAAAAACACACCTCGTATTAGAAGAAGATCGACCCTATATGATGACATTTACCTTTAGGCAAATAAAAGTAGTTCTGAAAGAATTTCTAAGGAAAGGACCAAGCATCCTGGCAAAGTGGGAAGAAGAGCTATTACATTTCATGTGATCCTAGAACCTTCTACTTGTGACTCTCTTAAAGGCTCAAAAAAGGAAGCTTTCTTTCCTACTCAGATCTGGGGCCCAGAACTTACTCTGCAAGCCACGCAGGCCTTCTCATGGTCAGGAGCCATCCTGAGAGCCTGTACAAAAAACTGAACCGCCTTCTCAATACAATCTTCATAATAAAGGCAAAGACCTCGTACGTACAGAGCATCCGCGTTGGTAGAATCCATTCGTAGAATGTCGCTGCAATAGCCGGAAAGGGGCACACTCAGCTGTGGTTTGGACCTCTCCACCATCACTCACATTTGTGATTACTAGAGCCAGTTTTTCTCCTGACCACGTGTCTAGTATGGAAATATCCAAAGGTAGACAGATCCCAACCCTTTCCCCAAATAAACCACTAATATTTATCCTTAACACTTCATGCGTCTCAGGTTTTACAACAGTGGTTGGTAAATTTACAGTCCACAGGGCCAAATCCTGCCTGCCACTGTTTATGTTTATTACATTGTACTAAACCTGCCCAAATCGTCCATTTATCTATCATCAATGGCCACATGTGCACTATAGTGACAGGGTTGAACAGTTGTGACAGAGACCATGGCACCTGCAAAGCAGCTCAAGTACCTACTTTGATACAGCCGGTGGGTTTTCAAATCTGGTCTAACCTTTGGCTTTAAGTCCCAGGAAGGTCTGATCGGCCCAGGACATACGGTAGCTCCTGCTGCAGAGAGCTGCCAGACAGCACCTGTCCAGTGGTATCTGGTGTGCCAAGGCCGAACTGGCCCAACCTCATACCTGGCCACAGACTGTGCTTCCGGATAACGACCTAGCATTGCCAAACATTCTGCTTTGAGGATTTTAAAGCGATGGCAGGCAGGGGCAAATTCTAGGGCACGGTCCATGCAGAAAACAACCTATGGGGAGGAAGAAAGCAAATAACTCTTCATTCTGGATTCTGCAGAAACATCTTCATTTTAGTTTGGCCACAGGCAACAAACAGATTCAAAGGAAAGCAATATCAGTATTATCAGAGTTTAGGAACATATCTAAGTCACTTGAATAAACCACTGAAACAAGGAGAGCAGTTGATCCAGATGATAATAACGACAGCAAACATTTATTAAGTACTTTATATACTGACCCATCTAATGCTCCCAACAATTTTATACAGTAATTTCATGAAGTTCCTTATTTTGTTAATGAGAAACTAAACGAAACAGAGATTAATTACTGTGTTCAAGGTCAACAAAGCTGGTAAGTGATAGAAACAGGACTGGGTCTCACACTGAGAATCCAGCATGTAACTGTAATCACCATGCTAAGCTGCCTCCACATTGAATCATATCCACAGTGACTGTGGTCAGAATTCACGTTCTGCTAGTGCAGACTTATTTGCTACTCTGCCTAACTCACCATGCTTAGCCTATCGTATGAGACAAGGATACCCCCAAATAACCTGACGTAGACTCATTGCTCCCTGTATGATCAGTGGCTCACAGTTCCCTCCTCCCTGTGCCATGAGCCTCATGTCTCACTAAGTACCCTGGTGGCCACCCTTCCACTTCCAGCTTAGTACAGAAATATACCAATAAAATGGTGCATTTTAAATGATCCTGACAGACTTTATCAGATTACTGTACCCAACATGTTGCTACAGAAAGAAAGAGACAGAGCATGAGCAGGGGAGGAACAGAGAGAGAGGGAGACACGGAATCTGAAGCAGGCTCCAGGCTCTGAGCTGTCAGCACAGAGCCCAACGTGGGGCTCGAAGTCACAACCTGTGAGATCATGACCTGAGCTGAAGTTAGATGCTTAGCCAACTGAGCCACCCAGGTGCCCCCCATTTTTTTTTTTAATGTTTGTTTATTTTTGAGACAGAGAGAGACAGAGCACAAGCAGGACAGGGGCAGAGAGAGAGAGAGGGAGACACAGAATCCAAAGCAGGCTCTAGGCTGATGTGGGGGCTCTAACTCATGGACTGTGAAATCATGACTTGAGAAGTCGGATGCTTAACCCACTGAGCCACCCAGGCCCCCCCCACCCCCCATTTTCTTTTTTCAGAAGTTTGTTCTCTGATCTTTCATTTTTGGTTTAGCTGTTATTCCTGGGAGATCCTTGCTGAATCACATTCTTGTCCAGTAATAAATAACCCAAAAGAGAAATGTGGAATTAAGGGACACCCATTTCCTCTCAGAATCTGACCATGGGGATCAGGAAGAGATGAAGTCTCAAAACTCAGAAGCAGAAATAGGTCTAATTCCAACAGGCAACTGGTTAGACATTCATATGATGGGATGGCTCTAAAATACAATAAAGAAGCTCTCCATGTATTAATAAAGACTTCCAAGGTCTCCTAAGTCGGGGGGGGTGAGGAGGGAGGAGCAAGGTACAGAACAGTATATAGCATATTTCCTTCCTTTCATGCAAAAAGAAAAAAGTAGGAATCTATGCTTCTCTTTGCTTATGTGTGTACAAGCAAACTTGAAGGGAACGGAAGAAACAACAGTGATTACTTTAGTGGGTGAGAACTAGGCAGATGGAAGTCAAGTTCAGGGGAATACCTATCACTGAGTACCTGTTTCTACTACTTTTAATGATGAATCGCTCCTATTCAAAAATTTAAATTTGAAAACATGCAGAAGTAGAGAAACCCCAAGAGCTGCTCCACTGAGAAGACTCCCTGCAGGGTTCAGAGCAGTGGTGGGGACACCTCCCTTTCAGGGCATGGATTACTACGCTGGAAGTCCCAGGACTATATGAGTTCAGGTATGATGGAGGGTAGAGCCGTGATGCTGATTTTCCCCCCCTTCAACAGACAAAGAGTTGGGGGGGGGGTGAAACAGTCAAATGTAAGCAGCCACACCCTGCTGCCTTCCTAAGGCTCCGTGTGGAGATGGTTCTGCCCCTCGGGTCAGTGGAGTGTGAGCTGACGCTCAGTGCCTCACTTCCCACCCCCATCTCCCCACGACCAGGGACAGCTGCAGGCAAAGAAGATCTTTGTTTCTTCCAAGTTCATCTGTTTCCCCTGCCAGGATCATAATTCTTCATTTGTGACATCACCATGAGCTACAGTGGGGGGGGGGGGGCTGGGATGTCACAAACAGAGGATTCTGTCACAAACTGGGGATTTTGGCTCCAGAGTGGGCAAGAGAGAAAAGAAACTCAAAAGATTGCCTTTTGAGACAAAGCTTTTGCCTATATAAACCTCAGAAAACATGACAGAAGCCAGAATCGCTTTCCAAATACACACATAACAAAAAAACTTATGAATCACACTACAAAGACACTGTGGTTGTTAAAACCAATGGACAGAAGAGGGATGCTGATAAGTTAATGCTGGAACTCTGCATAAGCTAATCAGAAATATTTATTACTAAAAAAAAGACCTGCAGTTTGTGACTTACGAATAATTCTTAACTGTACCCTTTTATCAAACATTTGTTGAGTCCCTTTTACAGAAAGCACCAAGCAAATTCCCACATTTTCCTTGGATGATACAAACTTTTTTTTTTTAATTCTTAAATTTTATATGTTTCAGAGAGAGAAAGAGCATGAGCACGAGGAGGGGGGAGGGGGGGGAGAGAAGGGAGGGAGAGAGGGAGATGGAGAGAGAGAGAGAATGAATCCCAAGCAAGCTCCACAGTGTCCGCAGGGAGCCTGACTCGAGACTCAAACAAACCATGACATTATGACCTAAGCCAAAATCAAGAGTCGACCACTCAACCGATCCAATACAAACCTCTTTTTTTCTTTAATTTTTTAAAATTGATCTATTTTTGAGAGACAGGGAGAGACAGATCATGAGCAGGGGAGGGGCAGAGAGGACAGGCAGGACACACAGGATCAGAAGCAGGCTCCAGGCTCTGAGCTGCCAGCACAGAGCCCGAGGCGGGGCTCAAACCCACGAACCACGAGATCATGACCTGAGCCGAAGTCGGATGCTCAACCGACTGAGCCACCCAGGCGCTCCCAATACAAACCTCTTTTAAGAGATCCCCAAAACTGATCCTGATCAGTGGTTTTTAACTTTTTGGGGGGTCGTTCACCTCCTCTTTTGAAACTCTAATGAAAGCTACTTCAAAATATCATCTACAGAAGGTAATTCGGAATTATACAGATGAGGCATAACCATTATAAACAAGGTCTAGAAAGATCTCAGACTTTTATACCTTTCACATGTTTTCGAATAGGGCAATCTTTTTGGCATGTAAATTTTCATGGACCGTCACCCAGCTCAGTAAAGGAGACTGGTGTATTTTCATAGAAAGCCCTAACTAACATCAATGGGGCCCCTGGGTGGCTCAGTCAGTTAACTGTCCAACTTTGGCTCAGGTCATGATCTCCTGGTTCGTGGGTTCCACCCCGCACTGGGCTCTGCGCTGACAGTGAGAAGCTTACTTGGGATTCTCTCTGTTTCTCCCCTACTCGTGCTTTCTCTCTAAATAAAAACTTAAAAAGCAAAAAAGGCTAATATCAAAATGGTACTGATGACAGGTTATATACGCTGCTCAAAAATCTAAAAGGAGAGGTGCCTGGGTGGCTCAGTCGGTTGAGCATCCGACTTCAGCTCAGGTCATGATCTCACAGTCCGTGGGTTCGAACCCCACGTTGGGCTCTGTGCTGACAGCTCAGAGCCTGGAGCCTGCTTCTGATTCTGTGTCTCCCTCTCTCTCTGCCCCTCCCCTGCTCATGATCTCTCTCTCTCTCTCTCTCAAAAATAAATAAATGTTAAAAAAAAATTTTTTTTTTAATCTAAAAGGAGCCTGTTTTTTAGTTAGAGCTTCATCTAGTTCACATAAAGCAAGAGTTAAATCTAGCTCCCATTATTTAAATAAAAATGGATTATCTAAACCTAGTATTTAATTTCAACTAGCGTTTCCTCTATTAGTAGCATACTTTTAGGCTACCATCTTATATCAGAAACAGGGAGAAACTCAAGTAAACTATTATTGCTTTTCATCATAAAGCCAAATATAATTAAGAAAAGAAGTACCTTGGCAAAAAAAATTTTTAGATGGTGATGATGATGTGAAACAACAGGAACTCTCACTCACTGCTGGTGGGAATACAAAATGGTACAGCCATTTTGGTGGCTTCTTGCAAAACTTAACATACTTCTACCGCACGATCCAACAATTGCACTTCTTGGTATTTACCCAAAAGGGGTGAAAACTTATGCCCACATAAAATCCTGCACACAAATGTTTAGAGCAGCTCTTACGTGTCAAAACTGTGACTGTAACAAACATACTTCTGGTGGGGAAATGCTGATAACGGGGGAGGCTATGCATGTGGGGCGGCGGGGATAGAGGGCAGAGAACTCTCTTTATCTTCCTCTCAATTTTGCTGTGAACCTAAAACTGCTCTTAAAAATATAGTCTTTAAAAAAGGGAGAAAAAAAAGAAAAAAAGAGTCAAATTAAAGTGATAAATTATTATTCTGGATTTCTGTACCATACCCCCCTACACACACACGAAACCTTGCAAGAAAAGGTAGATGAGATTTCCCCATAGTTGTACTTTACCTTCCGAAAATCCCGCTTTTCAAAATCCGATTCTGCTATTTTCTCATATTCTATGACTGCATTAGCATTCTTGAACTATACCAGAAAATCAGATAAGAGGAAGTTTTAATGAAGTTAGAGGTTCAAGAACCACAAAAACCAAGGCTTTGATAAATTATTAGTTCAAGAAAATCAGAACCACAGACTTTACAAATCAAGTTGGTGAAGATGCAGCTAAAAGGCCCAACCTGCGCCCTCAGTTTGAACTTAAAGTCAGGAATACAAGAGTCCTGCCTTGAAAGACATAAAGTAATGGCAAGGCATTGTCAGAGGTTGAGCGTAAATTTCCAGGTTCTCACTAAAATGCATCCAGAAGTAAACAGAGTATATATGGAAATGGAACTAAAACATGCTTTATCTTCTACCAATTTAGTCAGGATTTGCATTTACTCAGATTCTTCAACTTCACTCAAATTAGTTCCTCACAGCATCTACCCACCCCCAGGAATCTCAGAAACCCTCCAATTTTCACAGATTTCTAAAGCTATAAATCATATTCAAAACTGTCTACATATACAAAACCAAGCCTCAAGACAGACTATGAGACTGCCTACAGCTACTCAGGTGTGGCCAATGGCAGGAGTGAGACTAGTTCAGTTCTTTTTTTCCAGCTCTCAGTTTGAACTTTCAGGTCACTAGACCACACTGTCTTTCTCCATACACACAAGATCAGAACCATACCTCCTGTTGTGCCTGAGCATTTTTGTGATCCAGTTCTAGGGCTCTCTGGAAACTACGACATGCCGCCATGGCATTCCCTAGAGATAGGTGGCATTTGCCCTCTCGTAGATGTCCCTAAAAGAAACACAATGAGGGAAGAAAAGGAGCATGATTGGCTAAGCAAAGAACAATCAACAGCAGCAAGAAACACCCACAGAACACCAACACGGGATGACAATGGCCAGAGTAGGGGTTCTTACCAAGGGAGACTCTGCCCTCCATGGGATGGTTAGATGGTTAGCAATGTGAGAGACATTTTTGGTTGTCACAACTGGGGCCAGGGTGGGGAGGTGCTACTTATACCTAGTGGTTAAAGGCCAGGGATGCTGCTAAACATCATACAATGCACAGCACAGCCCCCCGTGACAAAGAATCATCTGGTCCCAAATGTCTTCAGTGTCTAGACTGAAAAACCCTGGGAGAGAGAACTTAATTGAAGCAACTGGTCCTCCCCAGCCGATCCTCCCCAAGTGGTCATATCACATACCCGGACGAAGCTGTCATCCAACCTCACTGACTGCTGTGCATCTGCAAGAGCTTCCCGGAACTTTCCGAGCATCATCAAGGTGGCTGCTCGATTCCCATAATAGCTAGCATTTTTAGGACACATATCTACAGGAAGGGCAGAAGTAAGTAAAATACAGCTTAGTAGAAGTCACTGCTTCAAAAACTCCAGGGCCATCTCCTTCAGAACTATATCAAGGCAATCAAACTGTAACAGGAATGCTGACATACTCTGTTTAAAAGGCCATGGCCAAATTTTTGACTCCTTGTGCAAATGGACAGCAGCATTGGTGCAACCAATGAAAAAGAAAGTTATTTAAAAATAATTTACACTTAACTTTGAAGTGCTCTGATTATCTTTTTATTTTTGAGAGAGAGAGAGAGCATGAGCAGGGGAGGGTCAGAGAAGAGGGAGACACAGAATCCGAAGCAGGCTCCAGGCTCTGAGCTAGCTGTTAGCACAGAGCCCGACGCGGGGCTCAAACCCACGAATCACAAGATCATGACCTGAGCCGAAGCCGGACGTTCAACCGACATAGCCACCCAGGTGCCCCGAAAGTGCTCTGATTATCTTTTCGATGGGAGATGGGAGGCGTCAGCATATTTACTTTCTTAATGAATTATATTTTATGTAATAGGAGATGAAAATGAATCTGCATTTGTTGAATTAGGGGTAGAGAACCTATAAGCAAGTTAGGTGAGAAACATGCTGATACGGGATTAAAATACGCTGGCAAATTGAGCATGAAAGTAGTTAAGACTTGATAGTATCTATGAGGGCCATTTTCCAAGATAGTTAAATGAACTGGAAATGGCTGAGATGCATTTAGGTGGTTATCTTTTGCCATTAGATTTAGAATTTCTCGAATTGCCTTTAAACTACCCATTTGAGCTAGAGAGTGTCATCCCTCATGAAGCCATTAAGTCCAAGAGTTCGCACAGTGACAGTTATGAACCCACTAAGCCGAAGGCTGCTTCTTTGAGAGAGGCTACTTGTAACGGTGTTCAGCAAATTTATCCTTCAGCACAGGCAGTAGGTCCTTCTCACCTATGGCTTTTGTATAATAGTTATAAGCTTCATTGTAATCTTTCTTGGCATAGTACGCGTTTCCTTGTTCCTTGAAAGACTCTGCTTCCCTGAAAAGGAAAGAGAAAGAAGAGCATGTTATTTTACATAGGGAATAACCTCTGTAATCTCATGGGAGCAATCTTTGGTCTAGAGCCCCGGGCATATTGAGCTGAAAGTTAGTGCAATATTTGAAGGAATTTATAGATTTGTTCGATGCTGGGTTTTGGGGTGTTTTTTGTTTTTTTTTTTTTTTGTTTTTTTTTGGTCAGATACATTTAAACGAAGAAAACCCTCTCCTGTGTTGCCTGCCTTTCCTCACTATTCCGGCCTATAGTCATACCCCATACAACAGGTAAATTTACACAACCTCACACAGAAACTAAAAAATGTTTAAAGTTTATCTATCTATCTATCTAAGTAATCTCTACACCCAACATGGAGCCTAAATTCACGACCCTGAGATCAAGAGTTGCACGCTCCTCCAATTGAGCCGGCCAGGAGCCCCAGAATTTTTATATTTATTGCTTTTCCACTGTGCCACAACTTCTGCCTCTTTAGCAATGATAAAAAATCAGTTACAGATCATTCCATTATGAGGCAACGATTTCTTAATGTGAAACGGGTCACATCCTTAGAGTTCTAATGATTTATTCTCTTGAAAACCGACTCATGCATTTGTCACTGAAAGAATAGAGCAAAAGCAGGTGTCAAAGAAGTTAAAAGCAGAGCATATTGATGTTTAAGATGGAGGACGGAGTTGAGTGACAGCAGAGCCCAACAACGTGGGTAACAGGGACATATAAGGTACAGCCTGCCATGGCTATGCTTTGAGAAGTACCCACCTACTGATGTTCTCTCTGCCCATCACGTCTGTGTGGGTTCTTACTGCCCCCTATACGGTTCCTATAGTACCTTGTATAACCAAGTGGGTAATACCAGAATTTCTGCCCCACTCCAACATCTATTTTTTGAAGCTGTGCCATTAGACAAATTGTTCTTTACACAAGGAACAATGTTATGGGAGAATTATACTCCAGATCAAGGAACTAGAATTGTGTTAGACATGACCAACAATGTTTTCAAAGAACTAGTAACCTCTATCAAAGATACCCCAAATCTTTCTAATGTCCACTTGAGTCACAAAGATAATTCTTTACCAAAATGATTACTGCAACATAACTAAGTACCTGAGCATTTATTTTTTTTTGCTATAAGGAAGGATCTTTGCTTCTTTTTCTGTCCTCTACACATACAAAAAAGAACCCAGTTCAAGGGAAGTAAGGACAAAAGTACCTAGTTCTTAACCTTGGTGATGGTATGGGAGTTTACAGCTTGATTCTATGGACATCACCACTGGCAAGATTTGTGATTTATTTATCTACATATTTTAAAATATGTAAAATTTTTATTTACAAAATAGGAAAGCTGCCCTCCTTTTAAATTGAGGCCATCTCCCTTTCTGTTCTTCTCCATCACTGTTCTGGCAAGCCCTACTAACATGAAAAGGCTGCTAGAAGAAAGGGGAAAGAAAATGGGAATGATCTACAAATGCTGACAGATTTGAACTGTGATGGACACAAATCTGCTTGAATAATTTTATTACACCAACTGTCACAATGCTGTAAAGAGGCCATCTGCTATTAAAAGTCCTCAAGAAGGATCCCCCAATTGCAAGATTTATAGGGCCAACTCCAATCTTTCTACATGGTATACACCATCCTGTAACTCTAAATTAAGCAAGGCACTATAAAAACGATGAGGAGCCTATCTTTTAAGAGCAGACATGCCAAGAGATCTGAAGAAAGGGTTCCCCCATCCCTGGCTGTCAGAAGCTGAGTCAAACCACTGTGAAGAAGTGGAGTGGTAAATTCAAAGGCAACACTGAATGTGTACCTGAGAAGATCTAGCTTTCTCTTTTAGGCTAGTGGTGGAGAATACACAAATCCTTGAGAAAAACCAAAGGCATCCAGGCACATAGACAGAGACGGTATCAGCAGTATAAAGCTTGTTAGTCAAAGGTAAAGCAATCTGCAGAGCTACCCACAGAAAGGTGCTCTTTCTGTCCGGAAACACTACCTCCCATGGATATGAGGAAGTTCAGCACTGGCTTCTAGTACAAAGGCAAAGGATGATTTCTGTGGAAAGTCAGCAATAATTACTGAAGTCTGGTACTTTTCATACATTATCCTCCTACCAGGTGTTTCCTTATTCCCATTTCTCACAGGAGTGAAATAAGGGGTAGCGGTTAAAAACTGGCCCAAGGTCAGGATGTGGACCCACACCGGTCAGACTCCAAAGCCTGTGTGCTACCCACCACGCTTAGCTTTCTCTCTAATGCTCATCTCTATTTATTGCCTGAAACTTTAAAAAATTAATCTGTCTTGCTAGGAACAAGACACGGGCAATGAACGTGAATTCTTCAAACTAAGACATCAAATAGCCACAGAACGTAAAATCCAACTCCAGAACTACAATCTGGAACTAAACAAGCTAAATGGCATTCCTAACAATTAGAGAGAGAGCAGGGCTCCTTTCTCTTTAAGGTGCAAGACCTAGTGAACTGGACTTTGCCTCCCCCAAGAAATGCATTTCATTTTAGTAAATGGTGAGTAGATTCCATTCTAGAGCAAACAAAGCGAGTAATGTAGAGTCAGCCCACAGCAGAAAGAACAAGAAGAATTGTGTTGTGACAAGTTACCATGTTTTTAACCTCACACTGCAGAGCATCAGGCCAGAATTAGCTATTCCCACACAACTGCCTCATGAAAAGGACTTATTTTCATAGAAACGTGGTTGATTAACAGCTGCCTAGACAATGGGCACTTGGTGCTTTTAGGCTGAATGCTTATTTTTTGCCTCCAGGTCCAACTCCCAAAGTGGAGTCGCTCCTTCATTTTGAACCTCCCCACCAAGTACGCGACAAGCTTTAACCAATGGGCCTGACCCTGTGAGACCAGTCGAGGAAAAAGTGGATCTTTGGAATCCAGCATGGCAGCAGCAAGAACTGAACAAGGCTGCATCAGGAACAAGTCCAGGGTCAAATCCATTCAAGTCCTGCCCTGGGAGTCTGAGAAAGGGCTGAAGCTTGTTCAAGTTTCCCTTAGAGCAAAGGGACTGAAGGATGAGATGTCAAAGGCGTGGGACTGGAAAAGAAGGAGAAGAGCTGGTTAACACCGGAAGTGAGGGCAATCTGGCACTGGTATCTGTCATACCACTCGTTGCCAGAGTCGACTGATAACGAACTGAGGTTACAACATGTACCTACCAAAACACATTTAAGATTAGGCTTACCTGGACTAAGCAAAAAGAGGAAAGGATTCCAAAAGGGACCAATTAAACTACCAATTATTTTCTAAGGCCACAAAACGAAATTTGTATATCACATCAAAATATAGACGTGGCCCTAGCTGACCGAATGGAGCAATTAATAGCTACACCACATCTCTAGTGCTTTTTCCGATTTTCAAAGCATTCCCAAGACCCTGGCCCCCTGAAGTGGTTATGGTGATACTGTCACATGTCCTTCAGCAGAGGAAGAGCCAGAGAGGCGTCCCAAGCAGCTGCACACATTCCCTAACTCCCAACAGTCTGTTTTTTTCCCCCCACTCGATCCTGTCAGCTGGCAGCAAGGTTTTTAGATTAAAACTAATTTATCTAGTTTCCCACCCAATCTCTAGGCAGAATAAACTTCGCCACTCTGACTCACCAGGAAACAAGGGGAAAGAAAGACTCTAGCCTCCACCAAACCAGTCCTTTCCCTTTAATAGCCAGCAACAAATTCCTCTGAAAAGAACCGCTAAAAGATTTTAAAAAATCTCTATCCTCTCTGGAGGTATAGGGAGGGTTCCAAATAGGGTCAGCACTGGAGGGCCCGGCGGGCCTTCTCTTTGGCATACAGATAAGCAGACTACATTCCACATTCCACTCTTGGTCTGCTTTGTTTTAAAATGTTATTTATTTTTTGGAAATAACTTCATCAATCAGAAAACTGCAGCCTGATAGCTGCTCTTCTATACTACACATGTGTTAAAAACCTGTGTGTCCTCTGACCATACAGTTATACTCTCTCCCCCAATTTAGCATCACAGATGCTAATTACACCAACAAACGGCCAAGGGAATCGTTTGGTATCACACAGGTCTTAGCAGGGCTCAGCATCATGTGATCAGTCAGACGCCTTGGGCTTACGATCACCAGTCAACTTTGCACATTTACAGCTCAGCTAAATTAAACATACCTTAAAACACTGCAGTTGACATTGCGACATGACCCCAATTAGATGCCCTACAAAAATCTCCATTTTCTCTCTAAATGCTTCCAAGTTGAACATTTAAACAAGATCTTGGCCTTAGGCCAACTGGTCTATCTTTTAGCAATGAAAGAGTTACGCAGAGAATTTTACTCATCAGCTTTCATTAATGCAGGATTCACTGGGTGGTGAGTTTTTAAAACATCCTCAATGACTTGGTTCTCTTTGGAACTGCTTGATGTTTCAGTATTTGTGAATTATTAAAAGAGGGATGAGATGCTTCATCATTTGTACCGTATCATTTAAAGATATAGTTAACTCAGTACAGGAAAAATACAAACTAGCGTTATGTCACCAGTCTATATTTGCAACCTAGAAAACACTTATTTGATCTTTGTACGACAAAAACATACCTGACTGCTTTTACCTACTTCAAGTATTTGGTTACAATAATATACTAACACCCAGCTCTCCAAGAACCACTTATAACAGTTTAAATCAAAAGAGATGAAGCTTGAACGAGATCTTTTTTTTCCCCGCCTCTTTTCTTGCATTTTCTTGACGTATTCTGCTCCTCTTAATGTGGAAGAAACATCTTACAACCCAGGACAAGATGACTTCTTTTGTTAGGGTAGAGGAGTGTTTCAGGGCCTTTGTTTGGAGACCATTTTATTGGCCGGAAGAATCTTAGAAAAAAAATATCTAGGGGTGCCTGGGTGGCTCAGTCTGGTTAGGCATCTGACTTGGGCGCAAGTCATTATCTCACAGTTCATGGGTTCAAGCCCCACATCAGGCTCTGCGCTGACAGCTTGTAGCCTGGAGCCTGGAATCTGCTTCGGAGTCTGTCTCCCTCTGTCTCTGCCACTCCCCCACTTGCCCTCTCTTTCAAAATTGACAAACATTAAAAAAAAAAAAAAATCTACTAACAATAATACTTTATACTGCCCATGAATCAAATACCCTTTACGCATTTATAATTACTAATTCCAAAATGTCACCTTCACTCTGTGATTGTGGCACCCAATACTTTTATTCAGTCAAGTTTACTAGTTGCCCATTTCTAGAAATGTCCTCCACCCTTTAGAATTTACGGGATCTTGGCCAGTCTCAGCATAGAAATTCCTTCCTCCTTCCCACAGTCTGAGACCTCTTGTCCCCGAAGGCATGTCACAGGGCCTTTTTCGTGCTGTACTCTCTCTGACCTCCATGAGAATAAAGTAAAAGGAGCCCAGGGGCTTGACTTTTATTCCATCTTACCAAATGAGTAAACTGTTCTTTCTTTCTTTTGTAACTAATCTAGGATTGAAGTGACAAGTTCTATAGGTGGAAGCCACATAAGACTTGAAACAATTCCACAGATTCAGTGCTTGCTAAACACAAGTGCTCTATGCTGAGTGTGAATAAAGGCTTCATGATGGTCCAGAGAAAACAGAGGGTGGGCTCTCCAAGGGCTACCAATTGGCAGAAGTGGGCCACCCAGCTTCCTTTACCCAATTTGCTTTGGAATAAACAACTTCTGCTTTCACTTTAAAGCACAATTAAAATACCCAGCCTTCTCCCAAAAGAGAAGAGAGCAAGATGAAGAAAACTCATTAACATACCAGTTCAAATTGTTCTCTTTCTAGACATTCAGGGGGAAGCCTCGACAGGGGCAGAGCCAGAAGGGACCAAGAGGCATCAAGTGGAGTCACAGATACAGTCCACACAAGGCAGTAGCACTCTCTACCGCTCAAGCAGGGAAGGACAGCAGGCAACACACCGGAGTTGGCAATGTCTCATTCAGTGGGGGGAAAAAGCAACGAACTAATCGATCAATCCAGATGGAAATCCCATTAATGCAGGCAGAAAAGATAATCACATGAAATAGCTGACTCAACTGTAATACATTTATGCTAGTTCCTTAAATGGGAGGGATCACAATCTGTGGCTTCTACCTAACCTTCTCTACTCCTGGGGAAAGGAGACATGGAGAAACAAGCTTCTCAGAAGCCACTCTTGAGTCCACAAGGCATTGTCCTTTCAGCAATAGCCAGAGGCTGGTTTTCATAACACACCCCCAAACCCTCCATTTTCTATCCCTTGGTTCCCCATTCTGGGAGATCCACTACTTCCCTCATAGGGACATTAGTCCACAACAAAAATTTAGAACTAAGGAGATATAATTAAGAAAAAAGCTGCTTTCTGAGCTTTTTTTCCTTGGAGGGGGGGGGGGGCTGTGAGCGGGTGGAGATGGGAGCCAGAGTGGGGAGTCTAGATTTTAAACTGGTACGCTGCTTCCAGAGTTCTCTTGGTTCCTCACTTTAACAGGAGGCTATCTCAGAGCAAACTGCCAGAGGAAAAAGTCTCAGGACAGAAACTCCAAAAGCAAGAGAAAATGCTACTTGCCTCACACACCCCTCCTCCAAAGGCTAATAATAGAATCAGAAGAGATGGTTAACACTTTGATCTGACAATCTGGCCTCCCCGCATAAACTTAAAGTCACACGACACTAGAATATTAG
The DNA here is from genome assembly GCA_028646485.1 of Cryptoprocta ferox. Taxonomy (NCBI): domain Eukaryota; kingdom Metazoa; phylum Chordata; class Mammalia; order Carnivora; family Eupleridae; genus Cryptoprocta; species Cryptoprocta ferox. Next base: position 37,597,477 of record CM053565.1, read on the forward strand.
GTGTCGGAATTAGACTTTGAAAGTCAAATATCCCTCCTCATATTTTCATTCTTAAAAGTCTCAAACATTCATCCCCCCTGCCAATGGTGGGATAAAACACAGGAACTGCTATTTTGATCGGGATGGGGAAGAAAACAAACTGTCAATCCAATAAAATGAATAGACATTGGGATAATCTGCACGATGAATCCTGTTCTTACTGCTGAAATTCAGACAGTTTAAAAGAATACCTGGAACGCCCTCTAAGTAACTTCCACATCACTCAGCACTGAAGAAAAGGGATCAAACATTAGTGGAGTAAGAGAGAAATGGGCTCTCAGAGGAACTGTGCATCAGACCACAAGGCACCTAGGCAGCCGCTGACCATTGTTCTCCAATCTTCTAAAGTCCTAGAGAAAAAAAGCAAAGGCAAGTGCCCAGTACTCAGCTTTTAAAAACTTTCAAAATACTAGCTTCAATGACTATACTCATCCCTGATTGGCTAGAATGTTCAATAAGCCTGGGTTTTAAGCCAATCAGAGTTCTGGTCGTTGGAATGGACTAGACACTAGAGCAACTGCCATTCAACTTGGCTCAATTTGGTTAGTATCTGGCTCTGGTTAGTATGTGGACCTGAATTAAAGCAGTATGGGCAGAGAGACCCTTCCTCTGTGTTCTACCTTTCCTCTAGTTATGACTGAACAATTTTTTTTTTAAAGATTTTACTTTTTAGTAATCTCTACACCCAACGTGGGGCTTGAACTCACAACCCTGAGATCAAGAGTGACATGCTTTACTGACTGAGCCAGCCACGTGCCCCTGATTTAACAATTTTGCCACTTGTTAAAATCAGATTCAATTCGGGGCACCTGGGTGGCTCAGTTAAGATCTCATGGGCTGAGTTTGAGCCCGTGTCGGGCTCTGTGCTGACAGCTCGGAGCCTGGAGCCTGCTTCAGATTCTGTGTCTCCCTCTCTCTCTCTACCCCTCCCCTGATTGCACTCTGTCTCCCTCCCCCTCTCTCTCAAAAATAAAACAAAAAGTTTTTGTTTTTTTTTAATTAGATTCAATTTACTGGTTCGGGATTGTTTATTCCTAGGTTTATCCCTTCCTTAACCATGACTTATTTGTCCCGCCTCCCATTTCTTCACCACTGGCCCCACACTTCAAGTATACCAAAATGAAAATGAAGGCTGCAAGCAGTGTTTTCATTGATTTGGGTTTAAGGTCAAAGATAATATCCCATTCAGCTTGCAGGCTTACTGATAATGCCTAGCTTCATTTCATGAACTTCAAGAGAAAGTTTAGCGAGACAAATGTCTAAGAATTTAAAACAGACTGAGAAAGAGGAGCTGGGGAAGACAATGAACGCCACAAGCTCTTTGGCTATGGCATCGAACACCAAAATGTCCCAGGAAGCTGTAGTAAAATAAATAGCACCTACTGCAGACCCTGAGATATGGATTCAGGGTTCAGGGCTTCCCAGCAACAATAGGAAGAGAAATAGAAAGCAAACTACTGAGTTTCCGATACTAAGAAGGGTTCTTGCTTGCATTCACACAGATACAGACAAGATTATCAGATCAAGGAATCAGGTAAGGATGTTCTGTCTCCTAAATCTATGGCTTCTGTTGGTTCTTTTAGACCCTATTATCCAGTCATGCCAGATAAACTCTGAGACAGAGAAGTGTTTCCTCGGTGGACGAGCAACTTGAAATCCTTCGATTTTACCATAATAAAGACTACCTACGGTGACCTCCCCAGCCCAGGAAATGTGACCAGAGAGCCTTCACCCAAGACAGGTACTTATACATTAGATAAAGCAATCAACATCTTCCCAGGAAAATATAAGGCCTGAAATTAAATTAAATTTAAGCTGAATTGTAAAACCTCTGAAATTCAGCTCTCTGGCTCCCCAAGTAGCTTTATCTGTTCTGGTGGGCAAAGAAAAGTAAATACTCTTCATGTTCAGAACCCTGATCTATTTTGGAATGCCAACTAATACATCTTTTATTTTAGCCTCTCAGCTGCTATGGATGAAAAAGAACTTTGTCAGAGTGACAAGCAAAAAAAATTGAAGTCCATTTCTCTTCTCTCTAGAGACACTAAAGTTAATGAAATAAAACATGTAGCCACTTAAAATGCTGCAGCCATGAGCCCCCCCCCCCCCATGTCTTGAAAGCTCCTCTCATTTTGCCGCTGTGGGACCATAACAATTTAGCAACAGCAGCAGCAAGCCCTTGAGCCAAGATGCAAGGAAGGACGGACTCCTTGCTAGACTTTACAAAAACAACCCAAGAGCCCCATCAACTCCTGCGTCCCCAAGTGAACTGGTAATAGGACTGTAATAAGAGACACAAACTTGGCCAAATAACTAACCAAGCCAGATAGTAAAGGGCATCTGTAAGGGATGTCTCTATCCCTGCCTTCTGCTATGGCTACACAGGATTCCAGGACACATGAAAAATGTAAAACCACCTTCCTCCAAAACTTCTACATCATCAGTCCATTTTCAGCATTGGAAAACCATACTTAACATGGCTTTTTCTTACTAACAGACCCCAGTGCTTACTTTCCCCTCCATGGATGCCTTATATGGCAGAAAGTCAAACCTGGATTTTTTTCATTTATTTCATTATATTTTCCTTGTGAGTGGCTCACATAAGTGGTATATAATAAATATCCATTTTAATTACATCTAAACAAGAGCTATATAAATATGTGTAACATAGAAGCCTACTTAGCAAAGATGTATCTTTTCTTAGTGACAGATAAAACAACTGTGCATTTTACAGTCAGTGATATCTTCAATTCCATGTAATAAGGCAGTTAACCTAAGTTGACACCTCTTCTACTAAATACCATGTTTTTGTGTGACGTGGTCATATTACAGCATCACCCATTTTGTGTTTCTTAATATATCTTCAGGTTCATTTACTATAATTTTATCTTAGAATATCCTCTAAGGCCATGCGTGTTTTTTTTTTTTTTTTTAAAGGAAAGGACCTGCTTTAGATAGAGGGCTTTGAAGCAAAACCCAAATTAGGGACAGTCCCTACATCAGACATCTGCATTATGTAAGAGAATATTTTTTTTTTCCAAATTACTACACATAGCCCAAGTCTCCATAGCACCAAAAAACCTCCACTGAACTCTTTACAATCCCAAGTAGAGTAAATCCGTGCAATTAATGTAAACTCAGTATGTGCGGGAGGGGGGAAGGGGAGGTTGTTTCCCCTTTTGTCGTTCTTTAATGATGCTTAATCCTCAACACCTGAGAAATAGGTATGCTGTGAAAACTCAAAACTAAGAACAGAGAGAGAGACTTAAGACTCTGATACCCTGCCTTCTCTGGTTATCCCAAGGACTTCCTACACTTTGTCAGGCCTCTCAGTTTTCAACAGATCTTGGGACACAGGCTGCAGTAAACTACCCTAAAGCTTGATAACTATTCATCCTCCACCCTGAGTCCCTCCCTCTATTTTAACTTGGAGAACAAAACATCCTCAGAATCCTGGTTTCGGATCTCATGGAGCCAGAATGAAGCCACACAGACAGGGTTTAGTACAAAGATAAGAAAGAGGAGAGAAGGAGACTGAGGGCATTGTAGTCAATTAATCTGCAGTTGATAAGGAAAGAGCTCCAGGCTTCCAGAACCATTTCCTTAATTCTTCTTCAAGAGCAGGACAAGTACGACGACCCACAACTGTGTTCCAATAACCTGCCTTTAGCTGTAGCCAGAATCCAGAGCGTTCTCGAAAACCACTCACTCAGCAGCTCCCTTGGCTAACCCAGACTGGCAATCTCGAGCCACTGCGGCTGCCCAGCAGTGCCAACAGCGCCCAAACAGCTGCCTTCCTCTCTGCTGCTTAACTTAAGAAAGAACAGTCCTGGGAAGAATGAGGATCTTAGTCCGGAAGGACGGGAGGGCCGGAGTTTGACCTGTAGAGCATGATACAAACCCCTCACTCTTCCTTCTTTCTCTCTCATCTCCGATCTCTGGGGTACGGGGGAGGGGGGGCACCCGATCAATAATGAAGACACACTCGGACCTAGGTTCGTGGTCGCTGGGATACGTTACTAGGAACGGGGGGTGGGCAGAACACGAGCTTCGGAGATGCAAAGTGCTGATAGACAACAATGCATAGAAGTTAACAAGAGCAGGCGGGAGTCGGGGGCGATGTAAGGAAGTCGTCATCGTCGCCGCGCAGCCTCCCCCACCCCACAACAGACCTCTGAGATCCCCTCCGAAACCCGGCCTCTACAATGCGGGCGACGTTCCTCCCTGCTTGGGGGAACCAGGCCGTGCCTTAGCTATCCAGCCAGGCGGAAGCAGGAGGGGAGGGCCGACCTCCGGGAGCGCCCCTTCGGGGGGTCCATCCGGACTTAGCTCAGATGGGGTTGGGGGTCGCAGAGGGCGGGGCGTCGCCGCAACAGGGGCTGCATCACGAAAGGGACGGGTTTCCCGGGACCACGGAGCTGCAGCTCGCCCCTTCCACTACCCTGCTACCCGGTTACCTCTTCGCTTCCTCGTCGTCTAGCAGCTCTGGCTCGGTCGCCGCCATTACCACATCGCACTCCGCGGCAGCCGCCATCTTACCGCCGGGACCAAAGAGGCGGGTGGGAGGCAGGCGGTGAAGAGCACTTCCGGCTGGAACATCGAGCAGCTCGGCGGCGCTGGGCCCAGAGGGGTTCCCTCGAGCCCGTCTACCATCGAGAGGCTCCGCTTGGGGCCAGAGCGGCCTCCCGCCTCCGGAGGTCCACGGTGGTCTCCGCGCCGGGCCGGGGGCCCAGGGACGGTTCCTGTGCGTAGGGGGCGCCACTTTACCCGTGGGTCGGAAGTGGGGGGTACAAGAGCGTGATGCCTCTCTAGGCCTGAGCTCGCCTCAGTAGGCTGAGAGCCTCGTTGCCATAGCAACTCCCAATCCTAGAGAGTCTCCAGAAAGGTTCAGGAGAGTCTGGGTTGGGTTGGGGACTCGGTGACCCAGGACTCTGGAGGGAAAGATCCCCCACTATTACCTTCCTGACCTTGGAGTGTATTCACAGCTTCCTCCCGGGAAAGGCAAGAGAGACACTTTGAGCCCAGTCCCCTAGCTTTCATCGGCCCTTGGAAGCCCTGCCCAACCAAGCCAGAGGAACGCAGGGCGTCTTCACCCCGCGCCTTTCATCCTCACTGGATCTCCAAGCAACAACTGGTTCATCACCCTAATGACGCTGACCCTTTAATGAGGCTGCTTTCATGTCAGCTGCCTGGGAGTGCCATCTCAGCATTAAGCCTAGGGAGGGTGGCAGGGCGCCCCAGACCCTGCCCTCGAGTTTATAAGGCAGCTCTCAGGGTGAGGTCCCTGCTCCATAGTGTCCCCAGTACGCATCCTTTATAGAAACACCCTGCTCAGCACGCTTGTCTTGCCGAATGCAGTCTGGACTGGGAACTCGGACCCATGGTATTCGTGGGTTTGACTAAAACTGGGGTTTTCTGAGGTTACATTGGAGGAGTTAGAGGTTAAATTTTTTAAGTTGAGAACTAAAATTAGAAGGGGGCAAGTGAATTTAAAAAGGATCTACACCTTTCCTCCAGGAAAGTAGCGCCATCCTCAGTAGGCTTCTTGCGAGGCCTCTGCCTATCACAGTGCTCAGGGAGCAGAAGCCACACCCACCACTGGGTAGAGAAGGATGGGAGAGGTTCAGTGGGTGGGAAGAGAGGTCATTCATCCAGCCAGTCATTCAGTAGCCTCTCCAAATTGCCCACTTGGGGAGTGTGCTAGTTGGGGCGGGTACAGAGTCACAGTCCACCTTCCCTGCCTGCCAATGGCTCCCAATCTATGGTCTAATGAAGGAAGCCAACGGGTTTTTGGACCATCTTCCCACTGAGTGTTCTTTGCATCTAAGCCAACTCATTTACTCCCATAGCTTTAATTTTAGCTGTAGATGACCCTCAACTTTGTTGATATTTCCAACCTAGACCTCTCACTTGTGAGTTCTAGATCTCTATATCCAATTATCTCCTGGATCTCTTGGATGTTTCTTTCGCAAATCCTGGAGACATTTATATTCAAGTCGAATTTGTCGTTCTCTCCTCATTCCTCAACAAAAGAAAAAACAAATACTGTACTCGATTCTCTTTCCCTGAATTCCTTATCTTGTCAAATGGGTTCACCATTCAATTGGTCAACAAATTAGAGAGATAGGAGACCTCATGAACTCCCTCTTTTTCACTCTTGACTCCCAATTTATCACCAAATCTTGTTGATTCTTCTACCAAATGTCTTCCAAATCTATCTGTCTCCATTCCATACCAAATCAGGCTCTCCTCATTTTTATTTTTAAAACTTGGAATTCTACCATAGTCTCCCAACTGGCCCTTTGTCTCATCTCCATTCTTTACTCTTCTGCCAATGACCTTCTTAAAAGCAAAAATGATCATGTCACTTCACTGGCATAAAACCTATCAATGGCTTTCCACTGCTGTTAGGATACACTTTGAACTCTTTGACCCAACACACAAGATCTTTGATTATTTGCCTCCTTTCCACCAACAATATTGAAACAAAATACTTGTAGTTTCAGAAAAATGCCATGACTTTTGCCATGTTTCCTCTACTCTTTCCTCCCACACCCTTCAAATCTCAAAACAGACATAACCTCCTCCAGGAAGTTTTATGATACCTGCTGTCCCTGAAGCCCAATGCTTTTTGCCAATCTCCCATAGCACCTCCAAAATAGCTTTAACCATGCTGTCCTGTAATTGTTGGTTTAGATATCTAGCTCCTCTAGATGGTGATGTTCTCATGAGCAGCACTACATTTTTTCTCAGCATGTGGTTTTATACCTGGCACAGAGTAGGTGCCCGGAAGACATGTGACTGATAGATGATTGAATAAAAGACGTGTCACCGCATTATGGTAGCCTTTGGAGAAAGAATATTTGGGCATCAGAGAGACCAGCACCCTGTGTCCAAGGAGCCTAGAACCCTGTGCTCAGGTGTGCAGCCCGCCCAGGTCCCAGTTTTCTACCCGTCATTCTTCCCTCCGGCCTCTGGGGGCGCTGTGTGCCCGGCTCCTGCTAGCTGTCGCCGGAATTGGTTCTGCCGGACGGAAGCTGGGGGGCGGGGCTAGACGGAGCCTGGAACGACCAGGGAGGAAAAGCGGAGTCCTTGTGGCTGTGCTGCCCCTCCCCTAGTCCCGGCGCACTTGGAGGGGCCCAGCCGGGGTGCTGCGAGGGTTCCGGGAGGTACGGAACTGGCAGGCCAGGGTCGGCCACCGCATCCGGGCCGCTTTAGGTGGCGGGTCTCTGCCTCCGATTCTCTCTGGGGGTCCCCTCGGGGGGAAATCGGTGGCGGAAGCCCCTCTGGCGGTCTCTCTTGGGGTATCCTTTCATTGCGGGGCCCACTATATGGGGCCCCGAGCGGGGAGTAGGTGTCTGTATCGGAGTTTACTCGAGAGGTCTCTGTTTAAGACACTTTTTGGGAGTGCTCTCTGTATCTGCTCTCTGAGGCGATCCTTGTCTAGGGTTTCTTCCGGGAAACCTGTTTGGAATGCCTTCGACGAGATCTCTGCCTGGGAGGTTTCTGTGTCTGAGCCTCATCTTAGCTTATCAGTTCAAGGGCAGCACAGATTTTTCTCCTTTTTCCCTTAGATTCTTTCACTCTCGTGTGATGTTCTTCATCTTAGCCATGGACTTGACTGGGAATTCGAGGGAATTAATTGTTGTCCAGATAAATCATACAGGAAAGCAAAACCCCATCCTCATTTGCTCACTCCCCAGACGAAGAGCGGCTTAAGACAAACCCACACAAAATAGCTTTCCTGCTTATTTCTCCATGGAGGCATGGCTCAAGGCAGGAAGCTAAGCCGGAGCTCCCTTCCACATCCTGCGCGCACAACGGGACCCGGCCAGTGATTCCTTTAAACTAAAGACTCCCTTCCCCCTTTATGGCAACGTTTACTGAGAACCTGCTCTGAGCCAGTTACTGGTCATGTACTTGGAATAACAAAGGTGAATAAAGTACCTCCCACTGTCCAGTAGCGAACATAGACACCTCACTTCACTACACCCTGACCAGAGTAGGGGACAGACAGTGCTGAATCCCTGAGGTTCTGAGGTTCAGAACCTGGCTCTCAGTGATAGGAGGTCTGCCCTCTGTTTTCATCCCACCTCACCCAGTGTGCTTCTGTTCTTCAAGGTTGAAGGCTAAGCATGGGGAAGAGCTGCAAGGTGGTCGTGTGTGGCCAAGCGTCTGTGGGCAAAACTTCAATCCTGGAGCAGCTTCTGTATGGCAACCATGTAGTAGGTGAGTGGTGTTGGGGGTAGGGACATGGTGGAAGAAGGAAGAATAAGTAGGACTTGATCATAACACGAAAAGGCTAAAAGCAAAGAGTGAAATATACATAATGACCTGAACCCCAGCATATTGGGATCTGGAAAGAGGAAACCCAATATTTGTGATAGGGAGGGAGGAAAACCTCTCAAGTCCACACTTTTAATTAGCATGAGCTTCATGTTGTGCCCCAAGTCATCCAGTCCTGCCAGACTGTCAGTCCCTGGCCCTCTGTCTCAGCTCCACATTCCTTTCTTTCCCTGGCGATTGGCCCGTTAAGGAATACTCAGTCACTCGTGTTTCCCATCTTCCTTCTTTCTACAAACAAGTTTTCTCCTCATTTTGTCCCAGGTTCTGAGATGATTGAGACACAAGAAGACATCTATGTGGGCTCCATTGAGACCGACCGGGGGGTGCGAGAGCAGGTGCGTTTCTACGACACCCGGGGGCTCCGGGATGGGTCCGAGCTACCCCGGCACTGCTTCTCCTGCACTGACGGCTATGTCCTGGTCTACAGCACGGACAGCCGAGAGTCCTTTCAGCGTGTAGAGCTGCTCAAGAAGGAGATCGACAAATCCAAGGACAAGAAGGAGGTGTGTGTGTGGGGTCCCTTCTCCACCTTCCCAGCTTCTGGGGCTCTGAAAGACACATCAAGGGTGGGGTTAGGAGAGAGAGTGGGCCCTGGGCTGGCTTTGGGGAGCCTGGTGTGGCTCTGTTTTTCATCCCAGGAGGTGGGGTAGGAGCTCGAGGGGGGGATGGAGGTCACTGGAGGGTGTCTTCACCCCTGCAGGTGGCTGTGTGTTGAGGCAGCTCAACCAAAGAGGCTTTCCTTTAGTTGTAGGGGTTCCTGTCCTAACTCTGGAAGCCCCCACTAATCTTTCTTTATGATGGTTCCTTGCTCTTGTCCTTCTGTTCCCAAATCCCCCTTCAAGCTGCAGGCACTTGGGGAGTGCTCCCTCACCAGCTGTTTCGCCAGAAACAGACTGATTGCTGGTCATGAGCAGGCACAGGTGATCCAGGGCTTGTAAGAGAATGCCTGGAGGGAGGCCAGTTGGAGGCTAGGCTTTCAACAGAAAGGAGACCAAAAAGCAACCACCCTCTCCCCAGTCGTCGTTTCCAGTATAGGAAGAGGTGAAAAGTTAGCTGTTAAGACTTTCTCTTCCGTTAGGACTCCTAGGTCATTGCCAGCCCTCAACACCCAGTCCTGAGGCCCATGATACATCCTCGGGCCTCTACTGTGTCCCTCTTCCCCAGGTCACCATCGTGGTCCTTGGCAACAAGTGTGACCTGCAGGAGCAGCGGCGTGTAGACCCAGACGTGGCTCAGCACTGGGCCAAGTCTGAGAAGGTGAAGCTGTGGGAGGTCTCTGTGGCTGACCGGCGCTCTCTGCTGGAGCCCTTCGTCTACCTGGCCAGCAAGATGACCCAGCCCCAGAGCAAGTCTGCTTTCCCCCTGAGCCGGAAGAACAAGGGCAGCGGCTCCTTGGATGGCTGATAGAGCCGCCGTCCCTCCCCGACCTTCCCGGCCTCATTCCAGCTTCTGGGGCGCTGGGAGATCTGTCCAGGGTAGGTTTAGGCACCCTGTCCTTCCCAGGCAGCTGGGCTGTCCCAGGCTCAGGTCACTTTCGCTCCCTCCCAGCTGTGGGAAGTGGAGATAATCTAGGTTAGTGTCCCCCCCCCCCCCCCAAGCCTCCCTCCCCACCAGCTCTCATCATACCTGCCCTCCGTGACCTGGAGCAGTTGTGGGTCAGTGTCCCCTTCCGCCTGCCCTAGACAGGAAACTGAGCTGCCGTGCACAGGTGCCCAGTTTAGGCTCCGGGTCCTGTCACAGGGGTCCCCTACCTGTGGGCTTCCTGCCGGTGGCAGACACAAACACACACACACACTCACACTTCTGGCACCACCCTGGACTCCCAGAGGAAGGACGTCCAGGTATCATGTATGTGCGTGGAGATGTGTGCACACGTGCATGTGTGTGCATACCGGTGTCCAGCTCTGACCCTCTCATCCTTCTCCTGTCCTGTCCTTGGCTGGAAGAAGCCAGCCTCCTGGGAAGTGTCATTTTCTGCTTTAACTCCTCCCCCTCCCCCCATTGTTTTGCTTCTTCTTCCTGCTCAGGGAGCACGTGGCCCTCATTGGCTGAGATGGAAAGGAAGGACGGCTGGGCTTCCCCAGCTGGCTTTGGGACCTTGCAAGGCCTTTCCTCTCTCTGGGTTTCAGTTTTCTCATCTGTAAGGTGACGGGAGTTGCTTAGATGATCTTCTGGATCCTCTCCAGCCTGTGAGTGTCTAACGCCTGTGGCTTCAGGCTGGCTGTTACTGTAATCGCTTCTCCCTCTTCAAGGTGCTATGCCTACTGGCCCTGGAGGCTGAGACACTGCTCTCCCCCAACCACCAGGGGGCAGGCGTGCACTGTCCGCTCTAGTTGCCAGAGTGGCCGTCCAGTGCCCAATCAGCCCGCCTCACACCCGGTGCGGCCTGGTCTTCACCCCTTCCTGTGGTTGTTTTCAGCTAATAGCTGGACTTCTATTTATAAATAACCTGTGTTTATAGGCCTGCTGCCATGGTGAAGGCTGGACAAGGTGCTCCTCTAGCCCTTCCTTACCTCAGATGCCTGCACAGACAAGGCAAACCAGTAGCAGCTTCTCAGGAGCTGTTGGATCTGTCGGGGCTTAGAAGGGTGGTTACACTTTCAACACGCTATAAAGCGAGCTTATAACCCTCAACTTGCCGTGTCCACTTCAGGCTTCTAATGTGCACACCCAGCATAGATGAGACACCAGAGCCAGGTGACCTCTAGTCCACTTCCCTTCTCCCTGAGATGGGAGAGGTGAGCAGGGCAGGGCTGGGCGAGTCGAATTAGGGCATATACAGGCTTGGGCTTGAATTCATTTATTGATGCATTGGACACAATAAAACCACAACTGTTATCAAAAGGTTTCCCTTCCCTCCCCCCTTCTTGTCCTTCCATTGGGAATCTCTAAAAAAGGAAAAGATACAGGTGGATACTGGCAAAGTCCCATATTGTGGGGTGACAGAGCGGTGATGGGGGGGTGGGATGGAGGTTGTGACGTTAACTTTGACAGCATGGAAATGGATCTTGAGTGTGTCAGCCTGGACCCCAGCACTCAGCTTCACAGTGAGGGGGCTGGATTCTGCTTGGGAGAGGGGGCAGCTGGGTTTAGTGTTGGGGACCAGTTTGGGGTGAGGAGCCTGAGGGGAGAGCTCTTCTTTTGGGAGTCCCAGGGGGATTGGTGTTAGTTGGGCCCATAGTCTGGAGAGATCCAATGCCCACCCCCCAAGTGGGTTTCAGGAGGATTCAGTGAAAGACTGAGGAGAAAACTTGTGTGGGGTTGACGACCTCTTTTAAAACTGGGCCCCACCAGAAATCACCCTCCCCTCCCCCTCTCCCAGCCCTGTCTGATCATAGCAGAGGAATCCCAAGATCTTTCAGCCCCAGCCCCACCTTGGCTTTGCTCCCCACCCCCCTTTCTCCTCCACAGTCTTCTTCCACTCCCCCAGGGTCACCTTGTCCAGATAGCCTTGAACCCTGTCCAGCTTGAGACCCCATCTGCCACCTCCAGTGATTCTTCGGAGAATCCAGTGAATGGGAGGGCCTCCCCTCTAGACTTCTTGCCAGGCTCAAAGTCAAGATTGCTAGGGCCTCTGGCCATGGGGTTCTAGGTCTCGAGTGGGGGAACTGAGCACCATGGGGCTGGGACTAGGATTTTGCATAGATCTGAGGGACTTCCCAGTTTGCTCCCCGTCAATCAGGCTGGGCAATGCAGGGGAGCCCAGCGCTGGCCTGAGGAGGGTGGAAGGTCCTGGGCCAGGAGGGTTATAGTTGAATCCTTAGTCCAGATTGGGCAAAGGGCAGGTGCCCTTAAAACTAGCCCAGCTCTTCCTATACTGGGCAGGAAGCTCTAGGCTGTAAATGGCAGTCTCCTGAGAGACGGAGGAAACTGAGGCATCTCAGGAAGAGGAGGCAAGGACAGCGACTGTTGGGAGCCAACCCCTGGCCTCCCCAGGAAGCCTAGTAGGGGGCAAAGACAATGGGCCCCGTGGCAGGGCGGACGGCTCCTGCTGGGGTGCGAAACAGAGCCGGGCCCAGGATGGGAGCTGGGAAGAGGGTGGTGGCTGCTGTTGGGGCAGGCCGGAGGGCCAGTGGCCCTGGCAGGGCACAGATGGCTGCAGCAGCGGTGGGGATTGGGCTGGGCAGGAAGCGGGCCGCAAGTGTCTTGGTGAGTTGCTTCTGCAAGGCCAGTTTCGACTGCAGAGAGGAGAGAGAGGAATGGACACAGTCTGACCCAGGAAAATCCCAGCTCTCCCAGGGCCCCATCCTTGGATGTTCTGTTGCAGGAAAGACGTGCCTTTTAGGGTTCCAAACCTAAACCCTTCCCACCCCCCAAACATCATTCCAAAGGGCTTTCTCCACCACCTGTCTTCCTGCCCAGAGGAAGGAGGCTCTGGCGGGTGGGGGAGGGATGGTCTCTAGGAGATGCACGCCCTCGCTCTTGACCCTGAGATTACTATCTTGGGTCCACCTCCCCGGAAATTCCTCTGGGCAGATCCCAAGGTGGCCCAAAACCCCAGCCCAACTCTCTCTCTGCCCAGGCAGCCTTAAAGGGGGCTGGCTTCCTTCCTGCCCCACCCCCACCCATCCCCCCAGCTTGCCCTTCTGGCCCACCCTCTCCCCTCTTGGTCCAGGGCCCAGCCCTGTTGCCTGGAGACTAGTACCTTGAGGATGCTCACAGCCAGTGCTGCATGCTTCTGCAGCTTACTGTGCTGGCTGGACGGCTTGGGGGGCTTCCCAGCCAGGCGGTCTTTGTGTCTCCTGCTGCTCAGGTGCTAATGGACAGACAGACAAACTGGCAACAGGATAAGGAAGCCCAAGGACCCCTAGATAACTCTTATCATCCTCTACTAGCTAACCCTCCTCCACCCGTGAGTCACACGTTGGACACACATCTACGGGGCATCACCCTGGGAAGGGGAGGTGAGACCTGGCCAGGAGCCCACTGCCCCTCCAGCCTCATTCCTCTTCCTCCCCGGGCCCCCTCCTGTCTCCTGGCACCAGTCCCACCCCTCAGCCCTGCTCCGGCTTCTCCCACCTGCTTGAGTTGGGTCTCTGAATTGACCTGGAGCTGACACAGGGCACAGTGGAAGGGGGGGCTGGACCCCTGTCGGCCGCCCTGGCCCCCTGCCACTCTCTTGGCCTTGTGTCCGCCGCTCCGGGGCACGGGGCGGCCCCGGCCCCTTCGAGGAACACCTCGCTGACCTTCCACCATCCACCGGTGCTTGGCTCCTGAGAGGGAAGGAAAGCCCGTGAGCACACAAGAAGGGCTGCCAGTGCCGTGGAGACGCCTCTGAACCAGGTCAGTCTGGCTGCCCCCTTAAGCTGCCAGGCTGCTCTGCACGTATTCTCCCCTCCAGCCGCCTGAGCGTTCTCTTCCCTACCTCCACCAGGCCTCCCAGCTTCTCTCGTTGCCCCCCCCAGCCTCCCCAGAACGCCTTCCTGCAGGGGAACCTCGAGGCTTCCCTTGGCTCCTGTTCCTTCTGGGTCTGACCTAAGGACAGTTGGAGGAGGTGCTTACTGCCTTCTCCGAGTGACCCTTCAGTTCTTGCTGCCCAGACCTCTCTTCCTAATTCTCCCTCCTCAAGCATCAGCAGGAGGACCCCAAATGCCCACCCAACCACAGCTGAACAACGACACCTCTGTCACGAAACCATTGGGCAAAGTGCCCAGAAACTCCAGCCTGCCTGCAGCTGTGGAGGGGGGTCTCCCTGCCCCACTCCTCTCCTGGACTCTGGGGGCACTGACCTGTGTTGTGAGCCTGAAGCTGGGAGGCGGAGTTCACTGTCACCTTGCATGTGGGGCAGTAGAGGCGCCCCTTCTCGCTCCTGCCCTCCCCACTCATGCCGCTTCCCACGGCAGCCGCTGCCGGTTCGGGCCCAGGCGCCTCTTTCCCAGGCTCTGGGGAGCAGGGTGGGCAGGAGGAAGAAGAGGAGGAGGAGGCAGCATCCAAGAGATCTGAGTGGGCCGGCTCCGTCGGTGTGGGGTCCGGAGTCAGCGGTGGCTGGAGTTGGGGGCCAGGAGGTGGGGCTGCAGGAACGGTTGGAGAGATGAAAGGCATCGGGTTAGAATCATCTGGAGATCATGATTTAAAGTCGTGACACATTGGGGGTGGCAGGGCAGAGTGGAAGCGCTCCCTGGCATAGGGACGACCAGCAGTGAGGTCCAGACTCCACTCTCCCACCAACTCACAGCGCCGACTTGGGCCTTTTTAGGCCTCAGCGTCCCCATCTGAAACTGTAGAGTTGGACAGAGTGGTCTCAGATAGTCCTCACAGCCTCGGTACTTTACAGTTACGTGCTGTTAAATAAGCCGAAGTCGCCAAAAAGATGTGCTGGAATATTCATAGAGCGGTATTCATAATAGCATAAAACTGCAAACTATCCAAATATCCATCAACAGGAGAATAGATTTTTTTAAAAAGGAGAGGGAAGGGCCTCCTGGGTGGCTCAGTCGGTTGAGCGTCCAACTTCAGCTCAGGCTTGTGAGTTCGAGCCCTGCGTCAGGCTCTGTGCTGACAGCTCAGAGCCTAGAGCCTGCTTCGGATTCTGTGTCCCTCTCTCTCTCTGCCCCTCCTTTGCTCATGCTCTGTCTGTCTGTCTGTCTCTCTCTCTCTCAAGAATTAAAAAAAAAAGCATTAAAAAAAAAAGAGAGGAGAACCTGGCTGACTCAGTCAGTAGAGCAGGCGACTCTTGATCTCAGGATTGTGAGTTCGAGCCCCATGCTGGGTATGGAGATTACTTTAAAAACAAAAATACATATTTTTAAAATTTCTTTAGCGTTTATTTATTTTTGAGAGAAAGACAGAGCACGAGTGGGGGAGGGGCAGAGAGAGAGGGAGACCAAGAATTCAAAGCAGGCTTCAGGCTCCAGGCTCTGAGCTGTCAGCATAGAGCCTGATGCGGAGTTTGAACCCATGAACTGAGATCATGACCTGAGCCGAAGTCAGACACTTAACCAACTGAGGCACCCAGGTGCCCCTAAAAACAAAAAAATCTTTAAAAAAAGAGAGAGTTGTATAGTCATTAAATGGCGCACTACACGGCAATAAAAAGGACAAAGCACAGCTGTATGCAACAACACAGAAGTGGCCGGGAACAAGAGCCCCATGCTATAGGAGTCACCAAAACCAGGTGCAACTGATCGATGGCAAGAAAAGTCAGGATCACCTGGTGGAGGGGTGTAAGTGGTTGAATACTGTCACCCCAAAATTCACATCTGCATGAAACCTCAGAATGTGATCTTCTTTGGAAGTGGGGTCTTTGCAGATGTAAGTAGTTAGATGAGATCACAGTGGACCAGGGTGCGCCCCAATCCAATGACTGGTGTTCTCATAAGAAGACCACGTTGGGGCGCCTGGATGGCTCAGTCGGGTAAGCGGCCGACTTCAGCCCAGGTCATGATCTCATAGCTCGTGGGTTCAAGCCCCGCGTTGGGCTCTGTGCTGACAGCTCAGAGCCTGGAGCCTGCTTCTGATTCTGTGTCTCCCTCTCTCTCTGACCCTCCCCCGCTCACGCTCTGTGTCTCTCTCTCAAAAATTAAAAAAAAAAAAAACATTAAAAAAAAAAGACCACATGGAGATACAGAGACATGGGGAGAACGTGATGTGAAGACAGAGGCAGAGATTGGAGGGATACATCTGCAAGCCAAGGAATGCCAAGGCTTGGTCATAAGCGCCAGAAGTTAGAAGACAGGCATTGGGACAGACTCTCCATCTGAGCCCCCATGAAGGAACCAACCCCATTGACACTTGGATTTCAAACTTCTGACCTCCAGAACTGTGAGAAAATAAATGTATGTTGTTTTCAGCCACTGAGTTTGTGGTCATTGATTATGGTAGCCTAGAAAGCTAGCACAACAAGGTGGTGACTGGGAGGGGACCAAGGAGGGCTTTGTGGTTGCCTGTTCCTTGATCTTGGTACATTCAGACTGGGAAAATTCATCAAGCTCAACACTTGTGATGTGCGCCTTTTTCTGTATGTATGGGATACCCCAACACAGGCAAAAATAATAATAATACGCTGGTGGCGCCTGGGTGGCTCAGTCGGTTAAGCATCCACCTTTGGCTCGGATCATGAACTCATAGTTCATGGATTCTAGCCCCGCATCGGGCTCTGTGCTGACAGCTCAGAGCCTGGAACCTGCTTCAGATTCTGCGTCTCCTTCTCTCTCTGCTCCACCCCCACTAACACACTCTGTCTCTCTCTCGCTCTCTCTCTCTCTCTCTCTCAAAAAAAAAGAATAAACATTAAAAAATAATAAAAATTAATAATAATATGCAGAGATCTCCCAAGCCCTCACCAGAAACCAGATTTGGATTGGGGAGAGGGGGGAAGAGTTTAGGACTGACCTTTGCTCTGTGGCTCTCCAGGAGATCCACTGGCTGGAGTCGGGGTTGGGGACACCAGCACCCCATCCTGGGCCAGGGTCTGTGGCCTCTGCTTGCTCTTGGCAGCTTCGACAGCTTTGAGTTTTCTGGCATGTTTGTGGCCTTTGTAATGTGCTTCAGCTTGGTTCTGGGGAGGGAAGGGCTTAGGGTCACCATTTTTTTGTTGAGTCCGCATGCCCCATCCATGAGCCGGTGAGGGGCAGGGGGCAGGTCAGAGGGGGCAGGGCTCTGGCCAGACAAGAGGTGAATCCTTGTCATCACAGCACGTGTGTGGCCTTGAGGTTTACAGAACCCATCCTCATACATGAGTCTCTGGCTTCAAATTCTGTCTCAGCCACTTTATTACCTGTGCATCCCTGGGCAAGTCACCTCACTTCTCTGAGCCTCAGTTTGCTGACTCGTAAACTTTGTGTGACTGACCTTGAAGGGTTGTGAGAATTAAAAAGGGAACATGGATGACAAGAGCCTAGTATATACAGCACGTGCTCAACGAATGTTAGTTACCAGGTTCGTAAATGCACAAATGGAAAAACTAGAGCAGTTCTCATGCGTCGAGTGTGTGCACCCCAGAACATTCAACTCTTTGTTCAGTTTTTCAGCAAACAGTTATTGAGCATTTGCTCTTTGCCAGGCTCTGTGCCAGGAGCCCAGCATGGAGAAGACACAGTCCTTCCCTCAGAGTGGGGTCTTTCTGTCCATCTCTTGCAAGGCTCATATAACCTGAAGACCTAGAGGGAACCCCTGAATCTGGCCTGAATCTGGTTCGTGTCCTCCCCTCTACACCTAGGGGTCCCTGCTTGTTGCTCCCAAGCATAGGAAAGACAGACCCCCATGGCCCCTCCCTAGATCCTTTCACCAGAGCAGATCTCTCCAAGCCCCACAGTTGTCCAGACCGAAGATAAATCTTTCCTGCGAGGCCAGAATGAGTCTTCTCCACTATCTAGAGGTAGGCTGTGGGAGAAAGCATGTGGGCCTTGGGGTCAGCCAGGCCTGGGCTCAAATCTCAGCTCTGCTACTCACCAGCTGTGTGACCTCAGACAAGCTGCTTAACCTCTCTGAGGCTCAGTTTCCTCATCTGAAAAGTGGGGATCATAATAGTGCCTCTATCCATCTAACAATGTATCATGAGAACTATTTAAGATGATGGGCGTGAAAACATTCAACACATTAACTGTCAGATGCTTTAAGAAACTCAGCTCCATACTAGGAGCTGATGGTGGCCCTTGGTACCCAGAGCAAGGAAAGGGCAGTCTTCTGTCTTGCAGAAGGATCCAGAACACAGGAGAGAAGCAGGAGGGAAATGGAGTCCCAGGGCCATAGAGAAGGAGGGAAGAGGTAGAGGAATTTGGGGAGAGGGGAGGGTGGGATGGGTAAAGGACCGGGTGTGCCTCTTCCGCACCCAGGGACAGAAAATATGGACCCCAGTCCCTTTGCTGGCCTTATTCATCCAGGAAAGACCCCGGAAGCCCCTGCCCAGCCCCTTCCCTGCCCAGCCCCCTCCCCAATCTGTTTCCACTACTCCCTCTCACCGCTGAGTTGAACCTCAGGTGACAGATGTTACAGGAAATGAAGAGCTTCTTCTTCAGAGGGGAGGGGACCCCAAACGTGTGGCTGATGACAGCTTTCTGGATCGGGTCCATCTGTGAAGGGGGTGGGAGGGCACAATAACTCTGGGGTCAGCTTGGGAAGGTGAGGGGGGCGGGCAGTGCAAAATGCCAAAAACTAGAGACTATTGACAAGGGCAGGGATCAGACTGTAGGAAGAACTTCCCCATCCTTGGGGCTAGGAGACACACATAAGAAACAGTCCCTTCCCTGGCTGACTTTCTCTGTCCACCTGGGTTTCTGCTTAGAGGCAGTGAGATGGCCAGGGTGACCTCCACGATCAGGAGAAACAGAACCATGTCCTGGTGATCACCTTAGCATCTCTTGCTGCCCCTCTGGTCTCTGGTTTGGGTTGTTTTTTTTTTCCCCTCATTCACAAGAATCACAACTTTTGGGACAGAGTTAGAGGTAGGGAGAAGCAGGGAAGGAACGAAGAGTCTTCTGTTGGAAATCCTCCCCCATAACCCAGCCTTGTGCTGGGCCCATGGGCTGGGGGAGAGAAGGCTGATCTCATCAGCTCTGTCACTGTCATAGGGCCTGAGAGGGGGAGTGAGAGCAGGGCTGGGGCAGGTGAGGGGCTGGGAAGGGACAGGTGGCAGGCTGTGGAGGCCAGAGGATTCCTTGAGCAGCAGGATTATTTCTTTGGAATATTAATGTATGTGGGTTTTTTTTTTTTTTCCTTTTCTTTAACTATCTTTTTTTCTTCTATCAAACCAAGCCTTCGTGTTCCCTTTTCTCAGGGCCTGGCTTGGTGGACCAAAAGCAGAAGTGGTCTGGGCTTGCTTATCAAGAGGAACTTCTCAACCTTCCGAGAGAAGAGAACAGAGGCTCTGAGAGAAAAGCATGGCTTCAGAAACTTGCCTGGAAAGAGAAAGAGGTTCTAACCCTCACCTAGCAGCACCTAGGGCCAGGGGCAGGCAGGGGACAGGAGAATGGCCAGCAGAGCCCCCACCGAGGAGGGTGACAGAGAGGTGAAGCTTTACCTGCTCTCAGGGGACTGTGTGCTTGAACAGTGAGTGTGTCAGCAAGTGACAGAGGGGACTGAAGAACAGGGGACCCTCCCCAAATGACTCAGGCTCCTTCAGACCTCTGTGCGACCTTGGAGGTTGGAAAGGAAGGGACTCCTAAGGGTGACGGAGACTGAATTTCCTACCATCTTGTCAGGATGGGGTGGGTGGGGGTCCTTGATGATTACATTTGATTTTTCAGAATTAAAGAAAGCGGGGGTTACTCCTTATAACTCATGTAGTGAAGTAAAATTCATGCTCCCTATACTTGTCATTCACACACAGGCACATGTGGAAATACACAGACTGGCATACACACACATAGCACATGAGCCTACAGGCAGTTACAAATCACAGAGCCATGCAGAGAGATACACACTCACATGCGTACAAATGGCACACCTGTATAGACACACAATCACCCAAACCCCACACACACATGCTCAGAGGTCAGACACACACCAAACATGTACAGAGTTGACACAAAGACACAAAAATCTCTCTCAGACACACAGGCACACACATCAATTACATACAATGACCCAGGCAAAAAGAAATGTTTACACACACATTCACATCCTCAAGGAACACACAAAGACCCACAGAGGGACGTGAACTAAAATAGAAGGGCACACCCCAAAGGCACAGACATACACAGATCACCCGTAGATGTTTCTATACAAAACTCAAGTGTAACCTACAGACCACAGGCCCAGCGGTAGTTACTGGAACCATCCTCATTCCCTGGCCTAAGGGAAAGCTGGGCCCAGGGGTCCCCGTTTGGGGGGCACCTAGTCACTCTTGGGGATGTCGTTCCTACTTAGACCCAGCTTCTGAGAGCCAGCCCCCCCAGAGCCCACCTTCCCCGCCCACCCCCAAGCTCGGCTGCAAGCCCCCACCCGCCAGCCCAGCCCGTACCGTGCTGAAGTTGGGGGTGAGACTGAGCGGGGTGGCGCCATTGAAGTGGAAGGCGAGCAAGTGCTTGAAGTCCAGCGGGGGCTGCAGAGGCCTGGCAGGCAGGGGCAGGGAGGCCAGCAGGGGGCTGGGGGCGCTGGAGGCCGGGCCTGCTGCAGGAGGAAGAAGGGCAGGGTCTGAAACAGGGAGCCACGGGGCTCGCATCTACCTCCTCCAGCCAGAAAAAGAGGCTGATGGGCTTCTTGGGTGTGGAGCCGGGGCAGAAACTCTGTCTCCCTCTTCACAAAATAGCATTGGCCAAGCCCAGGGCAATTACCGCCCATTTCTGGGCCTCTCCTCTCCACAACTGGGGAAGCAGAGGCAGGGAGACCACAGTTTGTGGTTCCCAGTGCAGGAGGATGTCCCTCTCATCCCCTACAGAGGTAGCATAAGCATCCCAATGAATCCCAGCAGGGAGTCAGGCCAAGGGAGGGGACAGAGGAGTCCTGACACACACACACCATGGAGACTGCGAAATGCACCGGGTTTCCAGTTTATTGCAAGTTAAACTCAAACCCCTCTCACTAATCCCCACACATTCACAGCAAGGCTGACAGAGGGGATGGGAAGCCCATTAGAATCTGAAGGGATGTGTCCCCTTCCCTTCCCCCGCCCAGCTCTGGCAAGGCTCCAATTCCTTCTCCCAGGGGGCCAAAAGCCCTCCAGCCCCTGGGTGTGGCCTGAGGCTGGTCCTCAGAGTTGGCCGGTCCTGCCCTGTGGTTTTACAGTTTTTGGTCTTAAAGGTCTGAGGCAAGGGTGGGGGAAGGCTCGGAACTTTGGGGAGCAACTAGACTTTGAGGAAGAAAAAAATTAGAAATAAATCCAGTCTGTTGAAACTTTTCTGGACTCTGTCATTGCAAAACCATAAGAAGTCCTTTTCGATTTTTTGTGGGTTAACAATACGCAAGATAGGATAGATTTATTTTACATTTATAGATGTGTATGTCTATATACACAGCCATATACAGAAGACAGGCGGTCTATCAGTGGGTAGGGGAGAGAGGGCACCACTCCTACCTCCCTTAACTGGTAGCTTGTGCCCAGAGAGGGCGGGCGCTGTGCTGCGTCAAAACCAACGAAATCATCTGCTCTCTCTGATCATATCTGAAGAGAAGTGATGCTGCCAGGCGGGGAGCTAACAGCCAAAGATCTGCTCAGCTTTCCCTCAACCACTCGATTCCTTTCTCCCTCCAAGACTCTTCAGCTTTTCTATGTCCCAAACCTGAACTGGGTCCAGAGGGGAGAGGGTGAGCTACTCCTTGCCAAACTCTGGCAAGGGCAGGGGCGATATTGAGGGTGTCCCCAAACCTAGCATCTCTGTGGGCTGGCCCAGGACCCCCTCGACACAGCCTTTCCTCCACAGCCCACGGGGCTGGGTTAGTACTCAGCGTGGAGCGGAGGAAGCACGAAGCAGGTGGCTGGAGGCCACAGTTAGGAGGTCAGCTAGGGTGCAGCACCGTCACATCTGCCTTGGGGCCCCTAGGGTGCTCAGGGCCCCAGGCTGTATGGGCGGAGGGAAGGAGGCCGCCCTCACGTGAGCTGCGACCCCAGGAGCCCCTCCGCCCACCCACTTTCCAAGAACTCCACGGCCAGTGCAAAGTCAAACTCGTGCAGCGGGGGCCCATCCACGGCGATCTTCACTGCTGGGCCGCCCCGGCCTTCCCCTGCCCCGCTCTGCCCCCACCACCGCAGCTCCCGGCTGCGGCCCACCTTGTCCAGGAGGCCGGCGCCCGCGGGCAGCGCCAAGGCCAGGGCGGCAAGGGCGGCGAAGTCCGGGAAGAGCTCGTGCAGCTCGGAGCGCGCGCACGCCAGCTTGGCGCACAGGGCCCGCGGGCCGAGCCGCCCGAGGCTGCACACGACGCGCTTGAAGAGCGCGAAGTCGCCCAGCGCCCTCTGGCGCACCACGGCGGGGGCGAAGGCGCGCAGCAGCACCCGCAGGGCCCCCTCGCCGTGCGCGCCCAGCTCCTCGGGTGCCTGCGGGTAGCCGCGCGGGTCGAAGATCGCCGCGAAGGCGGCCACGGCGTCCAGCGAGGGCCCGGGGTAGGAGTCCCGCAGCCCCCGCCGCATGGAGTCTAGGAAGGCTCCCCGCAGCCGCTGCAAGCCCCGCACCGCAGCCTCGGAGTAGCCGACCAGCTCCACGCCGCGGTAGGTGCAGCGGCCACCGCCCAAGTCGGAGCTGGAGGACGCCAGCTCCTGCAGGAAGCCCTGGAGGCGCGCCCCACCCGAGCTGCGCAGGGCTTGGAGGGAGGCTGCGGCTGCCATCACCAGGGGTTGCAACAAGGCCAAGTCCGGCTCCTCTGGCTGCAGGACAAGGGTGAGCTTCTGCATGGATGGCAGCGTGTCCAGCAGCAGGTGCGTGAAGGCCACGAAGGTGAACTGGCGCAGGGCGAGGGCCAGTGCCCTCGCTGTAGGGGAGGCTGGGGCAGAGGCCTCCAGTGTGGGCACCAGGCAAGGCCAAGCCTCAGCCACTGCTTCCACAATAGGCAGCAAGGAGGCCCAGGGCACTGGGCGAGGTCCTGCCAAGTCAATAGCTGCAAGGTCCAGTGCCGCCCGCAGCTCAGGGACCATGTGGGAACTGGGGCCACCATGGAGGCGGAAGAGGGCATCCAGCACACTTTCGTATTCACTTAGGTAGGCAGGGGGCTCGGGATCTGTCCGGCCAGGGAGGCAGTGTAGTTCCGTAAGCAGTGGGCAGGCGGCCCGGAGTTGCGGGCCCACACGCCCAAGGCGGTCACTGGGGAGGCTCGAGCTGAGCCAGGCCAGCTTCGGTGCAGACACGCCGAAGGCCTGTAGGATGTCCAGGAGTCGGTCAGCGGTGGCCTCGCCCTCCTGTAGGTCCACACTGCCCAGGAAGGTGGTAGCAGGCTGGCCGTCACAGGGGGACACTGAAGTGGCAAACAAGGCCAGACTGTGGGATTCGGGCCAGTCCCTGGTCTCGTCCAACACCAGCCCCACATACGGGGATGCCTTCAGGCGCTGGCAGGCCTCTGTGTGCAAGACACTGGCGATGGCCACCTGGGACAGCCAGGGAGAGAAAGTAAGGGACAGAGTTAGACTCGTCCTGACAAGGGGAGGCAGCAGTACTGGGGACAGAGAGGGCACAGATTTTGGTGGCAGACAGACCAATCCTAGCTTTGTATCTTACTGGCTGTGTGACCTTGGGCAAGTCATTTAACCTCTCTGAGCCTCAGTTTCCTCAGCTCTGAAATCAGAGCCTGCCTCTAAGCTCCTTAAAAGGTTGTTGTCAGTTACAAATGTTGCTATGCTTGTAAGTGTAACAGAAAGTTCTTTAGGAACCATAAAGCAGTTTGTGTGTGCTTTGATGGCATTGCCCCAGTCTGCCTTATTCCTGGGAGTCTCCCTCCACCCTGCTGTTCGGGGATTAACTGATAGACACCTTCCCGCCCAGTTCCATAGAACCCCAACTGTGTGCTCAGTTTGTCTGTCATCACTCTGTAGGATGAGATCGAACTCCCCCACCCTCACCCCAGCCCCTAGGACCCATACAACTGGTACCTAGGACAGAGCTGCAACTTGCATGCCCCCTGGGGCCACATGGGTGGTACTGGGCTTGAAGTGGGCCAGGGATACACCCAAGGGAATGGAGAAGCCCTGGGTCTGTTCTTCATGCCCTGAAGTCACAGATCCACATTTTTATGTGTAATCTCTCACTTTTTTTTTTCTTAACTTAGAAACTAATGTAGGTTTTCCAAAAGCACTGTGAAATTCAACAAAATAAATCTGTGGGCCGATCGAGGCTCTAGGCTACCAGCTTGCAACCTCTGGCCTAGGCAGCGAGGGAAAACCTCTGTGCTCCCGAGGACAGGGCCTGGTGTGGCCTCTTCGAGGCTGTGCCCCCAGGAGCTGGCCTGGGGCCTGGCACATGATACGCCTCAGTGAAAGGTTCTGCTGCGTGAAGATATGAATGAAGCACTCTGGCTGTTGCCCGGGGGCCTGGCATGCTGGCACCGTGCCCAGACAGCTCGCTGTCCTCCCTCCTCAAGCCCTCCCCCACACCTCTGGCTGCCACCCACCTGCATGTCTCTCACCCTCCTGGGGCTGTAGTAATCACCATGCTCCGTGCCCAGCAGCGCCTGGCACAGGTTGAACCTCTGCAGCTCAAGCAGGGCGGAGCAGCGGTCATCAGGCACGTCCTCCTTGGCCATGCAGTACACCGTGGTCAGCACCGCCACTTTGGCCGGGTCTACCTCCACCTTGACGCCCGCAGAGGTGGGGGTAGTCGCCAGGTCTGGGTAGGCCCCTCCTCCCTCAGCTTGGCCCTCGAAAGTGGGCTGGCCCCGGTTGACAGCCAGAGCCTGGCGGTGGGCCCCCGAGGTCACGTGGCGCAGCAGGGCATGGCGCTGGAAGTTGTCAGTGCCCACAGTGAAGGCGTTCTCGGCTTTGCCGTGCTTGTTCCGCACCAAGGCCTGGCGACACTCGAGACAAAACATCAGTTTCCGCTCGTAGTCGAAGTCCAGCCAGGGGAACTCCTCTTTCCAGTGCTCGTTGAAGTAACGTTTGCACTTCTTGTTGGAGTTGGAGGCCTCTCCGGCTGGTTTCTTCCCCGGGGGTACCATTCCTGCTCGAGGGGCAGGGCACCCCTGACCCCCACCCAAATGCTCTGGTCCCCCAGGCTCCCCCCACACACAGCAGCACCTCCCTCGACAATGGAAATTGGTGGGGAGGCAGGAGGGGGGCAGCACGCCAGGCTAACGGGGACCATCCATCTAACTTAGCCGGGAATGTTCATTCCCTCTCTGCCGGTGGGAGACTGGAGATGAAAGAGACAAGGGAGAGGCGTTAGGGGGTCCGCGGTGGGTTCATGCTGCCCACAGAGCACTTCCCAGCTGACCGGTGAAGGGCACCTAATGGGGAAGGGCTACTGGGAATGGGTGGGCTCATGCAAAGGGCCATAGAATGTTATCCAAAGTGGGGGAGGTTTGGGGGTCCCTAGCCCACTCTGAGGGTCTCCCTCCATCCAGGACAAGGCACTAACTCTGACTGCTGGAGCATGTCAGAGCTCAGCTCTGGAAAGATTGGCACTGTCTATGCAACCTCATTTTATAAGTGAAGGCACTGGGTCCAGGTGACAGCGGTTCTCAGGGCCCGTGATTAATTCGTGACTGAGCCAGGACTGAAACTCAGACCTTGACTCCTCATTCAAGGGGATGGCCAGTCTCTTCAGTCCACCATTGCTTATTTCATCAGAATGAAGTTAGCACAAAGTTGAGCTCTTGGAGCCACGGGACCAAGAAATGTCCTTTGTTTTCACTGGACCTCCCTTCCCTGAACATGTACATGGGTGCACTCACACACACACTCCCTGATAGTGGGGTTCTGGGAAGGGAAGCCCAGAAGTGGGGGCCAGGCCCCAGACTGAAGGAACTAGCTGGCTGCCTGTACCTCGCTCACTCTTCCACCACCCCAGGCACGGTGGCAGGTGAGCCGTTCAGGACCAGAAGTCCATGTCCAGCCAACGGCCAAAACCAGCAACTTCCTAATTATCCCTCGACCCTGTCCCCTTCTCTACATGCCTACTAATAACGACCATTTGTCAAATGTGAAGGCCAAGACTACTCTTTCAAGTACTCTGAGGGTGGTATCATCCTCATTTTGGAGAGGAGGAAATGGAGTCTGGGGGACTTTAGGTGACTTTCCCAAGGTTCCAGAAGCAGTAAGTGGCTGAGGCAGAGTTAGAATCTAAGTCCTCCTGACCCCAAAGGCCACGCTGGACTGGTGTCACCTGGATTATACATCTGCCTCCGCCTCTGCAGGCATGCCCCCAGATTTGTCCCTCGCCCAGCAGCCAGAGGGCGAGCTCGCAGATCCCTCCCTTGCTTCCACCTCTTCCGTGGTGTCCTAAATGGTCATTTGAGTCTACGCACTTCACCGTGAGCCAGTGAGGCCCTCCCCGCCGCTCCTGTCTGCTTGGCCAGCTCCAAAGGCTTACCATCCCCACCACATACCCAGCTGTGACTTTGCTCCTGCCTCCATGCTCTGTGCCTGGAATTTCCTATCCCTCCCCATTCCCTGGCTAATTTCCATTCATTCCTGGAGAGCAGTTCTGCATCCCCTCTGCCACCCCGAGCCCCCTGCCCCTAGCCCCCCAGGCGGGGGCTGGTACCTGGCCTCTAGCCTCCCATAATTCTTTGTGCATTAGTCTTGGTGATACAATATGGTAAACTCAGGGACTCTGTGTATCTCTGCACTTGGTTCCCAGAAGGCCAAGATCACGTTTGTTCAGTTTGGGATCCCTAAGTCCCTGGGCATGCACGGCTGGTCATCCAAATGCCTTTCAGCACAAGTGTTGTTTAAAAGACTAAAAGGATTTACTTGGGCTCTGTGAAAGAATCTCTCGTGTCTGAGGCTATCGGTTAGATGATTCTGGACTCTGAGAAAGCGGTGACTGTCTTGTCCTCCGGACACACTCAGCACCCTGCACGGAACCTAGTACTTACTGGGTAAGTAGAAGGGCAGATGAGCAGAACCCCAGGGGCAACCTGTTCAGTGCAAGGGAAGGTGCTCCCTGTTGCCACGTGTGGTGAAATTCGTCAGTTCTCTCTCCCTAGACGCCCCCTAGACTGCTCACCCCACCCTCCTTGAAACATGCTTTTCTCTTGGCTTCCAAGACCCTATGTCCCCTGGGTTTCGTTTCTCCCACCAGCACCCCTCTGCCTCTGATAGCATTTCCTTCTTCTCTTCCTAACCTAAAACTGTCCATAAAGTTCAGAACCGTCTCTGCCGGTCACCCTGAAATAAACAAGCCCAGCCTGAGCCATTCCTCTGGGCGCCACACCTCTCCATCGAACCACATTCCTGCCTCGTCTAGATGGAATTGTCGATCTGCCCCTACAAATACGCTCCTCTCCCAATCATCCCCAGCTCAGGAAATACCTGCTCTCCCACCCAAGTGCTGTGGCCTGAACCATGCCCCTCTAGCCCCTGTTCTCTTCCACATCCTGGACCCGGTCTATCCACAGGTGCTGTAGCTTCCACCTCCACAATCTGCCTCTTACTTGTCTCCTCTCCGTGCCGCTGCCACCAGCCTCGTTCAGGGCACCTGCATCTCCTGCCTGGACCACGGCAGTCACTTTCTGATGGCACTCTGGGTTCCATCACTCTTAACCCTTTCTGAACCATCTGGACCTATAGCAGCTAGAGGTTTTGTTTTGTTTTTCTAAACACACTCCTTAAGACCCCTCTATGACCTCTTGTTCTCTGAGGCCAGTGTGGGGATCCCTTTTGAGGTCCGCCAAATGCCCAGGCATTGCTGATTTGTCTGATGGCCACTTGCACCTCTCTCCCCTTCCAGCTACATTGGCCTTCCCTTAGTTCCTCCAGAGTGCCAGGTTCCCATCCCCAGGGCCTTTGCACAGGGTGTATCTTCTTCCAGAATGTTTCTACCCTCCCTCTCAACACTTTGTCTGTTTCACTTCCCCTCTGGTCTTAGCTTAGTTGTCCCCTCTTCCCAAGAGACTTCTCTATCCCTTCCCAGGAGGTCCCCTTCTTTTCTGTCACTGCTTCCTGTTTGTTTCCTCCATTGTACTCCTCACAGTTGACAAATCTGCTTATTTTCTCTGCATTTCTGTTGCTTGGCATCCTCCCCCACCCACCCCCGCTTTCCCTCTCTCTCAAGAATGCAGGCTTCCTGAGGGCAGGAAACGTAACTAACTTGGTCACATCAGAAACCCAGAGAAGGAAGGACTGCCTGGCACCCAGCAGGTGCTCCATAAAATTGGGGGAGTGAATGAGGAAGGAAGCACCAGCTTTCGAGCAGAGAGGACAATGGAATGGGGCCTTGGGCACCTATTGGGTGGCTAAAACAGCTGCCTTTGACCTCTCTTCCTCCCAAGATCCCATGATTCTGTGACCCTGTCCAGCCTACCACCCAAAGGATCTTAGAATGGGGAGGAGGTGCAAGTCCAAGGTGGTACCCTTCAGAGGTTTGTCAAGCCCCTTCCATATACCTAGAAACTGGCTATCCTGCCCCATTCTGCAGAGGGATAAAATTACTATGGGACCTGGGATGTTTCTGATAAAAGAACAAAAGACTAGGTAGGGAGGCTGCATGGGAAGATGGATTCTGAAACTGCTCTGTCAGATATGGTAGCTAGTAGTCACATACGGCTCTTTATAGTTCATCAAAATTAGATAAACATTGTAGAATTCAATTCCTCAGTCTCACTAACCACATTTCAAGTTCTCAATAGCCACGCATGGCTACTGGCTATTTGTAATAAATGGCCGGGACAGAGAACATTTACTTCATCCCAGAAAGTTCTACGGGACAGCACTGCTCTAAAACAACCCAGCCAAAGCACTGCCAAAGCACTGGCATCCCCTCCCTCCCTCAACCTGAAGGAACCAGGCTGCCTGGGGTGGAGTGTAAATAAAATGTGACTATGTGACTGACCAAAGCTGACCAGGGGCGTGCACCTGTCAGACCCAGGTCCCCCACACCTCTCTCTCCACACCCTGGCCACCTGGACGTGAGCCTGCACAACTTGTGGGGTCCCTGGGGTGACTGTGTGTTGGTCTGCGGTCCCCACTCCACCCTGGCAGGTCAGCCTCAAACACAGTGCTTACCTGGCCCCAGGATGGCGGTCCCCAGCCTCCTCCCCAGTCCCCTGTAGGCTCCTTCCCTTCGGGATCCCCTAGGAAGATCCACGTTCGGGGCAGAGGACAGGCGAGGTGGGGGCCCTGGAGGGCTGGGGAACTTCCTCTGGGGGGCGCGTGGTGGGGGAGCCCCCGATGGGTGCCGGAGGCCTCCCGCCTCCGCCCACCCTGCTGCCCCGCCCGCAGGGCCCCCACCCGTCTCCCGCCCCCTGCGGGGAAGCTCCGGGAGGGGGCGCCCCGCCCGGCCCGGGCACCGCGCCCGCCGCCGCACACACTCACGGAGACTCGGGAGCCACCATCTTGCGCGGTGGACGCTCTGGCCGCGGTCTCCTTGGGCTCCACTGAGCGACAGCAGCCACTAGCGGTAACCGGGGCGAAGAGGCGCCAGCAGCCGGCGAGGGCCGGGGTGGCGGGCCGGGTGGCGGCGCCCCGGGGCTCACCTGCCCGGCTATCGCCCAGCGCGCGCTCGGCCTCCCCCGCTGCGGGCGCTGCAGCAGAGCGACGGAGGACCGAGGCGAGACTACAGGAAAGGTGTCCCGCCAGCGGGAGGGACAGAGTCATTCATTCATTCATCACGTGCACTGGTCCGTTCTTAGAGGAGCTCACAGGTGAGAGCCAACCAGGTAGGGCGCTAAGGGAGGCACCAGCAAAACGCTTTGGGCTCCCACGGGAGCAGGTGGAAAGCCGTAGGTCTGCGGGGAGAATCTGTTAGGTTTCACCGCAGGATAAGTGAAGTTTCACCAGGACAGTGGGTGGGCCTGGCCCAAGTTGAAAGTGCAGTGCAGGATGGCAAAGTCACGGCGGAGGGGAGGTATGGAAGGGAGGGCCCGGTGCCTGCTGCTGGAAGGCTCTGCTGTGAATACAGGGGATTTTGACCTTCAGGCCTGGTGGGGAGCCTCAGGAGGTGTTTGAGTTGGGAGCCCAATCTTTAATCTAATGAGTTATTTGTAATGGGGATGCCAGAAGGGGAGGGCTGGTGGAGAGAGGAGTGGCCTCTTTTTAGAACTCTCAGATGCACAGAAGTCCCTCACCCCTGTGTGGGTTCCCAGGCGAGGGGGAGGAGAAGGTGGAGGAATGTGGAGTTGTGGCAGACTATCCCTCCCAGAACTGCAGCCCAGAGGCCTGCTGTGAGGTTCCAGTGACATTGAACTCTGAGGCCTTGGGCTGTACACTTGAATCTATGAGCCTCGGTGTCCTGATCTGTGAAGTGGGAATTACAGCTGGGTGAGGAGGAAAGGGCAGGACAGGAATGGGTCTGAGGAACAAATGAACTAGGTGTGGAGGCGATTTGAAGAAGGGGTGCCAGGGCACTTGGTGATTTAGTCTCCCCTTCCAGTCAACACAGTCACCCAGAAATGCCTTCCAGCCCCTCCCCCTATTGGGTACACTTTTCACCCACACAAGGCCTAGGGCACACGTTGATTTGAGGTCAGGACCTCTCTCTGGTGGCTTCTGGGAACTCCCCCAGCACCTTCCCACAGCACTCCTCTGTGCCACCCACTGTCTGCTGCTGACATTCACAGTGAACCCTGGCCCCCAGGGCCACTGGGATGATGCATGAGTCATGTCCCATGCACACACACGTGACGGCCTGGCTTTTGGGTACGCTCAACTGAAGGGAGACACTGCGGACCCCAGACCTGCCCCAGCATGGCACCACACAGCCTGGCACCCATGAAAGGGTCCAGCAGAGGTTGGGGGGGGGGTCTTCTGTGATGGTCTTTTGCAGCAGAACACCCTAGCTAAGCCCCTCCCTTCCCAACCCTGGCCAGGAGTCCACGGCTGGGACCCATGACTCACTGAACGGCTGCCCCAAGAGGGTGGGTTATTGCTCTGGTCAAACACAAACAAACTGAGTGGCAGAGAAGAGGCCACCCCCAGGGGTCCAACGGAGGCTGAGGCAGGGGCACAGAGCAGGTGTCTAATGAAACAACATCACTCTGGCTGCCACCCAAGGGAGAGGATCTGGGCAAACCACATCCTGCTGTTTTGCCATCACTTGGAAAGATACACAGAAGAGCACGGGGACACACACCCTGAGATCCGTAGGCGCCCACAGAGGTGGCAATAGGCACAAACGCCAGGCACACGCTTACACACATCTCCTCATGATCAGTCCATCTAGCCGCACGTCAGTGTGCCTGCACACCACCGGTACCCACGCAGAGATGGCCAGATACTCATGCTGGCTGGGGGCAAAGGCGGGCCCGGAGGCCACGCACAAGCATGCACATCCACAGAGACAGGCAAGATCAACAAAGACACACTCAGATCACATATACCCAGAGAGACAGACACACGAGGACACCCAGACCCCTACGAAGGCATATACACGTAATATGAAACCACAGGCAGGCAGCGGCACGTACCATTACAAAAGATGCATATACACACAGATCTATATACAGAGGAAGGTGCGTGCATACACCCTCCCTTACAAAATTAAATGCATCAGTCATAAACACAAGCTCGTGTAGCCAAACCTAAAGTCTCAGTCTCTATCTCTCTCTCTGTCTCTCTCTCTCTCGCCTCACCACGAGTGATAGGGGCAGATGACAGGGTCCTCCCTGAGGCAGCATACACATACATACATACACACACACACACACACCCTCACACCCTCAAATAGTAAAGCTGCCCTTCCTATCACAGATGAAACCAAAACTCTGTGAAAAAAAATGGGAATCTAGGAGGAAGAGAGAGTCAAAGGCAGGCTATGGGGGGTTGATCCAAGATCTCCTGCCTGCCCACTCCCCTGTAGGCTTAGGATTCCCACCCTGGCCACGTTCTCTAGAGCCCCCAGCCCGCTTCTGGGTCGCCCAGCACTTGGGATGGGACGTGTTGATGTTCCAGATTTCTCCCGCTCTGCAGGCTGGAGGAAGACCCCAGGACCGATCACAAGAGCTCTGCCCCAGCCCTCCAGCCTCCAGCCCTTGCGCCTGTGGAAGGAGTTCCCAAAAATACCCCTTAAAACGTAATGGCTGTCTCCCTCAGAATGCCAGGCAACCCCTGTGTGGAGAGGTGAGCTAGGAGACCATAGGTAAGGGGGGGGGGCACCACAGTGACCCAGCACAGTGGCTAGACCTCAGTTGGGAGCCACCCAGATTTCTGCCTGTCTCCCTCTGTCCACTTCTCTCTCTGCTGAATCAATAGCTCCCTTTTCAACACCCCTCCCCACCCCCAGCACAAACACAACCCTCCTTGGAGGCTCCCAGCAGCCCCTTCGAGGCAGCAGAAGGTTTGATTTGACACAAGGAACCTCTGGTACAGGCTCACTGAGCAGGCATCTGCCCCAAAGCGTAGCTCACCTTCCTCCCGCAGGGTGCACCTCGAGTTTCCGAGCCGGCCCTGCCGGCCACCCCCACCCCTGCCTTTGTTCCCAGCCAGAATGAGGGCCCCCCTGCCCAGCCCTGGACCTGGGAAAAGGTATCAAGAGTCGACTGGCTACCTGAATCTTTCGACAGACAACTTTTGGGGGCCAGCAGTAGCAGGAAAAGGATAGGGCGGGGAGAGGAGAGACCCACCCTCGTCTGAGCCCCCTCCCCATGCTCTGGCGGCCTCAGCACTCACCCAAGAGCATTCTCCGCCTTTGGAGGCACTGCGGAGCGCCGTCTGAGGAGCAAATGAAACCAGCCAGAGAGTGACAGAGGGAAGGGGTGGGGATGTGAGGGACAGGAGGGGAGGGCGGAGGGAGGGGCTCCTGTTCCTGCTGGAAAGCGGCGGGTGCAGGGCCCTTTCTCCCCTTGCCTGGAAGGAGCTGCCTGTTCCCTGGTTTCTCCCATTCTGACAGGGTGGGAACCACGGGACACTTCTTGCCCCAATGGTGGAGTGTGGGGCAAATGTGGGGACTAGGGACAGGGGGAGGCATCCACCCCCCTCCTCCCGAGAGTCCCTGTCTAGTGCCTCTTATACTGATGCGCAGAGTTGGCCCTGCCCATACAGACCTCCAGAAAGGAGATCCCGCCAGCCACTTCTCAGCCTGCCAGAAAGTTCTTTCTGGACTTGAAGCCCTGCCTCGGGGCTTGCTGCTGCAGGAGCCCCCCTTTGTCCTGTCCAGTCTTACTCATCCTCTGCCCCTTACACTCACCTCCTTTTGCTGAAGGGGAAACTGAGGCCCAATTTCATCCCAGAGCATTGGCCATGGCAGTGGGGGAAGGGAGCAAAGGTGGCCTGCCCCTCTTGGTCCAGTACCTGGACCGTTGGACCTGCTCCCTGGGCAGTGCCAGGTGGGGTCGGGGGTGGTCATCTGATCAGCTAGAACTTCTGACACCCCTCCCCCTGCGCATACTCTTCCCTACCCCCCAGTCTCTGTCTCTCCATTTGCTCCCTCCCCCCCCCTCCTCTCCCTGACCCAGGGCCAGCTCTCTACTCACCTGAGCACCTGGTGGCTGGGAGGGGGCGGAATGGGGGAGAGAAGGCAGCCAACCCCACAGCTGGATCCCGTCTGGCATTCCAGCCCCAGCGCTAGCCCCCCACCCCCTCAGCATCCTGTCTCCGCCAGACAATAACCTGTAATCTCTGGAGCAGCCGGTATAGCCGGCAAAGGGTCTGGGGAGGGGTTGGCGGCAGCAGCTCCCGAAAACAGGTTTGTTAGGAAGAGGCTCTAGGGGGAAGGAGTTGCTTGTTTGGGGAGAGGAAGGAAACTCAAGCCCAGAGCTAATTAACCCACCCAGACACAGACGGAATCTTTGTCTTCTTGAGGGCAGGGATCTGAGCTAAGCCCCCTAATCTCCACCCAGACAACCTTGCATTTCCTGGTGGTCCCTGGCGGGGGAAGTGTCTGATGGTCAGGTTCACACCTGGGGGAGGGGGATGTCCAGGGACAGCGAGGGGCACTTCTATCACCTGCCACTTAAGGAGAACAGCAGCAAGAGGTACTGGTTAGACTGCAAGAAGAACTTCCCAGTGGCCTTGGGGGAGCACACCTTCTCTGAAACATGCACCCAAAGGCCTCGGGATGGATTGGGGGGCACTGAGGAGGACTCAGCAGCCCAGGGAGATACTGAAGCGATTGGGACACAGGCTGGAGGGCTTCCTGGCTTCCTGATGGGACTGAAATTAATCCATCTGCAGGGAGTGGGGGGTGCGGAGCAGAGCTCATCAAGGCAGTGACTCAGGCGTGACCTGAGCTCAAGGTCTTTGATCTCTGAGGCTCCGAATGCAGCAAGAGGCTTGTGCAGTCAGAGTTGGAGAAGAGATGGAGGGTCTGATTAGAACAGGAGTTAGGGGAGGTCTCAGGGTGCAGGGCAGGGGACAGCCGCCACCTGCCACTCTGATCCCTCCCTGTCCCCAAAGGCACAGCGTCTTTGCCCTGAAATCCATTATAGTCTGAGTTCATCTCTTGTTTCCTGTCCCCCTTAGTGTCTACCCTGCACTCCCCACCCAAGGTCTCCCTGGCCCATTCAAAACGTAACTGATTTCAGAAATCCCCTTCTCTCTGCTCTGGTGTCAGGTTGCAGTGCTGATGGTGAACCTGGGGGTGGGCCCTGAATTGTGTGGCTGGGTCAGTCCTGCCAAGAGAAGGGAGGGATGGATTGGCTTTGGGAGGCTCCCCCTCCCCTCCCCAGCTGGGCGAGGCCAAGGGGGAGTTGGCTGGCTTCTCTCCATTTTTCAGTGGAGGATGCCAAGGCAGAGGAGAGGCCATGGGTTCTAAGCACTGTGGTGTCATCTGGGAGCCGGTCTACCTTCTCTGGACATCCCTTGTCCACATTCCTAAAACATTAAGGTCCAATATCTCTTAACATGTGCTGCTCTCCTCAGAAGCAAAGGGGGTAGGGTGGGTGGGTCAGACATGCTGGGATTTGAACCCAGCTGTGTGGCTTTGGGTATGTGACTTAAACACCCTGAGCTCCAATATCCAATGTAAAGTGAGGACAGGGGCGCCTGCGCGACTCAGTTGGTTGAGCCTCTGACCCTTGGTTTTGGCTCAGGTCATGATCCCAGGGTTGTGGGATCGAGCCCTGTGTCAGGCTCTGTGCTGAGCATGGAGGCTGCTTAAGATTCTTTCTCTCTCCCTCTGCCCACCCCCCACTCATGCTTTCTCTTAAATAAATAAACAAACAAATAAATAAAGTGAGGGCTGAATGCCATCATCCACTCCTGGCTTGGCTGGGTGAGGAGGGAAGGCCTTGCTGCATGTGGCAGTGCTTTCCAAATAGCTCAGGTCCTAAGTAGATGCTTACGTGGTCCCTGTGCCGGCCCAACCTCCACACTGAGGTTGGGGCTCAGAGGATTGAGCCAGCAAACCTTTCTGTAGATGTTCAGGAACCACCTAACATCATTTAGGGGTAGGAGTGTGTGTGTGATGGTCCGTAGGGTCACTGAGTTCAGCCTTATGGGGGCAGAGGTGCCTGGTGCCCCTACTTCCCACCCTGGGGGAGGAAGGGCAAGGAGCTGGGGAAAGATGGCTCAAGACCCATTCCTGAACTGGCTGTGGGGGAGACTGACGGGGTGGAGCATGGGCAGGGGAAGCTGTGAAGGTGCCTGGAGGAGGGTGTGGGGTACCTGCCATTTCCCCATCCCGTGCCCTGTCCCAAGAGTTCGAGGCTCACCTAGGTGTGGCTGAGTAAGGAGGCCTCTGACCCAAGCATCAGGGAGGAGGCTCAGAGAAGGAAGAGTCCCTGCCTCCCCCTCCCGAGGATGGCTTCAGGCACATGAGCAGGAGAGGGTCCCTGCCTTCACTGCCTGCCACGGCCTGTCACTGTGCAAGCCGCCAGCCCCACAGACCCCTAATCAAAGTGACAGCTCCAGGAGGCCTCCCAGAGAGGCCGTCCCACCCCCACACCTTCAGCACTCTCCCAGCTACAGGTCTGAGACCTCACGTGTCTAGGAACAAAGCAGTGCGTTAAAGGCTCCTTATACTTTGCCTCAAGCCTCTTGAAAGTTTAGGTGTGACTCTGGTTTTCCGAGGCTGAGGCTGCACCCGAAGGGCTCTCTGCTCTGGCCCAGTCCCCGCCAAGGGCTGGGAAAGGCCTTCAGCGTACTTGAGGTCTCCTCACCCCCACCCCTCACCCGCAGGGCTGTTGCTGGCATCCGCCTCACCCACCCCAGCTCTCAGAGAGCCAAGGAGACAGGAGAGATCCACGGGAGTGGGTGAGTGTTGGGGGGTCATGGCCTGAAGTAGGCTCAGAAATAATGAGGCCAATGGAGAGCAGGTTCTTGGCCAGAGCCCCTACATTCCAGGGTTCCCAGAAATCTGAGGCCTCTTCATTCCTGCCCTAGGCATGGCCATCCTTGTCGCCTGCTCCCACAGTGCTGCTCGCTCCCTCAGTAAGGCGGTTAGAAAGGTCTGGCTCCATGGCTGTGTCCCCCTCTAGACTGTTTGTGCCCGAGGGCAGGCACCAAGCACTTCTCCGTGCAGAATCCTGGCGTGGGCCAGTGCAGACAGATGACTGGAGGGACAGTGACTCACTTCCCATGTAATAATCTGGAGAGGAGGGGGCGCCTGGGTGGCTCAGTCGGTTAGACATCCGACTTCGGCTCAGGTCATGATCTCGCGGTTTGTGAGTTCAAGCCCCGCGTCGGACTCTGTGCTGACAGCTCGGAGCCTGGAGCCTGTTTCCGATTCTGTGTCTCCCTCTCTCTCTGCCCCTCCCCCGCTCACGCTCTGCCTCTGTCTCTCAAAAATGAATAAACATTAAAAAATTAAAAAAATAATAATAACCTGGAGAGAAGTACCAGGTACCATATCTCCCGGTGTCTTCCGCACCCCCTAATCCTACCCAGAACTCGGGGGATGAGGATGGTGGGAAGAGGGAAGCCAATCAAAGGGGTCCCCATCTCCTTGGGCAGTCTGTCTCTGGCCCCATGTGGCGCTGTGGCCTTTTCTCCTCACACTCCACCTGCTCTCTCCAAGTGGGCAAGGTGGGCGGGAAGGGAAAGAGGGAGGGTTGTGCCACAGGGCCTGGTGCCCGGGGCGGGGCCTGAAGAGGCCGTGCTGGGGGGCAGCCACGCAGGACTGGCCTCCCACGCCCAACACTGCCCTCCAGCCCCGCCTCCCTCTCGGTGCCCCCTTCTGATGGTGGAACTGTCCAGCACAGCAGCACCTAAGCTGGGGTCACATCCTTGGCGCCTTCCCTCCCCACATCCCTCAGCGACCAAGTTCGGCTGGTTCTGCTATGGAAACGACCCCAGAATCTGTTTCCCTCAACTCACCCCCTTCCTTCTCATGTACCCCCAAGTCTTTTTTTTTTTTTAATGTTTTATTTATTTTTGAGAGAGAGAGACAGCATGAGCAGGGGAGGGGCAGAGGGAGAGGGAGACACAGGATCTGAAGACAGGCTCCAGGCTCCGAGCTGTCAGCACAGAGCCCGACGCGGGGCTCGAACCCACGAACCGTGAGATCATGACCTGAGCCGAAGTCGGACGCTCAACCGACTGAGCCACCAGGCGCCCCCCATGTACCCCCAAGTCTTATCCTTCCCCCTTGCCCAAGATGTCTAAAAACACTAACTACTTCTGCTCCGAACCCTTGGGTGACACCCATCACCTTGGGGACAAAGGCTAAACACGCAGCCTTGCTGTGAGGCCCTCACAGGTGTTTCTGCTTACCTTCTGCGATGCTTGCCACACACCCAGCACTCTCAGTGGCTCTTGGACCACCACAGGCCTCAGACCTCACAGCACTTGCTGTAACTGTTTCTCTGCCCTGGGATCCCTTTTCCGTCTCCAAGATCCAACGTCAATGTCACGTCTCTGAAGTTTTCCCTGACTTCTGTCCATTCACTTCTCCCTCTGATTTCTCCAGGCACCGTACACCCAAGAGACTGTTATTCTCTTGGACAAACTTATCTGTGTGTGGATTCAGACAACTCTTTTTTGACCGGTAGGTATGCCACCTTTGAAAAATATGAATTCCCAGACACATACTGTATGTTCTCAATTCCATGCAGAATCTAAAAAAGCCAGTCTTCAGACTGCGCTCACATGGCTCAGTCAGTTAAGCATCTGAATCTTGATCTTGGGTCAGGTCATGATCTCAGAGTTCGCGGTTCGAGCCCTGCATAGGGCTCCGCACTGACAGCATGAAGACTGCTTGGGATTCTCGCTCTCCCTCTCTCTCTGCCCCTCCCCTGTACACCCTCTCTCTCTCTCAAAATAAATAAATTAATTCATAAAATTAAAAAGCCAGTCTCATAGAATAGAAATTACAATGACGGTTACTGATGGGTCAAAAAAAATGGTGGTCAAAGGGTACAAACTCCCAGCTTTAAGATAAATAAGATTGGGCAGCTAATGCACTGCATGGTGACTATAATTAACAATACTGTATGAGATACTTAAGTTGAGAGAAGATGTTAAATATCATCAACACAGGGGCACCTGGGTGGCTCAGTTGGTTAAGCGTCCAACTTTGGCTCGGGTCATGATCTCACAGTTCGTGAGTTCGAGGCCCACATCGGGCTCTGTGCTATCAGTGGGGAGCCCATTTTGTATCCTCTGTCTGTCTCTCTCTCTTCCCCCTGCTCACACTCTCTCAAAAATAAACATTAAAAATATTATCAACACATATACAATCATAAAGATGGGAGGGGATGGAGGTGTTAACTATCCTTATTGTGGATACCTGTAATTGTTTTGCAATATATATATCCAATCACCACATTGTACACCTTACACTTACATATGTTATATGGCAATAATATTCAATAAATCTGGATAAAAGTAAAACTATGAATCCTCCAAACAGTAGCTTGCACATAGTAGGTTTCTATAAATATACAGAAATATATATTCTATAAATATGTATAAATAATCTAATGAATTAATGAGTGACTTTTGACCTCAGACAAATATATACACACACATTCTGGAAACATCCATATAGTCAGATACACTCTTACTCAGAGTCACACCATTGGTGTCCAGCCCCGAGCACTCAGGTGGACAGCAGGTACCAGCCATCAGACCATTCCCTGCCTTTGCTTTATGCAGTGACCTCTGCCTGCAATGTCCCTCCTTCCCGTGCGCCTATTCCAAAGTTCAGCACGTCCCCCTTCTTTCTGGAGGCCTTTCCTGGTGTCCACAAGTATAACTACCCTTTCTCCTTTGTACCCACATGTGGCACCCACAACACTCATCTGCTCTTTCTGTCTCAGACCAAAAGACGGACTCAATCCTGGAGCGGGATGGTGAGGGGAAGGACCAGGTTTGTCTCCAGTCCCTAGCACCGTGCAGGGAACACAATGGGTGACCCATGACTATTCACCAAAAGAACGGGCAGCCTTGGGGCACCTGGGTGACTCAATCGGTTAAGCGTCTGACTCTTGATTTCAGCTTAGGTCATGATCTCACAGTCATGAGATCGAGTCCCATGTTGGGCTCCACACTGAATGTGGAGCCTGCTTAAAATTCTCTCTCACCTTCCCTCTGCCCCTCTCCCCTGCTTGCGGTCTTTCTCTCTCTCTAAAACGAAAAGGAATAAATAAAAATGTAAGAACAGGAAGGCTTGTTACAGCGCTCTGGCAAAGCTGCCAACCTGGGCTGCAAGGTAGGTTTCTGGTGCTCTGCCTCTGAGAACCAGGCAGAAGTTCTGGCCCTTCCCACCTCCCACGCTGGGCCTGGTTCTGAACCTTTTCCCCCATCAGCCAGCAGCCTTCCTCTCCTTGCTTCCCCCATGGCCCCTATGGGCCTGTCAGCTGGAATCACCCTCACTAACGAATGCATTCACCCATTTCCCCCAGAAATCTGTCTTGTAGCCAGCGGCCCCTTCCGTGCCTAGAGCCAAACCTCTGCAAAGTCACCCCAGCCAGGGAGAGGCAGAAATCCCGGCCAGGAGTCCAGCGGCCAAAGGAAGAGAGGTTTCCCTTGCCTGCCCCTCAGCTGGAGCGTTGCACAGCTGAGTCTGGCCTTCAGGATCCCAGGACACCCCGCAGGCAAGGCCCCTGTCACACAGCCTATCCCTGCCAGGGGCTCCGGGATCGGAGAAATGCTGCTTAGGGGTCCTGGCCCCAGAAGTCTCCCCAGGGGGAGCTCCCAGACCCCAAAAAGACCTCAGGAGAAGTCCTCAGCCCTAAAGACCCTCAATATCCCGAGACACCCCACAGAGGGGCGTCCAGATGCAAAATAAAGCTCTACGGTTTCAGGGGGACTTCAGACCCCGAGGCCCCCTTGAGGGTACCCCAGACCCAAGACCCCACAGAGAGAGGCCACAGACCCGGTGCCCCTCCTGTGAGAGCAGCGCCCCTCCCCACTGACCTGGCCCCGCAGGGGTCTTTCCCAAGCTGAGCTGCCGCAGCCGCCTCTGGTGGGCGCGCCCCCCGCAGTGCACCTGGGCCTGGGCTGCCGAGTTCAGCTGGATGTTGCACACGTCACAGAGCGTGTAGGAGGGCCGTTTTCTTTCCCGCTTCGGCTTAGGCAGTTCTGGGGGCCGAGGGGGACACTCGGTAGCTCCAGATGTGGGCGGCTCCTTCCCACCCGGGGGAGATGGGCTCAGCGGCCGCTTCATACCTGAGCAGAGAGAGAGGGAGACACATCAACCAAGGCTGGGTGTGGTGAATACACAGAAGGGGCAAGAGGGGTTCAAGACCCGGAGATACCGGAGCCCCGTGTCCCAGATGAAACTCCCCAGCTTTTGGGCATCCCCAACCCAAGGGTGGCAAAAGGGAGCACAATGGGGTCTATTTTAGACAAAGCAGCATTAAAATACAGGAATATCTGGGGGCGCCTGGGTGGTTCAGTCAATTGAGCATCCGGCTTCGGCTCAGGTCATGATCTCACGGTTCGTGGGTTCGAGCCCCATGTCAGGCTCTGAGCTGACAGCTTGGAGCCTGGAGCCTGTTTCGGATTCTGTTTCTCCCTCTCTCTGCCTCTCTGCCCCTCCCCCACTCACACCCTGTGTGTGTCTCTCTTTCTCAAAAATAAATATTTAAATTAAAAAAAAATACAGGACTATCTGGAAGAGTGTCACAAATGCCTACACACCAAGAGGCTGACAGCTGGGGACTCGGCAGAAGAGCCGAGCTCAGGGAGGAAGACCTGGAGACCAGATAGGGTGGGCACCAAGGGAGAGGCAGCAGTGAGGTTAGGGGAGTCACGTGTGCGGAAGCCAGGGCCCTATTCTGGGCCCCACGGCAGGCGCTGACAGTCCTGAGGCAGGCAGGCATGTGGCGCTTGCTGCAGCCGCTAGCCAGAGGGGTGACTGCAGAAACCCTACCTCCCCGTGCCCAGTGCCCGGCCGGGTGACATTCACCAACGTTGACAGTGTGTGAAGCCATCCCCGCCCCGGCCCCACGTGGCTCCAGATGTCCCTTGCTGTGTTGGCTGCCCAGGGCTGTGGCGACAGTTGATATTTTCAGTAGCAACCTGGGCCCTGCTGCCTGTGTCTGCTGAACACAGCCTCTCCTTCCTCCCTCCCTCCCTCTCTCTCTCTCTCTCTCTCTCTCTCTCTCATATACACACCCAACCCCTCCATGCCC
This sequence comes from Cryptoprocta ferox, assembly GCA_028646485.1. Classification (NCBI taxonomy): domain Eukaryota; kingdom Metazoa; phylum Chordata; class Mammalia; order Carnivora; family Eupleridae; genus Cryptoprocta; species Cryptoprocta ferox. The sequence goes on from CM053565.1 coordinate 37,638,829, forward strand.
CGCATCTGTCACACATGATCTTCCCTTTCCAACCCACGTCTCTGAAACTTGTCTGCCTGACTCCTCAGCCTCTAACTGGCTCTGTTCTGGGGTGGCCGACCCCCTTTCTCACACTGAACTGTGTTGATTTCACTTCCTTCCTAGATCGGTGTGCATGGTCTCCGCCTGTGCTGCAATCTGGGGGCTTCCTGAGGGCAGGGCCTGAGCCTCCCTGCCTTGTGGGAACAGAGAATCCTGAGGTCAGGGACCCGTGACTTCCTCGCCACCCTCGGAAGGAGCTGACACTGATGACACCTTGATTTTGGATCTCTAGCTTCCAGGACCGTGAGGCAATGCATTTCTGTTGTTTGGGCCACCTAGTGTGTGGTACTTTGTTGCAGTAGGTGCTAGAAAACCAAGACAGGGAAGGTCTGACTCTTGGACTTTAGTAGGTGGCTGGTGGTTTGAGGGCAGGGGTCCCAGAAGCCTGGTGGGGTGGCTGGGGTGCAGTACCAGTGATAGACTCCAGGTGGCGCAGCAAACATCTAGCTGGAAGCTAAGAGGTAGACCCCCATACCCCTCCCCGCAGGGAGGACCCCACTCCTCCACACTTTTTGGGGGGAACCAGGCTGCCTCCCCACCCTAAACCACACCAAACCTCCTGGGCACTGTCTGGGGTCCAGAGCACAGTTCTGCCCACACGGGGCACACTGGAAGGTTACTCCCATCACCTGGTGAGTAACCCCCTCTTACGAAGCAGAGTCCCTACCTGCATTCTGTTGTCTCTCACCTCTAGGTGGAGGTCATCAGTTATGTGGCTGCCGGCCCAAGTCTCTTCCCCCCGCCTCCCAGCAGGAGGAAGGAGCAGGAAGAGAGTACCAGGTGCAAGTGTTTTGTTGGGGGGCAGGGGGAAGAGGGTTCAGGGGAATGAGATCTTCCTGGCCATGCCTAGGAGAAAGACCTGCCCCACCAGTGAGGAGACAGGGGGGTTTTGAAATCTCGGTGCAATTTATGACAGGCGGGCCGAGGACACGGCCCAAGAGAGCAGACAAATATGTGCCATGGGGCTGATTAAACCCCCGTGATATACAGCCTCTGGGCTCACAGGGCCTGCCTGGATTCCGGGGCTAATTGTGTTCCCCCAGCCAGGCTGCTGGCCTGCTGCGGCCTGCCCTGCTTGACCCAGCCTTCCCAGCTGTCTCCTCCGGAGCCACCCCTGCTCCAGCTAAGCTCTGACTCCCAGCCAGAAAATCCGGAGGGGTGGGGACTTTTTAGGGCACACACACATCGGTCTAACCCCTGCCCTGGCCCCTATAAAGCAGCAGCATGACCCACCCTAGTTGGACCTACAACTGGACACGACCTGGTTCACACGTTCTCTTTAACAGAAGAGGAAACTGAGTCCCATGCGAGCCGAGTGGACTTGTTGTAAAGTAAATGAAAAGACAGGGGCACCCGGGTATCTCAGTCGTCTGACTGTGGCTCAGGTCATGATCTCAGGGCTTGTGGGTTCAAGCCCCACGTCGGGCTCTGTGCTGACAGCTCAGAGCCTGGAGCCTGCTTCGGATTCTGTGTGTCTCTCTCTTTCTTTGCCCCTCCCGCACTCGCACTCTGTCTCTGTCTCTCTCAAAAATAAACAAACATTAAAAAATAATGATAATTAAAAAAATAAAGTACATGAAAACACAGTGAAGGGCTGTTTCTAGAAGCTTCTTTGCCTCCCTCTTTACCCAGCTACCCAGGCCACCTCTTTATAATTACAACCCTGTTTATTGAGAGCTTATTATGTGCCAGGTGCTTTGCACATAGGATCTCTTTTAAACTTCACAACAACCCCATGAGTTGGGCAGTATTATTAACCTATTATCCCACTTTATTGATTCGAGAACAGGCGTTGAGAAGTTTCACAGCCAGACCAGAATCTACACTTGTCTGACCCTGGAGCCCAAGTCCTTAGCCACTGCCCTATCTCACCTCTCCTTACAGTCTGCCAAGCCCTCTTTTGAACTTCTGGGAGGGGCAGGGGGTGGTTACAAATTCTGGGAAGGACTCCTGGGGACACTTGGGGGTGCCCAGCCCCTAACAGGCTGGAGTGCCAGGCAGGGAGGTGCCACACCCTGGCAGGAAGGGGCCAGAGCCAGAGAGGCTGGGAGAGGGGGATGTGAAGAAAGGGGGTTTCCAGAACCTGAACAGAGTTCTGGAAAAGACCAAGTGAAAGCAGAGGAAAAAGAGCCTGCATGTACCCAGGTGTCTGTCTATCTGATGTGCACATGAAGGGGGTAAGCTCCCCTGCTCCCGCCTTCCCTGAGAGATAGCTAAGGGCGACAGCAGGGAGGAGGGGGATGGTGGAGGGGGCCACCCTCTCAAAGGCAGGCTCACACCAGAGCTGGAGAGCTGATGAGGGCCAGGGTTGCTGTCTATCTGTCTGTCCATCCATATGGAGCTGGAGGGGGTGGGGAGTGGAGGGAACACTCAGGCAGGACCCCAGGGCTCCATCTCCACCGCTCTCCCCGAGTGATGAATGGACTTCAGGGCTTGGCTCTCAATGGGGAGCTCTTGGCCTGCCTCCCCACAGAGGGCTGGATGGAAAGGGACCTTGGACGCCATAAAGTGCAGAGCAGGGAGTTGTTTCAGCTGCAGCCTGGGGAAGGGGGTCCTCAGGAAAGAGTTGCTTTTGCCAGAGGGTTAACGGGAGAGGAAGGTTCTAGGCCCGTCCCCAGCCTTTGGCAGGGCATGAAGGGCTCCCTCACTAAATCCTTAATGAGCCCAATTACACTCTGGTATTTTCCCCGGCGTCTGCCAACATCTCCCCTCCCACCTTTCCCAGCCAGGTCCCAGGCCCTGCCTCTGAGCGGGAGCCTGGCTAGCTGGCCAAGCTTGGGCTAGTCCCCATCCCCCTGGGCTTCACTTTTCCGTCTTTGCAGAGGGAGGATTGGGCTGGGCTAATCTCTTAGGTCCTCTGCAGGCAGTGTTGCCATTGAGGCACCTCGCAGCTCTCTCCGAAGCCGGCGTAAGGGGAAGGCCGGGTTGTATCTGTCTGTTTCTGCCACCAGAGAAAGGCAGGTGTGTATGGAGAAAGAACTGCCCGCCGTGAGTGCCCAATGCCCCCTGGGCACTATACGAACATCCTCTCTCTTAACCCTCCCAACAACCCCGTGAGGCTTTATAAATGGGGAAACTGAGGCTCAGAGTCGAAAAGAGAGGCAGGTGTGTAGGACGAGTTCTCTCCAATCTTAGGAGGGCGGGGCAGGGGGGCGCACGCCGGCAGCCCCCATCCCTGTCGCTCACAGGATCACCAGCAGGAGTTGGGGATCCCACCCCAGCCAGCTGCAGAGAGAAGTGTCTGGAAGAAGAGAGGCCTTGTCTGTTCTTGGCCTAGCAGAGTGTGAGCCGTCCTGGGCCCGGCTGCCCCCCTCCACACCCCAGAGCAGCCACCATTGACCATTTTGGTCTCTCCTGCCATCTCCCCTCTCCCAAGGCCGACACCTGTCTAGGGTGCGCAAGGGGGGACTAATCCACTTCAGGGCATGGCCACCACAGCCATCCTGTGGACCCAGAGAGCTGGAGTCACCCCAGAGTCACAGCCCAGAGGAGCCAGAGACCCGCACCTAGAGGCGTAGGGTGACCTGAGAGGGGCAAGAGACCCTGGGATTTAGGCAACAGCTGCTCCAGGTGTCAGGGGCCAGAGGAGGGGGGTCCATGGGGCAAACCAAAGTGGCCATGTCTGTCTTCCCGTCCAACGTGGTGACAGGGGAAGCCCATCACCTTCTCCTGGGGGTGCCGGGTGCTGCGGATTTCAGGAGTGAACTGACTAAGAGATGCTGAAAGTCAACACTCAGCTCCAAGGAAGGGAGAGAGAGGACATGAGAGGTGAGGGGGAGCCATGGTCCAGAGATGAGGTCACCATCTCCCACCACTTCCCCTCCCCCAGTCTGCTCAGTGCACACCCCCTATTGGCTGGGTGTCCCAAGGGGCCTCCTGCCATCCTGACACCCCCAAAGGTAGGGGTTGCCTGTTCTGGGCAGTGATACTCCCTCAAAAGACCCTCGAACCAACCCCAGGAAGGAAGTTCTTCTTGCTGTCTAACCTGCGTCTCGCTGCAGGGGCTGCAGCGACCACACAGAGCAGCTGCTTTGAGGATTGTGATGGGGGGGGGTGCTGGTTAGGAAGGGAATATTAGCCTCAGCATCCCCTTTTCTAGTCTCTGCTCCCAGGCAAGGCCTGGGAAAGCTGACTTGTTGCCCAGGGGACCCCCTATGCACCCCCACCCCTGCCTCTCTCAGCACCAGAGCCCAGGAGCTTGGTGCACTGGCCTTCTGGTCCACAGCCTGCTCTCCCAGCCCAGGCTGGCGGTCGCTCCCCCAAACCCCCTTCCCTGCTGCTGATGGCCCCACCATCAGCACTTCCAAACTAGGGATGGGGTGAGTCCCGGGAGCCAGAGGGAGCCAGGGGGAGCCAGGGGGAGGAGGGTTGGGAGTCCCCAGACTGTTTGAGAGTTGTAGGTGGGCCAGCCGGGAGGGCCCGACTTATGCCCATTGAAAATGAGGCATTGGGCTTGAGGTGGGGGAAGGGCAGACAGCAAGGCCTCCAATGACTGGGGATCATGGAGTGGAGAGGGGTGGGGAGTGTGCTCTCTGCACCCCCCCCCCCAAAGACAACAGGAGACCTCCTCTGATGTACTCCTTCCATTCTGTTCTATCCAAGGGGCTGATAAGGGTGGATTGATTTTGGGGTTCTCTAAACTCCTTAGGAAAAGGTGAGTTATTTTGTTCAGCTGTCTCCAGAGAATGGTCCCCTCCTTGGGGTGGGAGTCTCACCCTCTCTGCCCGGTGGCTCCCAGTCACCCTCCCCCTAGAGGAAACTGGAAGTCCTTCTTGCCATCACTCTTGTCCCCACTCCCAGCGTCGGTGTTTGGCTAAGGCTTCTTGCCTGCCCACCACCCCCCACCTCACCCCCGCCCCCCGCCGAGGTGGGGCAGGGTCTTCGCTGCTGCCCGCGGCCCTACACCCCCACCTCGGCGCGCGCGCCCCCTCGGGCGCTCAGCCCCAGCGGCGCTCTGTCCGGGATGGGGACCGAGCCAGGAGCGCGGGCCCCCGCCCGGCGCCGGCGCCTACCTGACGGGCGCTGCGGAGCCGAGCGGGGCTGCATCCAGCCGCCCACGGCCACCCGCCACCCAGGGCGATCCGGATCCTCGGCTCCTGGAGGTGCGTGGCGGGGGAGTCCGGCCTGCGAGTCCCCGGGCAGCGGCCGGTCTCCCGAGCCCGCCCCCGGCCGGCCGTGTGGACCAGGTGCCAGGAGCCGCGCGGCTCCGAGCGAGCGAGGCGAGCGCGGGGAAGACCCCGGAAAGGAGTTGCGCGGCGGCTCTCCCCGGGAGCAAAGGCGAGGGGAGACCAAGCGGTGCTCCTCGCAGAAGGGCTGGGCCCTTTGGTGAGTATCCTCCGGTACCCCTGGTCTGCCAGGAACAGAACGCCCCTTGGCGTCTGAGGGATCCTAGAACTCCGGGAAGGGAACCCCAAAGTGGCCACGTCCCACGGCTCTGCTGTGACCTCCCCACCCCCTGCCAGTTGCCCCTCTTTGAGGGGCTAGCTCAGACAGAAGGAGGAAGCTGACATTCAGGGGGCACCTACTGGGTGCCAGCGGGATCGCATTCAAACCTCATAACCACTCTGCCTGAATTGGTTTGATCCCCATTTTACAGACCAGGAGACTGAAAAGATTGGGAGGTTAAGTAACGGGCCCAAAGTCACACAGGAAGTGAGCATCAAGTGGGAGACTCCAGACTGTTCCTAAGATCCCTTTCTGGGGGTCCAGAGGTGGGGGGGATGGAGGATTCCACCCATGCGTGTGTGTGTGTGTGTGTGTGTGTGTGTGTGTGTGTATGAGCAGCTGGGGGTCCTTTCTGATTTCTCCCAGGGAATCAGTGCATGGCGTCTGGCCCAGTGTGGGGACACAGTGACAGAGCATGAAGCCAAGCAGGGGAGGGCAGGAGGCAGGGGCTGGGGGTGTGACCTCCGGAGAGCGCTCTGCTACCTTTCCGTTAATGGGGGGGCAGTAACAGGGTAAGAAAACGAGTCTCAAAGAAAGGGGACAGAAATGGTTCTTGTATCCAAAGAAGACGGGTCAATGCAGCTCACCCCTGGTTGTGCTCCGGGCAGGCCTCCTGCGGACCAAGCCCTGTAGCGAGGAGGCCCCACCGTGAGGAGCCCTGGCCACACCTCGCCCACTGGGGCAGGGCACCTGGTGGCCACTCAGTTTCCCAGAACTGCTTGCTGGGCCTCACCCCCACCAACTCACTCCTGTCTTGAGGCCTTTGCCTCTGCTGCTCCCTCAGCCTGGGCTCTCTGGCCTCCACTGCGGGGGGGTGTGGGGGTGTGGAAGGGGGGTTGTTTCCTTGTCGCTCAGGCCTCAACTCCAATATCGCCTCCCCAGGCCCCGTTGCCCCAGCACCATTCTTCTTCGTTCCAACCCCTGCTTTATTTCCCTCTCGGCACGTCTCCCAAGAGGTCACTCTCTGGCTTGGACACTTACCTGTCTCCTCAGTGAGGACACGGTCTTCATTTCCCAGGTGCCCAAAGCACCAGCACAAAGCTTGGTGCTTAGCAAACTGATGCTTGATAAACTGTTGTTGAATGAATGCATGAGTTCATTTCCACCCTGCAGGCAAATCCACAGTGCGTCGCTGGGTGAAGTGTATGCTGTGTGTATTTTATCCTAATACAGCAGCTACTCTAAAAAAGCCCAGGGTGGGGCTGATGGTCCTGGTACACACGCACCTTGCCACCCGGCAGCACACCCGCCCTCTCACTTGATCCAGTCACACCTCTGCCCGTCACAGTCCACATCCTGTGCCTGTCCGTGGAGAATCACAGTTGCTCAGATTTGGAAGGGGTCTTAGAGGTCATCCTGTCCCTTTTGTAACTTGCCAGCGTCTCCCTCCGGCCTCTGCTTGCACATGCCAATGACAGGGAGCTCACTGCCTCACAAGACAGCCTGCTCCATTGTTGGACGGTTCTCAGGGACAGAAGTATGGAGGTCTGGAAGCCGTTTCCCTGTAATGCTCATGCGTAGGCCCTAGATCTGCTCCTTGGTGGTGCAGAAGGAATGCACACCACCTTCCCCAGCCAGCTCAACATGGCTGGCAGCTTCATCCTAAGGGGTCTCTTCTCCAGCTCTTCTTCCCCTGACATGGCCACCTCCTCCAGGAAGCCCCTCCTATGTTCTCCCAGGACACCTTGGATTGGTCCCTAACTCAGTACTTATCACACTGTATTGAAGTGTCTTCCCCAAATCCTGCCCCAGCCACCCCTCTGCACCAAGTAGGGTGGTTCTAGGCTTTTATTTACTTCCTTCCACCCAATACCTTGCACGGTGACCAACTGAGCTGAACTAAGCAACTTAATAAACATGCATTTCCAGGGGTTTCGTTATCCTGGTCACATCCCTCTAAGCTAATTTAGGCTTTCAGTGTCCTCTTTAGAGCAGAGAAAGAGAGAGAATCACTCCCCTGATCCTCAACCCTGTTTTCTCCTAATGCTGCCCACTCCTTAACTTTTCTGCACTCTCGAGTCAGCTCTACACAGAACTGAGGGTCCATGAAACACCCCCCTCCAGGGCTATTTTCACATGATAAGCTGGCAAGTTCAGCCTCCCCATCTCGTTGCCAAGAGAGTGATTCCTTGAGCTGGGAGCACCAGAATCACTCTCATGCTTAGGCTTGCTGGCCTCCATCTCTGCCCAGCCTGTTGAAATCATTCAGCAGGAACACAGGGCCCAGATTAGTGCCACCGCAAAGGTGTGGCTTCACCTAGATACCCAGGAATAACACACCCCTAAACTTCCGACCCCACACACAGACGAAACACTGCCGTTAGCTGTGGGCCTTCTGTGCTCTTCCCGCACCTTTATCCCTCCCCCAGCCCTGAGGAGTGTTCCTCTCCTCCCTTTGAAGGTAAGGAAAGGGAGGCTCTGAGAGGTTAGTTCACCTGCCCAAGGTCACACAGCTAGAAAAGGGGTAGAGTTGGAACCCATCTTGTTGACTCCAAGGTCTAGCCTCTTTTTGCTCCAGGTCGTGGTGGCTCTAAAGGCTTTATCTCAATATGCCAGTGACTTTTCCTGTAACGGTGGGGTGAGGGGGTGAGGAAGGGAACATGGGAAGCATCTTCATAATCATGAGGGCTGGAGGGGCCGGGCTGTGCTGTGCTCCCTTGCCCACTTACCACTCGTCCGAGGAGGGATTCAGGCCCTGGGTTATTGCCTTCCCGTGGCCAGAAAATGACCCTTCATCTAAATAAAGCTGCTCAGTGTCTAGTTGTGTCACTCAGTTCTCAGGGCAGCCCAGTCTCATCCTGTTATCTCCTCTTCCTGTCTTGTCTGTGAAGGATCCCCAGCCCTAGAGCAGTGCCTAGCACACCAAAGGCAACCAATACTTACTGCTGGACTTGAGGAACGAACCACCCCTCACTGTGAGCACCAGACATGGAGTGGGTTCCTTACTCTGGCTGTGTGGGCTTAGGCAAGTTACTTTCCCTCTCTGAGCTTCAGGTTCCTTATCTGTGAAACGGGGGCATTAATACATAACCACAACGCACAGGGTGATGTGAGATCATCCCTGCAGAGGGCCTGATATAATGTGTCCAATTAATAAGGATCATTAATGAGGTGTTATGGTCCCCGAGTGAGAGACAGGGCAGTGGGGCTCAGAGCGGGGAAGGGACTTACGTAGCCCGTGGTCCCAGCTTGGAAGCAGCCTGGACAGGACAGGAGCCTGGCTGTGCCTGCCTTACAGGCTGAGTCCTTTTCCCAGCCCCATGGGGCCTTCCCTGAGCGCTCAATAAATCTAATTTCTACCACAAAATTATGCGATGGCTACACTAATCGTTTCTACTAATAATGCCAAGAGCTCCAGCTGAAGCAAAGCCTGTTGGTAGCAAAGGGGCTCAGGCTTCTATTCTGATCATGGCCCCAACTAGGCGAGGGGTATGCAGAGCAGTTCTGGGCCCCTGGGTTCCGGGAGGGTGAGAGATGCCTCAGCCTCAGGTGGGCCTTTCCCCTCCATCACAGGTCCTTTCTACTCCCACCGAAAGGGCAGAATCACTAATGGCTGGAATAAGTTCGCCATGATCCCTCCCCCAACGGGGCCAGAGTTTTGCCTCCTAAAATAGCCCAGAGCCACCATGTGCCCAGGGCGGCTCCCCACTGGTTGCAAATCCCCCTGAAATTAAATCCCCATCCTGCCCCAAGCAGGAAAGCACCACCTCCTGCCCTGCTGAGCTCCAGGCCTGGCCAGGCTCCCCCCCCCCACCCAGTGGAAACTGGGACCGTTGTCCTTCACGGTGACCGAGACATAAATCCCCAAATAATGAGACAGGCGCTGAGAACACAGAACCAGACACGGTGTTAATTGGTTTACTTCTGGGCAGGCGCGATGTGGGGGCAACGGCGACAGGCCTTGGTTTCCCAGCCAGTAAAACAGAGCGGGGGGCCGTGTTGACTTCCGGGGTCCCTGGCCGGGCCGCTTTCCCGTGCTCTCGAAGGAGCCTCCCACCCGGATTCTCCAGCAGCCCTTCTTACTTTCCTAAAACACTAACTTCTCATATGTAAAAGGGAAGACCTTGTCCAAGACGCTTGCCCAGGTCCTGAGGTTGGCAGACCCAAAGTATCCTCACCATGATCTAGAACCACCTTCTTTCCACTGAAACCAAACCGAAAGGCCCAGTCGACCTCAGCATGCCCAAGGGTGGGGGTGGGGAGGCGGGAGGGCCCAGCGTAGCCTTCCTGCTCTGAGTGTGAGGCCGGTGATGGATTCTTGGACGAGAGCGAGGGCCTCAGTTTGCGGTGATCAGGATGAGATTATCACATTAAACTTTAAAAGTCTTTGCTCAAAAAGAAGCAGCAGCTGACACCCTTGACTCCCCCAACTGCCACCATCACCCTCTCTTGGATCGTGACTCCAGATACTGGCCACTTGGCGGCTCCACTGCACCGGGCTAGCAGCAGGGAGATGGACCGAATGACCTCTCCAGGCCTGGGCTGCTCCTGAGTTGCAAGGGCAAGGGGAGGAGCCAGGGGAGAGAGATGAGCCTTGTCTGTGGGAGTAGTTTGGAGGGCCTCAGGGGCGCCCAAGAGACTTGGGATCCGGCAAATCTGCGCTTAGTACAACTCTACCAGCACTAGCCTGTGACTGGGAACACGCCCCTTTGCTCCACACCTCAGTATTCTCGTCTGTGAAATGGGGAGAGCGATAACAAAATCTACTAATAACTCCCCTGACCCAAGGCTGACAGCTGAGAAGATTAAAGAAGATAACCTACAGCCAGTTCCCTGCAGGCTGTAAAGAGCCATTGTGGTTGTTCATTACCACAGGCTGCAGAAAGAACTTCCTCACGACTCTGCCTTGGAAACCAATGGGGCAAAGAAGAGAGGGAAGACAAACGGGTCTGGGTGGAGCCCCCAAAATGTCAGCCACGACTCCCCCTCCCACCCCGGGTGCCCATCCCCGTGTCCAGACTGACCCCCTCCCCTCCTGCCCACCCATCTTCCCTTGCAAAGCTGGCGGCTCACTCCCACTCTTTCCCAGTCCAAAGCTGTATCCAACTTGTGTTTGTTGCCAACGCAACGGAAATTATTTCAACCTCCTCACCCAGCTTGGCAAAGCTGCTTGCGTTGTATAGAAGAGGCCGGAGCTGGAGGAGAGGAAGCTGGGGACTGGGGTGCCCACAGCAGGGCGGCCCCCTCCCCAGAACATTAACTTCAACAGCAGCAATCAAGAAGGCAGTCAGCCTACTGGGGGGACTTCCCCATACTGTCCTGTGGGAGGGAAGGGAAAGGCTGAGGGCCCGGGGGTCCTCACCGGGACCTTGGCCACCTTCCCTCCTACTTAAAGAGCTGCATTCAGAGCAGGCCGGGAAAGGCCCTGACGACCAGCCAGGATCAACCCTGCAGAAATTAAGATCTTTGGATTTTCCTGACCCACCCTTCATTTCCTGATGCTCGTATTTAGTTTGTTCAACAGAATCCTCCCACCCCAGCCCTCCCCACCAGACCTTGGGGCCCTTCCCCTTCCTCAGTAGAAGAAGCTGAATCCAGAAGGATGGAGGCAAGGAGAAGCTGAAAATGGCCCTGAGATTCCGGGGTCACCCTGAGCAGGAGGGAGGGAGAGCCTCCAAGCCCACTCTGGGTGAGGGAGATGGTGGGGTGGCCACGGTCCACCTTGCTGGCCAGGGAGGAGTGCCGACCACATCAAGGAGTCCTCCTCTCAAACTGGCTGGTGGACGGAACCACACGGCCGTTGCAGGCCATGAAGGAGGCCTTTCAAACCCAGCTGAGAGGTTCCAAGAAGGCCCCTGGGATGGCCTTTGTCAACATGCCCTGTGGCCCCCAGACCCTCTGGCTGGCCTCCTACAGCAGGGCTGCTCAGTGACCTTAGCTGGGGGGGCACTGTGGGACCCGGGACAGAGACTAGGCTCTGGAGTCGTCAGACCTTGGGCAAGTGGCTTCACCTCTCTGATCTGTGAAATGGGCCCAACGGTATCTACCTCATGCGACTGTTGGGACAATTACGAGATAAATGTAAGGAGAGTGCCTCCGTTTGTGCCCGGCACAGAGTTGGGGCTCAATAAACTCACTAAGTAAACATTTGTTGGGACACCTACTATATGCCAGGCCCTCCATTCCTCACCCAGAGGATCCGGCACTGAACAAAAGCCCTGTGGAGCCCTCAGGGAGTCTGCCAGCCAGGGGGTCACAATGGTCACAGCCACTAAGGAGCTAACCACACAAGGTCAGGGAGGATGAGTGGCCAGGAAAAGAAAGCCTCTCTTAGGAAGGGATAGTTCAGCCTAGACCTGGCTGACTTGAGGGACAGGCCTGCCTGAGGGTCCTCGAATGTCGATGCTCACTAGAATCACCAGGGCGGCTTTGAAGACTTCCGCTGGCTGGGCCCCTCCCCAGGGATTCTGACCGGATGGGGCTGGGGTGGTGCTGGGGTGGTGCTGGGGCAACAGGATTCTAAATCCTGCCCCAGTGATCCTGATATACAGCCCAAAGTGAGAACCCCTTGCCCTACACTTTCCCCAAATGCCTGTCCACGTGAGTATCACCTGGGGAACTTGTCCGGCATCACTGGCTGGGCCACAACCTTAGGGGTTCAGCCTTAGGGGCTGGGCTAAGGCCCAGCACCTGCCTTTCTAACAAGCACCCAGGTAATTCTGAAGAGCAGACAGGTCTAGTGATGTGTCTAGGAGAGTAAGTCTCAGGTCGGAGCTTGACCCTTAGCGCCCGACCCTACTGACCCCAGCCATGCCCACACAGGACCACCTGCCGCTTTGGTTCCCACCGACCCACCTCTGCCCTCAACCTGCGAAGTGCCTCCTTTCTCATCCAGGCAAGTCCCAGGCATGTTCCTGGGCTTATCATGAAGCCCGAAGGTCCCCACCGCTGTGGGCTTGGGATCTGTTTCCCCACTACCCTCAGCCCGTTGCTCCCAAGCCCCTGTGTCATTCTGTACAGGCTTCATGCCTGGCCAGACACTGGGCTCTCAAGGGTAAGGCTAGCTCCTCCAACCACATGGCCCTGAGCCTGGCATCCCGCAGGGGATGCCTCGTCCTAGGTGAAGGAATACCAAATCTACCCCAGCCTCTGCTGGGCACATTTGCCCCGACAACTGTGTCACAGGTAGGAGAGTTGTGACCACTCCGAGAGATTCTTGCTCCACTCCTTCTCCAGGGTCTCCGATCTCCGATTCCTCTTATGGAGTCTGACTTCTCACTCTACTATTTCACCCTTAGCCCTGCCCTATGGGCCAGGCCCTGAGATGGGAGACATCGCACAGTTGTGTTCCCCAAGGCAAAGGTGTGCCAGAATATACCCCGATCCCTGCAGAAGAATCAGGGTCCCCCCTACTCCAGGTGCCTGGCACAATGCCCACCCCTTCCTTTAGGCAAGCAATGCCTCGGGGTAGCCAGAATGCCTGGGTTAAATCCCACCTCTGCCACTTCCTGTGTGACCCTGGCCACCTCTGTGCCTTCGTTTCCCCACTTGCAAAATAAGAATGAATAGTACCTCTCTTAGAGGGTCATTATGGGATTACAGTGTTCAGCAAACAGACACGCGGTAATCACTGTGTGTATTTGTCAAATAATGTTTAAAAATACATGATTCTCTGAAGGCGATGCTTCAGTCCGTCAACAAAGTGAGTCCTGACAAGGCACCAGGTCTGGGAGGCAGGGGTTAAGATTCCATTTTACAGGTGAGGAGCCTGAGGATCAGGAGAGCAAGGGACGGCGTCAGATGACACCCAAGCCTCAGGACTGTGGCACTTCAAGCCTTGTCTCTCCCAGCACCCCTGGGTCCACCTCCCTCACTCCTCAGGCGCCTGCCCTGGGCCAGGTGGGCTCTGTGCCCTGCACTGACAGAGGCCCCTTTGTACCCCTGCCCAGGGTCACACCCTGAGCTCAGAGCAACAGCCAGACAAGCGCCCTGTGTCTTGGTCTGTTTCCCCGCCAGGTCTGTGGTCACCCTGGCCGTTCCAGCCACGTGCTCTGGTTGGGCGGACCTGAGGGTCACCCCCCACCCCTCCCAGCCCCCCACCCCAACCTCAGCAGGGCATCCCCGACCCTCCCTTGGCTGCATTCAGCCAGGAGACAGACCGGAAGGCAGCCCCAAGGAAAACACCCCAGTTCTTGGTCTCCACCCTGTGCAAATTCCAAGTGGCTGGACTCTAAGGTGTCTGGGGCCCCAGAGGAAGGGACAGACAGGAGCTGGGGGGAATGACCTGGAGGTTACTCTGGTTACCCTTTCTATCTCCCTAAATCTTTCTTCAGTCTGTTTGCTTCCCTTTACCACCTGGACTGGCAATGACAGCCTCCTCACTGGCCTCCCTGCCTCCACTTCTCCATGTCTCCACCTTCCCAGTTTGTTCTCCACACCCCCAGAAGGAGCCTTTCAAAAAGGCAAATCCGATCACATCCGTCTCCTGCCCCAAATCTCCAAAGGCTTCTCCCTCACCTTAGGAGAATCCCTACCCCAGCCTGGAAGGTCTGGCCTCTGCCCACCTCCCCCAAACCCTTCTCTTCCGACCTGCCCTTCCACTGGCTTCCTCCCACAGATTACTGGAGATATAAATACAAGCCTCCGCCTGAGGATATTACCGGTAGAGCTAACACTGATGATGGCTACAATCGGATACGAAAACACTCCTTATTGACTAAAAGGGACAGAAGAATCCAGTCTTGACCACAAATCTTGTTTAAAATTTCAATCTTCCAAAATTGGATGAGTTTACCCAGTCACACAATGGCTGAGACTAAGGTCAGGGGCCTTTGATGGACGCCAAATTGATTGATGGGTCAAATCTCGGCTGCAAAATTTATACAGAATTGATGCCAATGAAAATAATTCCAGTAAAATTAAAATGGAATGAAAAAAAATGGAAATGTGTTTAACTGTACCATAGAGGAAAAACTGAAAAATCTGATCAAGGAATTAAATTGGCCGAAAAGAGTTCAAACTGGAAACCACTTGCTAAAAAAGTCTTCAGTGCTGGTATGTTTTGATTTAAAATGTTTGCATTCAAAACATCCTGGGGGTCAAAATGTCCACGTCAAAAGATCCTGTGCCTCTCTGATGTTTTCTTACCACTCCCTACCCTGCTCATGAGAACTCCGGCCACACTGGGCTCTTTCTCTGGAGCACAGCAAGGTCCCCCTTCGAGCAGAGCGTTCTCAAAACTTATTCTTTCTGACTGGAGCGCTCTTTTCCTCCCAGATCCTACCTCCCCTACTTGTGGCTGATGCTGAAATACCACCTCCGAGAGATGCCTTCCCTCACTGCCCTCCTTAAGGTAGATGTCCTTCCTACCTCCTTCCACTCACTCTTTGCCCTGTCTTATTCCCCCCTTGAATCCCCAGGGCAAGCCTAGCAAGTGTAACACATAGTAGGCGCTCAATAAATATTTGTCGAATGAATGGATAAAACAGTATCACTAGGGTGAGGGGCAGGGGAATGGGTTGGAGCTTACAAGGGCCCCTGGAAGGGAAAAGGGCAGGGCAGGGGCATCCCCTTCCATTCCATCTCTATTCCCACCCCGTCCCCGTCCCTCTTACCCATGACACCAAATTCCAGAGGAGCCTGTTAGTAGGAGAGAGAAGACGACAATACCAGACCTGCTTCGTTCCTGCCCCTCGTCCAGCTTCCCAAGGCCCAGGTCCCTGTGCCAACTGGCCAGCTGCCCCCCTCCCCAACCCCGCTCCCACTTTTGGCTGTGGGCCAGGCTATTTGGGGAAACTTCCTGATCTTCCCTCTGGCCTTTCCACCTCCACACCTCATCCTGAAGCCCCGGAATAGCTGTCCTGGCCCCAACCAGGAACAGTCGCATTCCCAATTAGCATCCAGATGGTTGAAACCATGTCTAAAAGCTTCTCATGTCCCTCTCCCCTCAGGAAGCTGCTAACTAGGACAGCCGATATCGGAACGAGGTCACAAGAATGCTACCTGCCCCTATAGTCCCCTCCCGATATCGGAACGAGGTCACAAGAATGCTACCTGCCCCTAATAGTCCCCTCCCAACCGGAGAGGAGACACGGGTGGGGACCAGGAGTCTCCACTGCAGGCCAGTGAAGACAAAGGAGATGTGGGGAAGGCTAAAGTGCAGGGAGAAGTAGATTCTTTTTGCCCAATGGGCAGCTCTGATGCAGGCTGGGGAGTGAGGAGTCCTGGGTTCGAGTCCAGACTCCGCCTCAGTGGGGATTTTGTGACCTCTCCTGGTGCTCAGAGGGCAAGGTGATACGGTTGTGTAGACGGTTCGGTACCACAATCCAGGAGCGGACCTTAGTGCCCCAGGGAGATCATTCTGGGGTGGATCCTGGGAGGCCCCAAGCCCATCAGAACCTCAGTTCTCTGCTGGAGACTCATGCTCGCCCTGGCTCCAGCCTCAGCCATGAGAGCGGATAGGCAGGGGAGCAGACTTCTCCCACTCTCTGAAGACCGCACCCCATGTGCTCCTCATTGGGAATCCCCCAGGGAACCCAAGGGTTCCAGTTCCTAACACCCTTCCCCTCAGTGAGGGATAGGGGTGGTGAGGGGGGTGAGGCTCACACCTCCCCAACCTGCCCATCCAGTGAGAGGGGGTAGCCAGCATCAGAGGAGGAATCACCGAGACAGGAGGCTCGAAAAGTCTGGGGCCTGAGGATCGAGAAGAGGCGAGTGGGACCTGGGGGAGGGCAGTGAGGGTGGTGGACATGTCAGGCCTGGTCTGGCCTCTCGCCCGGGCATCTGAACTGGGGAGAAGTGTCTGTGGGTTCGGTCCTCGCTCCACCCAAGGAAACCTTAGTCAAATAAACAAACAGCCAACACAGTCGCTCCTGTGCAAGAGGCCAGGGCAGCAGCGAGGGGAGGCCCGCCGAGGTGGGGGTGCCCGAGGAGAGAGCAGGGAGGCTGTTTGAGCAGGCCCCTCGCCCTGGGCAGTTGGCGGAAATGTTTGGAACAGGGTGGGGAGCACGCTGGTGGTTTGGAGCAGGAAGCTGGGGCCTGGGGGTGGGGGGTGCGTGGAGCTTGGCTGCTTCGAGGAAAAGAAAGGCATCAAGTCAGCCCCACTCTGGTCAGCACCCCTGCTGAGGGGGTACTCCAAGCCCCAACACCCTTCCTTTGGCTCAAGGTCAATCGGATCAACCAGACAGACGAGGCTCTCTTCTTTATCACTCTGAAGCCCCAGGCCTGTTCCCAGTCTGTGACCCTGGGCCTGGTGGCTGAAGACATCTGGAGCCAAAGCCCCCAAGTTCTGAAGTTCTTGACAGAAGATGCGGGGGATGTGGGCTAATGTCCGTCCTCTCCAGAACCTGATATTCTTCCTCCCCTCCTTGCCTTGCAGAGGAGCGGCCAAGAAGCTAGAGCAGCCCACCCCATGCCTCACCACCACCCCCCCCCCGCCATGCTTTGTCACCTTCTACACACTCAGAGACACTTGGCTGTCCTGTTTCTCTGGGACGCCTCACGGGAGTAAGACAGAGATCAGAGGGGCACACACCCAGAGTCAGAGGCAGAGACAGAGAGAGGTGAAGACAGAAGGATGAACTTGAAAGACATCTCACAATTGGAGACACAGAAATGAGAGACTGCGAGTGAGGAAGTGTGTGTGTGTGTGAGAGAGAGAGAGAGAGAGACAGAGAGAGAGAGAAAAGCAGAGATGCACAGAGAAAAAGAGACTTAGAAAGAGACAGGCAGAGATGCTCATACAGAGAAAAAGAGAGAGAAAAACACACAGAAAAAGAGATGGACCCGGAGACAGGGAGGGAGAGACAGATGGACATGACAGGCACAGGAGCAGGGGAAGGACTGAGCAGAGAGCATGTGGGGGACACGGGGACAGATGCACTTACAAGCTGGGAGGCAGAAAGAGGCTCACAGAGCTACACAGAGGCAGACGGACTGAGACTCAGGGCCCAGGGACCCCCCCCCCGACAGATTCGGGGGACCAGAGGTGTCAAATGTCGGGTCCGGTGGGGTTTGTGGGGAGTCCCAGGAGGGCACAGCTGCCGTCTTCTGTCCCCAGGACTGAAATGCCGCAGGCATCTGGCCCCCAGCCACCCTCAAGTAAGCCAACCCTTGGCCGCTGGAGCTGGCGGGTCACCCAAGGTGAATGAAAGTCACCGATAGGGGAGAGTGACACTGGGGCTGTGGCGAAGGCACCCGGGTGGCCCAGGGGCACGTGTCAGGGCGGGTCTGCGAGGATCCGTCCCCGAGATTGCACTTGGAGCCGTGTTTAGTGTGCAACCGTACAGGCACCGTCTGCGAGCTGGTACAAGTGGGCACGTGGGCCTGGCTATGCGAGGGCATCGGCATGTGAGCCTGCATTCAGTGCCAATGAGGCCAAGGTGGGAGGTTTGATCCTCAAACAGCCCAATCACAATGGATGAGTGTCGGAGACGGCCACACAAAGGCCGTGTTTCTCTCCCCTGAACAGACGGTGTGTTCAGGCGCCACGGGGCACTCAACTGTAGTCGAGACCAGTGTGCCATTCGTCCCCGCCGGGGATGACTCCCACTGCCTGGCCACCTGGCCCCCACACTCTTCTCCATCCAAAGCCCAAGATCTAAATTTACAGGAGGACCCACGTTACAGACCCACGGCCCCTTCCTGGCTCCGGGTGCACCTCCCTCTGAGCAGGGCAGCTGGAAGGGTGGTGGGGGTCCAGCCCTGACCTACCCCCTGCTCTCACACCCATCCCCCTGCCGCTGCAGCTCCACTGACCTCCTGGGGCCCAGAGAGGGCCCACCCCCTGCCCACACTCAGGAGAAAAGCGACTGTCCCCCTCTCATCCGTTCCCTCTTCAGCATCACAGGACATTTGAAAAACACTGTCCCAATTTTGGGATGGAGAATGAGGTCAGCAGGCCCAAGCGGGGACTGCTTGTTAGTGACAGCTGACAGTCTTCATGTCACCTTGAAGCTCCTTCCTGGTCCAGGTGGGCGTGTCCTATGCCCATTTTTACAGGGCAGGGGCACTTGAGTGGGGGAGCGAGGGAGCAGGGAGGGAATTCACCAAATATCAGTTTCAGTCACGGGTGCTGCCAGGCCCACCCTGAACGTTTGTAGGGCCCAGGGCAAGGAACAGTGGGGGCCCACAGATTCGCGTCTAAATATTTAAAAGCTAGAAACCAAGCCAACACACTGTGAATTAAAATATGTTCTAACCTCCCGTCTTGACAAGTACCCTCCGTAATCACCTGGAAGACCAGGTTCCAACGTAGATTCCTCTGACTCCGGGGACTTTTGCAGGAGAATGACTCTACGGAGGGCGAACTCGAGCTCCTTTCTGCACCGCAGGGGACTCAGAGGCATGCACGTGGACACCTAGCCTCACGTCCTGGCTCCACCCTCACGCCTTGCAAACAGCTGCCCCTTAGCCGTCTGCAGTCGCCCCTCAGGGGTAGGGGTGCACACGCTAGTGGCGTGACCTACATTGAGAACAGGCCCAGGGCGCAGGCTTGCAGGGGCCGGGAGCAAGCTGGTGACCGTCTGGGCGGGGACTTCCGGAGTCACAGGTACGGGGAACGCGATCTTGAAGGGAATGCATGGGTTCATCCCCTTGGCCTTCCTGACTCCTGAGCACCCCACAGGGAGAGGGAGGGCCAGAGGAGGATGAGAGCAGAGCCCTTGAAAGCACCTGGTGAGGGCACGGACACTCCCTACCCTGCCCAGGTTTAAGGGTTCTTACTAGACCCAGCCTTCCCCAGCAGCTTCCAGAGCGCGGGCCAGGGGCTGAAGCTGCCTTTCCATTGGAGGGCAGCTTGGACGACCCCCAAACAGGACTTTCAGTCACTTGTATTGTTTATCTTCCTGGAAAAATTTAGTGAGGCTTGATCCCAACTTGTGGATTTCTGGAGGTGGGGAGGGCCAGGGAGGTGATGACAAATGGGGCTTTTTTTTTTTTTTTTGAGTCAGTTCTCTAAGCCAGTCTGTTCCCTGGAGGCTTAGCCCCAAGTGGGCTCCTGCTGCCACCGGTCCCTACCCTGTTGGGGTCCCTCTCTGCACTCTGGAGACAAAAAAACAAACAAACAAACAAACAAAAAAACCCAACAACAACAACAAAAAAAACCAGGGCGACTAAAAGAGAAGGAAGAGAGGGACCCTGAACAGCCCAGACTTGTCCAAGAGGGATCCAGGGACCAGCAGAGGGCAGGGGCTGGAGGGGTGGTGGTGGCGAAGGGCACTGCTCTCTCTGGCCAAGTTTAAAAAAAACCTTCCACCCCCAACCCCCACCCCCTGCAGATCGGCTTTGCTGTCCTACACGGGAGGGGACACTTATACTTGTTGAGCTCTTACCACAGGCGCCAGGCACTAGGCTAAGCGCTCTACGTGCGTATTCTCACTTAATCCTTGCAGCCACCCTATGAGGTGGGTTCTATTATTATCCCCATTTTACAGGTGGGGAAGCAAGCTCAGAGAGGTTAAGTACCTTGCCCAAGGTCACATGGTAGGTACAGGTGATAGAACTCAAGTTTAACTGACCCCAACGACCCCACTCTTTCCACTATAGCACATTGCCTTCCAGAAGTAAGAAGCAGGCACAGAAGGAGAAGGGATGAAGGTCAGACATGAGAAAGAACTTCCCGACAAGGGCAGTTTGTGTGACGGGAGGAGACAATGGAATGGGGAAACTAGGCACACACAGGAAGCCCTCCCACCTGAGTGGGATCTCCGTCCGTGGGCTTGTGATGATCTCTATCCTGGCTGGATCCAGAGGGTGGCATCTCGAGCTCTCTTTTTTCTACAGTCTGGGATCCTCTGCTGTACCCCAGCCCAGCACCAAGGCCCAGAGTCTGACCCTCCCTCGTGGCTCTGAGCATGACATCTGAGCTGTCAGTCCAGGACCTCCTCTTCCAGGAAGCCTTTCTTGACTACTAGGAGGCAGGACCCCTTTCCTACAACCCAAATCCCAACACGGAAGGTACAAATGCCCCCCACGTCTGCAGTGAGGCTCCCTTCTGTGATCACCTTCTCCAGCTGGCTCTGGGACATGAACACAGAAAAGGTCTACTCAGTCCCGCGGCTCTCTGGGTTTCCCAGACCTTCTGGATGATCCCCTGCTCCCTCATCCCCCTCACCCATGCGTATCTGTACCCAGGTGGAACAAATGATACGGGTGCGCCCTTGGCTTAAGCGAAAACCCAGGTCCCAGCTGAGTTATGTGCTCTTACCTCATTTACCCACAGAACAGAAACTGTTTGAGCCACCCTATCCCTCCCTAAGGGTGGGAATAGAATGCTGCACTTGGAGGAGGCACGGGGCACCCCGAGTTAGCGAGAGGGTCCTTACCTGGAGCCCGGCGTCACCATCCCCAACCTGCTCTCCTTCAGAAAGCTGCGTGCCGAATGCCCGACTCTGTCTCTTCTCATCCCTCGGGGCCCAGCCCGGCATCAGGGAAAGCCAGCCAGGAGCCTCGAAACTTCGCCCGAGTTTTGAGTCCCACCAGCTAGATGCCCAGCATCGGTGCGCACAGAACCAAAGGGCTGTCCTCACCGTCCGGTGGGGTCCCCCAGTTTTGAGACGAGGGCACGGGACGGGTGGAGGGGGCTGCCTTGTTCTCCCGCGCTGCCCTCGAGGTCCTCAGCGTGGACCAGCCCGCGTCGCTGACTTACCTGCAGGGCAGAGACGGAGCCCGCCGCGGCCACCTGCTCTCGCTGCGCTCCGGAGCGCAGCCGCTCGGCGCTGGCCTGGGGGAGGGGGCGGAGCCCGGCTCGGGGGGCGGGGCCGGGGAGAGGGAGCCGCTGCGGAGCCCCTCCCGGAGTCGCGGTCGGGAACGGTGGGCGGGTTCATTCAGGTGGGCAGAAAGCAAGGGGAGCGTCTGGGCCACTAGGGAGGGTCTGGAGCTCGGCTTATTGGAGGCTGAGAAGGTAGGATCCCCTGCTTCGGGCAGCCTAGCCCACATGGCCTGGGGGCAGTGACCCTGTCAGAAGACCCTTGGCTAGAAGAAGAAAGCCGAGGAGCCCCTCCTTGCCTGAGTTCCCCTTTCCATCCTAGCTCAAGAAAGCTCTCCCAGGCTGGCAAGGTGGGTGAGAGATAGGACACCTCTTCTGAAGTCAGGGTCCCCCATCCAGGGGTCAGCTGTGTAGGGGTTCAGGTCACTGAGGGGATCATTAGGTGCCCAGGTCATCTTCATCCTCAATCCATCACTCCCTGCACCATCACCCCCTGTCCCCAACGCCAGCTCAGGCCCCTCAGCTGTCACTGGTTAGCCCTGGAATGACAGGCGTCCAGACTCCGTGCGTCCAGCCGCATTCAAGGCCATTGAGCTTAGCACCCCTGGGCCCCTGCCCCCTCCCTCTGCCCCCAGTCGCTAATTTTATTGACCTGTAAAAGGCACGTCCCTGGCAGGGGAAGATAACAACTGAAGGCGAAGTGGGGACCCGATGGGCAGAAGACGGGCCCCAGGAGGTGGAGATGTGACAGCAGGGAGAAGGGTGACTCCTAGAACCAAGGACGAGGGATGCCGGAGATGAGGAGGAAGAGAGCCCCCCCGTCCCCCGGGGAAAGGGGTACCCTCTGGGGCAGTGGAGGCCAAAAAGACTGGAACTGGAATTTCAGACTCAATCAGACAAGAGAAAGATCCAAAAGGAGGTGCTGGGGAAAAGAAAGTGCCTTATTTTCCGTCTACCCTTAGGCAGGACCCAGGATGTAGCAGGAGGGAAGGAGGTTAGATGGCAGGAAGGACTGCCATCCTGCTTTCAGATCTCTGCTCTAGCCTCCTCCCTTCCTCTTGAAGGTGACTCCTGCCTGCTGGGCCTCTTACTACAGAAATAGCCCTTTCCCTGAAGAATCAACCTAGATCTTGCCTTTCTTTCTCTTCTAGCTTTCTTGTTAAAATGAGAACAGAAAATGTAGGCCTTTACGACTTCCCCCACTCCCATGTCTACCTGAGCCCCACCCCTCAAATCCTGGATTCTCAGCCTCTCCCCAGCCCAGGGAGGTGACCCAGGGGTGGGGGTGGGGTGTAAGGAGAAGATGGGGTGCTGTGTGCTGCTGGGGGTGGAGCCTCTTGTGAGGTGGAGGGGGCAGGGGGGCCTGACATTCTGGATGGCTCTCAAATTGAGGCTTGCGGTGCTCTCTCCAAAAGAGTTACCTGAGAGCCATAAAGGGGGGGGGGTAAAAAAACAAACAACACAACTTTTAACATTAAAAATATCAGATCAGTGGAGGAGGAAGGGGAGGAGGGAGGGAATAACATGGGGACAAGGAACCTTTTGAGGGCGATGGCTATGTTCGCTGTCTTGATTGTGGAAGACAGGTTAAGATTGATCACATTGCACTCTGTGATTATGGAGTTTATTTTATGTCAATGATACCCCAACAAATCTATTTTTAAAATACCATAACTTTTTGACACCAATTTTCCCCTTCTTTATTTTCAGTTTATGGAGAGGCTCGAAATATAGAAGTGGCCTTGGCAGGGAGGGAATGTCAGGGGGTCAAGAGAAGTTGTGGTGATTGCTAGTGTAGTGTGGCTAGCCTCCTGCCTCAGTTTCCCTCTCAATCCCCCCAACCCCCACACGTCCATCTCGTACACCGGACTATCTGTGGGTACGCAGGGAGCCTGGGCCAGCCTGGGCACCCGGATTCGTCTGTGGCTGGTCAGCTTGACGCCCCGAGCTGGTGACTCAGGCAGGAGGGGTATGGGCCCAGGCTTTGCCCCGGGGGAGATGGCGGCTGCAGTGTATTCTTCTGCCCCCTGCAGTCGGAGCGAGGCACTGCAGGAACAAGGTGCTCAATCCAGGGAGAGGTCGGCCAGGTTCTGGGTACAGTGCTGCAGGTAGTCGAAGTCATGCACGAGGAAGGGCACGCGGGACCACTTCTTGGCCTGGACTCTCCCTTGGGGTGTCTCTAGAAGCATGCTGCGAACTTTGAGCGCTGGCAGCTTCAATGACTTGTAGATCATCTGCAGACCCCAGGGCTGAGGGTGGGAACAGAGATGGCTGGGTTTGGGTCACCGTGCTCAGATTGGGCCTCTCTCCTCAAGCTGGGGGAGGAGAGACTCATGCATCCATGAATGCAGGGCCTGTCTCCCACCTCAGAGCTCTCTCCCCAGTCACACTGTGGTTAGACCTCTCTCCTCAGACTAGGGGCTCCTGGGGCAGAGCTGTTCCCCCATCCCTGTGAGGTGTCCTAATGGCAGAGGCTGGGCCTCCTCTCTCGGACTGGGGACTTCTGAAGACTGGAGCTAAGGGCCATGGCCCCAACACTTACCTCCCCACAGTTCCTGCAGTGAATGGCACCCCCAGGCTTCCAGTCCTTGAAGGTTCGGTCAATGACCACAGGCACCCGGGAGACACTGTAGTAGATCCTGAAGAGGAAGGGGAGTGGCCACAGTGCTCATGACACCCCCCCCCCCAGGCCCCGATCTTGTGCTTTCCTGCTTGCTGGGCCTCCACCTGGACCTTGGGCTTTTCTGCCTGCCAAGAGGCACAGAGACCTCCCAGGGACAGGAGATCCAAGCTTCAACAAGCCCTGTCTGTGCTGCCTCATGGCATGCCCTCCACCCAAGTTCAGGCCTTAGGACTACCCACCCAGAGGATTCCAACCATCCCCCAACAGATCTCCCTGCCCCACTCCACAACCCACGCCATCCTTCCGCCAACTGCCAGGGCGATCTTCTAAAAATGTAAATCTGACCTTGACATTCCCTTGCTCAAAATTCATCCAAGACTCCTCACTGCCTCCCGGACAAAGGCTAGACTTTCAGGCCTGACCTTCAATGCTCTCCACAGGCTAGTCTGTCTTCTTCAGAGTCTCATCCTTCACGTTCTTTCCCACTCAGACCAACCAGAATCAGTCCTATCACATCATCCCTGCCTGTACACATCCCACCTTCCAGCCCAATCCATCCTGCAAGACCTGGTTGAAGGACTACCTCCTTAAATGAGAGAGCCTGTCAAAATGCTGTTTAAGCTCACAAACCCTCAGAGCTCTGTCTGGATGGGAGGGGTTCTCAGTCCCCCATCCTGCCTGTGCCCTCCCTCCTCTCCCTCCAGCCCCTCCCACTGGTCTCACGAGAAGTTGGGGTTCACGTTGACGTGGTGGGCGCCCTCCACCTTCCGCAGGTCACTCCCGTGGCCCACGGCCATCATGCAGTTGATGCAGAGAAGCTGCACCTGCTCGGCCAGGAACTGCTGCTGCCGGTTCTCCCGCTGGGCTGCCTGGGCAGCCCGCTTGACCAGGGCTGCCCGCTGCAGATCCCGGATCTGGAGGCGGAGGGGGACACGACATAGCTGGGGCCCCTAGAGGCCTGACCCCGGCAATGTGCTCAGGGAACAAAGGGCTCCTGAAAACCTTAGATCATTAGTACCCAGAAGAGACTTTCCTTAACCTTCCCTGGGGCTTTTAGAAGCAGCTCTGTGGAGGAAAGTAATATGGAACAGAGACAATGGCGGGAGCAGGGCGGACAGTGTCGCTGAGTCTCTGCCTCCTCTTTGGAGGATTTTGTGCAAAGCTGCTTCTTTGCATCGAACACAGGGCATCATTAATAATTATGCTGGATAACAGGAGTAAACAGGGGCCATCCCGGGCGAGGCTGGATGATGGGGACGCTGCCTCAGGGGAACAGGTTGAAGTCCTGATTCTGGGTTTATTTTGTACGTGTGTCTTTGTTTGTCCCCACCCCCCGCCTGGTGCCAGAAGAGTTGTAAGGCCGCTCTCACTGATACACAAAGTATTTGGTGACGAGGAATTAAAAGTGCAGGATGAGGCCTGTTCCCAAGGCATTTGGAAAAGAGCCCTTGCCTTCCCAGGCAGCCCCACCCTTGGCCTCTACCCTTCCCTCCATTTAAACCTTCCCAGGTGGGCCAAGTTAGCTCCCAGAGGAAGAGGGAGCAGGGGTGTGTGCGCGAGAGGGGAGCAGAGACCTTCCGGGCAGAGCATCCTCAGCCCCCCTCTGGGCGCAGGGCGTGCAGGCTGCCCACAGACCTTGGCCTGGTACTCGGCCTCGTCCATCTTCTGCACGGCAGCCACGGCCTGCTCCATCAACGTCTCCAGCGCCTCGTTGGTCAGCTCCCGCCGCAGCTCACGACTGCCTTGAGTTGCCACAAAAGAGTACACGCTCTGACCAGCCCGGGCGCGGCCCCTTGCCTGAGGAAGGAGATAGGGAGGAGCCTGAGCGGGCCTGGGGTCCCACAAGGATCTTTGAGGGATGTTGGCAGCACACGGTTCACACACCTGGACCATGGAGATCTCGTTGGTCAGGAGCCCATAGCGCACCACCACGTTGCAGTGGGGGATGTCCAGCCCTTCTTCCGCCACGCTGGTCGCCACCAGGAGGTTCAGGATGCCAACCCGGAACTTCCGGATCACTTCTTGCTGGTCTTTCTGGGGCGGAGGAAGAGAAAGGGGATGGTAGGCCAGGTGGGTTCAGGTCTGCCCTCCTGCCAGCCCAGCCTCACCTGGTTCCAGTTTAATCACAGTCTTGGTTCCTTTCCCTAGGGGGCCTGAGACTCCACCGCTACCCCCAGTGCTTGCCCATCTTCCCAGGTGACTATCTAACCCCTGTCTCCCCTACAGACCCTAGGGATCCCCATCCCTTTACTCTAGAGCTCTCAGGACCTATTCTTTTCCAGCAAGGGGCCCCAGACCTCTGATCCTCTGTCCGGAAAACCTCCCTTACCTCATTCCCTACAGAGGCACAAGCTCCTGCCTCTTTGCCCCCAGGGACCCCCAGATTGGGGAAACCTTCAGGATTGGGGATCTCAGTGTCTACCGCTCTCTCCCCCAGTTCTCTGCCCTCTGTCTGGGAAAATCAGTCCCCCATATCTCTGTGCTGAAGACTCTGTCCCCTGAGCCTGAACCTGCTGGTGGCTACCAGCGTGGCAGAAGAAGGGCTGGACATCTCCCCTAGGAGCTCCCCCCAGCCCCAGCTCCTTCCCCCAAAGCCCACACCTGGGTCATATGGGTGTTCTGGCTGCTGTTGCCAGCCCCAATCAGCAGGTCAGCCCTGATGTCCAGTGTCTGCAGGCCAGGCTGTTGCTGAAGCCAGAGCAGGAGGGAATGAGCACTCTGGCGGGTTTGGGTGAAGATGATGCCCCGGGGGCCATTGGAGCTCCCGAACTGCTCTTGCAGTATCTGTTCTAGCATCTCCAGTTTGGGGTTCTCTGGGCTCCAGTCTGTCAGGTCGGCCAGCTTATTCTTGTTGTCTGCCAGAAAAGCCCAAAACAGAGGCACAGAACTCAGGCCTGGAGGTGGGCAGGGCATGGGAGAGGGTGTGGTTCACAGGGATTGGGCTGCAGGGGGAGAGGGAGCCTGAGGATCTCGGCTCCTAATTCCCCCTGGACGGTACCAAGAGAACGTTTAAGGATGCCCCTTCCCATCCAGACAGCCAGCCTTCCACAGGCGCCTACAGTATAGAATCCTTTGTGGACATACCTCACCTGGGACCCCTCTTCAACCCACGCAGGAGGATGACACTTGACCTTTTCATGCTGACCCCTGCTATTCAGGATTAACTAACTCAACCTCAGGTCTCTTCAGTAAGATCCTTGCCCCCCTCAGCCTTGCTGAGGCCTCTTGCCTGAAGTTTTACCCTCTGACCACGCGCTTGCCCAGGTCAAAGGTACCACACACGCCAGACCTTCAAGGGACAGTCCCCCAACTCCACGGCTTTTAGAAAGTCTTTGTCAATAACATGAATTCGTTTTCGTATCTATGCAAACTTTCACAAATGAGGGCATGCATGTTTTGTCCTATCCACGGTCTTGACTTTCGGTTAGAAAAACAGAGCCCCAGTACTACCCTCACTGGCACCCTCCCAACCTGTGTTGGCGCCTGTGCCCCATCCGGTCCAGTTCCTACGGGCCTCACCATTGAACAGTGTCAGCAGCCAGCGCTCGGCTTGCAGGACCTGGGTCTTAGTGGCGCGCTCCCTGTCGTAGAACTCCCGCAGCGAGGCCAGCGCGTCCACAGCACGAACCGTGTCGTGGATGAGCAGCGCGTCGTTGTAGCGCCGCAGGTGGAGCGCGTACACCCGGCGCTCAAGGAGCCCGGCCTTGGCCGCTGCAGGCGGGCGCGGGGCTCAGGGTTTGAGCGGCCACGCCCCTCCAGGCCTCCACCGGTCTAGACTCCGCCCCCGAGAGGCTAAGCCCCGCCCCTAAAGGCTCCGCCCAGGCAGGTCCCAGCCTCCCGGCCGTCCGCGTCCACAGCCCCTCTCACCATCCTGGCTCAGCTCCACCACCTGCTGCTCGTAAGTCTGCCTCCCGAAGTCCCGGCTCAACTCCGGCATCCCCAGGCGGTTGTGGATTCGGTCCATGAGCTTCTTCAGCATGTCCCCAAATGGGTCCTGGATGAGAAGAGGGAGTGAAGGGATTCCGCATACACATGGGGGAGGGGAGCAACGAGCACCCAGTGGGAGCGCCGATCTCCACGTGAAGCCTCGCTGCTCCTGCTGCCGCGTTTGAGTGTTTGAGGAGCTCCGGAGGGAAGCCTGCTGGGATGTGAATGAGTCCCGACTGGAGGCAGGGGTCAAGTTCCTGCACCGGGTTCCTGTTCTGCCTCCACCCCCTACGTGCCATTGAACTCTGGCCTGAGCACAGCAATATCTAAGCCCTTGTGCAGTTCTGTCATAGCAGACGCCAGTGTCTGCACCTCGGGAGAGCCTCGACACAAAGTGCCCCAGGTTTAACGTTTGCAAAGCACTCGACCGGGTGCTGGAGGGTCTTGACAGGTGCCCACAGAGGCGTTGCCCGGAGTCAAACCAAACAGCAGGCTGTGGGCATGGGCTGCTGCGACTTCCCCATTTCACAGAAGGGAGAAACAGGCTCAGATAGAAAAGCAAGTAACCGGAAGTCACAGAGCTAGGGGAGGTGGGATCAGGGCTCTAGTAGACCCCACCCACTGCCCGTACCCTTCCTGCCACTCACCTGGCTGCGCCTGTCACAGAGGTTGTACTGTTTGCAGGGCTGAGGGCTGTGCTCCTGCAGCTGGGGGCGGTAGTCCTGGGGTGACATGATGCGCCACGTGTCCAGGTTGGCACAGAGCTGAGGCAAGAGGGGAGAGGGACTGGGGTAGAGTTCTGTGAGGACAATGGGCAGAACTTTGGGACAGGACAGGTCCCAGCTACCACTGAGCAGGGCCATTGGAAGTTGGGGACTCAGGAGTGCCTGGATGGCTCAGTCGGTTGAGCGTCCGACTTCAGCTCAGGACATGATCTCACGGTCCGTGGGTTGGAGCCCCGAGTTGGGCTCTGTGCTGACAGCTCGGAGCCTGGAGCCTGCTTTGGATTCTGTGTCTCCCTCTCTCTTTCTGCCCCTCACCAACTCACTCTCTGTCTCTCTCTCTCTCTCTCTCTCTCTCAAAATAAAATAAAGACATAAAAAATTAAAAAAAAAGAAAAGGAAGTTGGGGAATCATTTACTCAACAAACATCTATTGCTCGTCCTCTCTGGGCCCAGTGCTGCTTGGAGGGAGTGGGGATCCAGAATGTCTTATTTGGGCGTCGGGGAGACAGATTGACAAACCAGGAAAGAATAACAGAACGAGAGGGCTTCACACAGTGTTAATGAGCTCTGAAAAGAATAAAGTTGGATGATGTGATAGCTGCAGTGGGGGTGGTCAGGGAAGACTCCGAAGAGGTGACAATTAAGTTGTTCCCTGATTGGCAAGAAGGAGCCAGACAGGTCAAGTGCAGGGGGAACGGTGATCACAAAGGTCCTGAGAAGGGGACAAGCATGACATGCTCCGGAGACACGGAGAAGGCCTGTGGAGTAGGGGTGAAGGGAGTGTGCAGGGAAAGGAGGCAGGGCTGGGTCTGTGTGGATGGAACTATGTAAGCCACAGTAGACAGACGGGAGTCTATTCTACATGCAAGAAGAAGCCACTGGAGGCTGCAGCTTAAGTGACAAAGGGGCCGGACCGTCACCCAGGAGAGCCTGGGTAGGGTTGGCGGGCATGGGGCAGGGCAGGGAGGACCCTGGTGGCGGGAGGGTCATAGGAACCAAGCTGACCTGCAGGATGTGGTCAATGGCCCTGTCAAGTGTGGAGGCCCCGCCAGTGCCTGGGGAGGCTGTGAGACCCAGCACCTGGGGCAGGGGCCATGTCCTCTGGAGTTTGTGCTGCAGATACCGGCTCAGGATGATGTTGTAGACGGTGTCTTTGTGTGTGTGGTGACACTCATCCACCACCAGCAGGGAGAAGGCTGGAGGGGGGGGGGGCGAACGTAGGGTAAGGCTGTGACCTTTACAAAGCCCTCTTCCCCTTCTTTGGCGTTTCTCCATGTAGTCCCCGCCATTCATCTAACTCCTTCCTCCCTTCACAACCTGCAGCCAGGCTCCAGGGAACGGCCTAGGCAGGGATGATTTACCTCCATTTTACGGATTAGTAAACTGAGGCTCAGCAGTGGGGCTGAGGCTTGCCCAAGATCCTGCACTATAGCCAGATCTGCTTCTACTAGGGTGTATGCCGGGGTTTGGCGAATGGGGATCCCCTCACTCCCACAAAACGCCCCAACAGCTGTACTAGCAGAGATGGGGTTGGCAGGTCGGGGTGCCTCAGGTGTGTACTCTTTCCCCTGGCTCACAGCCCTCACCGTTGAGCTCCACATGCTCCTCCTCCTCGGGGCTGGTCAGCGCCATTTGAAGCAGCTCGGCTGTGCAGATGAGCAGGTCATGGTTCCGGGCCAGGTGGCCAAAGCCAGCTCGTGGCCCCATGTCCCCACTCAGGGTTATAATGGCCCAGCGTTTGTCCAGCATGCGGCTGAACTCCTCGAAATGCTGGGTCACCAGGTGTACCTGGGGGTGGGGAAGGAGTCGAGGAGAGGAAGCTGGGTTGGGGCAAGGGGGATGGGGAGGAGGCAAGGTGACCCCCAGGACTTGGCTGGGGATGGGAATGGGAGAAAAGGCAGGTGAGTTTGGAGGTGGCCACAGTAGCCCTGGAGATCCAGAGGGCTCCGTGAGGCACCTGAGGAGCTGAGACCCCGCAGAGGGGAGAGCGGGCTACGCACCCTGTTGACCAGCACAACCACCTTGGCTCCGTCCACGGTCTCCAGATGCCTCTTGGCCACATAAGCAGCTGCCCGGGTCTTCCCAGCCCCCGTGGGCAGCCATATGATAATATTCTTGCCCTCCAGGGCAGGCATGATCACCTCCCACTGGTAGGGTCGCAGCTCCATTCTGGGAATGGAAGGAGACTCAGACCGCAGGCCATCCTGACTCCCTCCCCGCTCCTGGCCAGCTCAGTCTGGTGCAGAGACGTCCCCATCCTGCTGGAAGGAGGTGGGGCAGGGCACCGAAGGGACCTACCGGGAAGCGGATCTGGCAGAGACAGACCACCTGACCCCAGCCCTGCCAGTTCTTATCTGTACCACCAGCCGAGGCGCAGGGGGTGGTTGTTGGCCAGAATGCCTGGTGCCTCGGAGCTTTGCTGAGATCGGAAACAGAAACTGAAACTCAGGGGAGGAGCCAGTCTGTCAAGAGATCTGCTTTAGAAATCCCCGTTGCCTCAAAACGCTGCAGAGAAGTACCCTTTCATGCCTCCCGGGTCCGGGTCCTGCCGGCTTCTCCCCCAAGAGTGGTCTCCACCATTCCACCCCACCCCCCACCCTTCTGAGTCAGCTGTAACCATGTCGACCCAGGTGAGGGTGGCCCGGTGATTGGGACCCCTGAAGCGCCCACACCTGGGCCAGGAGTGGAAGTGGGGGCTGCAGCCAGCCAGATGCCATCACCCCCGGGGTGCAGGACTATGTATGAGGCTTGCTGGGGAGGGTGGCCCGGGGACAGTCTGAGGTTTAATAGAGTCCAGCTTGTAGGAGGTACTGGGAACAGGGTCAGCCTGTTGAGGCTACAGACTCTACCAAAGAAACAATCACACAGAGGGGAAAAAAAAAAAAAGAGCTTTATTGTTCCCTCTGAGGGATTAATGCCAGGAAACGAGTGGTCCCCAGGCCCCCCACCCCTGGGGGACAGACAGAACAGTGCAGGGTGAGGCATGGCCACTCCAGTCCCAGGTCCCAGTTGAACTTCCAAACCCTGAAGCCCCCTCCCTCAAGCTAAAAGTGGCAGTCCCGCCCCCCCCCCCCCCAAGGAAACAGTGGGCAAGGCCAGGCCAAGGACTCCAAGACTTCATGGCTCTGTGCAGACAGGGCTGGGGGCCACCGGGGCCGGGCAGGGTTTAACCTCTAGTCACCAGCCACTTTAGAGGGGCTGAACCCCAGATCCAGGAGATCCCTCCCCAAGGTCGGATACAACGAAGAGTGGGACAGAGCTGCAGACTCGGGGTGCCCGAGGATCCAGAAAGGGCTTCAGGGCCTGGGGCTGGAGTGCTTCAAGCTGAGAGGAACCTGGGCGCCAGGGGGCACCCCTCAGGATCAGATCAGAACCCGAGGCGGAGACATTCCAGGTCAAGGCTGCGGTCCAAAGCCAGAGGCTACTTGTCAATGAGGCCCCCCTCCTTGAGCTTGAAGTAGAAGAACTTCTCCAGGGCGCTGGCGCAGCGGCAGTACTCGCTGTCCGGGGGGTTGTACTCGCGGCAGTTGGCGATGACCCGCTGCAGGTCAGCCACAAAGAGCTTCCGGGTGACATAGTAGCGGCTGCGCAGTCGCTCTGTCATGGTCTTCAGGTCTGGGGCAGCAGGAAGTAAGGGCATGCTTTGAAGAGGCTGAGGAGAGCAGGGCTGTGGGGCCCAGTGAAGGCAGGAGCAGGAGTAGATTTGGGGGCCGAAGTGGAAGGGGTCAGAATGGAGTGTCCTTACCAATAGGGAAGCGGATGACCTCATAGTAGTCAGGGGCCTCCGACTTCTTCACGGGCTCCATGAAGGGCCAGGCACTGGGGTGTGACTAGAGAGGAAAGCCGAGCTGGAGCCAGGCCCGCTGTGCCCCAAGCCCAGCTCATGACCGCTGCCCACCCCAGAAGGGAACCTGGTCTCCCCACCTTGATCTGAGCCAGCAAGTTTTTGAGGGTTGTGTAGAGCTGGTCTGGATCCTTTAGCTCCTTCCTGGGGCGAGAGATGCCACGTCTGAGGCCCTTGGTCCTTCTGCCTCCCCCAACACCCTCTCCCTCCACACAGCACTCACCCCTTCTCCTTCCCCAAAGGCTTCCAGCCTGTCTCTCCTGCAAAGTGGGGAGTGGGGGGAGAGAGCACCCCTAAGAATTTGAGAACAAACACCAAGCAGGGGGCCCCCTCCCCCACCGAGACCCCTGCTCACGGATGCCGGGGACACTCTCCACAGGGATCTGCCTCACACCCTCCTTGAAGCAGCTGAGCCCGGGGTAGACCTTTCGGATCTGGGCCTGTTTGCGTTCAATCAGCTTCTTGATGATCTGAGGGAAGGCAGTGTCTGAGGGGCCAACTCCGGCCCCAGCGGAAACCCTCCCAAGGGCCACAGTCAGAGTCCAGGCGCTTCGCCTCCTAACTTCCTTGTAAGGCAAAGCAAGAACCAAGATCCTGGCTCTCCCCAGGCCTGGCTGGCACACGCACACACCTGTGGTACACACCCACATGGGTGCTCTCCCCCACATGCACGCGACAAGCCCCAGGGATGAGTGCGCGCACACGCGCACACGTACACACCTCCTTCTGCTTTTTGATGATGTGGGACAGCTCTGTGTAGGGGATCCGGGGATTCAGCTCACACTCCATCAACGTTGCACCCTCATAGTCCTTAATGTAGCCCAGGTAGCGGCTTTTGGGCACCTTGATGTCCTTGGAGAAGCCCTAGGGAGGGGACGGTTATGGCCCAACCGGTCGACAAGCATTTTCCAGCATGAACAGCCCTTCCCCCCAGGAGCCTCTGAGGGCGCTGTGGCTGTCCTGCCCGGTTCTTGGACCCCCCTCCTGTGGTGGGTGGCTGGTACAATGCTCTCTGTTGCGTGGCTCAATCACTCTGTCCCCGGAAAAGGTTCCAGGTCACCTGCCCCTCCCGACTCACCGTCAAGGGCCTCCCTATTCCTCCAGCCTGCCCTGCTGCCCTCCAGGTCCTCACTCTCAACTGGGGCGGCAGCAGGCGGCAGAAAGATGGGCGCGAAAGCCCTCCCCGTAGGTGCTGAATGCAGCAGGGGACATGAAGGGACTCCCATTCCATCCACACTGGGGGTTGGACAGAATGACCCCTAGCCCCAGGCAGCAGGCAAACGTGCGGGGAGGGGAGGGTCACCTGCTTTTTGAAGTAGCCAATGGCGTACTCGTCGGCATAGGTGAGGAAGTAGAGGATGTTGTGTTTGATGTGATACTCCTTCAAGTGGTTCATCAGGTGAGTCCCGTAGCCCTGCGGGGGAGGGGAGCAGGGCTTACCAGAGAGGAAGGAGCGGACTGGACAGGACATAGAGACAGCTAGGGGACCCCAGACACGTAGGAGGAAAGGCAACTGGCAGAGGAAGGGGAGTTTGTGGGGAGAAAGTGAAGGAGACTTTCTAAGCGCTTGCTCTGGGCCAAATGTGGTGCTTGGTACTTTACAGACCAGCTCTCCAGTTAATCCATAAGCTAGGTGCTATTACCTCCATTTTACAGAAAACAAAAAACAAAATAAAACAAAGCTAAAACTCAACTATGTAAGGAAATGTGTCCAAGGTCAGCCAGCCAGCCATGGTTAAGGCCAGGATCGAAATCCCAACCAGGAAGTTGCCATCCACAGGTCACTGGTTCCCAGTTCCCCGGGCCTCAAAGTTGGGGGGAAAGGGGAAGAGGAATCACAAGGGCCCTGCTCATTGCAACACTGAAGACAGAGCGTCTCCCACACCCGTCAGGACCAAGCAGGCACCATGCAGATCTGCGTTATGTATAACAGGAGAACCAGGGATCCTACTAGTGCGTCTGTTGTGACAATTCAAGGACAGAGCCCGGACTATCACCCAGCCCAGAGCTAGTGTGAAAATTATTAACTCCCCAGTGTATGTGAATGTTCCTGTGATGAAGCAAATTCAGGTCCGTTTAAAAGCATCACTGAGGGGCACCTGGGTGGCTCAGTCGGTTGAGCATCCGACTTCGGCTCAGGTCATGATATCACAGTTGGTGGGTTTGAGCCCCGCATCGGGCTCTGTACTGACAGCTTGGAGTCTGGAGCCTGCTTCGGATTCTGTGTCTCCCTCTTTCTCTGCCCCTCCCCTGATCACACTGTCTCTCTCTGTCTCTCAAAAATAAATGTTAAAAAAAAATAAAAAAATAATAAAAAAATAAAAGCATCACTGATTTTGGGCCTCCATCTGTCAACAAGTGTTGGCCAGGAACATGCACTCACCTTGACTTGCTCATTTGAGGTGACAGCACAGAAGACAATCTCTGTGAAGCCCTGCGTGGGAAACATGCGGAAGCAGATCCCACCAATGACCCGCCCATCCTTGATCAAGGCCAGAGTCTTGTGCTTCCTAAGAGGAGAGGGGACAGGTCACTGCCCCTCCCTGTTCCCCAAATGCCCCCGAGATCCCCACAGCTTTGGAGAGCAGGGTTGCACTCAGTGCTGAGAGCAGAGGAACAAATATTCCCACAGGTTGGAGGAAGAGGAGGGGGTGGGGGGCATGGGGGAGGCGCCGAGGACAGGCGCCCAGGTGTGGTTGGGGCTCTTCTGGGGACGCACGGGTCAAAGACGAGGCGGGCGATGTACTCCTTGGGCATGCGCGGCAGCTGATGGGAGAAGACGTTCTGAAGCCCCACAAGCCAGAGCAACACCCGCCGGTTGGCCTTGGGCGTCAGTGAGTTGCCAATGACGTGGAACTCAATGATGCCGCGGCGCTCCTCCAGGCGGGCCGTCTCGTCCCGGGCTGCGTTGGCGGACAGCAGGCTCGTCTGGGCACCAGAGGAGGGGTGGTGAGCCGGGGCCGCAGGCTGGTGGGGTCCCCTCCCCACACTGCTCAGCGAGCCAGGCTGCCCACCTCAGGCCCCAGCATGGCAGCAGGGTCGGTGATGGTGAGCATGACCTCGTTGACCAACTCCATGGGGATGTCGCCCATCACGCGGAGCCGCTTGGCATCCTCCAGGGTCAGGTTCTCTGGGAGCTTCCTCTTCTCACCTGCCGGGACGGTTGGCAGGGTCTCCCGTGGACAGCAAGGGGTTAGGGGAGGGGTGAATGAGGGTCAGGGGTCAAGTACCCACCTGGCATGGGCTCAGCTCCTGTGGAATCCAGACTCAAGGAGCTGTTGCTGCCCCCACCCATGGCGGGGCTGAAGATGGGGGCACTGGGAACAACTGCTGCACTGACCGTAGCTGAGGGTGAGAGAAATCGGGGGGCGGGGGGAGCGGTCAAAGGTGGCGGTGGGTCGCCAAAAGGGATCCGGGCCCTCTAAGCCCCAGACACACCCTCCCACAGATCCCCACTGCTGCCGTCCACAGTGCCTCCTCCCCGGCAGGAGGCTGCGCTTAGCCAGGAAGACCAGGCCGAAAGCCTGCAGGGCCTACCAGGGCGTGTACCTGGCCTGGGCACCAGCTGGGTCCCCTCTGAGGGCGGCATGGTGAAGCCCGACTCCCAGATCGGAGAGTTCGCCCCATAGATCTCCTCCTCCAGCATGGACAGGAATCTGTGGGGAGGGTACAGTCTGTCTCCCAACTCTGTCCTCCAACCCATGCAGCAGCCTGGACCAGACGCCAGACGGGAGGCAGGGCAAAGAGACCCTGTTCTCAGGGGGCTGGGAGATGAAGAACAGAAACGATCTTTGGGCTGGGGGTTGAGGGGGGAGGAGACACAGTCCTCTGCCTCTCTTGAGCCCCTAGTCAAAAGTAGCAGAACAGGACAATCCAAGACAAAGATCAGAGGCCCAGTCCGTCACGGAGTGTAGCACGGGGCGACAGGGTCGGAGCTGGTACCATCCTGTGGCCAGGCAGGGCACCAAGCCACCCTGGGCCTCGGGATCAAAATGGGGCTCAGAATCCACTCCCTCCTGTCACCTCATATTCCCACCTGGTGGCTGAAGGGAGACTGACGGGACTGGATAAGTCAGTAACAGCGTCTTAAACTGAGTAGCTACGAGCCTGGTTTCAAATGAGAGGGAAGTGTTGCAGAACAGAAGAAAACTTTACAGGAAGGGCTACAACAGGAGTGGAAATGGGTTTCACCTCGAGTGTAACCTCTGGTTTCTCGGCAGGCTGTGGTGGGAAGGTTTCTGAGGCCGTGTCCAGGCCCCGTGGGAAATTATTAGTCACATCTACGGGGGGCGTGGGCAGGGGTAATGTTAGCACTCGGGCAATGTACCTGCCATCCCCACACTAGTACGTGCAAAGGCAAATGCCAGCAAGTTGCATCTGGGCCCCGGACAAGACTGCCAGGTAGACACCCAGATCCCAGAAGGCTCATGGAAGGAAGAAAGGAGGGACCATTCCAGGAAGACTTCCTGGAAAAAAGGGGACAACAGGAGGATGTGAATTGGGGCAAAATCCTGATAGGCCAGAACGAGCCTTACTTTGGGAAGTGGGTGAGGATGAGGGTCCTCTTCTCAGGCACCAACTTGTCCTTCTCCACCCGGAATTTCTCTAGCAGCTGTCGCCGGGTCACGGTGAAGATAGAGCGGAGAAGGCTTCGCCCGAAGATGTGAGTGGTCTCGTAGCGGGGGAGGCTGTCACAGCTCTGGGGCACGTGGCAGTAGCAGAGCCATCTGGAGCCAGTGGGGAGGTGGGAAGTGAGAATGGAGACGTTGAACCTAGGCTGGGCCTTCAAGCCTCTCCTCATGCTGTCCTTGGCTGGGCCTACCTGGTATAATTGACCTTGTAGGTCGCCACGTCCTCCGCCTGAGACCGCTGCCGAAACTGGGCAGGCGTCTCAAGCTTCCAGTAGTTAAGGCAGAGCAGGAACATCTTTGAGAGCTCGAACATCGTCTGCCGCTCCCGAGGGGCCAGGTGACTAAACTTGTATTGCACAAAGTTCAGCACGCCCTGAGAAGGGGCGGGCAGGGGACAGAACCAGGAAGGAGACGTGAGCAGCAAGCAGGGGCTGCTCAGCCAAACACTGGTGCTTCCCGAGGGCAGGGTAAAGCTCTCCTCTCCCTCTGGGGCTCTCGCTGAAGAAAAACTCTGCATCACTCCCACCCCCATGCCCATCCGGGGCACAAAACACCCTCCCTTCTCTGACCCTCTCCCTTATTTATTCTCAGCTTGAGGAGGATGGGGAACACAGGCCCCTCACTCCTCCAAGATGCCCCTAATTCTCTTACCACCTTCCTCACTCATCCCACCTGTTCAATATTAGGCTTCTCAAATGGGGGACTGCCCAGGGAGCCCTCCACCACCGGCCGGGTCATCTGCAGGATGCATTTCCGCAGAAGCTGGAGGAAGAGGAAGAGGGAGGGACAGAGGTCAGCAGAGCTCAGAGATGCAGACCTTATCTGCACACACTTGGACAAAGCTCACCTTGAAGAGGTAGAAATACACCTGCTTCGTGTCTGTGTCCTCCTCCTTGTGAACGGACATGAACAGGTTCTCAACGTCCACCACCATACCCAGCAGACGGTTAATCTCCTCCTCTGACACATTCTCCAGGTGGGACACGTGGTCAGCTGCAAGGATAGGTGGTAGAGTTGGGGAGAACGAACAGATCACCAGAGTTTCCTGCCCCTCTTCACCACCAGCCAATTTACACCCTCGGTCCCTCCAACCAGTGTGACCAGCAATGAGACCGACTGCTCCTACATCAGTCCTTGGGTGGGCCACCTTCTCTTCTGGGTTGGCAAATGTCCTTTCTCTTTCCCTGCTCCCAACCGGATCCTTCCTTAGGAGGCATTTTTGGTTCCACAGATGAAGTTCTGTGGCACTTAAATCATCCCTGTCCAAGCGGGACCCAGCCTGACTCCGCCCGAGCTCCAAGGGCACTACCTGCCTTACCCAAGGGGTGCTCACAGCTGCGGCACAGCTCGCTCAGGTTGGCAGCTGGCTGCTGCAGGTCCATGCGGGGTGCAGTGGGGGGCTTGGGGTTTTTCCAGCCATTACACTTGCAGGTTTCATTGGCCTGGAGGCAGAAGAATCCGTCAGTGACCCTGTAACCGGGGACGGGGCGCCGATTACCAGCCAGAGATCTGCCCCTATTCCCACCCGGGCCCTGGGATGCCCCAGGCCCCGCCCCTTCTCACCCCAGGCCCCGCCCCCACCTTGCAAGCCGAGAAGACCCCTAGCTTCTCAAGCTTCTTGGCGCGCGGCAGCCCCCGGACTTGCGCCTTCCTCTGGCTGGCGCGCTGCTGCTGGCTCAGGCCAGGTCGAGCCGGATCCCCTCCGCTCCCGGTCCCCCCACTTCCTACCCCGGGAGCCCCAGTCCCTGTGCTCCCGGCTGGGGCTGCGGCTGGGGCGGGGGCTGGTGCCGGAGTGGGAGCCGGAGTCGGGGCTGAAGCCGGACTGGGGGCAGGAGTCGGAGTTGGGGCAGGGGCTGGAGACTGAAGAGGACGGGACTGCGTGGCCGGCGCCGGGGTCGAGGCCTGGGTTGGTTCCGCCATGGCCTCCCCCGCAGCGGCGCGGCGCGGCGCTCCAAGCCCTAGGGCCGCATGGGCAACCGGCGCTCAGTGCGCAGGCGTCGCTGCGCCGGAGCATGACGGGAGTTGTAGTCTTCCCCTGCCGGTTCCCGTCGCCTCCGGCTTCCAGACTTTTCTCTTGTCTCTTGGTCCCAGACAAGCTAGTGAAGCCCGAGCTAGATTGGCTCCTCCTCACTTCATTCTCTCTTGAAGGCTTCTGGGACAGTGATGATCGCTGATTTCTTGGGGACTTGGAGAAGCATCTGAGAAAACAGGCTTCAGTTGAAGGGAATCGTGGGTGCGAGCGCAGCTCTGGGGCCCGGAGTTGCGTTGGCTTCCCGGTACATCCCCTCCTACCCCTATCCCGGCCCTGCCCCACACTGCGGACACAGACTTGCAGCTACAGTGGAGATTAAGACGAAGCAGTTACATTTCTGAACCTGTGAAGTCGTTGCAAGGGTGCTGTCTTTGGGATAATTCCACTGAACTCTTTGGTGGACTTTTCTATATATACATGATACTTCAGCAATAAAGGATTATATAAAAGCATTGAGCGCCAGGGGTATGGCCATGGTCACGAGGGATACTGGGATGGAGATGAGGTAGAGGTAAAGGAGGGCACATCCCAGTGTATGTGAATGGCTCTCCCCCTAACCCCATAGGCACCTCGAGGGAAGGTCCCGCATCTTCAGTTTTGTCCCAGAACCCAGCCCTGAGCCTGCCACAGTAGGCCCAGGGTCTGATAAATGAAGGAAACCAGGAAGTCGTGTTCACCTCCCAAGCCCCATCTGTCACAGGATTGTGCTAGGTCAGAGAAAGGGGTTTCGAAGAACGAAAGACCCCATGGTCACATCCCATTGGCTCTGTTAAAGGGGTCAATCCTTCTTGTCCTCAGGACGGATTCTTGGCAGGGCAAGAGCGCAGCGGCTCAAGTTCCTCTTCCGCCCTGTGCTGGCGAGAGCGCCAGGATGGGGATCACACGTCCAGCCTCGGGGGTCAGAGCCCAGAGCCGTGGGGCCCTGTGATCGAACCAGGGAAGGGCCTGAGAGTGGGGCGAGAGTCAAGATGAAAGCAGCAGCAGTGTGCCACGGCGGCTGACCACCTGACCTGTGGAGGCAGGACTCGAGTGGCTGACCCCAAACTCTGCTGGAGCAGGCCGCCCGGGGTCACTGAGGCGGGATGCGCAGCAGCGGGGCTGCGCCAGCGCCTCTCCGTGCGTGCGCGCCGCTGCCCTAGTGCCTCACGCCCCGCTCGGAGCCTCGCGCACCTTGGACAGCAGTTGCTCACTCGGATGCAGGGGGTCGGTAGCGGTCTCCCCAACGGGAGCCGGGTGGCGTCCCCCTGTCCCAGCGGAACCGTCGCTCAACGGAACCAGGTGGCCACGCTCCCGGTACGGCTGCTTGGGGACAATGAGGCAGCTTCGCAGGACAACTCCCCCATGGAGGGTGGCTTCCAGATGAAGGTGGATACCTACGGCTTCACCCCTGACGAGCTGCTGGTGCAGGTGGCCGGCCAGTGTCTCATGGTGACCGGCCAGCGGCAACTGAAGGGCAGCAGGCAGGACGGGGCAGGCTACCACGTGGCACAGAGAATGTACCGGCAGATGCAACTACCACCGGACCCGGATCCAGCAGCCATGACCTGCAGCCTGACCCCCTCTGGCCAGCTGTGCATCCAAGGCCAGTGCCAGGCGTTGCCTTCCCCTGAGACCCAAATAGGCCCATCCCCGAAACTCCAGAGCCTTGGCTCTAAGAAGGGTCAACCTAGCCTGACCCAGTAAACAACCTGAGTGTGCAGCCGCAGCCTTGGTGTTCTGTGGTGTTTACTTGGGGTTGGGCTCAGAGGTCGAGGCATAACGGAGGTCGAGAGAGGCCTCGTTGGAGTTGGGAGGGCCCAAGGAGGCAGGAAAGGCACTTTAAGGTGGTGGTCCACCAAGAATCCGGCCTCTGTGGTCCTGGGAGAAGCTGGTGGGGGCGCTCAGTGTGGCCCACTCAGCTCAGCTCACTGCCTGGAGAAGCAGCTCCAGCAGGGAGCAGCAGAGGGCCAGGAGGGCCCCAGAGACACCAGGCTCCACTACCAGCAGAGGGCCCCGACAGACCAGGGACCAGATGGCTTGGACCTGGTGTGGGCCTCTGACCAACACAAGGTTCTAGAGGTCACCTGGAAAGAGGGGGAGAGGGGCCAGTCCTTCACAAGCCTGGTCCAGACTACCCGAAAAACTCCAAAGATGTTGTTTTTAGTGTTTCAGAGACCCAACTATTTTCAAATACAAACTGCACATCACCCCAGTATAATCTGGAGGGGGTGGGGGAGAGGCAAATGCAGGCCCCTCAACTTCAAACTTGGTGAGATTCAGCCCCAGGTCACACTCACTCCACCCTTACCCCTTCAGAGCTGGTACCAGCAAAGGCCTCCTTCCCTTGGTTACCATCACCATCAGCATCCCCTCACTTTTGCGGGGAGGGGGGAAGTTTTGTTCAACAAGATTTAGTGGTTCATTCTAAACTAACTTCAAGTAAGCTAGAGCAGATGTCGTCTGATAAACTCTGCCAGAGAGAGACAAGGAAGACAAGTGGGAGGTCGATCGATCGGCTGACTATATTGACAAGATACTGATTGGTTACATGTTGAAGAAAACATACAATACAAAATACAGAAAAAGTTGGTTCCATCCCCTCCCACCCCCCCTTACCCACCCCCTCCCCAAATACTCATCATCGTGATTTGGTCAGAACAGGGCTCAGAGCCAGAGGTCAGGGTGACGGAGGGGGAGGGGGGGTTATGGGCAATGGGTTGGTGGCTGTCACAATAATGCTGTGGTAATGCTGTGGTGTCTCTCCCAGCTGTGAGTCAAGGGGTGAGGGGGGGCTGCAGCCTGACGACAGCCAGCTGAGGGAAGAGCTGCCTCTCCCTTCCCTTGCCCCTAGGGCCTGCCCCACCACCCAGAACCAAACCCACTCCAAACACAGTAAGGATATGGATGCTCTCGCTGAGTCTGCCAATCAGCAAGAGGGAGAGAAGGGTAACTGCTCCAGCCCCCGCCTCCCCACATACAAGGGTGGGGGGGACCAGAGGCATGTGGCTACTACCAGCAGAGGAAGAGTGGGAGAGCAGTAGAAAGGGCTGGAAGTGGGAAGAGCAGAAGATCATATATATTAAAAAAGTGACTTAAGACTTAAAATTGAATTAGTATTTGTACAGAAAGGTGCAGGTGGAATAACTCACTCCGGCCTATGATCAAAATTCTATGGAGAAATCATGGCGGACCCCCTCCCCCTGCCCCCCCCACCCCCACCCAGTGGTAGCCCGAGTCGTTAAGTGCGATTGGTTAGAGTGGATTCCAGTCGGGTCAGTCAGGCGGAGGAGGTGGGGGCAGTGGGCAGGCAAGGGGGGCTCAGTTGCTGCAGCACTGGCTCCGGCTGGCTGGGTTGTTCTCCTGGAGGTCCACGCCTCGGTTCCGGCCTGGAGCGCCAGCTGCATTCTGGGGCTCGTTCTTGGGAAGCTTCTTAGCTGTTTAGGAGAAGAGGGGAAATATGCATTTGTGGGGCTCCACCAATGCTCTTCCAAGTCTGCTTGAGTGGAAGCTGGCCTTTGTACCACCTGATCTGAGGTAGCCCACAGGGGCGCTTCGCTTCTATGCGCCAGGTGCATGTATTCCGAGTGTTTCAAGAAACTGAGGCAGAGAGGGTGCCTGCGTGGCTTAGTC
Source organism: Cryptoprocta ferox (assembly GCA_028646485.1). Lineage (NCBI taxonomy): Eukaryota > Metazoa > Chordata > Mammalia > Carnivora > Eupleridae > Cryptoprocta > Cryptoprocta ferox. Next base: position 37,681,392 of record CM053565.1, read on the forward strand.
GGTTAAGCGTCTGACCTCGGCTCAGGTCGTGATCTCACCGTTTGAGTTTGAGCCCCGCATCGGGCTCTGTGCTGACAGCTCAGAGCCTGAAGCCTGCTTCGGATTCTGTGTCTCCCCCTCTCTCTGCCCCGGCCCCCTCCCCTCAAAAATAAACAAACATTAAAAAAAAAACAAAAAACTGAGGCCAAGAGAGGTTAAATAACTTGCCCCCAGTACCACAGAGTTAAATGATAAAACAAGGATTCGAACCCGGGCAGGATGACTTGCTACAGAGCCAGACGAGCCTAAAGATCCTAAGAAGTGGGTAAGGGGGATGGTGATGTCGGGTTTTCGGTGGGTGATAATCTAAAGGGTCAGAAAGTGAAATGTTGAGACTTTGGCCCAGGCTTTAGAAACTTCTAGGGTGAACTCTCTCTATCTGGCAGTCAGATAAAGGGACCCTACAGACCTGCCACACACTACAAAACAGCAGGCAAGCGATATGATCGGACCCCGGTCGGGGGAGGGAAGGGAAGGAGAGCATCTCACCTATCGCCATGAAAATTTCATTCACGTTCATCGCAGTCTTTGCTGACGTCTCCATGAACAGCAGACTGTTGTCTTCTGCATAGGCTTGTGCTTCCTGGTTTGGACGGAGGTGAGAAAGTGCGTAGGAGGGAAATGGTGACAGTTGGCAGGGGCCAGGGCCCAGGATAAAAATCTTCCCTCATCACAGTCGCCTTACACACAACAGAGACAATGCAGGGATTGTCGGGCCCGAGGCTCGCCTGCTCTGGGCCCCCCCACCCCCATATCTGCACCATGCCCCCCAAGGTCCCCACTTCACATACAGCACCTTTCGGCTCACAAACATTGGCAGATGTTTTACTCAAGTTTCCCTAGGTCCATTCTGCCTTCTTGCCCTTCGAAATCACTAAGCTAAAAAGTACTTCTAGAAAGTTATCCTACAAATGCACATGCACATTTGGAAATACCACAAAAGTATGTGGATGTTGACTGCAGTGCTGCTTCCAGTCGTTTGATATTATAAACAATCTGGAAGTCCATCGGTTAAGGACCTGCTAAAAAATACACAGTATATGGGGCACACTCCCAACAATGTAAAGAAAGAGATTCGTTCGCACGTGCACATTTCTAGGAAAATGAGAACCTGTGATGAATTTGGGGGAAGGGAGTCCGAGTTTCTGGGATGGACATTTAAATTTCGTTCCATAGTTCTTCTCATACTGTGTAAATTTTACTCGTATTACGTGGATCAAAGTAATTCTTTTTCAGGGGCTGCCTGGGTGGCTCAGTCGGTTAAGCGTCCGACTTCAGCTCGGGTCATGATCTCGCCGTTCGTGGGTTCGAGCCCCACGTCGGGCTCTGTGCTGACAACTAGCTCAGAGCCTGGAGCCTGTCTTCCGATTCTGTGTCTCCCTCTCTGCCCCACCTGCTCACACTGTCTCTCTCTCTCTCTCAAAACTAAATAAAACATTAAAAAAAAATTTAAAAAAGCAATTCTTTTTCAGTAAGTTTCCTTAAAAAGTCAGTTTACCCCAAAAAGGAGCGGAAGCTTCAGCTATCCTTACGCATACACACGCCACCAGCCAATGAAGAACAAGAAGCAGACAAGTCCTTTAGGCCCACACTCAAGTCACGAGAGGGCAGCACATGAGAAGCGCCCCTGCCTCCCCGCTTGGCCCTGAGCAGCCGAGGCAGGGCAGAGAGAGTGGAGCCGGCTTACTCCTCCCCGCCAAGTCCTGTCCATCCCCCAACCTGGAATTCCACGGCTCTCTTGCTGGCCAGGTCTGCCTTGTTCCCCGCGAGCGCGATGACGATGTTGGGGCTGGCCTGCCTCTGCAGCTCCTTCACCCAGTTCTTGGCCCGTGCAAATGTATCCTGGGGAGACAAGGCCAGAATGTCAAAGAGACAGAGGAGGCATTCTGCCCAGGGCCACTCACTTAGGGAAGCTCAGGATGGCAGAGCCCAAGTGTCTGAGATGTTACCGCCCTGAAGATTCTGGTGAGACACCCCCAAATGACAGAGGAAGTCTGCCCACACCCCATCCAGGAACAAAGTGTTGAGAAGTAAGGGGAAATCTTTACTGTGTTGGTGATGTCATAGACCACGATGGCAGCTTGGGCCCCCCGATAGTACATGGGGGCCAGGCTGTGATACCGCTCCTGTCCAGCTGTGTCCCAGATCTCAAATTTGACTGTTGTGTCGTCCAAACAGACGGTCTGTGTGAGGAAGGCCGCTGTAAGAGGGAAGGTGGTGTTACACGGCAAGAAGGAGCTCAAGAAGCCACCCCCACATGTCTCCCCAGTACTGCAATGTGGGCTCTGGCGCTAGGAGGCTCTTTGCTGAGATGAGTCCAGAAAAGCCCCCCCGCCCAGCAGCCGAAGCAGGCCTGAGCAGGGCAGGGGGAGTTTGTATTTTCCTGTCATGTGTCGAGGGGGCTGGGGGTCGCAGACCCACGCTAGGCAAGGGCAGAAGGGATGTGTGCCTGCGCCTGAACCATTTTAGGAGCACCTCCGAGGAGGACTGGCAAGGGACAGGAGATGGAAGAGCCCAGGGGAAAAGGGACTCCAAGCACAGAAGGGTGGGCCCACCCACTCCTTCCGGTCCCCCTCCCCACCTCCCCCCACAGAGAACAGTCCAGCTGGAAACCTCCAGAGTCCCTCAGTTTGCTCCAGCCCAGGGGTGTTACTGGCCCTCGGTTTCCTGAGGACACTCACACACTTAGCTACACTGGGGACGCCTGAAAGTACACACTGTTCCACTGCCAGGCGGAGGCTGGGTGGCTGGCTTCCCGGCTGCCCCTGCCACCTCCAGGCATGCTGGCTAGCCTCTACCCCCAGCTTTGACCTTGACCCATTCCTGATTGGCCACCCTGTGGTTCGACCTTCAGGGAACACAGTGACCCTATCTTTGGCCTGAAGAGACAAAGGAGCATGTGGCACTTGTGCACACGCTTCATGGAGGAGTCCCAGAGCCAGGACAGGCAGGTGGGAGTCCCCTCCCCGCCGGGACCCAGGGGAGGATCCCAGAGAGCTCAGAGTAGAGGCCCGCTCTCCTGCTCTGCCCTCCCCACCACGCCCCTGAGGCCCCGGGTGGGGGCACTGCCTCACTTCCCTGTCTCCAGCTCCAGCTCCTGACCCGAGTGCTGAGGAGGCAGCAGAGGACTGCTGACTCGGCCCATTTAGTTTCCAGCTGCCTGGAAACCTCCTACTAAGAGGGCAGAGAAAGGGTGACTCAAGTCCAAGGTCGACCCTGGCCCCTAAGGTTTGTACAGGCCACTGAGGCAGGGAACTGAGCCCACACCCTTATGGGCTACAGGCTGACCACCGGGCAATCAATGATAGGCTCTGAGCTCGAGGGTAAAGGTCAACTTCAGAAACGCTGGCCCGCGCACCAGGCCATTTCCCCATTCTGCAGAGTAGGAGAGGCCAGGGCAGACGCACCGCCTGGTACAGTCAGAAGGACCCTCAGAGATCTAGACCAAGCCCCTCCCTTCCCAGAGCCAGGTCAGTGGAAGGGCCTCAGCCACGGCCACGCAACAGTACAGTGGCATAATCAGGAGGAGAAGCCAGTTTTGGACTCCCAGCTAAGTCTTACTGGGTGATGGTGGGGACTCTGGCATGGAGACCAGCTGTTGGGATTCGAATCCAGGGCCCAGGTGAGGAACAGGTGCCGCTGTTCCAGGCATGGTTAGCCTCTCTGCGCAGGCAGCTTCCTTCTCCTCAATGCCAAGGCATTTCTTTGGCATTCCTGAGGCGGCCCCACTCCCTTGTGCCCACTCACCTCCAATTGTGCTCTCCTGGTACTCATGGAACTGTCCCTTGACAAAGCGGAGCACGAGGCTGGATTTGCCCACCGCAGACTCCCCTAGCAGGACCAGCTTAAATTGACAGATCTTGTTCCCAGCGGCCGGTCCGTTGGGTCGCGCTGCACCTCCCCGACCCGCCATGGCCCGTCCTGCTGTAGTGGTACCAGTGAGCGTGGGGCGGGGGCTGGCGCTGTGCGAAGAGGCACTTAGTGAGGAGGGGGACCTCCAACTGCAAGAGAGATCGGCAGTACTGGTCAGGCCAGAGACCATCACACAGCAAGGCCTTGTTAAATCACAGGTCTCTCCCGCTGCCCTCCCTGAGGACCTGACTCCTTCCATCCTGCCAGCCCGCCGCCGACCCCCCCCCCCACCCCCCAGAAGTTAGGAGAAGAGCCCTCACTAGGATGTACTACACATCTGTTTGCACTACAGTCATCTGAGCAGTGAAGAGAAAAGCGGTCTCCCAACTCTAGGCTCACGGATCTGAGGAAACATACTGACTTCCCAATCCCAAGTGCCATGTACATACAAATCAAACACACACAGGAGAACAATGGATATATGGCAGCCTGGTGACAGTCAAGTCAACAGGCTCCTTGGAGTACCAAAAAATCACGCGGGAAGACACCAGGATCTAGGTGAACAGACAACTAACTTGTAGTACCGTAGCTAAGATCACAGCCCACCTCTGTACAAAGCCAGAGTGGATGGTGAGGCTGACCGGGGCACAGGGAGTCTGGATAGAAAGCTCATGAGACAAGGTGCTTGGCCAACCTCGTGGGCACTCGGGGACCAGGGACTGGCCAGTGGAAGCTGCATTCAAAAGAGCCATTTTGTCCTGCTATCTCTAGAAGGACTCACTTTCTCAGCCTGAGGCTGGACTGTGCACTGGAATCAAAGCCCCATTTCACTCCTTCATCCCGAACCTCTTCTCCCTGGTTCTCTCAGTTTTGATGGACCAGAAGTCTCACGCACATTAAAACACAAAACACACACAAAACCAAACACACACCCGAGCCAGAGAGCTCTGCCGGCAGTCAGAACGGCTGCCAAATTTCCCTTTTCAACAGAGACCTCAGTTCCATTCTCTACTTGCAGAGGCCGAAGGTGACACAGAGGAGGAAGGGGGAGGTATGGGAGGACAGACACAAATAAGGGACACTGAGCCCTGCACCCCGAGCAGCCGCTGTTCCACACTGACATCTCAGTCACTCTGTTAGTGATAACTTTGGAGGCGCAAAGAAGGATGAGGAGCCTATTTCCAGAAGCCTCTAGAAGACTTATACTACAAAATAGCAGACTGCTTTACAGATCAGTACCGGGAGGAGGTATTTCATCCTAAACATCTGTACAACGTCTGAACCTAAGTTGGAAAGAAAAAGCTTTGATTCAACCACCCTAAGCAGAAATGGGAGTCAATGTGGGAGGGGTCTTCAGAACAAGCGCCCAAGCAAGTACAGCCCAGACCTGCCCCCTCAGCAAGGGGAGCGCACCCCCCTACAGTCAGAGGGCGGGGGTGTGAATGAAGAGAAGGGTATCTGTGGGCAGCGATGGGCTAGGCTCATGCAAGAGGCTGATAGCAAAGGGCTCGCTTTGTTCAATCTGAAATCCTTTTTCACATCCCCGTCCTCCTGACAACTCATTTAAAAAGTGAGCTTCAGGAAGCATGATTCACTAGCCAGGAACAACAGTTTCCCTTCTGGATAGCACCAAAGGAAAAGGGGCTTGAACTGGGAGCCACCTCTTCCCCAAGAATACAGGAAGGCAGCACGGGGGGTGGGGGGGGGGGAAGCCTCGATTAGTGACAAGAAATGCTAGTGCTATATGTTACAGTTTACAGCTTTCTCTCTCTTTTTTTATTTTTAATTTTTAAATGTTTATTTATATCTGAGAGAGAGACCAAAACAGAGCACGAGCAAGAAAGGGGCAGAGAGAGAGGGAGACACAGAATCTGAAACAGGCTCCAGGCTCTGAGCTGTCGGCACAGAACCCGATGCAGGGCTCGAACCCACAAACTGCGAGATCAGGACCTAAGCTGAGCTCGGCGCTTAACCGACTGAGCCACCCAGGCGCCCTACAACTTTCTCTTTTCACCCCCGTCGTTGATGTCTGCGAGACTCTACGGCCCTTCACGCAGGCTCTGTGCTTCTGGCTTCTTTGGGAGCCTTCCTCACAAGGCCTACTCCCACGCAGGGGTTCGAAGAGTGTGCTTACCCAAAGAAATCCTTTTCAGAGCCAGCTAGCATTTATGGAGCAATTGCATAACCATGATCTCTCTTCAGCTTTAAGACAATCTCCCATTTTTCTCACATCGAGAGCCTGCCCCTGAGGTGTGACATGCCCTGTGCAAGGCCACCCAGCATGCAGGTGACAGAGCTGGATGCTCCTTTATCTCCGGGCCTACCTCCCTGCAGTGGGAAGAATGCTGGAGAAACACCCGCCCTGTTTCCGCTTGCTGGGTGAGCGAGACCCTGAGACCCCCTTTTGCAGCAGCAGCTAGCTGGCCTGCAAGGTGCGGCTCTAGCCGACAGTCACAGTGATCTTGCAGGCCCTGACTCCTTCCAACTGTGGGGGCCAGCCAGGCGACAGCAGCAGAGGGAAACCACAATGGAACTACAAGTTGGTTATTACCACAAATCCACGTGACACATCATCTTGGCTGGGCGGCAGACTGTGGCTGGGGCACACAGAAGGAGGTATGGAGGAGTGGGGAGAGGGGAACGGAAGATGAGGTCCCCGATTCCAACAAAACCAAAGCAGCTGGGGCTGAGGGCTCCTGGGGTGTCATCAGCACCCGCAAGTCAAGAAAAACAGAGATAACATCTAAGTCTTGTCCCCATCGAATCAGTGGGTTTCCAAACCTGCCCAGACAGAACTTGATATTTTTAACAAGCCAGAAGGAGAGACAAGTAACTCTTATCCAGTGGTTCCTGACCTTGTCTGCACATCAAAATCACCTGTGCAGCCAGCCCCTGGAGGTTCCCATGAAGGTTTGGAAGAGGGCCTGGGATCTGGGGTGTTTTTTTGTTTTTTTTAATGTTTATTTTTGAAAAAACCCGAGTGTGGGAGGGGCAGAGAGGGAAGAAGACAGAGGAGTTGAAGCCGGCTCCTTGCTGATGGCAGAGCCCCATGCGGGGCTTGAACTCGGGTCAGATCACGACCTGAGCCACCCAGGCGCCCCATGTATCTGTATTTTTTTAAAGCGCTGCAGGTGCTCCACCTGGTGCAAACTGGCAGGTGACATATTCTGCCTGGATGCTGATTCTGCCTTCCAGAGACACATGAGCAGGCACACATGGCACTTTTTATGGCCTCTGCTGCCTCGTGGTATTCCTGGCCCCACTCGGTGATCACTTGAGCAAAGGTGTTGACCTTCCCAGACACCCAATAAAGCTCGGAGGAAGCTGATTTTGCCACAAAGGGCACCTGAAGACAGGGGGTGTTGAAGACAGGCAAAGGCCACACCCAGAACCCTAGGAAGCTTTCTGCCCTCCCCTCCCAAGATTAGAAGCTGAGGATGCACCCCGGCGGGTGGAAAAGGCAAATTCACACACTGAGCCTGCCTGCCAGCCGGGAGAACGAGTCTCACTGTGGGAATCTGCTGAACCAGAGGCAAGAATTACCCACGGGTACAGGCAAGTAATGGAATTATAACCAAAAATGCCACAGTAAAAGTCTCCTTTCAGATAAAAGTCAAATTCTCTTCAAGAGCTAAAGTTGTCGTCAGAGTTTCTTATAAGATACAGAATGGGCCAAAGATTTTTTTTTTAAACCAGTTTCTCTGACACCAGGAAAAACACACCAGTAGGATGGATTTCCTCTTGGATCTTTTCATGAAGCTGCTAAAATGGGAAGAGCTTTAGACCCCTGGCCAGAGGCTCTCCTTGATATGACCTGCCCCCCCTGACGCTCCAGGTCAGAACCTTGGTTTGTTCAGAGGCCACGGAGGATAAGCACCATCTCCAATCTCATTATCTTCATAGGAAATGGAAGATATCACAAGGACTGGGGGGCACCCTACATGTTACCCTACCATGTACATGAAAGGGCAGAGGGGGGCACCTGGGTGGCTCAGTCGGTTGAGCGTCCGGCACGGCTCAGGTCATGATCTCACGGTTCATGGTTTCGAGCCCCACATCAGGCTCTGTGCTGACAGCTAGCTCTGTGCTGGCACCTGCTTCGGATTCTGTGTCTCCCTCTCTCTCTCTGATCCTCCCCTGCTCACGCTCTCTCTCTTTCTCTCAAGAATAAATAAAACAAATTAAAAAAAAGAAAGAAAGAAAGAAAGGGCAGAGGGACCCAAGCTCCTAAATATATGCCCCCCCCCCCCAATTCTGGGGTCAAGGGTGGGAGAGAGAGAGAGAGAGAAATAGCAAAAACACTACTCTTTCTTACTCTGGCTTTTCTCTGCTCTGGATACTAGAAGGTCAGTGGGTACCAAACTTTTTTTTTTTTTAATCGGAATCACCCAGGGCGTTTAGAAATAACCCTCACCAACTGAATTAAAATCTCTAGAACTAGAGTCTGGAAAATGTTTTTAAAATAAGTTTCCCCAGTGATTCTAGGCAGCCGATTTAAGCACAAGAGCTACAGCTGAGGGCTCAGTCGGTTGAGTGTCGGATTTCGGCTCAGGTCATGATCTTGCAGTTGGTGAGTTCGAGCCCCACATCGGGCTCTGAATGCTTCACCTGAGGGTCTGCTTCAGATCTGTCTCCCTCTTTCTCTGTCCCTCCCTCTCTGCCTGCACACGCACTTTCTCTCAAAAGTAAATAAACATTAAAGATCTACAGCTGATACAGGAAGGAGGGAGGAATCCAAGAGACGGAAAGACACCCTTCCAGATGAGCGCCATGGACCATACAGGTGGATCAGACTGGGGGTGGGCACGGATTCCTGGCTTCACGCAACTCCTGAAGGCTCCAAGACACCAGACGCTGGTGGGGTGCTGCCCTTCGCCCCAGTCTCCACTAGAAATGTCTCTTCTCTAACCATGAGGTCACCCACTTCATGCTTGTTGTCCTTCCTGGTAAAAGAGTGAGCAATTCCAGCTGATGGGCGTCTCTCATGCTTCCTGTTTGCTTCAGAGACTTCCTCTAGCTGACAGCCCTGGCACAGCCTGGATAGTGAGCTGATTAGGGAAACCAATCAGACTCCACTGACCAGAGGCTGAGAAGGGCTCACTCAAGGTTAGCCCATGTGGGGGGAGGAGGGAGGACGGAGAACCAAGTGACCCTGCCCAGGGTCCCCTAAAGGGTGGTTCTGGCCAGTGACTCTTCAGCTATACTCTAGATGAAAGCATTCCTGAATATTTAATACTACAAGAGCTGGGCAAGAAAAGATGAGAGCAGAAACAATGTGTTAGCCTAAAGAACGAAAAGTGGAGCACAGGAGAAGAGGTAATTACGTTCAAAGGTGAAGGTAGAAGACACTAGAAAGCTCGAGTCAGCCAGGGAGATGATTTATCCACAGGCTCCAGAAAGCAAGTCTTCCTCAAAGGGTAAAGTCACCACTACCAGCACACAGGACCTGAGGCCAGACTGACTGAAGGACTACCGGGCCTCTGGCTGGCTGCAGACTCCGAAGGAAGAAAAATCTGAAGCAACACAAGCCATGAGCCACATGAGGTACCCACTCACCCATCCCCAGCACAGCTCATAGGTTAGGACTTGGGAGACCGGTTTAGTTAGAGCCCGGCTCCACCGTTTACTAGCCGAGAGACCTTGGCCAAGTTAGAAAGGCAAGTACTGTCAGCTTCCGTCTCTTATCTATAAAACGGTATTGTTTAATACCAATCGCATGGCGTTGTTGTAAAGGTTAAATGAAACAATGCATAGTTTGTATAACACAGTATTAGGCTGAAGGTGAGGCTTCAGCAAATGACAGGTTCCTTATACTACTAAGGGCCTAACTAACTAGTTTTGACTCATGGGCTGTCAAAGCTCAAAGTCCTTGAAGACCTCATCCTCCTCTTTCCAGTTACAGAGGAGGAGATGAAGCTGAGGCGAGGTGGCCTACCCGCGGTCACAGACCGGTGGTGGCGGAGCCCAAGCACAGGACTCGTACTTCCAGCAGGGATTCCCCATCACAGATAGAAAATCCAAGAATATTAACAGTGTCGCTACAGCCACTACAAATAACAGGGGCTGCCCCCTTCTATGTAGGCGTTAATAGAATATGGCTTTTAACAATGGAAAAATGAGTTTGTATCAGACTGTAAAAAAAAATGTATTGCTAGACAGGAAAGTTTTATATCTTGATTGGGGAGGTGGACACACGGATGTACACAAATGTAAAAATGTATCAAGCTGTCCAACTGAGTGAGATGTGTAAATCTTACTACGTGTAAGTTACATGTCAATAAAGAATGTTTCTGTCGAGAATTTTGCACACAGCAGTGAGAAGGAGAATTTTGCACACAGCAGTGAGAAAGTAAAGCTTACAAATGATATGAAACCAGTCTAGCTTCCCTGTATATATTTCCTGCCTCCTCTTTAGTATAACAAAATTCAGAATAATAAAGACAATCAAAAAGATGATGGATGCCTGAGTTAGAAGAGGGCCAAGAGAGGGAGCCTGGTTGCCTCCGTCAAAGGAGCACGTGACTCTTGATCTCGGGGTTGTGAGTTCAAGCCCACGCTGGGTGTGGAGAGTCCTTAACTAAATTAAAAAAAAAAAAAAAACTTAAAAAAAATGGGGGTGGGAGGTGTCTGGGTGGCTCAGACAGTTAAGCATCCGATTCTTGATTTTGACTCAGGTCATTATCTCACAGTTTGTAAGTCTGATCCCCGCATCTGGCTCTGCACTGACTGTGCCGAGCCTGCTTGGGGTTCTCTCTCCCTCTCCCTTTGCCGCTCCCCCACTCACGCCCACGCACATGCTCTCTCTCTCTCAAAATAAATAAACTTAAAAAAAAAAAAAACATAGAGGGCAGAGAAAGAACAAAAGTACCCAGCTAACAAGGTGCAAGCTAATAGGATTCAATACAAATAGGACTGCTACACACACACTAAGAATATATTTGTACTTAACTGCGGACTGAAGAATTTTAAAGTTGCTTAAAGCTTCATAATACAAAGGGAAGGTGACATTTATGTCTTTTCAGTGAGCAGAAAGGTTACCACAGTGATGTTGTGCACCTCCAACCAGTCCAGAGAGAGTCTGCAGAGTCTGCAGGGGTTAAGGGGAATAGGTCGGGGGATGGAATCAAAGAGAGGGACATCTTCCCATGTGACCAGGACTATGGGATTGCAACACAGAGGACCTGTGTCCCACCTGGAGTGTAACAGAGAAATCTTGGTGCTGGAAGCCAGAGGCTTACAAGCCCAGGTTGAGATTTGGGGAGAATGCGGACGGGGTGGGTCAGGCCAGGGCTGGGGCCCCTCATCCCACCACAACACAGGGGATTCAGGATTCGGAGAGCTGGCAGCAGGAGAGGAAGGGGGTACCACGTTTACATAGTCACAGCAAGAGGACCCCCTTTCCAGGCGGAAGGGAGGGAAATCATCCCAGAGAGGGACTCGGAGTGAGCTGGCTCCCCTACCACTCCCACAGGCCCTTGAATCTGCCCAAGCCCTTAACCCATCTCCCTTAGCCGGATCAGTTTCAGCACACTCCCCTTTCAACGAGAACTCTTCTGGGGCTGGCTGCCTGGGCTTCCCCACCGCAAAGGGGCCCTGACAGCGCCCACGACGAGGGTTTCAGCTGGGGCCACTAACTGCACTGACACCTGCAAAAGGGGCCATTTGCAGGGGTTCCAGGAGTCTGAAACCCTAGATGCACATGACCAAGCACCCCTTCCCACTCTCCAGGCAGAACCGGGGGCTCTATAGCCCTTTCCCCTGAGCAGAAAGATGCCAAGCTGAGTGAGGCAGAAGCCACCCCTGAGGGACAGATCCCCAGGTTCCCGGAGCCCCGCCCCATTAAGAACACACAGAAAGCCTTCCCTGAGCTCTGCGCTGCTTTCCCGGCTCTCGACAACAGACGGTCCTGAGAGGCTGACAGACGCAGACCCTGCGCTAACTTTCAGGCAGAGGATGGAAACCTCCAGTCCCTACGCCCACGAGGAGGAAGACTGATGGTGGGGGGGGGCATCACGTATCTGCTGACACAGCTTGGTCAGTGTGGACTCCGGTACTGCCCACAGAAGGGCCCCAGGAGTCATGGGAAGCTCTGAGATCCTCATTCACTGGTCGGGCTGGCCGACAGAGCCAGGTGTTCTGGCGGCAGGTAGTGAGTGGGCCGGACAGACAGGGGACCGCCTGTGGCTGCACCAGGCAAGGCTCGTCCTGCCTCCTGACTCTAAGAGGCACCGGGGGCCCCAGGTGCTGACACTGACACTCCTAAGAGACTATTCTCCCTAAGGGGACCCGGTCTCCCCGACTCAGCACACCCCAGTGGGCAGGGCTGTGGCGGACCCTCTGGCCCCGCCCGGGGCAGCTCTCTAAGAAGTCGCAGGCAAAAGCTGGATTGAAGTTTGGCACCTCCTGAGACACAAATCCACACACACATAGCTACAAGTCGTGACGGACACAGGACTAAGGCGGAGCGGTGGCTCACGCGCCACCACCCAGCTCTTGCCTGCTGTGACCCCAGGATGGAGTGCGGGTTATGTGAAAGCCAGTGGGATCAGACATGGGAGCCCTGCTGACCCATGAGCCTCACGACTACCCTGTATGTGTTCTGCTCGTGCAGCTATTTTTATTTATTTATTTATTATTTAAAGTTTTTTTTTTTAATGTTTCTTTTTGAGAGAGAGCGAGAGAGTGTGAGCAGGGGAGGGGCAGAGAGAGAGGGAGACCCAGAACCCAAAGAAGGCTCTAGGCTCTGAGCTGTCAAGCCCGACATGGGGCTCGAACCCACAAACCAGGAGATGACTGGAGCCAAAGTTGGATGCTTAACTGAGCCCCCCCGGACACCCCTCATGCAGTTCCTATTTACTTAGGACGGTTCTAGCTGGGATCTCAGCAACGCAGGGACAGTCTTCCCTTCTGGCTCTGGAGGGTATCTGCGGGGGCAAGAGGCCCAGCCAGGCCAGCTGCCACTTCTGCTCTTGCCACAGGCCCGGAAAGACGCCAAGAACCTCTGTCGAATGTCAGGGTCATGAGCCACACCTGTCTGTGGGGCTCCTCACACCAACAAGTGCAACCGACATCCCTCACGAACCCTTCCTGTCTTTACCAAAAAACAAAAGAAAGCCAAGCGAATTCACTGCCCTCAGCTTCTAAACAGGGAGCAGGAGGCAGAGGCTGTGTCTGAGAGGCGAACGGGGAAAAGAGAATCAGGTATCAGACACCAGCAAACCAAATTCCTCTTGCTCAGACACCACATACACTGCGGTTCAGAGGCCGCCCAACTAACAAGACACAAGGTCAAAGTTCCCACTGTAGATCGGAGGGACGAAGGCTGCTCTCAGAGCCTGGATACCAAAGCACAGTATTTTAGGCGGACTTTTTCTTTTTTTGAAAGAGCAGGAGAGGGGCAGACAGAGGGGAGGACAAAGGATCGCAAGCAGGCTCTGTGCTGAGAGGAGTGAGCCCGATGCGAGGCTCAAACTCAGGAACCCCGAGATCATGACCTGAGCCGAAGTCGGACACTCAACCAACGGAGGCACCCAGGTGCCCGTGATTTTTTCTTTCTTAATCTTTGCTGAACAAAATGCAGAAAGAGTGCCAGGTGAAGAAACCAGGCAATGAATGAGACCAAACAAGTTTCAATGAATGAATCCTACTTCTACTTCCAATGGTCCCAAATTATCATAAGACTGTTACAGGTGGCAAGAGGCTGGAGAACTTAGGGGCTCGAGATTAGGAGTGAAAAGGGTAGAGAAATTAAGGGCACTGTCACAGATGAAAAGGAATGCACAACAACATTCTGCAAGGCTGCACTACGGGTTTCCTTTTTTTTTTTTTTTTTTAACTTTTTTTAATGTTTGTTTTATTTTTGAGAGAGACAGAGCACAAGCAGGGGAGGGGTAGGGAGGGAAACACAGAATCCGAAGCAGGCTCCAGGCTCGGAGCTGTCAGCACAGAGCCGGACGCGAGGCTCAAACTCATGAACCGTGAGATCATGCCCTGAGCCGAAGTCGGATGCTTAACCGACTGAGCCACACAGGCACCCCCGGTTTCTTTTGTTTTAACAGCACATAATATCAAGTCTGACGCACAGGAGGTGCTTGTAAATGTGGTGAACGAGACTGCAGTACAGGCCTGGCTGGGTCTGGTAAGTGATGGGGCAGAGGAAGGCTTAAATCCACATCCACCTGCCAGGCTGCTCACACGCGGTCGTGGAGCCACAGCCCAGCCATGCCGCCTCTTCACTACCTCAGACAGGACCGCTTAGGTTCCTTCTGTGAAGGGGCTAAGAGCACAAGTGCTGGAGTCAGACCAACTCCAGTTCACGTCCCGGAGCCACCACTTACTAGGGTGACCTGGTGTTGTGTCCCTGCACCCATTTTCTGATACATAAAATGGAAAGACTAATGCCCATCTCCCGAGGCTGCTGGGAAGAGGATACACGTAAGACTCTTAGCAGAGGGCCTGGGTCCGAGCAAGCCCTCAGCAAATGTTCCTGGGGCAGGGAAGTCCCTGTCCCTGGAGGTCCCTACGAAGGAAGCAGATCCTCAATCGGTATGTTCATTCTCTAATCACACATTCCTTCTGCTTGCAGTCTCCTTGGACCCCATTCTTCAATGCCCCTCGTTTGCAGAGAATGCTGAACACATCAACTATGGCCTGAATGTCTGTGTCAACCCCTATATTCATACATTGAAATCCTAATCCCAATGTGATGGTATCTGGAGGTGGGGACTTGGGAAGTGATTAGACCATGCGGGCAGCATGCTCATGATTGGGATTCATGCCCTCTTAAAGGAGGCCCCAGAGAGCTCCCCTGCCCCTCCCGCCCTGTGAGGACAAGGCGAGAAGTTGGCCTGGAAGAGGGTCTTCACCACAACCCAACCATGTTGGCTGCCCCTCTAATCTTGGACTTCCGGCCTCTAGAACTGTGAGAAATAATTGTCCTTGTGTATAAGCCAGGCAGTCTGTGGCATTTTGGTATGGCAGCCTGAACAGACAAAGACAACGACTTTCAACAGTGTCCTAGAAAAAGGACCAGTTCACCTTTGATGTCCTGTGTCCTGTCAATAACCTTGCCCTGCATTCTCTGGAGACTGGCTTCCAAAGCCACACGAATGGGGGGGGGGGGCACCACTATCCTGAAAAGTCAGCAGAGTTGAACCCTCAACCAGGTAAACCACAACCTCTTAAAAAAAAGAAGAAGAAGAAAGAGCCCCACAAAAGAAAGCATCTCAAAGCCCAATGCCCTTCCTTCCATTTCAAAGCCTCTTTCAGGAAAGGGAAGAAATAGTTCAGTTGTGGAGAGGGGGGAGGGGGCAGCACCAGGACAGCTGACAAAGAAACCAGAGTTCCTTTTAAAGAACCAGGCTGGAAATGCTAGAGGTTTGGAAATTGGCGTCATTAATCACCACAGCCTCCGAGCAGCTCTGAGAGCAATGTGATGACTAGGAGAGCGGCCAGGGTGAGGAAGGCCACCCACGCACTCCCCCACTCCCGGGATGCTCTGACAGAGCCACCTGAAGGGGACACACATGCAGCTATGAATAGAAGACTAGAGGCTTGTAAACCAACTCCGGTTAAGATCCCAAGTTAGTGTTTCCAGAAGGGCTCAAGTTACACATCTTCAGAGGGCTGACAGTACAACAGAAGGATTTAAGCTATTCAATGATTCAGGATCACAGCTCAAAGTGACAGCCTGCCCTGGGCCCGCCTAAAGCCACAAACCCTCCCAAAGGGGAGGTCTGTTTTTGAATGGCAGCAAAAGAACACTGGTCCAGGCTGCAGGGACTCTCCTCTAAGACCGAGTTCTGGAAGGTTTGGCTGGAGAGCTTGGCACCTGAAATAGAGGACGATTATGTATCTCATCTTCCCAACTGGATAGTATACTCCAGAGTAAACACCAAATCTGACCATTTGGGGATCAGTCCAGATGTTGGATGAGTCAAAACATCAGGCAGGGGTACACGAAGTATGAATGGGTGAGTCGAGAAGCAACAGCCTGCTACTGGGATCAACTGCCAGGAGTCTCCTACACACATTTCCCAGGGGCATCTACACCTTGTCGAACTGGGGTGTCTTCAGTGACTAATCAGCAAAAGACACAACTTGAACCCATTAACACAGCTTGATATCAACATAGTTAGAGGAAACAGTTGCCAAAAAAAAAAAAAAAAAAAAGGCAGCGGTCTTGAAGAGACAGCTGATTCCAGGACTGGGGCAGGAATTATGCAAGGTGAGCCTGGGGCATCTTGCAGTGACAAAGAGTAAAGAAGTGCTCAAAAGTGGACCCCCCCAGGGGGCTCAGCATCTGACTTCAGCTCCAGTCATGATCTCCCGGTTTGTGAGTTTGAGCCCTGCATCGGGCTCTGCGCTGACACCTCGGAGCCTGCAGCCTGCTTCAGGTTCTGTGTCTCCCTCTCTCTCTGCCCCTCCCCCATGCCTGCTCCGTTTGTCTCTCTCAAAAATAAATACACATTTAAAAAAAAAGTGCTCAAAAAATGGAAAACCCCTCCCCCCATGATGGCATGGTCAAAGGGATCTGAGAGAGTTCCCAGTGACCAGATCTGGAACAATCTGAGCAATAAAATAAAGTCGTACTGATTACAAACCAAAGTATAAATAGCCATGAATCCATACTGTTATAAATAAATGAATGAATAGGGGCACCTGGGTGGCTCAGTCGGTTAAGGATCCAACTCTTAATCTCGGCTCAGGTCATGAACTCACGGTTCGTGGGACTGAGCCCTGCATCGGGCTCTGTGCTGTCAGCGCAGAGCCTGTTTGGGATTCTCTCTCTCCCTCTCTCTCTGCCACTCCCCTGCTCACTCTCTCAAAATAAGTAAATTCATTAATTAAATTAAAAAAAAATAAATGAATAAAGAAATGAGGGACAACAAACAAATCTCTCCTATACAAGAATTCCAAATAATTCATGTAGATACATTGCCCTCAAGGAGAGAAGCATAGTCCCCCCCGGTCGAGTGTGCGCTGTACATAATGACTTCCTTCCAAAGAGGACAGGACAGAAAGGGGAGGGGAGACAGTGGTTTTCCAGTGGAGAAACCTGACAAACATCACTCAGCCAGGTGACCAAGGCTGACATCAACAGTGATAAGTCACGTTAACTGCCTGTACTCTTGATGTGTGATGAAAGTGGCACTTTACCTGTGTGGTCTTCCTCCCCCTGACTCAAAACCCCAGAGTAATCATGAGAAAAACATTAGATGAATCCCAACCGAAAACACACTAAAAAATACCTGAGTGACATTCCTCAAAATGGTCAAGCTCATCAACAACAAAGAAAGTCTAAGAAACCGTCTCAGCCAAGAGGAGCCTAAGGAGACACGGCGACTGAATGTAATACGGTGTCCGGATGGGATCTTGGAACGGAAAAATGACCTTAGATAAAAGTGAAAGAAATAGGAGCGAGTGCGGACCTTTCATGATTGACTATGTATCAAAATTGGTTCATGCAGTGTGACAAATGTGCCATATTGATGTAAGATGTTAATAACAGTGGAAAGTGAGCAGGTGAGAAAACTGAAAACTGTTCTACCTTTGCAGTTTTTCTAAAACGATTCTGAAATAAAGTTTATAAAAAAAAAAAAAAAGGCAGTGGCCCATCTTGTGGCAAAATGAGATCCAAGGACACCAGTGACCATACACTCGTGTTTCTAAGAGAAGTGAACTCTCCGCGGAGCCGCACTGAGGGGTATGTGGGAAGAGGGGTGCCCGGAGCTGCATTCAATGGTCCTGAGGGGTCCCATTCCACAGGCACGGGGCCTGGGAGTTTGAAGGGCATGGGAGAAGGTCCCAAAGGGAAGGCTGCTCTCACCGCTGCCGGTCTACACAGCGGCTGGCGCTGCTTTCTTAAGACCTCCCTCCTTCATGAATGAGCCTATGCAGACGTGCAAAGCAGCAGCCCTGGACCAGAGGTAAAGTCGCCCCAGGGATCTTGCTGAGTCCCGGCCTGGCGCCGGTGCTGCCTCACCACGAGCAGCCACGGAAGCACAGCTACCAAGTCCACGTGCTGTAGAAGGTGGCCAGCGGAACACGGATGACCAAAGCCACGGCCACCTTTCCCCATGAAACCCTTCACTGGAAAGATCGAAGACTGGGAGATCACTACCCTCTGGAAATTTAGTCTGTGACTTGTCTCCACCCCTGTGTCATCTGAACTGTAACATTCATCCCATTCACCTGTTTGCTCTCATGCTTGGGAGCAACTTGCTGGAGGACGGGCCAAAGATACGGCCCAGACTCTGGGATCCGCACTGTGTGAGTTCAGCAAGTGTGTGTGAAAGGACGTGGGCAGCCACGTGCTTCAATGGCACCTATGAATGTCTGCCCCTTCCTTTAACAAGCCCAGTGGGGGGCCTTCCATGCTGGGGACCCTGGGAGGACTGGACACACAGATAAAACGGGACATGATCCGAGCCCCTCCAGGGCTCATGCACCAGACAAGGGGTACTAAGAACAAAGTGCAGGGAAGACAAAAGCCCTCAGCCTACTTGGGGGAAGGGAAGGCTTCACAGAGGAAGTGATATTCCAAGGGCCAATTGCGCTTTAAGAGGAAAAGTTGGGAGATGTGGCTCTGTGCAGGTGAGGGTGGAGAAGAGCCTTCGAGGCAGAGAGAGGAGCACACAGCCCAGAAATGGGACAAGAGGGGCTATGCTACACGGGGATCCGAGCACAGACTCGATTCTGACCCCTGACCGCGAGTTCCCCACCATAATGAAAGAATTAAACACAGTACCGCCCTCCTGGGGTTGTCAGGAAGATTAAGGACATACGAAGGGCTGAGAACAATACCTGGCACATAGTAAGCAAAGCTCAAAAAGTTGCATTTTTACTTGTATTATTGTTCCCACATACAGGAGACGGGGATATTTAACCTGAAAACTACACTCTTAAAATACCAGGCTACTAATGTGGAAGACTCCTTGAGATATATTCCAATTCTCTGCCATGATTCTAGCAAGCACTATTACCTGGACTTGGTGACATCCCAGTTTATAAACCCTATCCTCCGGGGCGCCTCAGGTCATGATCTCAGCTCATGATCTCAGGTCAGGTCATGATCTCAAGGTTCTGAGTTGGAGCCCTGCATCAGGCTCTGCGTTGATGGCGCGGAGCCTGCTTGTGATTCTCTCTCCCTCTCTCTCTGTCCCTCTCCTGCTCGTTCTCTCTCTCTCTCAAAATAAATAAATAACTTAAGGGACGCCCGGGTGACTCAGTCAGGTAGGCGTCCGACTTCAGCTCAGGTCATGATCTCACGGTTCGTGGGTTGGAGCCCCGCATCAGGCTCTGTGCTGACAGCTCAGAGCCTAGAGCCTGCTTCAGATTCTGTGTTTCCCTTTCTCTCTGCTCCTCCCCTGCTCATGCTCTCTCTCGCTCTCGCTCTCAAAAATAAACATTAGAAAATATTTAAAATAAACAAATAAACTTAAAAAAAAAAAGTATTATAAGTACTACCTGAAGCAGTGCTTCTCAAATAGCCCCAACCAAAGTACCCATGACTTTTGGAGGAGGAAATGCAAAACCCCAAGAATCTGGGAATTGAACCCAAAGCAGCCTGCCACCAACAAAATATTGTCTTTCAGTTTCCTAGTGTAGCTTGAACTCATGTAAACTTTACGTTCCAATCTGTAATCGATCCAGGACTGTTTTAATACAAAAGTGCTTAAAACTAAGATGGAAGTGTCTAGAAGATGCAAAGTCCCCTCTTAGTCTGTGGCTTGGACTATCCACAGCACAGGACCCCAGCAGGGACCAAAAACCCCCATAGAAGAAGCACAGTCATGGCCTTAGCGTTCTCTTCTGGAAGATGGGAATACCTCCCACATCGATTCTGATTGGCATCTAGGAGATGAGACAACGCATGAAACCATGGAGCAGAACAGCAACACTTGGTACAGATGACGAATCAGAATCCTAGGGATGAATTATAATGCGCCTTCAAAACCCCACTGACCCACAAAGTTGCTATTTGTGAGTATCTATCTATCCTGCGCCAGGCACTAGACTAGCTCCTTTACCCTGTTTCTACTTCTGCAAAATACTTTGTATCCCCATTTTGCTGGAAGAAACAGAGGCTCAACAGGATCAAGTAACAAGTCCAAGGCCATGCGACCTGGTAAGTGGGGGAGTCCAGATGACAACTCCGCTCTGGCTGACTCTTAAGCTCTCGTGCTTTCCGTGGTAACTTCTCTGTTTACAGGGCAAGGCTCAGAGGAAGAAGGCTCTCTCTGAGGAGGACCTGCTTCGTGGGGGTGAATTTAAATTTATGACCTTGCTGCTTCCATGTAAATTCTAGTGAAAGGAACTACTGGTGGGCAGTCACGTTCTTCCCACCCACGAGCAGCAAGGGGAATCAGGAGGCGAAGCAGAAGCCGGCTCTGTGGCTCCCAACACCCATAATCCTCCCCAGAGAGACCCCTGAGCCCACTCGCTTTTACTTTCATTTTCTAGCCATCACGACTTTCCCAGAAGTTAACAGTACAGATGTCAGCAAACTCTCCTGCCCCGAAGAGTACTGACTTGGGACTCGTAACTACCACAGTCCCCAGAGGCAGAGATGGGGGTCGAGGAGGGTAGGAGGGTGGAGTGGGGGTGGGGAAGAAAACAGAAGCAGAGGAGGGGCGTCAATGACAGGGATGCTAAGGAGTCTGCAGCGGGGCCTCTGCTCGCTCACCCTGCAGGCCCATTCCTTGAAGCGGCCCGAAGAAGGGCCCACTCTCGGGGAAGAGGCACAAGGAATCCTAAATCGCAATCTCCAGCTCTCCCACCTTCTAACCGGATGACCTAAGGCTAGCTACTTGAAATTCCTTCAGCATCATCTCCAAAATGGAGATACAAAATCTCATGATCTCCCAGGACTCTTGTAAGGAACAAGGTACGAAAAGAACTTTGTTTCCTGGGAGGATCATGTGTGAAAAAAACCTGCAACTTTAAAATGGTTTCTAAAAATCCGTCCTTACCACCTCTCTGTCGCATGAAGGCAGAAAAGGCCAACTAGTTGGAAAGAGGCACGAGAGGACAGGCTTCTGTGGCACATAGAGCCCTTCCTCTTTCTGCCAACCAATGTCCGATCTCTGCTTGGACTCTACAATCCCTGGATACCAGAAGCGGCTGCCTACCTACCCGGGGCATTGATTCCTGCCACATCTCTTTGACAGGGAGAGCTTCTCCTTCGAAACCCTGTTTCAGAATCCTAGCTGGGAGAGCATATCCAGACAAAAAGGGTCCCCTGAGAAGGCTGGCAGCCTCATCTTGTGACTCCAGAAGAGTTCCAGAAGCCACAGCCCACGACAGAGGAGGTAAGTTTGGTCAGAGACCGATGGCCAGCGAGCACTCAGGCCTCTCCAGCCCTGCCCCTCAGAGGCACAGGCCGACCAGATTAGGGAAACCAGACTGGCAACAGACGTCTCCAGCAACCCTCCAAAGAAGACCACACTAGTGGTCCAACTGTTGACCCCCATAAGGCAGGCTCTTTCGTTGTCCAATACAAAATGAAATGAGTACATCCCAGGCCTAGCTCAAAAGTTTGTAGGAGCCATACACCGGTGACGGACTGTCCAGAAGTCAGAAAGGACTCAAGGCAAAAAACGTTTAGCATCTGTCAGGGCAGTAAAGATGGCACAGGACACTGAAGAGCTACAGAAATTCCCAAAGACCGCACGGCCTCTCCTCCCCTCCTCGGAGGTAGATAGCAAGGGTCAGTCATGGCCTCAAAGAGTCAGGCTACTCTCATTAAGGTACAGTCTTGGCCTGTACTTTGGCCACCTAACAAAGAGCCTCCCAGCCTGGTCTGAGACAACAGCCATTTCACACACCTAGGTCCCAAGCACTAGACAAGGATCAGATGTCGGTACAGGCTGCCTCTTGGAAAGGCTGGGGGGGAATCTGGCAGGTATGGGAATTCCTTGGGCTACAAAAATTAGCACATTAAGAGCCCAGGGGTGCCACTGTGCTCTCACCTTACTCCTCTGTAATCTACAATTTGTCCAAGCTCCGAAGGGACTGGGGAGGCCCAAGGACTAGAAGTGGCATAGACCTGTTGATCAAGGAGGTGCGTGTGTGTTTGAGAGGGGGAAAGAGACGGGCCGGGACCATTCCATTCCGGATTCCTAGTTTTTTGTCTTTTCCCTCCTCCCTAAAGACCAGCAGACAGCAGTCCTAGGAGGGGCAGTCCCTCTGAAGCAGCTTGGAAACCACTCACGTGCTCTGGGAGGACAGGGCTGAGCCTGGAGCAAGGGGGAAGGGGGAGGGGGGAGAGAGAAGATAATGAATGGGCAGATCCACCCTGATCTGTGATCTGGAGCTAGGATTAAGCAAACCTCAGCTAAATTTTTCAGAGGCAGGAAGAGAAATACACTCAGAAAACACAACTAGGGAACAATATAACTAGAGGACAGATTTGGGGGTGGAGGGGACAAGGCAAGAAGACAGCTCATCACTAAAAAGTGCCCAAGACTTCAAATTCTGCTGAGATCCTGGCTGGCTCCCTGGCTTGAGGAAAGAGGGGAAGGGAGGAGCTATGTGCGAGTGGAACGCTGTCAGCCAGGCCCCCTCCGCCCCCCAGGAAATCGAGATAAAATTTCTCTAGGGCTGGAGGGGACAACTGTTTTTGTGGGACAGTGTGGGCTAGGGGGGAGGAAAACGGCGACAGACAGCACTCCTCGCCACCTCTATAGAGAATGAAGGCCGCCTCCTTCATACCTAGCAAAGATTCCTCCAGTTCTGGGAGCAGAGGGAGCAGAATTTGGGGTCTCTCCCTCCCACAACTGGACTGGACAGGCCAGAGGAGAGCCCTGGAGGTTTCTCAAGGCTCATAAAGGGCAGGTAAGGGAAGGTAAGAGGGGGCCCCCTTTGGCCCGACGCCTGGGGAGCCCCTTAAGAGGGGGCTACGGGTCGGGGGAGGGGTCAGTATCCCCCTAAGCCGGGGTTGGGCGGGAGGAAGTGCTGCCCCGAAGAGGGTTCAACGCGAGCGAAACACTGGGTCCCGGGACAGACACACTCACGGCGGCTCCGGGGCGGCGGCGTTACTTGGGGCCGGGGCTCGGACAGGCTCCGCTCCTCTCCCCCCGGCGGTGTCCCAGGCTCCGGCCTCCACTTCCGCCTTTCAGCCGCTCCGGATCCGGATCTCCACCTCAGACCCGCCCCTCAACACTCCCAGGTGACTGACAGGGCGGAGAGGCCAATGGGAGGCACTGTTGACCGACTTACAAGCGACGCCTGTCGGAGGCACGGGCGAGGCGGGAGAGCGCGCGCGAGGGACGGCGGGACTTGTAGTTCAGAGCTCTGGGAGGAGCCGGTGGCCGCCTGGGACTTAGGGTTAGGGTGGAGCCCGCTGCCGGCTAGGCGGAGCCCGGCCGGGAAATTTTTAAAGCCTGGGCTGCCAAACGCGTCACCCTGGGTTCCAGGAGCCCCGAGGGGAGGCGGGTGGCT
The DNA here is from genome assembly GCA_028646485.1 of Cryptoprocta ferox. Taxonomy (NCBI): domain Eukaryota; kingdom Metazoa; phylum Chordata; class Mammalia; order Carnivora; family Eupleridae; genus Cryptoprocta; species Cryptoprocta ferox. Next base: position 37,704,726 of record CM053565.1, read on the forward strand.
GAGCGCTGGAAGAGGACAGACGACTGCGTGCTCCGAATTGGGAAAGGAAAAATATGGTGTGAATGAATAATGCACATGAGGCCGCAGTCCTGAGCACTGGCTAAACCGGAGAAGCCTCTGTCTGCACAGAGCTGCCAAGTCAACTGTTGGGGACATTCTGTAATAAGGAAGGTGATGGAAGTGCTATAGGAAGGGTTGTCTGGAGGTGAACCAGAGAGATCAAAAGGAGAGCCCCTGCCACTGCTCAGCCGTAACCAGGACCCTCCTGCTTTGGCTCAATACCAAGACACGCCAGGATCACCTGTACCTCTGCCTGCCCCGACCCTGAACCAGAACCAGCTCATGTCTCTGATGCCAAATATGGAGCCGGACTACTTCTACTTTGGCTCTCCCCATCCATAAATACAGATTAGAACCATTTCTGTTTGCCTCCCCCACCTTGACCTCCATATGGATCAAGACTATTTCTATTTTTCTTTTTTCTTTTCTTTTCTTTTCTTTTTTCTTTTTTCTCTTCTTTTCTTTTTTCTTTTTCTTTTCTCTCTCTCTCTCTCTCTTTTTTTTTTTTTACTTCCCTCAATATGGATTAGGACCACTTCTGTCTCCACCCACCCCATCCCCCAACACAGACCAGTATCTCCTCTGCTTTTGCATCCCACTCCCAGGAATACTACTCAAAACTTGTATGGAATCAAAGCTCAGCCCAGAGACAGCTGTGGGCGTCGTTCCTGTGACACCTGCTAACACCAATCATGCTTTGGAGCCTGAGCTGGAGAATCAACCCGTCTGGGCCAGCGTGCTGCAAAACTGCCCACACCTAGTTCCATCTGGTCACCAGGGTGCTACTTTCTAACAATAGCCGTAACCCCCATCTCCCCACCCCTGCATCCCTGCAGTGATCATCTGAGAAGTGAAAGCTAATAGGAAAGAGGGGACTTAGGAGAGCAAAGGAGATGGGCAGAGTGGAATTCCTAGCAGATTTTTGGCTAGTGACAAGCTTTTCCCCAGACTCTGCTGTACCTAGCCTGTAATAGGTACAGGATTGGTTATGCAAGATCAGTGGGGAGTCCCATGGGCTACCTTTCCAGGGCTGGAGGTGGGCCTGAGTCAGGACTCCGTGCCTTCCACATACTGTATCTGAATCTGTGGCTGTCATGGGTGGGAGGAGGAGGGGTTTAACGGGCCCACAGTGACTCATTAAGGTTTCTACCTCATCCCTGGGGCTTCCGGTGGCGTGAATGTGGTGCCAAGTGGATTGCTTGGCGCCTTTGCCCTTCCTAGAGACAGCAACAGGGCCCTGGGGTGCGGTGGGGAGTGACTGTCCTGTAGGCTCCTCCAAAGCCCTGGGGCTCTCAGACCAACCCCCAGAAACAGCCAGAGCCAACAACTACAAAAATAAAGCATTTATTTCCTATCCAAAAGTGAGCCCTGGGTGTTGGGTGGCAAAGGAGAACTGGAGACCAGGGTGGGTTTGTGAGAAGTCAGGGCCCTGAGCAAGAACGCGTTGGGTACGGGAAGAACAGGCTTGGCTGAGGTCTGGTGAGGGGAGGGGTAGGGAGTGCCGTGGGGACTGTTTCAAGTTGCTGGCAGCAGAAGAGACCACCTTCAGGGACAGCCTGCAGAAAAACAGAAACAAGAGATGTTGACAGGCCCAGGCCCAAGGGTAGACACTGACATTTCTGGCACTCTCTGAGGCACAGGAACCCGGGGAGGACACTCTAAGGTAGGAACTGCAAACCCAAATACCTACAGAGACCAGACAAAGAAGTCAAATGAGGGAAGCTAGCTAGGTGTCAGGAGATGATCCAGAAATGTGGGGACCGTGAGGAAGTGGAGAGTGCAGGCCACATCTCAAGAGGACTGTGTCCATGCAACGCCAGTGGATTATTGCCAGGTGGAATGTTGGCCCAGGGTTGCCAGAACTCCCCAGTTTTTTTTAGAGAAACTGGAATAGCTGGATATTTATGTGAACTCCGGTTTTTAGTGTCAGCAACTCATTTGTATTTTACCAAACACACACACAAACACACACACACACACACACACACACACACAATCTGTGAGAATTGAGGAATACTTATCTGGGGGCCATCCGTTTGTTTCTTGTGTAGGCTGAGGGATGGGGTGAGCCCCTCCAGCCTGGGAGGTCTAAGGAGTCTTGGGCTGTTTAGATGCCAGCTGGGATCTCAAACCTACCCGTGTCAAGGTGACATCGTTTCCAAGGTCTCCAGCAGAGCCCAGGGGCTGGGACAGAAGGCCTCACAATGTTACTAAGCTATCTCTGTAGTGGAATCTGCAATCCGTCCCTCCTGCCTTAGACACCAAGATCCTGCCAACTCTTGCCTCAGTCTTTGTGGGCTTGATCTGGGACACTGCCCCAGCCCCCGATGCTCCCCGGTATCTACCTGCCTCCAGGTCCTGGGGAGAAAGCAGGACATGTCATCTGCCCAGCCTGATCGGCACTGCATTCCATCTCATGCCTGTTGGGTTCCATAGCCTCAGGTGGCTCCCCTCACAGAGGGGAAGGATACAGGAAGGTTTGGAAAAGGGAACAGGGTCCGAAGTGACCAGGCTTTGTTAAAAAGTCCAGAGAACACAGAGCCAACCAGACCAGCCGGTGGCTGCTGACCGGAGGCAGAAGGCCACGGGGCCCAGCCCCTCCCTGGATGGCAGGCAGCAGTGCCCACCCCAGACAGGCCTGGGCCCAGGGCCAGGGTCAGTGGAACGTGTCTGACCTAGACCGAACGCTGTGCTGCATGAGGCTTGGGGTCGGGGATGGGGCCTCTGGCACTGGGGAAGGTCCCAGAGGCTCAGGCTCTGAGGGGTAGGGGGACAGCATGGAGAGCCTCAGGTTGGGGGGGGCGGCCCCCATCTCTGCTGTCCCCGCAGTGGCCGGGCAGTGGATCTCAGCAAAAGTAGTATCCTGGAGGCTGGGCGGTGGTCCAGATAGACAGGGTGAGATGCGTGGAGGCCTCAGCTGGGGACCAGGAGGGTCTGGGAGCCGAGCAGAGAGTACTGGGTGGCTTGGGGGACCCAGCCTGGCCTGTAGCAGGCCCATGATGTGCCGAAGCTCCCGGCTCAGCTGAGACACTTCCTGGTTGAGGCGGGAGATCTGTGGAAAACACAACAAATTGGAGACACCTGGGTGGCTCAGTCGGTCAAGCGTCCGACTTCGGCTCAGGTCATGATCTCGCAGTTTGTGAGTTTGAGCCCCGCGTTGGGCTCTGTGCTGACAGCTTAGAGCCTGGAGCCTGCTTCGGAGTCCTTGTCTCCCCCTCTCTCCGCCCCTCCCCTGCTCGTGCTGTGTCTCTCTGTCTCTCAATTAAAAAAAAAAAAAATTAAGAAAAAAAAAGAAAACACAACAAGTTGTTCCCCAGATGCCACAATAGTCACCGCTCTCCCAGGTGCACCCCCCTCCACAGTCTACGGAACTCTTTCCCAGCCACTCCTGCTCAGGGCCACCCAGAGAAAAAGGCTGGGTAGGAGTTATCTTTATCTAGAGCAAACATTCAGCCTCTTTCCAAAAAGGCTTGGGGGCAGCAGGTATTGGTATCCTCCCTCCCCCACTTTTACAAGAGGCAGAAGGGGCGCCTGGGTGGCTCAGTCAGTTAAGCATCCAACTCTTAAATCTCAGCTCAGGTCATGATCTCACGGTTCGTGGGTTCAAGCCCTGCATCGGGTTCTGTGCTGACAGCCTGGAGCCTGTTTCGGTTTTTGTGTCTCCCTCTCTCTCTGCCCCTCCCTTGTTTGTGCTCTGTCTCTCTCTATCTCAAAAATAAATAAACATTAAAAAATTTAAAAAAATAACTGTTAAAAAAAAAGCAAAAAAATGGGCTCAAAGAGGCCACAAAGCTGGAAGTGACAAACACGGCGGCCTTACTCTCAGGTGATCCCAGCACACAGGCTCAAGCGTCTATTAGGTGTTTTGCAAACTTCAGGGAGTGCGGAATCAACTGAGAAACTTGTCAAAATGCAGATTCCCGGGCCCCACCCCAGCCATTCCAAATTGGGTGAGGGCTCAAGAGTCTGCATCTTAATGGTGCCAACAGACACTCAAGTGTGGGCACCACCACCTAGAACAGTGAGGCCGAGCAGGCCGGGCCCTCCATCTTGCTGAACAGGGCCTGATCCCGCCCTGCAGCCGCAGGGCCTGCCCAGCCCAGGGGCTGCCCTCCTGGGATGCAGGTGATGTTTATCAGAACCCAGGGAAGGCCTACTCCCTAAGGGCTGGGCCTGACTGTGCCCTGATGACAGCTCAGAGATCCCCTGGGAGGAGGCAGAGGCAGAGCCTTGGCATACAAGGTCTGGCTGGGTTCTTCCTGACCAGGGTTTAGACATTAGGATCCAGGTCTCCCAGGGTGGAAGGCCTCTCAGCCTCCCTGTCCTCTGCCCCCTAAGTTTGCTGAGCATTCCCTCTCCAGGGCTGGGGAAGGAAAAGGACTTGGTAGGGGGCAGGTCCTTAAAGGAGAGAACCCCACGGTGGTGGAGGTTGGAGAGGATCTCTTTCCGGGCTAGACAGCCTGAGCCAGCCGGGAGTACTTACCCGTGCCAGGGGATGGGCTTTATGTCATCCTGAACAACTCTGGCAAAAACACGTTAAATTTTCCCCATTTTTAGATGAGGAAATTGAAGTTTAGGATGGTTGTGGGACTTGCCCAAGGTCGCCCAGCTAGTGTGAATATGTGAACTCAGGACTCTGGCTCCAAACCCTGAAATGCTCTTATATGTGAGGCACATCACTGATCCCAAGATGATATTCTCCAAGGTCGGAGGGAAGGAGTCAACCCCAACCTACCTCCTGGTTCAGCCTGCAGACCTTTTCCTTCATCTCCTCAGCCTCAGTGGCCAGTTCCTGGCTGGGCCTGGTCCCTGCAGCCAGAATGGAGTGAACGAGTGCAGGGTGAGTGCAAGGAGTGGGAGTCTACGGCTTGGGCTGGGTCCCCTCCTATTGCTGGGCAGGCAGAGAACAAGGGGAGAGGAAGCTCTGGGCTCAGGATGACAGGAAACCCAGACTCTTCCCCTGCCCCTTCCCCCCACCCCTGCCCCAGCTCTACATGCAAAAGCTTCTCTTTAGCACCTGAACACCACATGCTCTTCTCTCCTGCCTTTATCCCAACAACTGCCTTGCTCCACCCCTCAAACTCCTACCCAGCCTTTAAGACCCACTACAAGTGTCCCCTCCTCAAAGAAGGACAGTTAGGGGTGCCCTCCTCTCCTACCTCGGAGCCATGTTACCATCTCGGTTGTGGTAGGTAACACCCTGTTCTGGAATCGTTTATCTGAGGACACAGGTGTGTCCCCCACTAGACTGGGGGCTCACTAAGAGTGCAGGTCAGGTCTGATATATATGTGTCTTCCCAGCACAGAGCCCAGCACATGGTCAGCCCTTACTACACATGGGATGGACGGATGAAGGGACGGACGAACGGATAGATGGCGGGTGAATGGGTGACTGGGAGGGGAAGTCTACGGCTGGCCCTTACCTGAAGGAGGGGCCTGTGAGCAGGGCCGAGGGTGCTCAGGCCTCCTGCTGAACCGGAATGTAGGGGCCTCCGCTGTGCTGCCAGAGTCCTCAATGCCATCCACTATCCTGGGATGGGGGCAGTGATCATCAGTCCCATGCGGAGAGGGCAAGGGCCAGAGCAGAGCAGGCAGAGGGTAACTGGGGACAGCAGTGCCAGGGAGCTGGGGAGGAGCAGCAGTCAAAGAGGGGTAGGGTTGCAAGTGTGGTGGATCAGGAAGGGTGCGTGGGCAGATGGGGCAGAGATAGGAAGAGCACTGGTTGGAAGGCTGGGGACGGAGCCCAGAGAAGGTTCTAGAAGCCAGCAGGGGGATGGGGAAGGCAGGGGAGGCTGGCGTCTCACCGGGGACTGAGGTCCGGAGGTCCAAAGGTTCCCAGTGGGGGAATGAGAAGCTGGGGGGGCTTCCAGGCAGCAGAACCCCTGGGGGGGCCATGAGGGGAGGGGCTGTGGCCCCGGCCAGCCAGGGCAGGGGAAGGGAATGGGGACAGGGAAGGGGAGGAGACAAGGGCTGAGAATGGGGGCAGCTCCTCGCCCAAGAGGCTGACCAGGGAGCCCCGGGGCCGCGCTGGACTGAGGTTGGGCAGCAGGAGAGGCCGGCGGGGCCTAGAACCACCCCCAGACTCCACCCCAGTCTCGGCCTCCGTGATGGATGGCAGGGTCTTGTCTGAGGAGGAGCCAAGGCTTTCAGAGCGGGGCTGTGGGCAGAGGGCAGCTGATGTCAGGACAGTGAACAATAGGCCCCTTCATTAAGCAACAGCCTTCACTGGCAGATGCAGCCACCCATCCCCTCCTCCACTTCTCCCTGCAGCAGAAGAGCCAAGGAAAGGTGGCCCCAGCTCCCAGACTCCCCCATGCAACCTCAACCCCCCCCCCCCAGAAGATGGTGTTACCTGGGAGAGGCGAGGAGATCGGGAAAAGCGGTTGAGGCCCTGCGGGGACATAGGGGGGATTCAAGCTGACTCACACCTCCCCCCTCTCCTGGTGCAGCTCTTCCTAGTCCTCCCCATCAGTGCTGTGGGCTTTGAGAATGTGGGGCCTTTTTTGTGGAATTGAGTCAGAGATACTTCCAACTCCAACTCAGAGATGTCTGAGTGGCAAAGTAAGTCTGAAAAGCAGTGAAAGACAAAGCCCTAGGGTATAAACCGTAGACCTGGCCCAGAGGCTAAGCCAAAATGGGGTCAGGAAATATTCGGTGAGTGCCGAAGAGGAAACCCAGGGGTGATGCCCAGTTCAGAGAGGGACGTGATGGAGGAGGAGCACATGAGGGGGACTGTTTCCAAAGCGAGGGCCCTCTGAGGGGTCTGGGGTGAGGCTGAGGGGTGGCCAACAGGAAATGATGGGTCAGAGGAGTTGGAAGTATAAGTGGTGAGAGATGGTCCATGGCGTTGGGTGATGGCCAATGGAGAAGGGTCAGGTTGGGGTGGAAGACGTTGCGCGTGGAAGGGACAATGGAAGGGGTTGCCTGGGGTTGAGAAATGATGTTCTCAGGGTGGAAGGAGATGCATGAGGCTCTCTCTTGGGATAGGGGAGGTCTGCTCTGAAGGAGGGGACCTCGGAGGAGATGGAGGTCATAGGGGGTCTACATACATTGGTGTCAGAGCCCTGGCGCAGGTTGAAGGTAAGGTCCCGGGGCAGGCCAGCCCGGAAGGCAGCCCCATACTCAGGATAGAGCCTCAGGACCTCAGCCAGCCCTCTGCTGCTCAGCTGCTGCAGGCCACAGTAGGTCAGTGCTTTCACATCAGCGCTGGTCTTCAGCACGCAGCTTGGGACTGCCCCTGACCCAGGCTCCTGCCCCGGCTCAGGGATATCTGCCCCAATCAGGTCCCCCTTCCCTGTGGGTAAGGGATGGGGACAGTCAGCTGGGGAAGAAGGACCAAGAGGTTATCAGCGGGAGGTGGCCAGTGGATTTGAGGGATGGTTGGTGTGTTTGAAGGGCGGTTGAGGATGGATCAATCAATAGGATTGGTGGAAATAACCAATGGAGTTCAGAAAAAGTCAGCAGAGAGTGACTGATGAAGTTGGGAGACAGTCAATGGGGGATGCCTGTATATTCAATGGAACCAAATGATCAGTAAAGAATGGCCAGAGGGGTCAGCTAAAGGGTAAAGGTCAATGGAGTTGAAGGTCAGTGGGGAAGAGTCAATGGAGTCGGGAGATGGTGCAGTGGGAAAGTATCCATTGATTTGGGGGAGGGTCACTGGGGACGGTTGATGGGTTGATGGCCGATAGGATTAGGGGAGAATCCGAGTATGGTCGAAAGGGGACGGTAGTAAGGTGAAGGGACCAGGAAAGAGGACCCCTCAGCAAGAATTCCACATATTCACTAGGGGTATCCCAGGCCCTAGATTCCTGGCCGCACTCAATGGCTCTGGGGGCAGGTTCTGGGGTACGTAGTAGGTGGTGGTGGGATCCTCACCCAGGATGGCCAGCACCATGTTGTCTCGAAGCACCTCAAGCGAGCCGGAGCAAACGTAGTAGTGTGCCTGCAGGGCATCCCCACGGCGCAACAGGTACTCGCCTGGAGCGCAGAACGAGGTCTTGATGTGCAGGGAGAGGGCCCGCAGGCAGCCTCTGCTCGCTGCTCCAAACAGCGGCAGCTGCAGGATCTCCCGATTCAGGTGCATAGCGATATCAGCTCTCAGCTCGTCTGGGAAGTCACGCAGTAACTGCATAAGGGGCATAGGTCATTCTGGCCATCCCCCTGCAGCTGCTACTTGAGTTCTACAAATGTGCTGAGCTGTCTCCAAGGATAGAACTCCAACTTGCCTTTTGCTTTGAAGTTACCTGTGTTTGACCTTCAAGAAGACCTCTGTGTGTATATCAAACCTCAATTTTGCTTGTGTGTGGACCTCTCAACCCAAGTTCTGGAGCAGCGACTAGGCCTCTTCCTATGTGTCCACTGCCTATGACTACACCCAGTGTCCACTCGCACATGTCCTTGGTTACTCAACCCCATACAAGGATCAGTCATGGGTCGGCTTTCAACCCGGAGTCAGGAAACTAGAGTCAGCTCTGCCCTTAAATCCTTGTGAACCTTGGGCAATTCATTTGCTGTCTCTGGGCCTCAATATCCCCCTCTGTAACACGCAGGGTTACACAAGACCTTGGACATTACCAATGATCTTTGAGGAGGAGCCGAACAATGTTCATAGTTCCATCCTCATCTTATGGAGCCCCTAGGCCACTTGGTCTTGCTGACCTCTCCCTCTTGTCCCCATTTCCTCCCCAGGCTCCTCTTCTAACTTTCCATACTCTGCCTGCATCATGGCAACCAGCTCCATGACTTCCCTACTCCCTGTGAGCCTGGAGCCCTACCTATGGGTCTAGATCTGTATTTTCAACTACCTGTGGAGCAACCTCCACCTTGATCTCCCGGAAGCACCACACCCTCACCATGGCCTAATCCGGGACTTTCATTTTCAGCCCTAAGTCCAACCTTCCTCCTGTGAGGCCTCCATCATGCCACTTTGCCCAAACCAAGGACCTGGGACTCATTCTGAGCTCCTCTCCTGCAATAAGCTGATCACCGGGTCCTCTGGCTCCTGCTCTCAGAAGTACCTCCTAGATCCCCAGGCCACTGCCCAGCCCGAAAGTTGTGCAGAATACAATCTAAATTCAAGACCACACATGAGCTGGACTGACCCGCCTCCCCAGGCCTGTCTCTTGCACTCCTGTCCCCCTCCTCCCCTCCACAGCACTCATACGCCGGGTCCTGAAGGCTCACTGCCTTGACTTTCAGTTCCCTGAACTCCCCTGCTCTTTTGCGTCAACATTTCCGGATCTGTCTTCCTACTGCTTTTTCTGCCTGGAATGGCCTCTGGTAGCAGGCTGATTTCCTTCTTGCCCCTCACAATGTCCCCTCTTCTGTGCCCCCTTCCCTGACTCCTCTAGGCCCAGACACAACGTCCCCTAATTGCTCTGCCATTCCTCCAACAGAGTTCTATTCACTGCGTAATTATTTGTTTACCTGTCTGCCTCCTTCACCCAACTGGTGTCTCCCTCAGGACAAGGGCTGAGTGTCATCATCTCTGAGCTCTCTGTGTCCTGCACAGAGGCTGGCCCAAAGCAAGTGCTCGGGAAAGGCTGGCTGGGGGGCTGCGGGTGGGTGGGTAGATGGCATTAGCTAAGGCCTGAGTTCCCTCTCAGCTCCCTTGTTCTAGTGCAAAAGAAAAGGGATGTGGATTTGGGTGGGTGTATGCCCCTTTGAGCAGGGCTTCGCCTCCCGGGACCCCAGGTGCTTCCATTCCAACCCCAGAGAGGCTGCGACCCCTCTCCCACTCTGCGCCCACGCGCCGGGGATGGACGCACTACCTCGTTGGCGTCGATGCCGCTGTTGACAGCCCACGTGGTCTGGAAGGACTCGAGCATGCGCTGCTTGAGTGGCCGCGGCAGGCGGTGCACGCGGATGAAGTCCTTGAGGTCCTTCATGCGGCTGTGGTAGAGCGAACGGCGCGAGTACATGCGCTGGATGATGGCCGTCACGTTCCCGAACACCACGGCGTGCATCAGCGCTGCAGCGGCGGCAGCGGGCGGCAGGTTAGCGACGGCCACCCCTCCCGCCTCCCACCCGCCCCACCCTGCCCCTGGGCCGGCTCTGGGCTCCTGCGGAGGGAGGGGCAGGAGAGCCAGTGGGCTAGGGTTGGCGCAGGGAATAGCCAGACCTGATGCGCCTCTCCTGCCCTCCAGCTAGGTCATGAACTCGGGTTTCCCATTCCCTTCGCAAAAGGCCAGCATGGCCCCCCGGGGCCAGCATGTAGTAGGTGCTGAAGAAACGGCTAGGAATGAATGCACGCCTGTCTGGACGTGGGTGGACGTCTTGCCTTCTCTGAGCCTGTTTCCCCATCTGCGCGCTGGGCTTAGCAGGGCCACCCCGGGGCTTGGCGGGCCCGGCCTCACCGCCTATGAGCATGGTGCAGATGGAGAAGATCTTCTCCGCGTCCGTGTTGGCGCACACGTTGCCGAAGCCCACGCTGGTGAGGCTGCTCAGAGTGAAGTAGAGGGCAGCGATGTAGGCACTGCGCCGCGACGGGCCGCCCGCCGAGCCGTTGACGTAGGGCTCCTCCAGCCGCTTGCCCAGCTCGTGCAACCAGCCTGGGGGGGGCGGGGAGGGAGGCAAGGAGCAGCGGCCCAGGCAGTGGAGAGCTGGCCTTCCCTGAGCTGCCTGCGCTTGACCTTGGGCAAATATTTACAGAGGCGAGGGGAGGCTTGCACCCGCAGGCACAGAAAATGTGAGGAGCAGCCTGGGACTCCCCACAGTGAACTGGTTACAGCTGCAAACTTCCTAAGCTGCTGACTGTTTGGGTGGGACTCTTCTCACTCTCTCACAGTTTCTTGAGGACCCCTGTGTAGAGGGTGCTGGCACTTGACCCAGCCAGACATTCTCCCTGCCCTGGTGAAACCTACAGTCTGGAGGGGAAAGACACGTGAAATAAATGACAGGTGGGCAGTGAGCTACTAAAAGGGCAGTACAGGGCGTCCTAGGAGCCATAATGGGTTAGGGAGAGTTAGCTTAGTTGAGATTGCAAGGCACAGAAAGGTCACCTAGGGGAAGAAGGGAGGGAAGACAAAAGGGAGAAGATTCCCGAGAGGAAAACATGTTCAAGGCCACTGTGAGAAAGCAGTACATCCCAGGGGCTGGAAGGAGGCCAGCGCAGCTGCAGCACCGGGCACAGGGAAGAAAGGGAAGCCAGGTGGGGAGAGAGAAGGCAGCAGGGCTCTGCAGGGTGTGGATTGAGTGTGGACTTTATTTTGAGGGCAGTGGAGAGCCACTGAAAGAAGGGTCCAGGGAGAGGGAGCCCTACCTCTGCCCCAAACACCCTCCTGACCATGAGAGTGTTTCCTGTACTGCTTTGATTGCCTGTCGCTGCTCTTGCTCCCCTGCTGGGCTGTGAGGTCTGCCCAGGCAGGCCCCTTGCTTTCACTTCTGTACTCATGCCCCTGACCCAGAAGGAGCTCAACGCACGCTTGTTGGATGAAGGGAAGGAAGAATGTGGGGTGGTGGGTGTGGTGCTGGAGGAGGCATCGGCCTGGGGGCCCAAGTGGACAGGGCTGGTGGATGGGTGTCAGTGAAAAGCCTGGGGTCGGTGGCTCACCGATGTCCCAAAGCAGCGGGTCATTGGCCTCCATCTCCCGGCGCCCGATGACGTACCAGACGCAGGCCATCCAGTGGGCGAGGAGCGCGAAGACAGACATGAGCAGCGTGAGGACCACGGCGCTGCACTGTGAGTACCGCTCCAGTTTCTGCAGCAGCCGCAGCAGCCGCAGCAGCCGCACTGTCTTCAGAAGGTGCACCAGCGAGGTCTGCAGGAGTG
>CM053565.1:37716658-37740029 GCA_028646485.1 Cryptoprocta ferox
AAGCACTTATAATCCTCATGAAAAACTTGTGCCTTCAGTTCAATGATCATCATTGTTCCAGTCTGCAGACAGTAAACTAAGGCTTGGAGGCAGGGGAACAGACAGAATGATCTCTGGCCCCTGTTTGAGGCCCCCCAGAGTCTGAGGCACAACCAGCTGTGGACAAGAGCTGGTTGGTGGCGATGATGGCCATTGTGATGGGAGCCATTCTCATGGGTAAGATGGGAAGAAGCAAGAGGCCTGGGGACTGGGGAAGGTTAGGGACCATTGCCGTGGTGGGTGAGCTGCAGATGAGAGGGCCATACTGAAGTGTTGAGGAAGGGAGAGCAGGAACTGAGGGAGCCTGTGTTTCAAGGTCTCAGCCATCGTGGGGCTTCGGTGGGGGTTATGGAGCTGGTGGCATCTAGTAAGCATCCTGTAAGTGTTAGCTAATATTACCACTATGACTGTTTTCGTTGTGGTCATCAGTGCTTCAATTAGCCCTGCAAATCCTGGAGATGAGGGGCAGGTACGGAAACTTACCCTCTCACTACTCTGGGTGGAGGCAGCTTGGAAGCTAGGGCTGGGGGCTCTGGGGCAGCGCCTGGGGAACTTGGAATGAAGGCCCTTTCAGACGCCTCCATCAGCATCCCCCATAGCCCTGGCCTGGCACGGCTCCTGAGCCACCTCCTGTCCTTTTCTCTAATTTTAGGTGAAGGAGCTGGAAAGGAGGTGGCCCTGCTTCCTCCACATGGACCTTCTCCAGGGCTTAACGCCTGCCTCCAGCTCCCAGAGCTTCTGCTCCCAAACTTGAGTCCTTCAGGGCTTCTCCTAGTCACCTGCCCCTGAGTCCCACTCCCTTGGGGCCCTCCTCTCCTTCTCCTTGGACCAGAACGGCCCAGGCCTGGGTCCTTCAAGTCCACAGCTCTGCCAGTGCCTACTCATGCTCTATCTTTGCTCTCCCTCCCTCCAGCCCCACACTGCTGCTCCTTTCCTTCTGCCACATCGTCTACTTGGGTGCCTGGGGTTCCTGAGGACCAGGATGGTATGTTAGAAAGAGGAATAGACTAGGAGTCTGGAGACCTGGTTTCAATCTCCTGCCTGCCTCGGCTAGCTGCGTGACCTGTGGCAAGTCACTTAACCTCTCTGAGCCTTGCATCTACCTCTGAAAAAGAAAATCTGCCCTGAAGGGTTACTGTGAGGCTCCTATGTGATGATGTGGGTGAAAGGACTTAGTAAATATAAGGTACTCCTTAAGGTATCAGAGGAGGGGGACTGCCTGGGACGAGAGACAGGGGCTTCTCTGCAGCTTTCCCCGGGACAGCTGTCTGGCCGCCTGACACGACCTGGTGGGCATGGGATGGGAAAGTGCAGTCATGGGGAGGGGCGGGTAGCTCTGCCCTGAGTGGCCGGAGCCTCAGGGCAGACATACACACATGCACGTGTGTGGGAGTGTGCACACACGTGTACACAGCCAGGAGAAGAGGCCCACAGCCCGTTGGCGGCTAGTTAAATCCGGCTGCGTGTAGGTGGTTTCCCACTATAGCTGAGTGTGGCAGAGAGAGGAGCGCACAGGGAAACTGCTCTCCACCTCCCCACCCGACAGCCAAGGGGGTCTGGGGACACAGGGTGGGACTCCCTCACCCTGGACTTGAGAGCACCTACTATCTGCTGGCTGGGTGCAGAGCTGACCACGCAGGGCACCTCCAGGCAGTCCCCGGGGAGCTGAGAGGACCCAGGTCCTGGCCACTGTTTGCCTCCAAATCCACCCCACAGCCTCTTCCTCCTCATCTTGGCTTACGATGCTCCCCCCAGATGCTCTCTCCCCATCTTCCGCCAGCCAAATCCTGCTCTCCGTCGAGGGTCTAGCTCTGCTCTGTCTCCTGCAGGAATCCTTCCCAGACCACCCCTGGCCTTTTTCCAACTGCAGCGCTTTGGCCTCCCAGGTGCTGGCTAGATTTCAGATCATTTGTACACATGCCCACTTTCCTGCCTGGAACTCCAAGGTCGGCTAGCTCCTGCCTAGCCCCCAGCAACACCTGGGCCGCGTCTTCCTCTCCATTCACCTCTTCTATTCCTGCTGTCCCCTCCAACAGTCCTGCCCCCTCACCAGCTTAGCTGCCTGGAGGCTGAATCCTTGTCCCTTTTCCCCACAGTGACCAAGCTCCACACAGTGCTTTGCAGACAGCTAAATGCTCATCAGTTGTTTGTTAAATAAAAATGTGAAAAGTACCACTCATTTGGCATCAGACCAATGCCGCCTTGGTAGCCCTAGTTAGCTTTTCATTTGTCTCAGCTTCCCTCAGTGATTGTGAGCTGAGCTCCCCGAGAGCACAGACCCTCCCAGCTCCTTCTGAGCAGCCCACAGCAGGTGCCTGACAACTACTTGCGGATGGATGGACAGGAAGGACTGAGTCTGAGTTGGGGTCGGTCCCTTAGTAGGAGATGCTGTGCTGAATTTGGGAGGCTGGGCTGCAGGGTGGCACGGGGGTCACTCACCACGGTGATGTTGAAGACATAAAGCAGGTCAAAAGGCAGAGCGGCAATAAGGTCAACAAAGAACCAGGTGGCCAGGTAGTGAAGGCCAATGGAACGAGGAGCAGAGACCACCTGGCCGGACTGGGACACATAGGTGGTGCGGAAGTTCAGGATGATATCTGGGGGTGCAAGAGTCTGTTTGTTACTAGGGGGCTTTGTGCCTAGAAACTTCGGCCGAGGGCCCAAGGAACTGAGTAAGCTGGGAACAAGCCTGTGACCCAGAATGGAGGTGGAGGCAGGGAAGAGGAAGGTAGATTGGGCTTCTGGTTGGTCTTTAGGGAGGAGTGGTCTAAAGGTCGAAGGCTGAAGGGGTCAGGGGTCAGGGGTCAGGGCACATGGACCATTAGGACTTAATGGCCCAGAAATGGTTGGGCTCTGAATGCCTGGGTAGTGCAGGCCCAGGACCAAGCAAAGGTTGGATGAGTGGGTCCCTCCAGCCCACCCACCAGGGTATGTGGGGCAGAGGATCTAACCCAGGATGAAGAGCATCTCCACGGCGATATCGCTGACAAGGGTGTGTCGGGAAGTGATGGGGGTGTCGTCATCGCCCAAGAAGCAGACATTGTAGGGAACGGTGACCGCAACGTAGAAGGTGGCAAGGAGGATGAGGCCGTCCCACACAGCCTTGGGGACGCTGTAGTGGAGGAGGAGGCAGCGGGACCCCCCCACGGAGGCTACTTTGTACTCGGGCACTGATGGCTTTGGCTCAAACACGTTCTAGGGGGAGAGGGGTGGTGGTTGGGGACATTTAAGGGAAAGAGGAGCCAAGGTTTGAGGAAGGGAGAGGCAGGAGATGGGGAAGGGGAGAGTGGGAGCTGCAGGCATGACCATGACAGGAGATAGAAGGTGCAGGAGAGAGGGTCAGGGGCTGGTACCTAACACTTTCTTCCTCTGCCAAGCAACTGCTCAGGCCCCCTGTTGATCAATCATGTGTTGTGGGGGGGTTTTATAAGAATGGACCTTCCCCCTACTTGAGAAGGAGATTATGACAAATCAAGCACATGCCTTAACTTGAGGAGTCACTAACTTCTCCCTTAAGTTTCTCTAGGTATCTGGGGGCCCTGTGGGGGATGGGATATCGCAGAGATAAGGGGAGGCTGGCATGGTACACCCCATTCCCTGTAGTCCTCACAAACAACACAGAGGGTTGGAGAATTGATCCCAAGGCTTTATGAGGGTCCTAAGGCTAGGTACCAGGACCCCACTGGGGGCTCTCTCCCTAGGATCACAGCTTGTGATTGCACTCTCCCCCATAGGTGACCCTATCGTCCAGAGGTAGGTGACATAATTTCTGCTAGATCCCTGCCCTTATGACATCATCATAGTAGAGTAACATTAATCATAAGGAAGCAAGGGAAATGGGGTTGGAAGATGTGAGGGGACATGATGGGACAGAGCAGAGAGTCATACATGAGAAATGGGCAGACAGAGGAACAAGCCATGGGAGGGAGATCAGACAGGCAAGGAGACAGGGAGACAGTAGCAAGGGTGTCTCAGAATCACAGGTGGGAGATGTTGGGTGGAGACAGGACTCACATTATTGGTTTTCATGCCTCCCTGGTTCCGGCGGCCAAAATGGCCAGTCAGCCGGTGTAAGACAGTACGGCTCTGCCTCCTGGCAGATCGAAGTCTTGAGCTGGCTCCCCTCCTGCCAACGGAGTTTTCTGTTGAGAAAAAGTGTGCAAGGTAAGTGGGGGCACATCCCATGAGGCTGGGTAGGGAGAGGTCTTATGTGAGCTTCAAAGGACCTCTGATCATTCATGCCTCCTCCCCAGGCCTGCAGTTACCATGATTACTGTCCCCATGGCCTCCTGAGGGGCCAAGTCCTGGGCCTCCACTCTGAGTGATGTCCTTGAAGGAAAAGAGGAAAAGCACGACCTCTCCCATCTCATTCTTGATGGGCATCATGTCCAAGAGGCACCAAAAGGGCGAGCCTGTAGATGTGGAGAGATGGAATGGGAGGGTGAGCAGTCCATGGCACCCCTTTCCCTTTAACCTCCCATGGTTCCTGAGTATAGTCAAAGGGCTTGGCAAAGGTTTAGAGCTGGAAAGGACCGTAGAGATTATGTCAGCTGACTCCTTCCCTTCCAGATGGGAGAGCAAAGGCCTAGAGAGGGTCAGGGATGTACTTAGGGTCACCTAGTCAGCTTGTGGCAGTGTGCGGACCAGCACCCAGGCTTCCGCCACGCCAGGCAGACTCTAGGTAAGGCTCACAATCTGGGCAGGGCTGCAGGCTAGGCCAGGCCTCCTTACCATCCTTTCGATAGAAGCAGATTTCAGCCCGGTGCTCCTGATGGCCCTCCAGGGCCTTGTGCAGCCTCTGCAGTGCTGGCTCGCTGGTCTCCGGACCATAGAGGAAACGGCAGCTGCAGGTTTTCTGCATGACCTCGGTGCGGCCGTAGCCTGTGAGCTCACAGAATCCGTCAGAGCAGTAGACAATGGGAAAGCCCCGGGGGCCCTGTGCGTTGGCCAGCAGGAAGTTGCTGTCTGTGGGAAGAAGGGTCAAGGTGAGGTCAAGGCCAGGAGGGGAGCTTAGCTTCAAGGTGGGTAGTACCTCCCCCAAGCTGTGGTCAGAGGTCAGAGCCAGAAGCTTCCCAGGCTTTCATGTGATTCCTGGATCCCCTTTGGGATATTCTGAAATGAGAGTAAGAAGAGATAGAGCAAAAGGACAAGGACGTAAGGGTGGCCTGGAATCGGCACAGGGATCACAGGGGGTTTGGAGAAGGTCATGCAGTCCTTCTGACTCCTTTCAAGCTGGTGAGCTTATACAGGGGACCTATAGTACTAAGGGCATGGGCTCTAGCACGCACCCCTGCCACTTTCCAACTATAACCTTGGACAAGTTAATGAACTCTTCTTTGTCTCACCTTTCTTATCTGCAAAGTGGGGAATAATATATCTTCTTTACATGGTTGTCGTGACAGTTATGTGAGTTACTTGGGGAAAACAGGTCCTAGCACTCGCTAAGTGCTACAGTGGCAAGGTAGAACGATTCCCCCTCCCCCTCACATTCCCACAGCCTGCAAAACACATGTATAGCCGCTATCCTATCATCCTATTAGAGAGTGGACAGGGCAGAGATTCTGGTGATATCACACCCTTTTTATTGATAGGAAACCAAAAGATGGAGATTAGAAACTCACAAATCTCCTTTGTTGGGGGAGAGAGACAGTGATGAGTAGTGTCCTCATTCTCTGCCTTCCAGGAAAAGTCCTCTTTTTTTGCATCTCTTTAGATAATTTCAGGGGGTCTGTCCCAGTGCTCAAAGTCTGACAGGATTGGGCGATGAAGTTTTAGTCCAGCAACCCAAGCAGCAGAACCTGAGCTGGCTCCCTCTGGCTCCAATGGGTGGAGGTCGCAGGGAGGCTCTGTGGGCCATCCAGGGGCAGAGTCTCCACTGAGGGAAGGGTCCTGAGACACAACCAGTCTGGGTGCTAAGAGAGGTGAGTGTCTGGGGGTGGCGTGGCTGATGGGGACTGAAGGTGCCTGGGAGGCTCTGGGCCCTGGGCAGCAGCCTCCTTCTTCCATCCCAGGGCCCGTTGCCCCGGTGATGGGAGCTATGGAAACAAGGGAGGTGTCTGTGGGGGGAGAGTGGGGAGGCGGCTAGGGCCCCAGCGGCTGGGTTTCCGCCCGCGGGTACCGCTCCCCCTACCTTCCAGATACTGGCCGGGGTACCCCAAGGGGGCAGGGGGAGATCTCTCAGCTCCAAAGTGGAAAAGGGAAAGGAGGGAGAAGTGGCAGAGAAGGAGGAATGTGGCTGTCCAAGGTGCTGAACCTGGAATCCAAGCTGGGGGTGGGTGAGCAGAGAGTTCCCTCCGTCACAGGGACCACCCCCTCCTCCTGCCTCACCTCCCTCAGACGCAGACGCGCCAAGATTTGGGGGCGCGTGACCTTAATCCAAGCTAGCTGCTGCCTAAATCTGATCTTTTCTCTTTCTTTTTTTCCTTTATTTCTGGGTAAGGAGATGCTGGAGCCTTCTGGAAGTAGACTCCAGAGCGCCTGACCGCTTCGTCCCACCTCTGCGTCTCGGATACCCACCCCCCACGCCCCCAGCAGAACTCTGCCCCTCGGCCGGCGGCTCCCACGGCCTCTCCTCCGTTTTGCGGCACAAAGAGCATTTCCTGACTCAGTCACACCTCCGACCGTAGCCCCCCGCACTCTTGGCCCTTTCCCCGCCTCCCCTCACAGGGCACTGCCAGTCCTGTTCCTTTCCCGGCGGCTTCGGGAGTTCCTAGACTGTCAACTCCAGTCTCCGCGCCTGGGATGTCACCACATCCAGGAGCCCCGCGCGGGCGCCGAAGCCGACTCGGCCCCAGCTCCGACACCCAGCCCCAGCCTCGCCCCACTCACGCGTGCCGTCGAAGCGTGTGGCGATGGTGTCCAGGAAGGTGTTTTGCGGGGCCAGCAACCCCTTCATGACCGGCATGGCCTCGGGGCGGGGGTTCGAGGCGCGGCGCTGGGGGGCGTTCAGCGCGGCGGGGCTGGAGGGGGCGCGCTGCCGGCGGAGCCGGGGCGCCCCATGCGCCCGCCTGCCTCCTCCCCTCCTCTCGGCGCCGCCGCCGCCGCTGCCTCTAGGTTCCGAACCTCACAGCTCCCGGCTGGGCTTGGCGCCGCCTCTGTCCCCCCCACCTCCCCACGGGCCAAGTTCTTTCCCCGGGCTCGGCCCGCGCCCGCCACGTGGCCCGTACGGGGAGGGGCCGCCAGCGACACCCTCACCCTTCTCCGCGGCGCTCCTCCCAGGGGGGAGCGGCCCACGCGTGTCTCTCCCGGAGAGAATTCGGGACACGCCCACCTGGAGGGAGACCACGGGGGGTGGGGCGGGGCTTGGTTGGCAGACACTCCCCTCTCCGGAGTGGCCACGCCCCCACGCGTGGTTCCCCGGCGACTCCTTGTGGCTCCGCCCCACGGGTTTCCCCGCGCGCCGCCCACGCTGCGAATGGCATTTGGTTCACAGCGCCGCCTGCTGGAACGGGGATATTTCGCAGCACCCCCAGTTCCCTGCTCTCCATGTGTGACAGCAAGGTTAAAGAGACTAGTTTTGCCGGTGGGGGATCGACAGGAAGGCTGGAAATGAACTTCTAGAATGGCTTAACTCTCACTCACGCCTCAGTTTGGGTAGGGCACCTTGGCGAGCTCTGCCTCTGAGTGCCGCCTGGTGGATGAAAAGAGCTTTGGAGTCCATGGGGTAGAATCCCAGCTTTGCTACTCACGGAGTGTGTGACTTAGCCTCTTCAAGCATCACTTTCCTTATCTGTAAAATGGAGCTAATCATTTTCACCTCATGCGGTTGTGAGAATTTAATCGCATAATACATGGTTTTTGGTACACAGTAAGTGTGCTGGAGAGCAATTGTCTCTCTCTTCCTATAGTTTTGATTTAGCCTTCCTTCTCTTGGCTGCCGTTCAAGTGGAAGAGAGGCTGAAGGCAAGTGGGGGGCTGAGAAAGATAGTTTCAAGTTGGGCCGAATTAGTTTGCAAGTCTTCAAAGGTGCATTGATGGTCTTTGATCTCCATCTTCTCCAAGAGGGAACCAGTGCAGCATCAAGAGGGACCCAGGTGAGGCCAGATATCGGACTTTTTCACTACAAAAGCAGAAAATAACCGGGGATGGGGGGAGGCACCTGAGTGTGGTGGCTTAGGGTGGCTGCTTCCCAGAACAGAGCAGCTAAAGCCAGTGAGAAGGAGAAGATAGGCTGTGAGAAGGAGAAGCCAGTGAGAAGGAGAAGGTAAGGGCCATCTCAGGCCCTCACCAGTGCTCCTCATCCCCAAGTCTGAGCTGGGCATTATCTGGGATGTTAGATTGCTTAAAAGTGCCACATCCTTCTGTTATATTAGTTTCCTAGGGCTACTGTAACAAAGTACCACAAACTGGCCTAAACAACAGGAATTTATTATCTCAGTTCTGGAGGCTAGAAGTCCAAGATCAAGAGAAGGCAGGGCTGGTTCCTTCTGAAGGCTGTGAGGGAGAATCTGTTCCATGCCTCTCTTCTAGCTTCTGGCGGGTTGCCGACAATCTTTGGTGTTCCTTGGCTTAATAGATGCATCACCCCACCTCTGTCTTCATGTTCACATGGGTTCTTCCTGTGTGTGTTTCTGTAAATCCACATTCTCCCTTTTTATAAGGACACTAGTCATATTGGATTAGAGGTCCACTCTACTCCCGTATGACCTCATCTTAATCACTTCTGTTATTTCTATATAAGGTCATATTATGAAGTCCTGGGGGTTAGAATTTCAACATATGAATTGGGGGTGGGGGTGCATTCGGCTAAAGTTGCAGGAAAATCTTGCCCCATTTCTGATGAAGAACTCCTGACTTCCAGGTACCTACAGAGTGAAGTGTAAAGCCTTCACGGTCCAGGCTGCAGGAACCTAAGAGCCTCCCCTCCAGCGCCTCGCCGCCCCCACACCGTCAACCCAGTGCTGCAGTCACTCGGGAAGATTCATGTTGAACCTCAAATTCCTGGCTCAAAAGCTCGGCTCCTATCCCTTTCCAGCCAGACTCCGCTCCTCTGTGCAGCATTCCTAGATCCTTCCTCCCATCCCCGTCTATCTGTAAAGGCAGAGATACAGAATGACGAGTAGAGCATCGAGAGATGTGTCTGTCCACCCTCCACCCCTCCAAGCGTGTACATATGCGGTTCTCTCCGTACCACTGGGCCTAGCACAGTTCCTTGCTCTGTGTTTGGTGTTCTACCAGCCAGAGCTGAGGTGCTCCAGGGCCTCGCTGCCAGGCCCTCGGGCTCTTTACACTTCGAAAGACTCTCACGCCCCCTGCAGGACGGGATGAGACCACAAAGGAACAGAGACCAGCATCAGTAACAGAGACTCGTCTTTATTGCCCTTTTCCTGAGGGCTCACCCCCGGCGGGCAGCAAGGAGAAGGCCGGGCCAGAACCCGGCCACAGCACAGGCTCAGACTCCGGACCGCCCCCCAGGCGCCGCAGAGGGAGCGGCAGCCGCGGGACATCTGCGCCCGGAGCAGGGGCGCGGCGCTGGCTCTGCGCCTGCGCGGCGGCCCATGGTCAGGATGCCAGCTGCGTGGTTGCCGCTGGCCTGCAGGAGGCGCTGCAGCCGGCCCTGGAGGCCGGGGGCCCCCGGCCGCCGCTTGCCCAGCGTGAGGATGCCGGCCGCGTGGTTGCCCGCGCCGTGCAGCAGCTCGTAGAGGCGGCAGGAGCACGTCTTCTGGCGGCAGCAGTCGGGCAGGGGCTGCGCGGCCGCTCCTGGCGACAGCAGCGCGGGCGGTAGCAATAGCAGCAGCAGCAGCAGCGTCACGGCGGCCCAGGGAACCTAGGGAGACTCGAGGTCAGGCGCTGGGCAGGGGGGAGGTCTTCCCGCTGCGCCCACCTTCAGCCCCATGACCCAGCCCCGCCCAGTTGGCTCCGCGCCCCCTCCCTCCTGCGGTCCTAACACACTCTCGGTCCCCTAGTTTCCTGGCCCCTGTCTGCAAGGCTCTATTGGAGGTCTCCTCTCTGGCTCCTTTACCTGCTCATCTCAAGCTCCAGCACACCAGCTCCTCCAGGAAGCCCTTTGAGACTCCTGGGCAGAGTGACTCCTGCTTTTCTGGGTACCCTTATTCTCTTGTACCCCCATTAGAGCGCTTACCACTCCACCTGAAAACAGGGTGTGTGAGTCTGCACCAGAAGTTTGTTCACTCAGGGAAAGAGACTCAGTATAGTCCCAACACGGGCAAACCAAGGACTGGTGTGCAAATCAAGGACCAGCAGGGTCCAAGTTGTCTTGTCGGCCTGCTCCCTTGCCAGGGAAACTGCATTCTGTGGCCTCTGCACCAGTTTCCTACCGTCTCATGGGGCACAGCTTCCTCACTTAGAAACAGGTTTCCATAATTCCCATAGTGCAGGCTGCCGGGAGGAGGACATGAGAGACAAGGTGCAAACAGCACCTGATACATGAGCTCTCAGGAACCGTGCACAATCCTTAGCAGAGGGTTAAGGCCTCACCCAGTCCTCTGCCTCAGAGTCCTCACGGGAAAAGATCAGGAGTAGAGACACCTCAGCCTTCTTTCCAGCCCCCTGAGCAAGTACTCTCATTGCCCCCCTGGTATCATTGACCCCCTGGGTCATCCTGGGTCACTCCTCTGTCCCCAGGTATCTTTACCTTTGTAGAGGGAGGGTTCATGGTGTCTGGAGCTCAGAGTAGGGTAGCCAGGAAAGGTGTTGTCTGCAGTGGTCCAAAGAGCCAGGAACTTTGAGGCCGTTGGCTGTGACCACCGATCAAGGGCCTGGGGTTTATAGTGCTCTGAGGTGGTGCAGGACAGACGGGGGTACTTGCGTCTACTCTGGGGCCAGACAAAGGCAAGTCTAAGATTAGCCTCCCACAGGGCGGCCGTCTCCAGGTTGGGCCCAAAGAATGGCCGCCAAGGCTCTCAGAAGCGGGAGTTGGATCACGGTGCCCCAGGTCTCCCCCTTGTCTGTCTGCCTGCTCCCTGGAGATGGGGCGGTCTCCGGGCACTAATGAGGCCACCTTACACCCAGGAATCTGGGAGCACAAAAGAGGCCCTGGCTGGGGCGCTGGCCTGGGACAATGTATGTGTGTTTGGTGGGAGGGGGAGGGGCAGCTGCTAATTAGGGCAGGAGAGAAGGCAGCTGTGAGACCCACGCTCCACTTGGTGTATGTGGTGAGGGGAGGGCAGCTAGGCAGCAGGCCTCCCCCTTCTGCTCCTTGTTGCTGCCCCTGGGGTCTGTCAGGCTCCACGGCCCTCTTCCTTCACGAAAAAGGCTTCTTAGTCACCTCTCCCTTCTCCCCAGTTCTCTCCTTCCCTCTGCCCCTTCCACCAACCTCCAAGGTGGGAAATCTTGGAAACTGAACCTGGGGAGGGGGAGGAAACAGCCAAACCTGGTGGTGTTCTTGGACCTGCCCAGTTTCTCTCCTGGTCAGGTGGCCTGGGGTAGGGGATGGAGTCCCAATCCCACCATCAGGAGAGAGTGAGCGACCCCGGGGGAAGGACCATCTCCAAGCCAGAGTCTCTTATACAGGGCATGTCTGCTATGCTCCTGCTCTCTGCCAGGCCCTGCACGGGCGCTGGAGGGACGTGGGCATTGGACATGGCCCAGTTTTCCAGGAGCTCCAAAGCCCAACCCAGCATAATGATAGCTTAGTGGGGGAAAGGACCCCCAAAAGGCCTTGCATGCCAAGAAGATTTCCATCAGCTACGATTGAGGAGGAGGCATTCCACAGAAGGCACAGCTTGAGCAGAGACCTGGAGGTGACAGTGCTTAGCTCATGCAGGATAGTAGGGTGTGGTCATCATAGCTGTGACTTCCTTCTCAGGGGAGAGGTGGCTGGACAGGTAAGTGAGGGCTAGGGTGGGTCAATGGGTCTTACAGGCTAAGCCGATTGGTCTTAATTCTGTGGGCACTGGGGAGCCATGGGAGGATTGTAGCAGGAAGACGTTGTGGGGTTGATGGGGGGCTGGGTGGCCTGGATGTGGGGCATGGAATCCAGCAGTAATTCAGAGGCAGAACTGGTGACTTAGCAACTGATTAGGAACAGGTACTGCGTCACTTAGGAGGAGCTGTGGGGCCTTGGGCAAGCCTCACAGCCTCAGGAAGCCTCAGTTTCCCCACTGCTAAGATGGGACAGTTAACCCAAATGGTCTCTGAGATTGCTTCCTGTTGTGATACTTCCTGACTGGCAGTACAGGCCCTGCCCACGGAGGTGATTTGTGGGTGTTGGGCCAGACAAGGACCTGTGCTAAGCCAGCAAAGTTGGGGAGCAGTCCTTCCCCATTTAGGGTAAACTTGGGGTGGAGAGAGGGAGGAGGAGGGAGCTCTGGGTCTTCTGGGTTGACCTAGGCCACAGTAGGGGTCCCCGAGACCTACCCAAACCTGGAGTGGAGTGTGGGGGGAAAGCCCTGGCGTCCAGAGCTGAAGGTGGGGGGAGCCACCCCTCAGCAGGAGCAGGGCGAATGACACCACTACAGTGTCGCCATAAGCAGACCCTGAGTCCAGAATCTGGGTGCAAGAGGTTTATTTCGCAGGTAATCCTACAAAGCACATGAAAACATGGGGGATGGGAAGGGAGGAAGCAAAACCAGTAAGAATTGTGTTAATGAGGGGGTTACCACCATGGGCAACTGGTGCAGAAGACACTTCAGCATTGTCGCACTCAGGGACAATGACGCTGAGGTCTCTTTCTCCGACTCCTGTTTCTTATTGACTGGGGGTCACTCCTGGGAGCATTAAGCGTCAACACTTCCAGCCTGCACAGTGCCCTGGGCCCTGGGGACACAGGAGCCCGCGGCGCAGGTGGGAACTCTAGCAGTGTCCTCCAGAGGGCGCCACGGGCTTCAGAGAGGGCCCTGCTGGCAGCAGCTGGCATCATCTTATCAGAACAGGCTGACTAGGTTAGACCTCCCTAAGGCCTGGGGTTCTGATGGGCAGCTGTCAGGTGACCCAGAGTCGAAGACCCTGGCCAAGAGTTCCCATCCAGAGAGGCCACAGAACAACATACCAAGTGGCCCATGACGGGGGATGGGGCAGTGGGCAGGCCTCAGCTCAGGACACCACCCTCCTCTGTAGACACTGGGCCAGGTGCCTGTGCCTAAGGACCCGGGGCATCTCAGGAGGAAAAGGGGATGAGCGGTAGGCTGCAAGGGCCGCCCGGAGTTCTCTGAAGGCCCCTTGCCCCACGAGGTGGACTCTGGCAGCGCCCACACTGCCCCAGAACCGCAAGGACTTGTAGCGGGGAGAGACTTCCTGAAGGCAGTGATCAAGCTGGAAGCAGAACGACCTGAGTGAGGCCGGTGTGTATGGCTGTGTGGCATGTGGATGAGGGATGCCTGAGGGTGCCCAGGGTATGTGTGGTAGGTGTTCCGTGTGTCCACATGTGTCTGTGGCATTCATCTCTCCCTTCCCAGAGCCTCAGGGAGGCTCTCCTCCCCGCCCCCCTCCTCCCCATCACTCCGCTGTGCCCAGGGCACCTGGGGTCATGCAGGGTGAAGGGGACACGCAGTCCCATCCTGTCCCTGTCTTGTTTACCTTGTCTCGATTTTCCTCTGACAGGTTTCTCAGGCCCCTCAGTGCCACAAACACCTCATAGTGTGGAGCCGAGCCCTCAGAGGAATCTGTAGACAAACCCCTGTGCTCACACTCTTTTGTGAACAGGGCAGCTCCCAACGCCAATGCCGCTGCCCCTACCTGTTCCACCTTACTCTGAGGTTCATGGGAGAAGAGGAATGAATTCCTTGGTAGAGAAGGGGGCAAATGGAGAGGAACCCAAAACCTAATTGTAAATACGAAGCAGGTCAGGAAAGGAAAGGGGGAGAGACTGTAGCAGGAGGGATGGGAGTTAGACCTGAGGTAGGACTTATGTTGGGAGCAACCAAGGAGGCCAGGTCTTCTGACCTCTTTCCTAGAGTTGTCCCATCCAGATGGGTATGGTATGGCGGGGGGGGGGGGCAGCCAACTCAAGAATGGGGGGCAGGAGCTGATGGAGAAGCTTACCCAGAATGCTGTTCTCCACACAGCTGTGGTCTAACAGCTTGGCCCCTGGCCACTGCCCGACAGCCCGGCCCAGGGCCTCAGAGAACATGTCCTCTTGAATGTCTTCTCCTCTCACGCTCAGGGCCTGGCCCAGCCTGGGGAGGAGGAGGGAGACAGAGGAGCCTAGGGCACAAGGACCGCCCCTGGGCTCCCCAGGGAGTCACCTACCTGCGGACGAACCTGACGACCGGACACTGATTGTAGGCACCAACCACCTGTACCACATCACCCAGGCAGCACCTGACAGGTGTAGGGGGGCGGGGGGTGAGGTCAGCCCCAGGGGCCCATTCGCTCATATCCCTGGCCTTCACTAGGGTCCCAGGGGGCTGGGCAGGTGATCACCTGGTAAGGCAGGTGTGGTCAGTCAGCACCAGCTCATACTCCTTGCCCTTCTGGGCCTCGGCCAGCAGGACAGTAGTGGCAGCCTCTTCCTGGGCTCCTTCCTTGACTGGGAGCAGCTCAATAAAAGGAGCTCCAGGGGGTAGAAGGTAGAGCCCTCGGGGCTGCTCTGGCCACAGGTTCAAGCCCACCACCCCTGGGGGGAGCAAGCAGCCCTTCAGTGGCTGGTGCCCTTGCTTTCTGCCAGGCAGTAGCCCCTCCCCCTGGCCCCCAGGCCCCAGACCGCTGAGCAGCTGTTCCCGCTCCTGCGCTCCCACCCCACTTCCAGGCTCCTCTCAGTGTGACGCCTCTAAAGCCCTAGCTGGGAGGAGGTGGTGGTAGACCCAGGGCTAAATGCTGGTGCCGTGTGAATTTGTACAAGTCTCTTAACCTCTATGAGCCTCAGTTTCTGCATGTGTATAATGGAGCCGTTGGTGTTGGGGGATCAAATAATTATGTAGGGCTCACTATTTGGCAGCTGGCTGTGTGACCTCTGCGCCCCTGCCCCGGCTCACTAGCCTTGAGTCCTGCTGACCTCCAGAAGCAGCATAAGCCGGGGAGAAGAAGGCTAGCCCTTGGCACCACAATGCCCCCAGGGCAGCCACAGCCTCGGCCTGGCCTCCTGCGTCCAGAGTCACCACCACCTGTAGCTTCGGCCAGAGCCGAAGGGCCAGTCCTCGGGGCCCCTGCTCTAGGGCCTCCCGCAGCTCAGCTGCCCGTCTGGGGAGGGGCGCCCCCGGGTTCCCGGCAGCTATTGCCTCAGCTAGCTCTTCGCCATCGGCCTCCAGGCCCGAAAAGACGTCCAGGAGTTCGGCTGCCGTCCCAGCTTCGAGTGCCCGCAGTCCTGGGGACCTGAGTGCCTTCAGCAGCAGGGCCCCAGGGTGCTTGGCTCCAGGGGCGCTAACCTGGCCCAGGGCAGGCCAAGGCCAGGGGAGAGGGCGGGGCCAGGGGGACGTAGGTGTCACACAGGTGGTGCCCCCAGGAGCCAGCACTTCTGGATAGGCCTGGTTTAGGGCTGCCAGACCCAGCAAGGTGGCCTGGAGGGAGACGAAAGAGGGTGTTGGCCCTGGGCCTGAGCCAGTCCCTGAGCCCCCAGTTTGGGGGTTCTTTGCCCACCCTGATGGGAGGGTTTGGCTGCAAGTAGGGGGTCTCCGGTGGGGCTAGGCTCCAGCCTTCTGGGTTTACCTGCAGAGAGGCCTCCCCGTAGTACTGGGTTGAGGTAGAAGGCAGGAGCTGCCCCTCACTTTCTTCCTCCTGGGCCTGGCTGGCCTTGGTCAGAGGGAGATGGTTCCGGAAGGTGCTTATATCTGTAGCCCAAAGACATCATGAACTCGTCCTGAAGCCACAGTTCCCCAAGAGTTTCAGGCAAGATTGGTGAGACCCTTAATAAGGAAGCCGGCATAGGGTTAGGGCAAGTGGGGGCTACCGGGGCCCAGGAATGGAAAATACATCTTGAACCATCCTGAGCCTGGGTAGGGCCTCGGGGTTGGGCCCCTCTGTGCTGGCAGTAGAAGGTGAGAAGGGCATCCACAGGTTCTGGAATCTGCTTATCCTGTGGGGTTTCTATCTGTTTGGGGCTACCTCCACAGACCCTTGGAAACACACCTGTGGTCCCCCTGAGGGGACTCCGGGGCCCCCGGGCTCCCTGCAGACACCACCTCAGGGCTTGCTGCTGGCTCTGGCCTGCATGCAGTGTGCTCTGTTCTAGTCTCCGCCGTTGCCAGGCGGCCGCCCAGCACAGGGTCACCACGGCCACGCGGTGCTGGAGGCCAGCAAGCCAGGACGGCCTGGCATCCTGGGGCTGCCGCTGCCACAGCACGGCCAGTGGTGGCAGCAGCAGCAGCAGGAAAAGGAGCAGCAGCAGCAGCAGCAGCATCTCCAAGCAGCTCCTGGGAGGAGGAAGGGACCCAAGTTCTGGTACTGGGGGGAGGAGAGGGTAACCCATCTCTCCCCCGCCTTAAGTCCACTCTACCACACAAGAAACCAAGGAGAAAGGAAGTCTGGGAAGAAGCCAGGACCCATCAGGCGGGTGATTCAGAGGAGACAACATCAAGGCTTTGGAGTCACACTGACCTGAGGTCGGACCCTGGCTCTGCCACTTGGTTAAGCCGTAGGGCCCTCGGTAAGTCAGCTAGCTGGTCTGGGCTCCGTTCCCCTGTCTGTAACATGGGAATAATAACAGCTTCTCAGAAGATACAGGCAGGGTTTGACACAGTGCCTGGCACACAGCGGCTGCTCCGTGACGTGTCCTGGCCATTCCCGAGTGGCTCTGCTTCATCCCAGGATCCACCCCGTCCCAGCTCCGGGCCCCTCCTACGCCCCGGGGAAGTGGCTCCATGTCCCACGTGCACCTGTCATAACCCACTCGCGCCCACTCTCAGCACCCAGGGCCCCCTCGGCGGGTGCTTGACTCTCTGTACACAGCCAGCCAGAAAGATGGAGCCCTTGGCTTTAAAGGGAGGGGCCCTGATGGGAAATCCGGTCACAGGCAGGAGGGAGGAGCTGAGGGGAGCTCTTAAAGGGGCCGCTTGGTGAAGGGCCCAAGCCGAAGCTGGCAGGTAGGAGGAAGCTACCGTCAGAGACTTCAAACTCCTGCGTCTTCAAACTCCTGCAGATGAAGGAAGAGAAAGCTGAGTGTGGAAAAGAGTGCTGGGAAGCAGCCTGAGTTGGGAGAAGGGTGGTTGCTTAAGTTTCTTTTTATTTATTTTGGGAGAGAGAGAGAGAGAGAGAGAGAGAGAGAGCAAGCGGGGGAGGGGCAGAGAGAGATGGAGACCTAGAGTCTGAAGCAGCACAGAGCTCAATTCGGGGCTCCAGCTCACAAATGGTGAGATCATGACCTGAGCCGAAATCAAGAGTCAGATGCTTAACTGACTAAGCCACCCAGGTACTCTGTGATTTGCATTTCTAACGATTGAGCATTTCTTGTGTACTTACTGAACACCTGTATATCTTCAGAGAAATGTCTACTCACATCCTTTCCATTAAAAAATGGGGCACCTGTGTGGCCCAGTCGGTTAAGCGTCTGACTTTGGCTCACGTCATGGTCTTGCAGTTCATGAGTTCCAGCCCCACATCGGGCTCTGCACTGACAGCTTGGAGCCTGGAGCCTGCTTCTGATTCTGTGTCTCCATCTCTCTGCCCCTCCTCGGGCTGTGCTCTCTTTCTCTCAAAATTAAATAAACATGAAAAAAAATTTTAAGAAATTGTTGTTGACTTGTAGGAATTCTTTATATATTCTGGATATTAATCCCTTATCAGACATATAATTTGCACATATTTTCTCCCAATCTGTGGGTTGTTTATTCACTCTAACAGTGTCCTTTGGTGCACAAAAGTTTTTGTTCTGAGGAGGTCCAATTCTTTTTTAAGTTTATTTATTTTGAGAGAGAGACCACGAGTGGGGTTGAGGCAGAGAGAGAGAGGAGAGGGTGAGAATCCCGACCACACTTCGCACCAGTGCGGAGCCCGATGCAGGGCCCAAACCACGAACTATATCACAATCAGAGCCAAAGTTGGACGCTTAACTGAGCCACCCAGATGCCCCAATGAGGTCCAATTTATCCATCTTAGGTTGCCTGTGGTGTCATGGCCAAGAAATCACTGCTAAATCCAACGTCATGAAGTTTTCTATGGTTTCTTCTAAGAGTTTTATGGTTTTATCTCTTACATTTAGGTCTTTGATCCATTTTAATTTTTGTATGTGATGTAACATAAGGCTCCAACTTTATTCTTTTTTTTTTTAACGTTTTATTTATTTTTGAGAAAAAGAGTACGTGCGTGTGTGTGCTCGGGAGAGGGGCAGAGAAAGAGGAGGACAGAGGATACAAAGCGGGCTCCATGCTGACAGGCTGACAGCCGCAGCCCAACACGGGGCTCAAACTCCCGAACTGTGAGATCACAACCGGAGCTGAAGTCGGATACTCAACCGACTGAGCCACCCAGGGGCCACCCCCACCCAACTTTGTTCTTTTGCATGTGGCTATTCAGTCTTCCCAGCATCACTTGTTGGAAAGACTATTCTTTCCCCATTGTTGGTCTTGGCCACCTGTCAAAAATCAGTTGACCACAGACACATGGGTTTCCTTCTGGACTCTGCATTCTAGCCCACGGATCCATACGTCTATCTTTAGTCAGTATCACACTGTGTTGATTACTGTTGCTTTGTAGTAAGTTTTGACTTACTGTGACATGTGACTTCAACTTTATTCTTTTTCAGTTGGTTATTTAGGAGTGTAGTGTTTAACTTCCATATATTTGTGAATTTTCTATGGCTTGTTATTGTTATTTGTTTAACGAGTGGCTGGATCATTTTAGTGAGTCCATCTACTTCCCACCCCCTGCCTCCACCTCCCTACAGCGCAAAGCCGCTGCTATTGCTCATTAAGGGGGTGCAGACCTGAGTATGCTGAGTCACCCTAGCATGACAGTGATTTTCACCTGTCTCTTTCCCTGACCACACCCAGCTGTTAAGCTACACGAATTGTTGGCTAATTGCTACATATTTTCCAACAATGCTTTGGGGGAAGAAATTGCTCCACAAACTGACCCAATCAAATTCAGGCTTCTTTGAAGGGATAGTTTCACAGCCAGTGTTTGAGATTTGTTCTGACCCCGACAGAGCTCCTCCCAGCTGTCTCTTTCCCCATTTCTCTCTAGCACACTAGCTGGCCCAGTCCAACCTCTGTCTCCAAGGAAGCTATCATTCTCCTGCCATTTGCCTTTCACAACCTCCCAGGTGTCCGAGAGCACCCTTAAGCTTGAACCTTCCTTGTAAATGAAGTCAGTTCTTTTGAGGAGAAATTCAGAGTTTTCTGTTTCTGCCTCTCTGTCACGCCCCACTCCCCACATCCGTATCTCTTAGCCCTGATCGTTCTTAGGCTGCACACCCACCTGTCTCCTTGGACATTCCAACGTATCTGGATTTGTACTCAACCTTCCTCCCAACCTGCTCCTCTCCCACATCTTCCCCTCCCCGTCTTACTGAGGAGCATCTCTATCAACTACTTCCCAAGCCAGAAACCTGGAATTACGCTAGACTCCAATCCTGCCCTCCAGCATTTGTCACTATGTCTGCATAGTAGTCCTCAGGGCCACTGCTGTGGTATCCACACCTAGAACCTCCTCTCCTCTGACCTGCACTGTTGAAACAGGCTCCCCTGATCCCTGGCTCCCTCTTTTGCCTCCCTTCGATCCATCGTACACAGTGTCGCTATAGTATTTCCTGAAATGAGACTCTGGCCATTCCCTTGCTTAAAGTCTGGTAAGGTTTCACTTACCATCATGCTCAGGTGAAGTTTAAACTCTTAGCCTGGCACACTAGGCTTCTTCACTGGGCATAGTTCTCAAAGTGTGGTCCTTGCCCCCACATCACCTGAGAACTTGTTAGAAATGCAAATTCTGGGGTGCCTGCTAAGTACATTAGATGTCTGATTTCAGCGCAGGTCACGATCTCATGGTTCGTGAGTTCGAGTCCCGTGAGGGGCTCTCTGCTGTCAGCATGAAGCCTGGTTCAGATCCTCTCTCTCTGGCCCTTCCTCACTCGCTCTCTCTAAAAATAAATAGATTAAAAAAAAAAAAAAGAATGCAAAATCTGAGGCTCCACCCCAGGCTTACCGACTGGGAAACTGTGGAGCACCGCCCAGTGATCTACACATTAATCAGTCTTCCAGGAGATCGTGACGCAGGCCTGCGCTGAGAACCACACGTCACCGTCTATCCAGCCACATCTGGCCCTCCTTCATCTCCAGCCTCTGCCCGCGTTGGTCTCTCGGGCTGAGCACCTCTCCTCTCTAACTCCTGTTTTTTAGGGGTCAGCTCAAGCTAACTGGTGCCCTTCTATGTTCTCCTGTATTCCCTTACGGCCTCAGGACAGCTTTATTGCAGCAAGAGCCAATCTCCTATCTTGTTTGGTTATGTCTGTCATCTTTCCCGGGCCACGATCCTACTGAGGGCAGAATGACTTCTCCTCCCACACACGATGCCCAGCTCAGGGCGGGCACGTGAAATGTGCTGAAATTGAAGGGTAAGCTTTGAAATGGGAAGAGCGTGGAATCAGGAGGCTGGGAGGTATAGACGATCACTCTAATTTTTAGAACATTATATGAACAGGAAGGTACGAAATGCCCCCTGTCATCAAAGCTGAAGACACGCTCTCTGAGGCCACCGGTCCCGCTTTTCGCAGTCACACCGATGATCACAAATATTTCCCTATTAAAGCCACTCTCCCTGGCCATCTTGATGGAAAAAGAAAAACAGAACTCAGCATTGTCCCTTCAGAGGAAGCCTTTATTATAACATAAAATACACAATTTTGTGACTGCCCCAAATTGTACACAATACTTTTTTGGTGGCTATATACTAATCTGCCTCAACACTAAAATATGTGTCTGAAATAATTTCACAAAGTTTTAAAAAGAAAAATTATAAAAAGTATACTTCCACTTTAAGTTCTATTCACTTTTAGTCTCCCCACCCCCCTACAAAAATCCTGCACATACCACACATTGAAACGCTTGATGACTTATGTGTGTGCGTGTCTGGGGCCGAGTGAGAGGCAGAGGAGGTCAAGACTTGCCATGGCCTCTTCTGTGGTTTGCAGGAACAGGGAGAAAAGAGAAAACACAACGCAGAGAGCGAGCATACCCTTCAGTCGAACATCTCTCCCATCTACAGGCACAGCTTCAGGAAAACGGAGGACAGGTCGGCGACTGTACCAGCATGGGCCCCCTCTCCTCGGGGCAGCCACACTCTTTGGCTCCTGTCCCCCTCATCTCTAGTGCCAACCGTAAAGGGTGAGCTCTGCCCACAGCACACCCTGGGGCTCGGTCCCTGCCAACGTTCAAGTGTGTCAGTCCTGCCCCGTCGGGGCCGCTGAGCTCCCGCAGCACCTGCCCACCGCGGCACTCGGGGCACTCGGGGCACTCAGGGGCCGGTGCTGGTGAAGTCCGAGGGAAGGGCTCTTTACGACTGGGTCCGAGAGAGGTCAGGCCCCCTCCTCCCCACTTCCTGGACACTCTCATCCTCATGGGTGGAATTTTAATCGAATCTTGAGGGGTATGTAAAGGGGTGAGCGACATCCTATGTCACTGCTGGTACAATGGAGGGGCTGGCCTGCTCCTCAGAGGCAGAGAGATTCTACTGCCTGGCATAGAAAAATAAATCAGTGTATGAAACCAGGCCAGGGCAAACAGCAGCTTTTAAAAAGTCATCTTCCAATAAATAATTTACTACAGAGGAGTATTTTCCTTTAACATCAAAACACTGATAAATTCAGAAGTCATTTTTGTAAAAAAAATATCTGTTTATTTACTCACATGTATAAAAATAAGGTTTTTAGGGCCATTTTCTCCTGGTGTGGTCATTCCTTCTTTCGGAGAAGGGGGCCGGGGCTGAGTGACCTTTAGGCTTACCCCGAAAGCTATACCTGCTTCCCCTCATCCCCCCCAACTGCCATAGCCCATTCCTTCCTTCTGGGGTAAAGCTATGGAAGAAATTATGGACATTACACTGAAGCTGTTTTGTTTGGTTTTGGCAGCTTACCAAACTTCCTAGGAAACCCACTGACTGTGTTTCCCCAAATCATCAATGCTGACACCCGGCAGCCCGTCCCAAGTGGGCAACGAGGTCGCTGAGCACGCTGGCCCCGGGTTCGGACTGCACCCCCGCCGGCCCCTCCCTGAGACGGCCCGTGCGGACAGCGAAGGGAACCGAGGTGACCCGGGTGTGAACGGCACAGGACCTGCCCCAGGAAGAAAGGGCTGTGACGTCAGATTAGGGTGAGAAGAGCCACATAAGAAGTGCTGATTTAGAAACAAAACACCAGTCCGCTGGCGTGAGCGGCCATCATCAGTGAGCCGTGGGGTGGCCGCGCTCGGGCGGAAGGACGGGCAGACCGGAGGGCCGCTGCCCCGGGTAGCAAGGCAGCTTTCTCAGCGCCTGCGGGTCATGGCCCGGCCTTCCACTCTGGCCGGGACACAAAGCACATCAGCGCTGTAAGCTGTGGTTACGTGACCCTCTTTTCTCTAGTTCATCAAGCGTGTCTGTGCACGTGCACACGCACAGAACCGAGGGGCAAGTCACATGGGGTGGAAGGAGGGGGAGGGAGAGCACATGTATATGGGTTCGGTGGTACTTAAAAAGCAAGTACGCATCAGACAGCCCGTGACTTCCCTTGCCCCAACACTGTATGTCCCCCCCTTTTCCCATCCCTACCCAGGAACACGGGAGTTGGGGAGGCGGAAGGAGGGAGGACGGCTTTCTTTTTCAAAAGGCAGTTTGTACATTTCAGACGCAAGCAGAGACAATCACGGTTAGGTATCAATTGCTTGGCAGACACAGTGACAAACCTCACAGGAGAGGTGCTTTCTCCTCCCTTTGTCCTTCTCTGACTCGAACAGCCAGAGGTCAAAGTTCAGCCACCCTCAAGACACACGGCCCAGTTTCAGGGTTCATGGAACTGCTGCCTTTTTGCACAAGGTCAAAATAACCACAGCCTCTGTTTATGGCCCCAGTGCTGCAATTAAACTCTGGACAGCAAGGGGGAGAAAACAGCCCGACGTGAAGACTCACCCACACACACACACTCACACACCCTCATGCTCACACTCACACACGCTCCCTGCACTGGTGCCACCATGCACAGAAACACTAAAGTCACAACTAGTATTAACACTTCACATTATGAGTATTGTTTCCAAAGAGAAGCGATTCATGGAATTAAAACATCCACAAGAGTAACTCCTCTGGCGAGGATGAAGAAGCTGAAGATGGAGATGGGGGCGTCATGACTGCGCGTGCGGGATCCACTGACTGTCCATAGGTCGGCCCAAGAGCTCCTCCACGCGCCGTGCCACATCCATCGTGTCATCCAGATCAAAGTCCCCATCGTTGTCAAGGACAGGGTCAGGGCTTGGGAGAAAAAGAGAAGAGATAAAGGGAAGGGAAAGGTTGCCCGAGGCCACCCCAAGCCCCCCCC
>CM053565.1:37740529-37807315 GCA_028646485.1 Cryptoprocta ferox
CCAAAGGTAACCACTATCCTAAATGCTCGGATTCTCACGCCCTGCCGATCACCTATGCCGATCACCTATTTGAATATCCCAGGGTCCGGGTGCCAGGCTGGCTTAGCCCATAGAGCACGCAACTCTTGATCTCAGGGTTGTGAGGTCAAGCCCCATGTTGGGTGTGGAGCCTATCTAATTAAAAAAAAAAAAAAAAAAAAAAAAGAATATCCCAGCGTCCTTACTTGGGGCTGAGTCAAGAAGACGTGAGCATCAGCATCTCTTGGGCAAGTTCCTGGCAGGCCTCTGAGGGCCCTGTCACACTGACCTAGGTCCTGCCTCATGGACACACAAGCTGGGACAGACAGACTAAAGCAGCTCTAGACAGCCAGGAAAAGCCCAGAGCTAGAAGACAACTGGAAATAGGGTTTGGCTTCCACTCTCGGGGCTGAGAGAGAAGAATATTGTCCAGGCCTGGCACACAGCAGAGCAGTCTGGAGGCCACCTCTGAAATCCTGCCCCCCGCAGGGAGGTGGTGGTGAGCCCCACACCTGGGCCCAACCTCCCTGTGCAAGTGACCCACTTAGGTCTCTCCTGGCATTTTGCAAAAGCTTCTGGGAGGGAGGCCAGGAGACATGAGGCAATTGTCTGCTCCACTGGAGGGAGCTGAGCCTTCCCTTGCACAAACAGATTGATAGTCTGTGTTTCTGATGAGTGAACTTGATACATGAGACTGAACTGACATTGCATGATGGGTACAAACCCAAACCAGAATCAAACCCAAATCCATAAATAGGAAACAGAAAACCCAAGAATAGCATTGGAAGTACTATCAACTCGTCAAAGGCTTTGGGTAGAACTAATAGCCTGAATTCTCCTGTTCCCTAATCTAGGAAGAGGGCCACCCTTTCTCTGTGGTCAGTCTGAGATGGATTCAGATGGAGGAAAACATGCCAGAATCATCCCACCAACATTCACTCAACATCTACTTTGATCAGGCAATGTGTGAGGAACCCAGAGTATGGAAAATACTGACAGGGCTGGGAAGGGAGGAGAGCTTAAATAGTTTTTAAATCATTTTTAAAAGTTTTTCTTTGTGTATTTTGAAGCTTTGTTATTAGATGCATAGAAATTTATTACATCTTTTTGATTGATTAATACCTTAATAATTATGAAACATCCTTCTTGATCTCTGATAATACTTTTTGTCTTGAAGTACACTTTATGAGGTTTTAACATGACTACCCCAGACTTCTTATTCTATATTGGCACAGCATATCTTTGTACATGTGTTTTAAAATTTAGGGGGCACCTGGGTGGCTTAGTCAGTTAAGTGTCCGACTTCTGCTCAGGAAATGATCAGAGTTTGTGAGTTTGAGCCCTGTGTTGGGCTCGTGCTGACAGCTCAGAGCCTGGAGCCTACTTCAGATTCTGTCTCCCTTGCTCTCTGCCCCTCCTCCACTTGTGCTCTGTCTCTCTCTCTCTCTGTCTCTCTCTCTCTCTCAAAAATAAATATACATTAAATAAATTTAATGTAGGGACACCTGGCTGGCTCAGTGGGTAGAGCATTTGATTCTTGATCTGGGGTTGTGAGTTCGAACTCCATGTTGGGTGTAGAGAGTACTTAAAAATTTTTTTTTAAATCTTAAAAAAATTTTCTTAATTAAAATTTAAAATGTAGATGGGTTATAGTTGAGTCTTGCTTTTATGTGTATTCTGACAATCTCTGTTTTTAATTGAGGTGTTTAGTCCACTGATATTAAATATAATATATTTTTTAAGTTTTTTTGTTTATTTTGAGAGAGAAAGAGAGAAAGAGCACAGGTGTGCATGGGAGGGACAGGAAGAGAGGGAAAAAGAGAATCCCAACCAGGCTCCACACTGTCAGTGTAGTGGGGCTTGAACTCAGGAACCTTGATCGGAAACCAAGAACCAGATGCTTAAGGATCCAGCCACCCTGGTGCTCCTAAAATTGCTACTTTTAAATGAAACAACTGTAAGACATACATTCTTTTGAAGTCCACAAGATACATTCACCAAGCTAGAGCTTAATAAGCTGGGCCATAAAACAAGTCTCATTAAATTTAAAAGAATTGCAATCACACAATTATATTCTCTGACAATAGTGGTGTTCAATAATAAAATGCAAATGAAATCAATGATATGACATCTAGAAAAAGAACCCCAAATATATACTTCTAAGATACAATATACTTCTAAATAATGTGTGGATAAAATAATTATTCAGAAAATAAATTAGAAAATATTTCAGGGGCGCCTGGGTGGCTCAGTCAGTTAAGCATCTGACTTTGGCTCAGGTCATGATCTCACAGTTCGTGAGTTCGAGCCCCATATCAAGCTCTGTGCTGACAGCTTTAAGCCTGGAGCCTGCTTCGGATTCTGTGCCTCCCACTCTCTTTGCCCCTCCCCAAATCATACTCTGTCTCTCTCTGTCTCAAAAATAAAATAAACATTAAAAAATTTAAAAAAAAAGAAAATATTTCAAAGTGGGCATCTGGCTGGCTCAGTCAGTGCAACATGTGACTCTTGATCTTGAAGTGGTGAGTTTGAGCCTCACGTTGGGTGTAGACATTACTTAAAAAAAAAAAAAACTTAAAAAAATTTTCAAACTGAATAATAATGAATGCAAAGCGTATCTAAAATCATGAGATGTAGCTAAAGTATTGCTTAGAGGGAAATTTAAAGCTCTAAATATACATATCAGAAAAGAAGAAACATCTAAACTCAATGACCTAAGGTTTTATCTTAAGAAGGCAGAGAAAGAGGAATAAAAGCAAAGGCCACTTGATACCTTCCTAATTCTTGCTAGGATGGGATGGAACAGCTCTGGGGTCAGTCTGGAGTTGGGGGAAGATGTTAATTGGCTCTGAGTTAAATTTTCTTTCCCCACACACTTATCATGACAGCCATTGGCAAACTACAGCCCTAGGAGACAGGAGAATTTTCCACTGTAACCTCTTCCTTCCAAAGCCATCTCCTATCAGGGAGGCTCAAGAAGGGGCATTTCTGGAGTGCTGCCTCTCCCCAGCCTGGATCAACCAGGAGACTCTCAACCTAAGTCCTCCCTCAGAACGGGGAACACTTTGTCCGTATTCATTCATTCACTGAGATAGTCACTGAATGCCGACAATTAGCGAGAGAATATTATTTAGTAAAGTACAGGGATTTTATGACCTATCTCTAGTTGAGATCCAGTTCTGCAACTCATTTTTTTAAAGTTTATTTATTTAAGTAATGTCTACACCCAACATGGGGCTCGAACTCACAACCCTAAGATTAAGAGTCGAGTGCTCTTCCCACTGAACCAGCCAGGCACCCCCAACTCTGCAACTTATAAGCAATCCAGGCCAAATGACTGGTTCTCTTGGAACCTCAGCTTTATTATCTACAAAATAGGGATAATACAGCTACGTACTTCCTGGGGCTGTTGTAAAGGTAGCGGTGAAAAAATGCACACAAAGGGCCTGGCCGGGAGCCTGGCCCAAAGCAGGAGCTCAATCACAGGGCCCATTACTTCTCTAAAGTTTTGGGTAAGGTTTCTGTGGACACAGACACTGACACATCCCCAGCCTCACAGGAGCTTACAAAGTGGTCATCGCTCCTGCCCTCACGACACACAGTGCCCAGGCGGCCCCGGCCTCACCCTGGATCCTCAGGCTCTCCTGATACTGGATGATGAAGTACTCCTGAGTCTGCTGCAGCTTCTTCAGCTCATTCTCTGTGTCCTGCGTGACCAGGCGCAGCTCCTCAAACGTCTGGTTGATCTGGAGGTGTTTCTGGGACATGGCGTCCACCAGGATCCCAGCCGGAGAACTACCCTGAGGACATATCAAGGGGAGGGTGTGGGCGGCAGTGAGCTGGGCAGTGAGGACGGAGGAAGAGCTCAGGCTTTGGGGAACGCTAACACTACAGACCGCAAACTTCGAATCTAGGGTAAGAAGTAAGGGTGATTGGAGTCGGAAGGATAGTCATTTGCCAGAACTGGTGTGGAGTTGGAAAGAAGGAGGGAAGCAGGTGACCTGGCAGGTAATGGCAAATTCATAAAGCACAGCAGAAATTTCTAGTGTGGTCCTGGCCCCTACCAGACTTGCCCAAACAGGGTCCACCTAAATTCTCTTTGGAGAGACTAGAACTCAGTATGTCCCAGAAGCAGGAAGTAGGGAACCTGGGTTTTCCTACTAATGATGATGACCCCGCATTCCACATTCACTTGCTGATCCAAAGTCATGGACCGTGTGAGGTGCTGGGGACACAGTGGGGAACAAGGGTGTGTGAACACACATCATCTGCGTCCTCACTCAAGACATTCTTGCAACTGAGGGAAGTTACAGGGGAGGTGTCAATAAGACCTTCCTGGATCTGGCCATTTGGGTGACCTGGTCTGACCTATTCCTTCAACATCTGGCTGAGAGGAGACCAAGTTTTCAGGGCCTTCCCAGTAAACTATTTGCAGAATAAAACCCAAACTCCTTCCACAGCCTCCACTGCCCTAGCTGATAGCCTCTGCCTACTTCCACTCCCAGCTCCACTGCCTCCCAAGCACACCAGCTACTTTCTGTTCCTAAATACACAAACACGTTCCTGCCTCAGGACCTTTGCACTTGCTGTTCCATCACTCTGGCACATGCTGGCACCAAATCTTCCCAGGGATGGCATTCCAACTGGCAGCTTTTCAGAGTGCCTTTCCTTGATGGGCCAATTTAAAACAGCACCACTCTTATCTGAAAGTGTCTTGTTTTTATATGTGTTTCTTTCTTTCTTGTCTGCCTCCATGCACTAGGATGTAAGCTTCCTAAATGCTAGGGCCTTGTCTATCTCGTGTACCACAAAATCCCTAAGGGTAGGTAGAACCAAAATCAGAGGTTCTCAAAAACAGCCTGAGGGTTGGAAGAAGGAAGGACTCCCCTCCCCCCGCCCCCGACCATGACAACACCTATGCCATAGACATGTAGTTCTTAATTGGAGCTGAATTCATTCATAAGTTTACACAGATAGCTCTGTGATGGCAATAAGTCAACGAGGGACACCATAGTTTTCCCAAAAGACTCTGTGACCTGGTTTCTGCCTCCTCTCTGGCTTTACCTATTGGGGTTCCCCAGTTGGCCCCCTTCTCCCCAGTACCACGGGCTACCTGTAAGTCTTCAAATGTGTTACAATGATTCCTGCCTTCCTGCCCACACATAGACTCTTGTTACTTTTGCTCCTTACTCTTTCTTCTTCCCTTTCCCCCTCCTCCCTGTAGCTTAGACATCCCTGTCCTCAGGACGCCCTCCCTGCCAAGCTGCCCCAGTTAGATTTAGGTACTCTTTCCATATATGCCTCCTTAGTACCCAGCTCACCCCTAGAGAGTCTATCATTGCTTGAATTCTTTTCAGGTGGGGACCAGGCCTTCCTCTGTTTCTCTAGTCCTAGCCCGGCGTCAGACACCACAGGACCTCCGTCAGCGTGTACTGTAAAACTCCTGAAATCAGTGTCCACCGCAACAAGTAAATCAGCTTCAGGCACTATTCTCTGCTCTTTACCAAGTGATGTCATTTTATGAAATTCATCTGGCTTTACTACAGATGATAAAATGTTTGTCCTGTTGTCCGAGCAGGTGTTCAAGCCTTTGTGATTGCAGAGCTTGGGGGAGGAGGTCCTTTGTGCCTGTCTGGGCCTCACCCATCTGAGCATGCCAGGGTTAGCTCTTCTGACATAGACCTCACTTCCATGTCTCCTCCCAGACACCACCAGAGAACATTTCCAATTTCGACCCCAGCACCATTTATTTTTTTTATTTTTTAATGTTTATTTATTTTTTGAGAGAGAGAGAGAGCAAGCAGGGGAGAGGCACTGACAGAGAGGGAGAGAGAAAATCCCAAGCAGGTTCTGCACTGTCAGCACGGAGCCCAACACCAGGCTCAATCTCACGAATCTGTGAGATCATGGCCTGAGCTGAAATCAAGAATCGGACGTTTAACCAACTGAGCCACCCAGGTGTACCCCCCACCAGCACCATTTATGAAACGTCAAATCTTGGGCACCTGGGTGGCTCAATCCATTGAACATCTGACTTTGGCTCAGGTCGTGATCTCATGGTTCTTGAGTTCAAGCCCCACTTCGGGTTCTCTGCTGTCAGTGGGGAGCCCGCTTTGATCCTCTGTCCCCCTCTCTCTCTGCCCCTTCCCCGCTCATGCTCTTTCCCTCTCTCTCAAAAATAAATAAGCATTAAAAAAATGACAAATCTTTCCCCTTGTGATTTGTGATGCCATTTATAATGTGGGTTGAATTTCCAGGTGTGTGTGTGTGTGTGTGTGTGTGTTTAGGACTTCCTCTTCTGTTTCACTGGTCTGTCTGTCTATCCCTGGCCCACACAGTATCTCATTTAACGCTGACACTAACTCTACAAGGTAGATACTATTACTATCCCCATTTACAATTGAAAAAAACAGAGGCTCAGTAACTCGCTCAAGTCACAAAGCTAGTAAGTAGCCAATCCGGGGCCTGAAGCCAGGGACTGTACCTGCATGGACTGTTGTTTCTCACACTTGCCCACGTCCCTTATTTCCCTGATGCTCTCTTGCCAGCATTTATAAAACACAGTTGCGTTGGGGCACCTGGGTGGCTCAGTCGGTTAAGCGTCTGACTTCGGCTCAGGTCATGAGTTTGGGCCCCGTGTTGGGCTCTGTGCTGACAGCTCAGAGTCTGGAGTCTGCTTTGAATTCTGTGCGTGTGTGTCTCTC
Source organism: Cryptoprocta ferox (assembly GCA_028646485.1). Taxonomy (NCBI): domain Eukaryota; kingdom Metazoa; phylum Chordata; class Mammalia; order Carnivora; family Eupleridae; genus Cryptoprocta; species Cryptoprocta ferox. The sequence continues at coordinate 37,747,252 of CM053565.1, forward strand.
TGCCCCTCCCCTGTTCTCTCTCTCTCTCAGAAATAAATAAACACTAAAACACACACACAGACACACACACACACAGAGTTGTGTCTGGAGAAAAAGGCGTGTGGAAGGACTTCCCAGCTCCTCTCCCCACACCCATGGGGCACTCACGTTGTTGGCTTCTCGGACCAGCCTCTGCTCATTGTACAGAATATGCCGAATGCAGCGGACCAGCTCCATGGGGCAGCGGTCGTACGTGTTCTGAAAGAACCCAATAGCACTTACCACTGGCCACCCACCGCTCCCACCATGCCCATCACAGTGCCACATGCTCCCCACCACCTTCCTCTCCTCCAGCCTATGCCTTGGCTTTCTCCTGAGAAACCTCAGGAACTGTCAACAGACACCTTTATCTCCCCTTGACTCGATTTCCCCTCCCAGATCTTCATATTTGGCTTAGAAACCCACAGTTTACAAAGCACTTCCAATCTGCCATATCCTTTGACTTTCAGAGTATAGACCCTATGACATACACAGAAACTATTATCCCCATTTTGCAGATGAGGAAACTGATGCTCAGAGAGGTTAAGTACTTGTCCAGAGGCAAACGGGTTTGCAGATGACTCAAGACTTGGGGCATCCAATGCCAAGGTCAAGGTCCTTTCTACCATACCCCTGGCCCTGGGTTCCTATTTTGCTTTCCTCTTCCCACTTTCTCCTGTTTCCTCCCTCTTCTGGGATGGACTTTTTATTTCCCTGGCACCCTGCTGCTTGTATTTAAGAAGAGCTCTCTAAGAAATACAAGTAAGTTCCAATAAATGCTTAACTGTGATTATCACCTACCCCCTTTTCCTGCTTCCACAGAAACTTCCTCTCTCCTCTGTACTCCTCCCCCTTCCTCCCCTAGCCCCCTAGTGAAGGAGAAGGTCCATCTTACATCTAAATCCTTCATTCAAGCCTCCTTTATTCAAGTCTTGCCTCCAGGGCAACTCTGTTCCTCTCCTACCCAACTTCAGACTTCAGCAATTTTCCCACCTTTATAAGAGTCGTAGGTGGGGGCACCTGGGTGGCTCAGTCAGTTAAGCGTCCCACTTCAGCTCAGGTCATGATCCCACAGTTCATGATCCCACAGTTCATGGGTCCGAGCCCTGTGTCGGGCTCTGTGCTGACAGCTCAGAGCCTCGAGCCTGCTTCAGATTCTGGGTTTCCCTTTCTCTCTGCCCCTCCCTGGCTCACACTCTGTCTTTCTCTCTCTCTCTCTCAAGAAAAAAAAAAAAAATAAATAAATAAAAATTTTTAAAGAGTCCTAGGAGGGATGTCTGGTTGCCTCATTCCCTCATTTCTAGGAGCTGTCAGTCTTCCTTTCTCTAGCAAAGGAAACTTGACTCAGTCTACCTCTCTCCCTTTTGCTTGATCTGTTTAGAATGCCACTTCACCCATCTTCCTCCTCTTGGGGACAAACACAGCCTACCCCTTGCTTTGTCCTATGGTAAAGGAATGTGACAGGTCTGATTTAGAAAGAGGAGGTGGGGGAAATTGAAGAGCAGAAAAGTTGCCGATTAGCTCAGGGTCACATGGTGAGTCAGTGACCAGGCCAGGAAAAAACCCAGTGGTTCTGATGCTGTAAAGAGAAGACAGACACTGCTTCCCTGCTGATGACCCAGCCTTCACACCCACCTGGAGCTGCGTGGCATAGTGCCCCAGCTTGATCTTCAGTAAGAACCCATCTTCCCCGACTTGGTGCTCCGCCTTCTTCTGCAGCTCCTGCACCAGGCCCTCCAGGAGCTGGGTGGCCTGGGCTCGGTCCTGGGGATTGTCCAGGTCGATGGCATCCCTTGGGGCAGGGCAGGGGAGAGAAGCCTACTGTCAGCTTCCTTGAGCAGGGAGGTCAGGCACCAAGAGGTACTGGGAAATCCCAGGCTCCAGGCTAAGGGCACTCCCGAGCCCACATGACTTGTTCCCAGCAACTCCATAGGCATCAGGGTCCAGAATCACCCCCCTCCCCTCCCAGGGTCCCATTTCCCTGTTCCCCTTTCCCAGGGACACCACCCCTTCCGCACGGAGGGACAGCCGGGACTAGAATCACACGAAACCACGAAGAGGAGAGCTAAAGGTCAAGGGGCCTGGGTGGGTGGTACGGGACCCGCAGAGGACGGCGCAAGGGAGGGGCACCTACCACGGCTGGCTCTCGATCCACTGCGCTAAGTAGTGCCGAACCTCGATGGGGAAGTGCTGCCCGTACAGCACCTGCATCTGGCGCAGCGCATCTCCCTGCAGCTGCTGGGCTTGGATCCAGCCCGCCATGTCCGTTCACCTAGGGCGAGCGAGACGGGGGGTGGGGGGGGGCGGGCTGCAGGGGCGTCTCCACGACAGAGGCGAGGGCTGGGCCTGCCTCTGGCCCTGCCATGCCCACCCATCCCTGGACCGCGGTCAGGCCAGGCCCCTCCCCTCCCACAGACCAGCTTTCCTGTGCGGGAAGAGAGACGGTGAGGAGGGGAAGGCCGCTCTGCCCTCCAACAAGGAACCCGCGGAGGCTTGGGGAGGGGCTCTCGAAAGTCAGGTGCCCTCCCCCTCTTCCTCTCCCCTCGCCCCACCGGGGCTTCCCCAGAGGGGGACAGCTAGAAAACTGAAAGAGAAACTTGACGCGGAGGCCCACGGGCCCTCTGGGTCGGACTGCAAGAACCCCCTACCCTGCCTCGAACCCCGAGTCCCCATTTCTGGGCGGGAGGGGTGTGTATTATTCCAGACCAAAGTTAGGGCGACGGCACCGACGGCTCCCGCTGAACGGCTCGGTCCCCGCGGGCACGTGGCTGGAGTGGTTAAGAAGGGAGGACTGGGGAGACAGACGCCGCCTCTTCGGCTGAGCGCCCCCCCCCCCATCCCCGGCCGTGCCCCACGGTCTCCCACTGTCCGGCGCGACAGCGCCCCCTGCCCCCTGCGGGCGGGAACGGCGCCCACCCTCGGGCCCCCTCCCTCGGTCGGCGTCCGGTGTCCCGCGTCCGCGCCCGCGCCGAAGCTCCCTCTCGGTCCAGGACAGCGGTCCCCGCGCCCCGGCCGGCCGTCGAGCTCCGGGGCCGGGGTCGCGGGGGGCCGGGCCGAGAGTCGAGTGTCCCATCTCCGCGTGCGCCGCTCGAGACGCGCTGCCGGGCCACCCACCTGGTGGCGCCGAGCCGTCCGGCGGCGGGGCGGGCTGTCAGCCCCGCGGCTCTCGCTCGCGGCCCGGGCTCCCGGCGGCGGCGGCGGTGGCGGCGGCGGCGGCGGCTGTTACTACAGGAAGGAGCAGAGAGCAGCGATTTCCTCCTCGAAGGTCAGCTGCCTCCGATAGACCATACACAGCGCGCGAGCTCTCGCCAACACCCCTCCCAGCCTCTGTCGCTCCCTCCCTGCCTCCGCCCTCGGTCGCTGGCTCCCCCGTGAGTGCGCAGCGGCGGCCGCGGCCGGGCCTCTGGAGGCGAGGCTGGGCGGCGCCGCGCCTGGGGGCTGCCCCGACGGCGGGGTCCCCCGGGAGTCCCAGGCAGCCCTCGCCGGCGGCCACGGACCCGCAGGCAGCAGGCTCTGGAGTAGCCGGGGATGGGGGTGGGAGTGCCGGGAAACCCCGGGCTCTGGAAATCCCAAACCAGGGCCTCAGTTTTCTCACCTGTATAAAGGGAGGAGGGAAGGGTTGGACTAGCTGGAGTTGCCTTCCACCTCTGCGTTTGTCATCTTTTGAGACTCCGGATTAAGAAAGTAAATGTAAATGTGGGTGTGCGTGTGCGTGTTTATGTGGGTTGGGGACACAGCTTTTGTGACCTCAGCGGCAAAGCCGTAGGGAGGGGAAAGACTGGGGATTCCAGAGACGGCAGCTCACCACCAGGGCCCTGCCCTCCCCTCCTTCCATTACTCCCACCACCCTGCACTAAGTGGAAACAGGAAAGAACCTTGGCAGTCATATGTCTCGAACCCCTACCCCAAATTTTGCAGATAAGAAATGGAAGTCCAGAGAAGGGAAGGGGCTTGCCCAGGGTCACACAGTGGGCATATGGCCTAGTTGGCAGACTGGGATCCATAAATGATCCTGCCGCTCTGCTCACCCAGCCCAGTCACATCTGAGGCTGGTCATACCTTCAGAAACGTCCCCAGAAGGCTGTCTTGAATCCTCACAATCTCACAACTGCCTGTAGGCCTTGCCAGAGCCTTGCCTGGGTCACAGACCCCTCCCTGAGAGCCCCTGCAGAGTTGGGCAAGGCTGGACTGGAAGCCTTCCATTGCCTTTGCCCAGCTTTCCTCTCCTCTGGGCCTCCCCTCTGCCTGGCAGCCGGCATTGGCAGTGCCAAGAGAGGGCCCAGCTGGGCCAAGACCATGTGTCCTGGGGGGAGTCATTCTCATCTATCTCCCTCCCTCCCTACGCCTTCTTGGATCTGCCCTTTTCTCTCCATTCCCTCCCCTCTCAGCAACCCCCCCAACCTTCTTGCCCCTCAGTAACCGCCCCCCCCCCAACTTTCATTCTTTTTATTTCGGAGGAAATAAAAAGTTTCAAGCTGCAGAAGCTGGGATGTCTGGGTCTCATACACACGTTTCCATGTGTGGCTGCAGCCTCTTAGTCTCATGGAGGAGGAAGCACATGGCCTCTCCCTTGCTTCTTCCCTCACTCCAGGAGATTCATTTGCTAGAGGAGTGCCAGACACACAGAGCCAGGAGCCACCTGGAATGAGAGTCAAGTGTCAGAGCTGGAAAGACCTATAAAGATGACTTTACAAATGGGGAAACAGAGGCTGGAAAGAGGAAGTGACTTGGTCGGTGTCATACAACCTGTCAGTGGCAGATCCAAACCTACTGCTACATGGAGGGTAGCATCTGTGTCCTCCAGCCTCTTGCTTCCAGCAGATGGGTAAGCCAGTTGTTGGGAGATCCCTTGGGTTCCAAGTCCTCTGAGCCACATCTGGAGGGCAGAGAACCACCCTTGCCATGTACCCACTTCTAGGCGTCTGGGGAAGGTGCTATGGGGGTCCCAACTCCAGAGTGGGAGCTCTGCCTGCCCACTTCCAGGCAGCTGCCTGTCCAGCCAGCTCCCCAGGGCCTGCAGGGGCCTGCTACTCTGGCTGGGAGCTGCCCCCACCAAACATCTGGCTAGGCTGGGCTGGGCTGGAAGGAGGGTGGTCCAGGGTCCTAAAAGCTAGGACTGAGGTCCCAGTGAGCAAAACCCTTTGGAAGGGTTGGCCTAAGTGGAGGTGGCCCAGCACCTTCTGTGAGCTCACATGCTATGCCCCCCATCATGTCCAGCAGCTGCAACTGTTCCCCACCCCCCCGACTCTGGCTCTCTCCCCATTTGGCCTCTGCATGTTGCCTCCTATTGCTTTTTGATTCGCCTCTTTTTGATCCTTTCTCTCTAGGTCTCTGTTCTCTGTCTGGTTCTCTGATTCTGTCCGGGTTTCTCTCCATTTCCTTGTGCCTCTGTCCTCCCTTTGTGATGCAGTGGAGGAGGAGGAGGAGCTTTGGAGCTTTCCCAGGATGGGCAAAGGCCACCCGAGGGAGTGAAGGAGGGAAGGGTGTCAAAGTTGGGTTGGGGGCAGAGGTGATTGTGGTCGTGGCTCCGGATAACACAACTACCCGGAAATGTCAAATTTGGGGTTTCTTTTTGCTTTCAATCCTCTGCTTTGGTCTCTGCTATTTCCCACCACAAAGCACCCTAGTGGTTTCAGGGGCCCAGACTACAGAGGAGAAAACTGAGGCCTCCGGGATGGGGTTCGGGAAGATCAGAAACTTTCTAGGGTCTGGACTGAGTTGGGATCCCAGGCTGGCTTCTCCTAATTGCCTCTCATTCCTATTTCCAAGACGTAGCATTACATGGGCAGTGAGGAAGGATTTTAAAAAATCACATGGGAATACATTCCCCCAAGGAAGACTGACCGTAAAATATTATTGGGAATAGGAGCACCTGGGTGGCTCAGTCGGTTGAGCGCCCAACTTCAGCTCAGGTCATGATCTCACGGTTCGTGAGTTCGAGCCCCACATCAGGCTCACTGCTGTCATCCTGTCAGCGTAGAACCTGCTTCAGACCCTCTGTACCCCTCTCTTTGCCCCTCCCCCACTTGCACTCTTCCGCTCCCACACACACATTTTTTTAAATGTTATTAGGAATAATAATAATCCCTAGCCTCTTTTGTAGTTCACACACTATGCATACAGCCTGAACTGAATTGTGGCACACTGGTGTACAAACATCGTTGTCCTGATCCCTGCAACAACCTTGAGAAGGTAGGCAGAGTCACATTAATCCCCTTTGATTAGTCCAGAAAGGAGACCTGTCCACAGCCGTCTGTCTGGCCAGTAAGTGTACAGCTGGCCCCAGGATCCGAGTGGCCCAGCCCCGCGGACAGATCTCAGTATAGCCTTGCTCAACTTCCCCCAACCCCAGCACACACCCACAGAGGGAGCCTCCTGTGGCTGGGCTAGCCCATCACTGTCCTGTGGCACGGAGTGTGTGTGGCACATCCATCTCCACGCCAGTCCGTGCCCCTGCTCTGTTGACCTGTGCATTATATGAAGATGGGTTTAAGTTTATGGAGGACGGGAAGAATCAACCCGAGTCCTGTTTCTAGCCTGCCCTTGGAAACGAGGTTAGCCCAGAAGGCTGAGCTCATGCCCCCTTCCCCGGGGAGAACAGACTGAGGTCACCTTGACCTAACTGTCCCTGGGGGTGGAGGGAGGTGGTACAGAGACGTCTTTGTTTCCTCTGCTCCAAGTCCCTTCTTCAAGGAGAGTTCGACATGTGGGAGCCAGAGGGGAGGGAGGGTGAGGGTGAAGAGCCTTCCCAAGAAAGCTGGAAGCATTCCAGGAAGTATCTCAGAGGGAGAGCTGAAGCCCTTGTTCTCCCCCCCAACCTTGCCTCTGCTGGGATTGTCTGCTTTCTCTCCAGCCCCACCCCCAAAGCTCCTGAAAGGGGGGTGGGCACAGGCCCACGCTCAGCATATACCGCACTCCCAAGACCACTGTCCCTGCCTCACGGATCTCCCTATCCTGGTACCTCCCTGTAGAAATGCTGTCCCCAGCTGTTCCCATTCTCGTCCCTGAAGACAGAGCAGGACCTAGGGTGAGTAATTCTGTGTGAATCTGGGGGAGAGGAAGGAGCTGCTGGGTCCTGGGTGAAGCCTGTCTGTCCTTCCTGCCTCTGTCCCTTGTCTTCTACCACTCTTCAGGGAAGTCAGTTTACAGTGAAGTTACCAGAGAACACAAGGCCATCCTGCCTGAGGCACAGCGACTCTGCTCTGTTTCTGAGAATAGGGGCGGGAGGGGTTCAGGACAGACTGGGTGGGTGGGAGGGAAAGCCTGTCCCGCTGCCCGATCCACCTGCCCGGGGAGAGCCACCTGTGGGGCAAGGAGAGGACAGGGTGCAAGGTCTGTGCTTAGCACTCATTTCCTCCCCAGTCAGGAGAACAGGATGGAGCCCAGCCTTTGCTGTTCCTTCTCATGGCACGGGTAGATCCTGGAGCCCTGGAGCCTGGGGGGTGGAGAGAGGAGAGGTGGGCCCAGAGCTGGGTCCCCGAGTGGGACCGCCAGCTGTCTTGAGCAGCCCTGGCTGGAATCTGGCTCTCAGCCCGTTCCATGAAGACCACCAGGTCTCTCTTCTCACTCACCTCATTTCTCCTCCTTCCAGACCAACAAGAAATAAATCTCCTGTTCCTTAGCCAGCCCAGTAGCCGACCTCAAGCCCTCAGAGGGATGTGTGGGAGAGGACTCCTTCCCTGCTACCCCCACCACTTGGCCACCTTCCTTAGTCATGACTAGAGGGACTTCCTTTCTCCCTGTCCCTGGTTCTCATTGTGCCCTGGTGTATTACGTCATAAACCCACCCACATCTTCACCCACAGCCTCCAAAACTGGCTCCCAAATGATGTCCAGATCAATGCTCCAGCCCCTCCTCGCTGGCTCGTGGCCTGCTCTTCTTTTGCTGCTGAGATCCACCCGACACACGGGCCTTCCCTTTACTCCTGCTCCAGTCATGCAGTCCCCCAGTGCCCCGGCCTCTCTCACAACAAGCTTTTGCCCCCTCCATTCCACCTACCTGGAATGCCATTCCTCCCTCGGCCATCTGGTAACATCCTCCTCATCTTTCATGGGGTCAGTGTGGTGTAGAGAAAAATGCAAAGGCTTTGGAGCCCTACGGACCTGGTACAAAGGCTGGCTCTGCTGTGTGACTTTGCGCAAGTGAGGCTGCCTCCCTGGGCCGAGCCACCTCCTTTGTAAAAAGGGAACAGCAAGGCCTATCTCGTAGGAAGGGTCAGTCACAGTGACGAGCACAGAAGAGGTGTTCAGGGACCCTGGCCAGTAGAGGCACTAGGCATTTTCTCCTCTGCTGTCCTGTAGCTCTCAATCCTGTACTGCAGGCCACTTCTCGTGGCTCTTAGCTAGTTGCTGAAAGGGCTGTGTTCCATTTCTTGGTTCCTAATAGAGGCATCACAGATATTTGTTGGCTTAATGAAGTTCCTTCAAACAGGACAGGGCTTCCCCATGCTCCAACACTACTTACACTAGTACACCCTGTTTCCCTTTCACACATCCTGACCCACAGCACCCCGAAGGCTCTCTCCTCTCCCCTCCTGGCCTCTGCCTGCTCTAGTCCTACTTGACCTGCATTCCTGCCCATGGCAGTAGCAGGGGCCGCCTCATCTTTGCCTGGTGCTGGGCTGACTTTTGAGTTTTTAATCCTACCCAGCAAGTCAGCAAGACATTGCCTGCAGTGGCATTCTGCTCTCTCCTCTGTGTCAGCCCTGCCCTCTCTGGATAATGCAGCATTGCCCTGGGGCTTTGGGTGAAGAGAGCAGGCTGACCCCATCCCAGAAGCCAGGTGGGAGCCCCTTTGGCTTTCCAGAGAGCCAGCCACCCCTTTAGTTCTGGCTGGAAGGGAGCCCAGGTAAAGTGAGATGCACACGAGCAAGACAGAGAGTGTGTGAGAATCCCCAGGGGAGTCTAAGGACCTGCACATCCATCGCTCATATCCCATCTCCCCACCCTCACCTCACCCCCATGCCAGCCCCTCCTGGCCCAGCAAGCTGGCTGGGGTTGGGCTGAGGGAAAGAAAGAGAAACGCACATTTATCATGTGCCTTTTCTGCAAGCCAGCCATGATGCTCAGTTCCTTCCGCAAACATTGTCTCTCCACTTTTTTCCTTAAAAGAAAGTTCATTTGCCTAATGTTTTATTTATTTCTTTATGTTTCATTTATTTAAGTAATCTCGACACCCAATATGGAGCTCAAACTCACGACCCCGGGATCAAGAGTTGCATGCTTTCCTGACTGAGCCAGCCAGGGCCCCCTTCCTAATATTTGAATAGGTAGTATAGCACATGGCATAAAACTCAGAAGATTCAAAATGGTGAAGAATCAGTCTCTCTCCTCTCCCGTCCCCTGGATCCACAAAGCAACCACAATTACTCCGGTCTCCTGTGCATCCCAGAAAGATTCTGTGCATTTACAAACCTCTATTATACTTTACTTCCCATGACTGACACATGAGGGAAAATGAGGGCCTCAGAGAAGTGAAGTACTTTGACTAAGGTCCCACAGCTGGTAATTTGGGAAAGCTGGGATTTGGAAGCAGATCTCAACTGAAAACCTCGGCTCCTTTCATTGCCCACGCTCTGGCAGAGGTAAGCCCTGGCATTGACAAAGCCTCTCCTGAAGCACTGGCCATGACAAATCTCCATTCGAAGGCCCTGGAGATCTGCCTTACCGTCCGTTGAGTGTCCAGTGCCTGTATTGACTTAATAAGGAGGAATCATTCCCCTACGAAAGAAAAGTTCCCGCAAGGGTCCTTCCTCGGCTTCTGTGTGGCTGGTGGTTCCCCAGGGATAGCCTGATTCCCAGGGTTCAGAACATTCTGGAGAAGGAAACCACATGAGCATGGGTCTCTGACTAGAGGGGCTTGTGGCTGTGGTTTCAATGATGTTTCCAGAAAATGGCCTCATGTTCTCCCTATGGCTGGGCAGAGCCGAGGAGGTGTGAAGCAGGGAGCTGTTTTCCATGGTAGCCACATGCTTGTTCTCCAGAGCAAGGGAAGGAGGCTGGAGTCAGTCCCCCATTGAGAGTAGGCTGGACATACGGACAAGGTCTACCCACCAGACTTCCAGGCTGTCTCCAAGCATCTTTCTCTCCCGGGTCAGGACAGGGTCGGCTAAGAGATGACCAACTCTCTCTCTAGTGGATGTCACTGCATCTGTAGGTATGTCTCTGAGAACTTTCTATATGGGCTCTCTGTAGGGCTTTCTGGATCCTAGCTTCCTGTTCAGTTTCTTTCTTTCTAGGACTCCTTCTGTGTTATGTCTCAGTCTGGTATCCCCTCCACTTAGGGGACTATGTCCCTGAGGCCCAAGAGAAGAAGGTCTCACCTCATCTGGATTGGCAAGTAGAGAGAGGTAGGTGTTAGACCTTCCTTCTTCTTAGGTTGACAATGTTCTTGTTCTGCTGAGGTAGGCACTCAGAACATTCTGTCCTTCGTGTCTGTGCACACAACAAGCCAGGTCTAGCTTTGTGCATAGCGGTCAGTCAGAGATGGGTTATGAGATGAAGGAATAAAGAAGAGTACCTGCCCCACTCTCCAGGGCACCCTGCGGCTATCTCTCAAGGCAGCTGGATGGAGTCCTAGACCTGACCAGTCCCAGGAAGAGAAGTGTAAATCTTAGCCTTACTGAAAACAATAGTAATAGTTAACAGCCATATAGTGCTTTAAGGCATTTGAAGCCCTATATACATACTACCTCACTTAATTCCCACAACAATGCTACAAGGTAAGTCCTATCACTATTACCACATTACAATGAGAAAATCGAGGCCAAAAACTTGCTTAAGATCACACAGCTCGAGGAGTTGACAGCAAGTCTGCTTTTAGATTCTTTGCTCTTAAGTACTACACAGTCCTCCTGGTTTCCATTTCTATTCCTACAATGGAGAGTTTGTTCCTCAAATGTTTTTTGGGTGTCTGCTCTGCGCTGGGCTTGGGGTGGATTTAAAGGTACATGGGATATTGTGTGCTGTCAGGGGTAGAGAGACATGTAAACAAGAAATTGTCCTTTAACACTAGAGAGGCCATAATAGAGGCATGAAAACATCATGCGGTGGGAAACGGGGGAGAGAAGTTCTCGCTGCCTGGACCAAGTCTCACCGTCTACAGGGCAGGAGGGCATTCCAGGCAGAGGGAACAGCATGTGTGCCGGGGCAAAAACTTTCAAGAGAAATGCGGCGCATTCAGTGTTGAAACATCTTGCACAGTGACTGTCAGAGAGGTGCCAGAATGCTCGGTGCTAGTGCTTCCGTCCAGCTTCCTGCTCCAGCCTGTCCTCCTGCTCCAGCCTCCAAATGCCCTGCACCAACTCTGGGAAAAGCACTGTGCCAGGTGTTGGCCCAGAGTGTGGGATAGAAGCAGTTGCCTGGGTGGGGGAGAAAGACTTTGTGATCAGCTACAGACACAAAGATCTTTGTGACTAGTGTTATTCTGGAGGGGAAGGGAAGGCTACTGGCAAGAGCTGCCAAAGGAGGATTATGGGAGAACTTGGGGCCTTGCAGATCTTGATTGTCTCTGGACACGAAGATTTGCACACTGTAGGGAAGGGAAGCTCTGGGTGTATGTGGGGTCCTTCTCCTTCTGCCCCTGCAGCTAGATTTCTGGAGATCTGACATGCCTTGCTTTGGTGCTGGCCCTTGGCGGGTTGCCAGGGAAACGGTTGGCCAGCACCAGAGATGTAGCCAGAGGAGAGTGGGTGACTCAGGCTGCCTTCTCAGACACCACACCCCCTCCCCATTACATGGAAGAGGCTCTCAGAGACCCCTTTCTCTGGATCTTACAGAGGTGATGGTGCTTATTTTTCCTTCTCTTGATAGAGCAGCCAGTCCTTCCGGGAAGCTCTAACTGGAGGCAGCTAGCAAAAGTCCCCAGGGAGGGAGATGGTGTCAGACGCCCCTTCCTCCCACCGCACCCCCCCATTCACTCTGGAACAGTGGACCGATCCAGTTGGCCTGGGCGAGTGTAAACTCCTGCTGTGTCCATTCAGGCTTTCCGCCCGGATGGTAAGCGGCAGTCCTGGCTGAAACGCCCTCCAGGGCGCAAACCCGGGATAATTATTGATGGGGCAGCAGTGGACTTCTGACCTGGGCCTGGGAGGGATAGGACCCGGAATGTGGGCCTCAGCCCGGGGGAAGGGCGGGTGGCGGGCGGCGGAGGGGGGCCAATCAACGCGACCACAACAGTCCGGCTCGAGCCCTGCTCGCGGTGGTCGAGCCGACCTAAACAAAGCAGCATGTGCTCGTGGCCCCGTGGGACCCGGCTCGGGAGCCGAGAGGGGACGCCGCCCGCCTGAGCGACCAGGGGCTGCGCGCGGCGCCAGCGTCCCCCTCCTCCGCCCCGCCCGGCGCGCCGAGGGGTTCCGGGTCCCTACAGGGCGGCCGCGGACCGGGTGCGAGGGACCACGGGGCTCGCGAGCGCGCGCCGGGCGGAACCAGGAAGCGGCGCGCGCCGGCGCGGGGCGCGCTCGGGCCTCGGTGCGCGAGCGGCGCGCGCGTCCCCGCGGGTCCCGGCGTGAGGAGACTCGGCGGCTGGAGCCGTCACCCCGGGCGGGGACCCTGCGCAGGCGACTACGCGCGGCGGCCCGGCCGAGGGAGGGAGTGAGCGGGCGGGCGGCGGCGGCGGCTGGCGCCCGAGGGGCCGAGCGAGGTAGGAGCTGCGGGGCGACTCCCGGGCTCGGGGCCGGGGAGCGAGGCCGGGGAGCCCTCCCGGGCGGGGCCCCGAGCCCTGGCCGCCCAGACGCCCGGCAGGGCCGCGCCGCCGCCATCGTTCCCCGGGCCGAGAGGCGGCCGCGGTGGCTGCGCGCCGGGGGCGGGGGGCTCCGGGGGCGAGGACCCTGGGGACGCGCGAGAGGCGTCGTGCCGAGGCGGTGGCGGGCCCAGGGTATAGAGTGTGGGGACCGTGCGGGCGCGTGTGTCGGGGTGGGCGTGTGAAGGGCCCCGGCGCCGACCCCCGCCAGTGGAGGGGGCTGCTGTGGGCCACCCTACACCTCCGGGTTGCAGTGCCAAGTAGCCCCTGGCGTCCCCTTGCTTCTCTTCCTTTTTCGAAAGAAGGATCGGCTACTCCCGGGGGGTGGGATGAGCCCGGGGGTGCCCGGTTGGGGTGGGGGGTGTTCGCCAAGCCTCAAGGAACAGTGCCTTATAAGGAGTCAAGACAACAAATACGAACGTTTCCATACGGCCGTGGGGTGCGGGATCCCACATCAGGACCTGCCAGGCCCGGGCTGGTGCGTGTGGCGGTGGGATGCGGCGTGTCCCCCCCCCCCCTTTTTTTTTCTTTGCTGGCCAGGGATAAAGAGTAAAAAAGTGCGCCTGGTGTCGGGGTAGATATGGAGAGTCGGAAGGGGAGTCGTGGTGTCACAAAAGCTGGTCTGAGGCTAAAGGAATCTGGCAAGATGGTCACGCTGATCAAAGAGGAAAGAACTTGTGTGGAGCAAGAGGCGTTTGCAAACACTTGTAGCCAGCAGTGATGGAAAAGGCGAAGAAGAAAAACAAGTGTCAGCTTTTAGGAAGATGAGATTAATGAAACCACAAGAATGTTAAAGGCAAAACGAGATAGCCATCCTCTCTTTCCCGGAGAACCATGCCCCGTTCTTTTTCTTCTTGTCCCCCATGCCCCTGTCAGACCTCTACATCGAACAAATAGTGCAAAAGTGGGTCATAGAATGTTAGAGCTGGAAAGGACCCTGGCGATTATGGCGCTCTCTTTTTTTGTACAGATGAGGAAACTGAGGCCCCAGGTAGATGGAGAAAGTGGTCTGCTCAGTTCACACAGCTGTTGAGTCGTCCTGGGACTGAAATGTAGGTCTGAGGACTCTTAGATCAGTGCTCTCCCCAAAACCCTGTGGTGTAGTGGATCTTTGCCTAAATACAGTTTCATTAATTGTCTCTGGAATATCCTTGGGAAATGCCCCCTTGAAAGGGCTGTGTGTCACCAAATTATTAAACTGAGCTTTATGTCATTTTTTTCAGTCTTCAAATGATGTTTATCATCCACTCGTATCTTAGGTTTCCAAAGTGGTTGGATAGCTGCCTGGGGCATAATAAGCTTTCAGTTGTTGCCTATATAATCTCAGATAATTCTGTTATTGTTCAATGAAGATAATATAATTTTGCCTCTTTCCTCAACATTCTTCTGTTATGGCTCATTTGTTTATATTATATTGTTTACATTTAATGACTATTAGAAAAGGATGTATTTTATTTCGTGTACCTTTCACATTTTTCTAATCTTATGTTGCAACACCGTGAACACTGGATCGGTTCTGATCATTTCAAATGGTGGAATCCTATTGATTGACTTTATATCAAGGCTTTGGGTTTTTTGTTTGTTTTGGTACCAATTTCCATCTCATGGAAGATTACAGTTGTTAGAGTTGATAGTATAAATGGGAGAAGGGGTTGCCGATTTTAAGAAAAATTTACCATGAGACAATTTGTGATGTCTGTCATGTTCAATTAAAACACCACCACACCTTTGGTCAGGTAAGTGTTATCTAGTAGATTGCTTGTTTTCCATAGCCTTTGGAAGATGAACATTACAAGCACCTGGTTGAGATACAGGGAAAGAATGGACAGATCTTTTTTCAAAAAAGCAAAACCTCAGAAGAAAAAAAAAAGAGTTGATTTCTATCACTAGCAGTTTGGTTATTGCATAACTTGGAGCTGAACTACATAAAATCTTTGCTGTATACCCAACTCAATAAATTATCCCGCCTTCTCCCTAGTCCTGGCCTTTTCAGCATTTGTGTTTTTGCCAACAGGATATTAATATGGATTGTGTTAAGAAATTTGAGGTGGATTTATATCTTTAATGGGTACTTCGTGATATATGCGATAGAAGGGAGGAAAAAGTGCTATCATTGTTTGGAGTGTTACAACATAAATATTTTGGTCAGCACTTCCTATTGTGCCCCAACTTCTCATTTCATCTTCATTTGCTTGCTCTCAATTGATTTTTTAAAATGTTATTTACATCTACAAAAACCACATCAAGACTAGTAAAGGGTGTCATTTATTGCTCTTTTGGTACTTATGTCAGGTTTTCCAAGTTATATTAGTGTTGGGTTTCAAATTATTTGTGATTTGTGTTCAGTTTATATTTATGAATGTGTGTGCGGTGGTTCATTTGGCTTGTTTTTGTGTAGGTAGGTGATAGAAGCAGTATTCTAGAAGGAAGATGTTATAAATAGGTAAATAACACATGCGAGATTAGATTGCAGGTTGAAGGTAGAATCAAAGGAAGCTTAACTAGTGCCCTGTAAACATGTATGCATCTCATAAAACTATTCACAGATTTCTGGATGTTCTACCTACTAAGTGGGACATTTTTTCCCCTTCTATTAGAATGTAGTAGATTACTGCATTATTCCTACAAAAAAAGAAGTAAAAAACCTCCAATTTTTATTAATTTGTTTTGAGTATTTGAAACTTATTCTTTTAAAAAGTTAATTTGACAATTCCAGGTACTGAGCTCTTCAGAAGAATAATATCCCTTCACTGCATAATAAAGTGGCAGAATACTTTGACTTTGGAACTTAATAAAAATTATCTTGAGACGTTAGCTCTAAAGTGTCACTGTCCCCAATTTTGTGTAGTGGTTAAAGGAAAAAAAATTCTTTAAATCTTAGCTTTGTTAATAGAAGTGTTCTAAAATCAGAAGTATTTTTTCCCCTGCAATGTTGGAAACACAGCAGTTTTATGCTTATTTCTGGGAATAAGAAAGTCAGATTTAACAATCTAGTTTCCATTGATCAGACGGTTTTCAGTACATTTAGATCATGAGGATCACAGTGATAAAAACTTTTTTTGCGAATTGTATTCATTTTTAATAATTCTGTCCTTATTTTAGGTAATATTGACATTGGATGTTTTCTTCCTAGTGATGATCCTGTTACTGAGACACTTAGGGCAGTTTGGAGAACATTTTATGTATATAAATCTGTGCTATTTTTACCGATCAAAGAGAGGAGTACTTTACAGGTGTTAGATTTTTAGTTGGCTAAATACCCTCACTTTTGGTGTTTGCAGGGTTTTAGATGACGTTTATTACTTTTGTTAGTTTTGGTCACACCCATGACTTCCTTGGAAGGTATCTTTGAGGTTTGGTTTCCTTTTTTTTTTTAATGGTAATATTGGGGTGGGGGTGCTTCCTGTTTGTATTTTCAAAATTAGGTCCACATATTAACTTTCTTGTAGTGTCACATTTTTATTTTAAACATATAAAGACAAGCATCAGATGCCATGTGGTTTATCTTTGTCCATTGTACTGCTGTATGGACCCTGTTACGGAGCTCAGACTAAATACCCCGTTGGGAAGGCCGGAGCTCAGACTAAATACCCCGTTGGGAAGGCCGGGCGTTCTGAATCTTCTCCCAACTCTCTTCAAGGTATAGCAGCCTCAGAAGGACTCTTAGAACAACAAAGGTGCAATTAACAGAAAAATGGGGCTGTAGCTCTCTGTTTCCTTCCAGCTACCTAAATAATGTCCAGCACTAAGATAGAGTTGCAAATATGTTCTGTGGAGCCTTGAATGTCAGAGTTTTAAAGAGAGGCTGCTTGCTTCAGATTCTGTGTCTCCCTCTCTCTCTGCCCCTTCCCTGCTCATGCTCTGTCTCTCTCTGTCTCAAAAATAAATAAAACATTAAAAAAAATTTTTTTTTAAATAAATAAATAAAGAGAGGCTGCTTTGGGCTTATATAATATAGAACCCCACTTATTAAGTAGTGACTGTAGCAGTTTTTCTGACCGACTTAAGTTGTACAGAATGTCATGGAGTGTTTAAATAAGAATTAGGACAAATTTAGAGGATGGTAGTAGAACTTAGGAGAAATCACCCTCAGCCATAAAACTCTTCCTTGACCCCCCCCCCAAAATATTTACATAGTATATCACCTTTAATATAAATGTTGAAATACGAGTGATGTAGAGCCTTGAGGAGAACTACATCCTTGAAAGAAGTACATAGAGTATTGTTTCAATGATTAAAGCAAGTGGCCTTTTCCTGACCCTCAACTAACTTTATTCTAAGAAGTGTAAGTGACTAAACAGACTCCTAATTAAATTGGGATTCAAACACGTTTGCAGTTTAGGGACAATTTCTCTCTCCTAAGTTTTCTTCCAGATCACATTACTGAAGGCAGCAGTGCATTGGCATGTTGCACAGTCATGCATTTTGTACTTTGTAGTTTGTTTAATACAGACTATCTTGACCTCCCACTCCCCCCCCCCCATATTCAGTAAAGGAGAGGTAATAGTTTGTCACACACCGGATATTTTCTTCCCTGGATTTATTCGTACTAATTACATCCATTTCCCATGTATTATAATACTTTTAAGATGAAAAATACATATATCGATTATAAGAGCATTTATCTTTTGGAAGCAAGCTTGCAAAATCTACAACGACACTCACCCTCCATTTATTCTTCCATTGCTTTTGGTACTCTAACTCTTTCTTAAAAAATGTTTTCCAGATTTCTGTTATGAAGAGAAATATCTCCACATTCTATGCACTGCTAGTTTTTTGAGGTGCTTGTGCTGACTCATTTTTTTAAATTATACTAAGATATAGAGTATGGTTTGAGAGCAGTAATGAGATTCTCAGAAAATATGAAAACTTTCCTTTCTGACTAGTTAGAGAAAGGTTGGGGAAGACAAGGGGAAATACATCAATGAGCCAATCAATTATTGTTATTTGTTGGGATTAATTTGATGACTAATATTTTCTTTTTTTAATTTTTTTATGTTTTATTTATTTTTTGAGAGAGAGAGAGACGCACACACAGATCGAGTGAGGGAGGGGCAGAGAGAGAGGGAGACACAAATTCCAAAGCAGACTCCCGGCTCTGAGCTGTCAGCACAGAGGCTGATATGGGGCTCGAACTCACAAACCATGAGATGATGACCTGAGCCGAAGTCGTATGCTTAACCGACTGAGCCACCTAGGTGCCCCGGTGACTAATATTTTCAATGCCCATCAGGCTAGTAAAGTGAATTTGGCTTTACCCTGCAGTGGTGAGAGGACAAACCCAAGTATTTTCTACTACTGCTTGTTTTCCCCTATAGGGGATTTTTTTCTGCATATGGGAAATCAAGCCAAAGTTACCAGTAACAGCCACATCCATGGTTTGTGTTAAAAACAACTATTTACCACTCTGGGCTATAGCTCTACCTACCATGGGCTCATCTGGGAAGATGTACTAGTTATCTATCTAATAATTATGCCATCTTTCAAAAAGTGATCAGAAAATTAATTAAAAAGTATTTCAAATTAGGTCTAAAACTTAAAAGTAGAAAGACAATAAAAATAATACCTAACAGTGTCCACTTACAGTGTGACAAGCAGAGACTATTATAAGCTCTTGCCGTGTTTTAAATCATGATCCTCAGAGAGGTGGGTATTATTTTCAAATGAAAGATCAAGAAATGGCCACAGAGAAGTTAAGTAACTTGTCCAAGGTCACATTGCTAGTAATAATGGCAGAGCTGGATCCAGACCCAGACCAAGCTGATTCCAGAGACTGTGTTCCTAACCACTGCACTGCAAAAGGGAGCAGCAGTCAACTGCAACTTTGCAATGAGACATTTGGTTTCCTTAAGACTTCTGTTTCTTTATTTGTGTTCCCCAATGGACTCTTGTGTGTTTTAAATAGAAAAAAATTATATGTGTTTAGAAATTTTTAAAATTCATAACGGTAACTGTAAGTATTTTTCCAACTAATGTATATAATCCTAGTGGAAACTATATAAAAACAGAGGAGGTCTTAATTCTAACTCTTAATTGTCCTTTGTTGTTCTGCCACTAATACCATGTACATCATAGGAAAAGAGCTATAAGCTCTCTGCTTGGCCTCTTATTACAAACAAGAGGATCATTTATGCCAGTTTAGCATGTAACATGTGCTTGTTGACTGAAAATGTAAGTATCCAGCTCATTTTATTTACAACTTTACTCTGAAGGGATTTGCAGCCCTTTTCTTGCTTTATTGAAGCTTTTTAGAGTTCCTAATTGTGATTTCTGAGATAGAAGGACTAAAGAATTTTAATTTGGGGGGTTAATTTTTAAGGCAACCGAAGCAACTATTGCGTGTTTTTGAGCTATGCAAAGGCCATTAGAAACTGGTCTCAGAAATGTATTCCTTTTTATGTGTGATGGTCTCAGCACTTTTCCTTGGAGGTAGATTGTAAAGTTAAATCTTGGAGCCAAAATTCATTACCCTAAAGTGTGTTGATTTGAATTTGAGAGGTCAAGTCAGGGAGGAGAAAAACTTCAATTCCCTGAGCAGAGAGAATAAACTTTTTCAAATAAACAGAGGATGTTGTCTTCCAGGATTGTCAAACTGTCACCTTTGACCAGGGTTGAATTTTCTTTGAATGTTGACAGAAGTTACAATGTCAGTGGAAAAAGCTTTATGTGAAGTATCTATAACTCAGAATTTCCTTATGTTTGTGTCAGTGAGATCCTACAATTAAAGCTGTTTTTTTTTTCTATGTCTGATGAGTTTTAAAAAGTCTTCAGTGGGGTTTTCCAGCCTTTAGGTGAGAGTAAATTAGAAAGTTTGTGAAAAACTATTTTGTGTTTTCTAAAATTCAGAGCCTGTAACCTGTGCAGATCATTATGTTTTTATAAAGAATGGGACTTAAAAATTCAACCTGGGGAAAATGTTTGAAATAAACTACATTCACAAATGTCATTGTAGCATTTATAAATAGAAACTGTTGAGCCCTTAATCTGTTAAAGTACTAAAAATTAGAATTTATCAGCTTTATAATACAGCATTCTACAATATAGTCATTTGTAGTTTGAATTAGGTGAACCATTCTCTCAGAAATCATGTTAATTCTATGTTTTTATTTTGCTTCATGCTTCTAAAATATTTTGGTAATCTTTTAGGCTTGAGAAAAATAGCAAACCAGAGATCTACAGTGTTATATAGCTCTTTACAAAACAAGACAGTCCACCATGTGGGCTTATGTTTTTACAATTTATGATCTGTTTCTGCTAGAAAGTGAGGGAGAATTGTAGTGAAAATTGGACATAATCGAGGCTTACTTCAAAAGGTATGGAAGGTCTAATACCTACAGATGCAACACACATATTCCTCCTATTTATGTTGTTGTTACTGCTTCAATTATGTGATGATCTATGGAAACCCTGAAACATATATATCCCAGGCATATTTTAAGGATGAGTTTATCTTGTAATGAGTTTAAATATCAAGTAAAAATACGAAATTCATTGTAATGTGTATAGATTTACCTTCCTCCTTAACTGTTGAAGGTATTAAAACAAAATAGAAAATATTTGGCTTCCTGAATGACATGGCTACAGCTAACATGCTGAGTTGGTGATGAAGCATGATTTCTTGATTTTGCAATACGAGAGCAGAGCACATAATTTGAAAGGAATGGGTCCTTAAGTAAGTTATTACCTTAAGCACACATTTTAAATTTTGTCCTAGAAATGTGACATTGTCAAAATTTATGGTTTTGAATTTTTATTACCCAAATGTGAGAGATCTAGTTTGGAAAGAACTTACGATTATGTTCCAGTTCTCTTGGTAAATTTGAACAAGGCAAACATAAGAAAAACCAACCAGTGGCTTTTATGGAATAACTCATGAAAGAAAAGAAAAACATAAGTGCATAAATATTAAAAACTTTCCTATGTGAAAAAAAAATGCCAGAAGCCAAAGGTAAATGACAAAATAAGAAAAAACATTGTAAATATATATGACAAAAGTTATGAGTTAAGATTATTGTATATAAAGACTATATACCAAAAATAAGAAAAAAGTCAGGATGCCTGGGTGGCTCAGTCAGTTGAGCCGACTTTAGCTAAGGTCATGATCTCATGGTTCATGAGTTCAAGCCCTACATTGGGCTCTGTGCTGACAGCCAAGAGCCTGGAGCCTGCTTTGGATTCTGTGTCTCCCTCTCTCTCTGCACCTCCCCAGCTCGCTGTCTGTCTCTCTCACTCAAAAATAAATATTAAAAAAATTTTTTTAAATACTATAAAAAAGTAAGAAAAAAGATGACCTCCCAAAGAGAAAATGAACAAAAGAAGAGAGACAAATGGTCAGTATTCATATAAAATTATGTTCAACTGCACTAGAAATCAAGAAATGCAAATAAAAACAATGACATGACTTTTCCAGTTAACAGATTTACAAAACTAAAGAAAAAAATAAAAACAATGTTGCTTAGGAATGTGGAGAAACTGGTACCTTCATCTTCATTGGTCAGATGTAAATTGGTGCTTTTTTTGAAGAGCAGTTTGAGATATGTAAGTATCGAAAGCCTTAAAAGTGTACATACCCTTTGACCTAACAGTTCCATTTAGATGACATAATCTGAAATATGTGCCAAGATTAGTATACAAGGATGTCCTCACAGTGTTATTTAAAATAGCAACAAATTGGAAACAACTTCAGTATTCAGCATTAGAGGATTGATTAACTAAATTGAGGAATAGCCTGTATCATGAAATACTATTTAGCTATTTCAAGTCATGTTATAAGACAATATTCAATGACTTAGTTAAAGTTTACAATATATTACTAAATAAAAAGGCAACTTGCAAAACAATCGGATACAAGTTGTACTTGGAGAAAAGTGTAGTCATTAAAAAAAATATTCTGGGTTGTCGGATTCTGAGTGTGTGTGCATGTGTGGTTTCTAATATCTTCCCATTTTTCTATAATAAACATAATGAATAGAATACTTTGTAGTCAAGAAAAAAGTTACTTTTAATGAATGGTAAAGAAAATACAAGAGATATATGTATAATGGAATATTATTTGGCCACAAAAAAGAAGGAAATCTTTCATTGCCATTCAGGACAACATGGATGAATCTAGAGAACATTATGCTAAGTGAAATAAGTCAGACAGAGGAAGACAAATGCTGTATGATCTCGTTGATATGTGAAATCTAAAAATATCAAACTCATAAAAAAAAAAAAAAAAGCAAATGAGTGGTTGCCAGAGGCAAGGGGTAGAGGACTGTGTGAAAGTGGCCAAAGGGTACAAACTTCCAGTTATCGGATGAGTAAGTTCTGAGTATGTAATATATAGCATGGTGGCTATAGTTAAGTGTATTGTGTATTTTAAAGTTGCTAAGAGAGATCTTACAACTTACCACACAAGCACACATATACAAGTTGTAACTATGTGAGGTGCTGGATCGGTTAACCAACCTTATTTTGAAAATCATTTTGCAATATAGATGTATGTCAAATTATTACATTGTGTACCTTAAACTTACACGATGTTTTATGTCAGTTATATCTCAATAAAGCTGGGGGGAAACATTATTTCTAAAATGAATTTTGTGTGTTAATTTAGAACGGGAAACTTGTTTTATTTTCAGTTAGTATTTCCTTTTTAGGAGCAGAAAATACGTAGTTTGTGATGTTTGTGTTAAATATTTGGCAGAGTATACTTATTGGTATGGTTTATAACATCTTTTGTTGAACTATATTAAAATCATTCGAATTATATTTAGTGTTTTCAGAGTTCAAATAATTTGAACTTGAGGACTGAGTTATTTCCTATACTTTGGAATGGTCCATATTTTTATATATAAGCTGATGGTGAATTATATTGTTTTATAAATGTAATAAAGGGATTATATTGCTTTACTTGTGTATGAGCTCTACTACGTTACCACTTATTTCATATTGAAGATGTGTGTTCATTTTTTTTCAACAGTTGAAAAAAAATTAGGTCTGGGTTATCTTAAGTTCTGGTAACCCTAAACAGTATATTATTTCAGTATATTTTCTGTATTTGCTCTTGTTATGCTTTCTCTCATGATGATACCTACAAAGATTGCTAGGTTTATGGAATTTTTTCCCCTTGTAATTCCATTAGTCATGCTTAATGACTTCTCTAAATGTTTATCATGTATTCATTTGGGAATATCTGGTAAAGGAAATCTCCAGTGAAAGGTACTTTCTCTTGGGTATATGCCATTGCTAATACAAGAGGCTTGTGTTCTGCCTTAATGAAATTCACATTAAATAGATTCTTTGTAATTAGATTTAGTGTTTAAAAGCATTTTAACATTTTAAGAAGTTTAAAGAAGAAAAATGAAAATAAGTTACAAGTTGATGTTTTAGGAGAATTCTGGAGAACAAGTATCTAGGTCTTACCACTTTGCAGCAAATAAAATTACAATATTAAAAAAACTGTGTGAGTGTGTGTATATGAGCCCAACAGACCTACTTATTTTTTTTATTTTTTAATTTTTTTAAGTAATCTCTACACCAATGTGGGGCTCAAACTCACAACCTCAATTTCAAGAGTTGCACACTCTACTAGCTGAGCCAGCCAGGTGCCCCCGACCTACTTATTTTATGTATAATTCAACTTGGTAAAAATCTTACTTCACCTGGATTGTGCCTTGTAATTTATCATAATGGAACTTGCTGTGACAGAATTTTAAGTCAGTTTTAAGAATACTAAAACACAAAATAAATCATATAATACTTTTTAGTGCTTTTTAAACCTAAATCTGTAAGTAGGTAATTCAAATGTATAAAGAAAAATAAATGTTTTTGTGCATTAATGGTAAAACCATAAACATATATTGCCCAATATGCCTTCATAAATAGATCCTATTTATATTATGATTCCTTTTTGCTTATTACTTCTTACCTCCTCTGCCTCCTGAAAATGTGATCAATCTTATTTAACCCAAAACTATGTTTTCCTTTGGCTTCAGTTCATTTATCATTGCGGATTTTCTCTGTAATCTGTTTTATCACTGCGATATTCTTATGACCAGGTAGAATAATTCTCTTTGTTCTTTCATGTACCTGAATCACTTTTACCAAATCATGAGATATTTTGAAAATCCTATAAATTTGGGGCCTCAAATTTAGCATCATATATTTTAGAATATGGCATCAGTAAATTGTAGGATATATTTTAAAATTAATATATAAAATGACTTATTGCTTTCTTCATTTAGAACTAGTTACTTCATTGTGTTCTAGTCTTTATCTGATTTTGAGAACTTGGTTATCCTCACAAAGATGAGTCTTTTCCAAGTCTCTAAATCTTAAGGTTTTCTCTTTAATGGAGCTCAAATATATGTAAGATTCAAAAGTCTTACTTCTTTCATAAGTTAATACTATAATTTTGCTTGAAACTCTGTAATCTGCTTTTTGTCTCTTAGCTGCCAGTCGGCTTTTTTTTTTTTAATTAATAATTTATTTTTTAATTTACATCCAAGTTAGCATATGGTGCTACAATGGTTTCAGGAGTAGTTTCCTTCATGCCCCTTTACCCATTTAGCCCATCCCCCCTCCCACACCCCCTCCAGCAACCCTCTGTTAGTTCTCCATATTTAAGCCTCTTATGTTTTGTCCCCCTCCCTGTTTTAATATTGTTTTTGCTTCCCTTCCCTTATGTTCATCTGTTTTGTATCTTAAAGTCCTCATATGAGTGAAGTCATATGATATTTGTCTTTCTCCGACTAATTTCACTTAGCATCATACCCTCTAGTTCCATCCACATAGTTGCAAATGGCAAGATTTCATTCTTTTTGATTGCTGAGTAATACTCTCCATTGTATATATATACCACATCTCCTTTATCCATTCATCTGTCGATGGACATTTGGGCTCTTTCCATACTTTGGCTATTGTCGATAGAGCTGCTATAAACATTGGGGTGCATGTGCCCCTTCGAAACAGCACACCTGTATCCCTTGGGTAAATACCTAGTAGTGCAGTTGCTGGGTTGTAGGGTAGTTCTGTTTTTAATTTTTTGAGGAATTTTCATACTGTTTTTCAGAGAGGCTGCACCAGTTTGCATTCCCACAGAGGGCTTTTTGAGGTTATGTACGTGTGTGTGTTTAAAAACACTTCCGGGGGCGACTGGAGTAGCTCAGTCAGTTGAGTGTCTTACTGTTATTTTGGCTCAGGTCATGATCCCAGGGTCTTGGGATTGAGCCCTGCATCAGGCTCTGTGCTGAGCATGGAGCCTGTTTAGTCTTTCTCTCTCCCTCTCCCTCCCTCCCCCCTCCCTATCTCTCCCCCACACTTCTGCGCCTCTCCCCTGTTCATGCATACTCTTTCTCTCTCTAAAATTAAAAAAAAATAAAAATAAAAACACTTCCAAAGTGAGTAAAGAAATTTATTCCAAAAATTTTCAGTAATTGGGCTACCAATCAAGAGAAGACTTAGTATATATTTGTTGACTGGTAGATGAATGGGCTGTATACGCACATATGCTTTTTAAGGCAAAATTAAACAAGATACCCCGTTAAACTATATTTGCCAGAGATTCTTAACCATTTGGGGATTAGGGGAACTTTTGAGACTCTAATGAAACTATTGACTCTCTTCCCAGTAAAATACACATAAACATAAAATTTTGCATACATTTCAAGAGGTCCATGGACTCAGGTTACAAGCCCCTAATATAAACAACCAACCAGCCCTCTATTAAACAGGTAGTAGAGGTGGGGGCATATGGTGAAGAGATAGATGATCTAAATTTATAAAATGTGGACCTATTTAGAAACCTCTAGTCTGATCTTGTTACCTGGGGGCTCTGGAGGGACTTATTTTCCCCCAGGAACTCAATAAATATCTATCTACTTCAACATTTTTTATTTTTTATTTTTTTAGAGAGAGAGAATGCTAGCAGGGGAGGGGCAGAGGAGAGGAGAGAGAGAGACAGAGAGAGAGTGAATCTTAAGCAGTCTGCATGCTCAGCACAGAGCCCAATGCGGGCCTCAGTCTCACAACCGTGAGATCATGATCTGAGCAGAAATGAAGAGTCACTCAGCCAACTGAGCAACCCAGGAGCACCCCAAATCCACAATTAAAAAAATTTTTTTAAATGTATATTTATTTTTGAGAGAGAGAGAACATGAGCAGGGGAGAGGCAGAGAGAGAGGGAGAAACAGAATCAGAAGCAGGCTCCAGACTCTGAGCTGTCAGCACAGAGCCTGATGCGGGGCTTGAACTCACAAACTGCAAGATATGACCTGAGCCGAAGTCGGATGCTTAACCGACTGAGCCACCTAGGTGCCCCTACTTCAACATTTTTAAGGTCTGTGTTCCATTGGATAGCCATAGCATAATTTAGTTAATCCACTAATGTCTATTAATGGATATTCAAGTTGGGGGGCACCTGGGTGGCTCAGTTGGTTAAGCGCTGGACTCTTGATTTAGTCATGGTATCAAGGGTCATCAAGGGAGTGAAGGCAAGGGATCCCACAGGGTCATGGGATCAAGCCCCATGTCAGGCTCTGTGCTGGTCATGGAGCCTGCTTGAGATTCGCTTGCTTGCTTGCATGCACATGTTTTCTCTCTCTCTCTCTCTCTCTCAAAAAAAAAAGATATTTAAGTTTCCAGTTTTTCGTTTTTATAAATAACACTGTGGTGCAGATTCTTAGTGTAAGTGCATTTTTTGCACCTAGTGTACCATCCTCTTAATGTAAGTTCCACAAGTGGAGTTGCTGAGCTCTCTGCATACTCTGCATAGATAGTGCCAAACCACTCTCCAAAAAGACCACCCCAGTCAACATGCCTAACAAGAACGAGTTCATGAAGGGGGTGGCCATTTCCCCACATCTTCCATAACTGAGCGTTGATAACCTTTATATCTTTGCTGATCTCTCATATTTATATTTCTTTGATTGCCAGCAAGGTTAGACAATGCTTCACATGTTTATTGGCCATTTTGTTTCTTTGTGATTTGCCTTTTTTTAAAGTTTATTTATTTAGAGAGAGAGAGTGGGAGGAGGGACAGAGAGAAGAGAGAGAGAGAATCCTAAGCAGGCTCTGTGCTGTTAGTGTAAATCCCAACATAGGGCTCAATCCCACGGATCATGAGATCATTACCTGAGCCCAAATCAAGAGTCAGATGCCTAACAAACAGCCACCCAAGGTCCCCTGTGATTTGCCCTTTTATATAATTAACCTGTTTTTCTATATAGCTATTTGAGTTTTCCCAAAGATCTTTCTGTCTTACATATTATAAATAATTTCCTCCCAGTTTTTTCTCTTTTCTTGGCTTTCAACTTTGTATAGTATTTTTTGCAGTACAAAATGTTAAATTTTTATGTTGTCTTAACAGTTTTTTCTTCTCTGATCTGGCTATTAAAACATGCTTAGAAAAACTGTCTCTACCCAAAGATTATAAAATTGTCATTTTAGAATATCTTGTGGTTGTTTTTTTTTTCCGCATTAAGTTTCTCCATCCATCTGCAATCTATTTCTGTGTAAGAAGTAAGAAGTGAGGGTGGGAATTGTAGCTTTATTTGTTTTCCTGAAAACAATACTATTTAGTGATCACTCACTATGTGCCAGGCACTGAGCTAAATGTTTTACATGTATTAACAGTTTTAACCTAAATCAGTTCCAAATATCTAGACAGTTATCAAAAGAAAAAATCCACCATTTCCCATCAGCTCCCTCTTTCTCTACTGGTAAAGCACATATTTATCATATATTCTAAGTTCTCATGTCTGTTCAGATTCACTGCTTCTCTACTCTGTTCCAGAGATCAGTTTGTCTCTGAATATACCACATTGTTGTAATTATTGGACATTTGGACCATTACAATTTTTTTCAGAGAATAAGTCAGAGAATAAGTCAGAGAGAGAATTTTCATGGACTTTCTTTGTTCTTTTAAGTTTTTTTTTAATGTTATTTATTTATTTTTAGAGAGCAAGAGAGTGTAGGGGAGGGGCAGAGAGAGAATCCCAGGCAGGCTCCACTCTGTCAGTGCAGGCCTGATGTGGGGCCTGATCCCATGAACCGTGAGATCATTACCTGAGCCAAAATCAAGAGTCGGATGCTTAACCAACTGAGCTACCCAGGTGCCCCTGGACTTCCTTTGAAATATACATTAGGATAGATTTTTAATCTGACTCAAAATGGATTTCACATTCTTTGAGTAGATGGTAGATAATCACCTAGATCTAGTCTTAAACCTATCTTGCTATAGAGATGGTAACAGAATAGCAATTTTTTGAAAACAATACTTTGTCCACTGTCAACTCAAATAGTGTAATTTCATTCTGACAATTCAGTAAGTATAGTAAAACTTTATTTTTTTTTAATTTAACTTAAAAGCTTTGCATTTCTGTGGCTCAGTTGGTTAAGCATCTGACTTCAGCTCAGGTCATGATCTCACAGTTTGTGAATTCGAGCCCCACACCAGCTCTCTGCTGTCAGTGCAGACCCTGCTTCGGATCCTCTGTCCCCCTCTTTCTCTGCTCCTCCCTCATTTGCATACTCTCTCTCTCAAAAACAAATAAACATTAAAAAAAAAAAAAAAGAAATCGGGACGCCTGAATGGCTCAATCGGTTAAGCACCTGACTTCGGCTCAGGTCATGATCCGAATTCAAACCCCGCATCGGGGTCTGTGCGGACGGCTCAGAGCCTGGAGCCTGCTTTGGATCCTCTGTTTCCCTCGCTCTGCCCCTCCCCCACTCGTGCTCTGTCTCTGTCTCTCTCAAAAATAAATAAACATTAAAAAAACAAAAGCAAGTAGGGTCTCGTGCCCTCTGGGAACCGAAGCTATTGGTCTATAAAGGGAGCAGAAGCTACTCTTAACCTGAAGAAGACGGTATCCCTAAAACTTCCCACCAGACCCCTACCCTAAAATACACATACACAGATGCACTTCCTTTTTTTATAACTGCTGCGCTGAGGCATGATTGAAGCATTATCTACCTCCTGGAAGTCCTTCTCTTTTCTTGGGAATAGGAGATCAGTCTGTGCTGTGTGGTAGCTGGGGTAGAGGAATTATTTTGTTACTTAATGGTATTCCTGACTAGAAATTCTAACATCTTTTCCTTCAGAACAAAATTATAAGGGGTAACTAAGTTTTCTAAGATTGTACATCAACTGAGGTTTTGGGGTTTACCAAAGTATTTCTCATCTCTTTATAACTTTGTTCCTGTGGGAAGATGTTCCATGTTCCAAACAACACATGTGCAAATGCATTTTGGAATATGAGTCCATTTGTAAGGTGACCAGGAAGAGGTTATGGGGAAGATGTTGGGAGTTGCCTGTTGTTTTTATTACAAAAAGGTGTAGGGGCCTGAGTATTGAACTTTGATGCATCAACCTAAATTGTCTCATTACCTGTATGACCCTACAACTCTGGAACTAAAACATAAAACAGCTCATTCTGTTTTAGGTATAACTCAACTATCAAATCACTTTTAGGTAGAGTTTTTTTGTTATTTTGTTTTCCTTCTGTGTGTGTGTGTTGTTGTTGTTTAAACTGAATTTGCCTAGAAAAGAAAATTTTTTGACCTTAGCCACTATTCTATGGTGTACATAAAGTTGATGCTTGGAATTTGAGCTCTTCTGGTTACAGATGAAATTTTTTCCTTTCAAAAGAGATTTCTCCCCCTAATGTTAGTTTAATGTTTGGAGATACCTAAGGAGGTGCCTAAGGATAAAGATACTTTAGGAGGGGAGTAATTTTTCGTTCTCTGTAGATGAGATGATGATAACTCCAACTATGTGTGAAAGACTGAACAAACAGTTTCAGAAGACCAACTTGGTAGAGAGATTCTGGAACCCAGGTAATGTCTAAGCCCCACTTCCTTCCATTCTTCAGTCCTTTCTACTTAGTTTATCTTAATGGTCTTTTTAGATCTCTGATTCTAGAAGGAACCTTTGAAGAAATGGATGGAACTTCTCTGTTGCTTTGAATATTGGCTGACCTCGAAGCTCTATTAGTTGGCTTCTTAATGCTCAATAAAACACTCTAGCTCTTACTGATAGGTAGGCCTTAGGAACCCCTTTATTTTAGTGTGGTGTCTAAAGTACGTTAGTTATATTAAATATATATATTTTAAACATCCTGATATAGTCTATTGAATATAAATTATTCCTCAATAAAAATGAGGATTATTTCCATGAAGAAAAAATCCTTTTTTTCCAAATGTAATATGACAGCCTATTTTAGAATATTTAAGATATTTCCTTAAAAATGAAAATTTTTAAAAATTCTTATGCTCCAGGGAGTCTGATTCTTTTGTTTTAAAATTCATTATATTCATTATCATATTGAACAAAAGATTGTTGTGTTGAATTGAGAAACAGGTGGGGCATTTTCAAGTATATCAAAATATTTTTGTTATACATAGGTTTTCACTGTGATGGTACTTGTTATTTTAGTAGAATGTGACCTATATTTTATTCCGTGGGAAAAAGGAGAAACTAAGTGTTTGCTAGTCACCTACCACCTTGTGCTGCTATGCACTGATAGGTAGAAACTTGAGTCCTATTGAGTTTTTAACTCTCTGCCCTATATTTTTAGTACCTTGTAGAGATTGAATCTGCAAATCATCTTTGAAAGATAAATGATTTGATTTGATTGTATCAAGCAGAAAAGCTATCCTCTATTTCAAACTGTGTATCTTGGAAAAAAGCTAGGCTAATACCACACTGAAATGATCTTAACTGTGGAATCCTTTATTAGACCTGATTTGTTTTGCATGTACTATATAGGTCCTTAGAGATGACCAGCTTTTAACAGAGATGAACAGATGTCCTGGTTTTATCAGAAATTGCTTTCACATTGCCAGGCCTTTCACAAAAGCCAGTCTTCACCCTCCATCTGATTTTGAGATGCTCTTCAAACTTTTTCCTAAATGTTGATTTGAATACACAGACTGCTGTTTACTTGTAAGATTTTGTGCCCTTCCCCTGTTCACGCTCTGTCTCACTCTCTTTCAAAAATAAACATTAAAAAAAAAAAAAAGACTTTGTAATGGTCAGGTGGTATCCTTTACACCTAATGGGGAAAAAAAAGCAAAAATTAGGAAGTATAGCATAGTCTGTATTTATTTGAAATTTAAGTGTTTAATATCCGATACTAGAATCTAAGTTCCATAAAAGGCGTGTCTGTTTTGTTCACTGCTATCTCCTCAGTACCTAGAACAGAATTTGACACCTAACAGGTGTTCTTTATAAATACTTAGTTTCTGTGAGGGGGTTTGATCCACTTTTGTTTACAGTAGACACTCATTTCCAATAATAAGCATTGGCTGGTATTGAAGATACCTTAATTCCATTTCATTTATTCCCGTTTAATCTCGATGTACAGGGTGTAGCCAGAGACTGCTTCAGCCCTCAGAAGGGCTGAAAGTATGCCTTTTACTGTGGAAGAAAAACAAGAAACAGGAAAGCCAATTTCCTATGTTTCCTTTGGATTTTAGGGTTAAAGATGGAAAAAATGTGAGTTCCCTAGGCAAGAACTGTCCTTCTTTTCCCCATTAAAAATTTTGTGTGTATAAAATAAATTTACCCGTTTAACTAGTTCAGTTCCATTAAGTACATTTACATTGTCATGGAACTATTGTCATGTACCTATCACGGTCCATCTCCAGAACTTTTTCATCATCCCAAACTGAAACTGTATCCATTAAACAATAACTCCCCCTTCCCTTCTCCCACAGCCCCTGGTGTCCACTAGTCTACATTCTTTCTATAGAAGTTTGGCTATTCTAGGTACCTCATATTAAGTGGAATCATAAATTTGTCCCTTCGTGTCTGGTTCTTTTATTTTTCCTTTCCCCTGAGTTTTTAGTTTTTGCTTTGTACCTAGACCTAGCCAGTGATGCATACAAAATAAGTATCCAAAGACAAGTTAATTCAACAGCTTGTTGCATACCTCTAGGGGGTTATTAAAGCTTTGAAAATGTGATTCCTAATCTTTATGTCTGTAGGCTTATCTCCTCCAAGTCTTGCTGATAAACCCTCGCTGACAGTAATAGCAGAGATTAGTCTTTCTCCATGTTTCATAAAGCAAATTGTTCTCCTTCGTGTAGCCTGATGATGAACTGGAAAATTACTGGTACATTGTTGTAATTGTTCATACAGACATTAAGACAAACTCTATATAAGGGACAGCGGTTTCAAGAGAGGTTTGATTGTGGCTTCATTAAAAAATTATATTCATAACTTGTTTCTTTTCTGTTTTTTATTCTCATTATATCTTCTTGTTCCTTCCTTCCCTTTCCTTTCCATGCCTCCCTGCCTCCCTCCCTTTCTCCCTTCCTACCTTCTTTTTCATTATTATTTTCCTGAGTAGTTGCTGCAGAGACAAGCAGATGCTATGGCCCATATATAAATAAAATAGTCACGGCTCTCTATCATTCTACCTGGAAGGAGAGGGAGAAAGAGAGTAAGAAGAGAACTAAAGTGAAGGAGGAGATATCCCTAATTTTTTTTTAAAGGACAGAGCCTAATGTGTTGAGGGAAAAGAGACATATGCTGCTCCCAGTATATTTATATTTATCTGATGGGTAAAGAAAGAGGGAGGGATAGCCTTGGCGAATAATTTGAAAAGCAACCTGTGCAATTTAAATTTCAAGTAGGATCTTAATCTATGTACTATTTTAGCACATCTGAAACAGAACATTGAACATAGGTCCAGTAAAGAGATTTTCTACCAATGTATCCCTTGCTCACTGACACTGAGTGCATCTTTTCTGCTATCCTTGACTCCATTTTTCAGCTTGTAAAAGGGAGGGTCACCAATTAGGTTCATAACCATAGGAGTTTGGGCCGAAGGCTTTAGAATATGAAAACCATTTAAATTATTTATTTATTTTTAAGATTTTATTTTTACATAATCTCTGCACCCAACATGGGGCTTAAACTCCCAACCCTGAGATCAAGAGTTGCGTGCTCTACTGACTGAGCCAGCCAGGTGCCCCTGGAAGGTATTTTTTAAATTCAACTTTTTTTTTTTTTTTAATCTACAAATGCAGGTGTTGCTGTGCCAGAGACAGAAATATTGACAATGAGAAATTATCCAAAACCAAGATTAGTTCCTGTTAGAAAGGTAGAAATATTTGTCATGGAATTTAGTAACTTCAGTATTCTGGGATTTCTGTGACTTTCAGGATGTTGGGAGAATATTCCAGTTCTTGTTTGTATATTAATGGATATGGGGTGCCTGGGTAGCCCAGTCAGTTGAGCATTCAACTCCAGTTCAGGTCATGATCTCACAGTTCATGAGTTCGAGCCCTGCATCGGGTTCGCTGTTGTCAGTGCAAAGCCCGCTTTGGATCCTCTGTCCCCCTCTCTCTCTGTCCTTGCTCTGCGTGCCCTCTCTCACTGTCTTTAAACATAAATAAACATTTAAAGAAATATTAATGAATATATATTATTGTTATTGCCTTGCCCCCACTTCTCCCAAATTTAGATTCCAGTATTTATAGTTTAGTGGTCATAAATAGATTTTTGCATTTCCCATTCTTGTCATAGGGCCCTCTTGCAGTTCAATATGCTTTTATTGGCACTTACTTTGGTTTTCCTTACAGCAGCAGCTGCTAATTAGTGACAGCTTTTGAGCAAGCAGCTTGTCATTTTTGGCAGGGGTAGGGGACATCCATAGCAATTCAAGACTATATTTTCACTTACTAAATTTACTTTGTTCCATGGAAATACATCTTAAATAAAAAATAGTCAGTAGCCAAAGGTGGCTATATTTACGGAAATATCTTCCTGAGTTGGCATTCAGTCCTACAGCCGAAGAACTCTCAGGAGATTAAAAAAATAGGTTCAGTGTCTATCAGACCGATGCCATTAGTCCTGAGTCATCCTTCTAACGTTAATCTACATTCTGGATGTAGAACCTCATCATCTTGTTTTGGCACAATAATAAATCTTTCTGGATTGTATTTGGTAGTATGCATGGTAACTGACGGAGTGAATTGTTGATAAATGTTGTGCTTTCTGTTTATACTCAACTTCTTTCTTGTCACATAATTAAAGGAAAGAAATGGTTTAGTTTGTATAAAGGAGAAGCTTTCTTTGGAATTTCAGCACCATCATATATCATGTAATTCTCTTTGAAATTGCTGCAGTGAGGTGTTAGCTCTATTTTACAAACTTGTCACCGTGTTTATGGAATGGTACATTGCAATTATATTTACCTTAATTAGCACCAATGATGAGTCAAAACCTCCGTCACAGTTTCTATAAAGTGTGATTCAGTCACATTATTCCCGTAATAAGGATTCAAGTTAATGACTTCCACAGTGTTAAAAATAAGGTCTGAAGGAAATAACTGACCTACCATTCATTTCCCCCAATTTAGGGGGGTTTTGTAACACAGAATTCTACCAAAATTATATTTAACCCCCAATTATTGATTATCTACTATGTACCATGTACTGTACTGAGGAAATTAAAATGAATGAGGCATGGTTCCTACCCTGGGATAACGTATAGTCTAGTAGTTGTCTAGTAGTTGAGCAACAGATAACTCAAAGTTGCCATGGTTCTGATGTCCAGAGTGTACGGTAAATTCTAATTCTGGAGAGATAAGGCATCCCATCTTTTAAAAATGGGATGATCAAAATGATAAAAGACATAGGATACAGGTATTACGTTGATTCTTTTTTCAGCTAGAGATATTGAAGATTGTGTGGGGCACCTTTCATAAGAGTATGGAATTTCCAGATGTCCTTGTCCCAAATTTTCCCTTGACTTGTTGCACAACACTATTAAATCAGAAGTTGTCTCTCACATCAGAGTAACTACTTCTTAATGGCGTGCCTTAGTGAACACACACGATCTCCTAACATTGAATTAATATTTATTGTGCACTGTGCACACTCACATAATTATTTCTGTATTTATCATACTAGCATGTATCAACTATTGCAGAAATTTATCATTTATACCTTGTCTGTAACTTCATGTGTGCATCAGTGATAGGTAAGTTGATGTTTAATTGTTGATGTGATGTAAACAGTTGCCAAGATAACTGACTTCAGTAACTTTTAAGATCCTATCTTACCCCCAGAACATTTTACTAGTTGTCTCATTCGTATTAATGATATTGTCCCTTTCATGAGAAAAGTTTTCTGCCAGCAGAAAAACCTGAGTTTAGGATGATCTCTGGTAACTATTGTTGATGAATGGTAATGTATCTAAGGGAAACCCAATTAAGGAATTCAGGAACAAATATAACAAATGTAACCACTCTGCTGCTTATAGGAAATGTCACAGTGCTAATTCTGACCACAGGTGGTCAGGATCTAGGTTTTGGCCTCTTTGGAAAGTTACCCACCTCCATGACGGTTCTCATTGTTCTCCTCCCACTCCTTTTTACAATCGGAAGCTTTTAGCTGATTTCTGATTGAGTTAGAGGAGTGATGGTGAGCCCCCAAACACCCAATATGGCTTCCTTTGATTTGTTTGAAGGTTTGTCATCTTGATGTCCTCTGACCTTTAGGAAAGGGGAGTCCCATTTAAAGCATTTTTGGATTGTCAAAAAATTTTTCATGGCTACTTGTGAGCTGTACTTTTTGTTAATTCATTTTGTAGCTTTTATCATAAAGCAGTCTTGGGTCGCAGGTATCACATCAGGAGCTAGGTGTGGACCATTGAGAGCATGAGCCCTGAAGGTGGGCAGCGTGGGTGCTAATCCCAGCTCCTTCACTTGCTTGCCTCTTTGGGCAAATTCCCTCTTAAGCCTGTTTCACTTACAGAAGGAGGATACTAATCATACTGCCTTATAGGTTTGTCATGAGGATTAAATGAGGAAGCATATAATGCGTACACAACAGTGTGTAATGTAGTAAGACATCCTTGAATGTTTGCCATTACTATTGTTACTCTTATTACTATTACTCCTATGGCTTGTATCCTCTTTTTTCTCCTTTCCCATGCTAATTCCTTTGTTATTATTTAAGGCTTGATGATTAAGTATAGGACAGGCTTGGGAATTTAATAGTTTATTTTGTTTCCAACATGAAACAGTTTTTAGTGTGGGTAGCCACAGTTAATTTAGCATATGTCACAAACTAATAAGATTTTCCTTAAACCCCAAGCTGTCTTCGTTTCAAGCAAGGTATTCTCAAGAGTGGGTTACATACTCTTCATCATCAAAGCCTAGAATCTTTAGAACACGAGCTTGTCTCAGAAAAAGCCTCCTCCTGTCTCCGTTGCCACCACAATATGAAACTAACGAGGTAGAAACCACATAGAGCCCTATGACATGCTGTAGGAGCCTTCCGAAGGACCCATCACATTTTCTTGTAAGCTGTATGTAGATAGCTAAGCCAGGAATCCATTTGGTTGAAAAAACTTAAAGAAGTCTTCATTTTTTTATACTCAAAAGGGTCAAATTTTGTTGCCTCTAGGAAGATTGAAAGTATGGATGCTTGCTTAATTTAAAGAAGTCTACATGAGAATGTTGTGTTGTTTCTTTGGGGGTGGGAGGTCTTCAGTATTATTCCATAACTACTCAGGGTTACTACCTAAAGAAGATTTAAAATAATACTTTCTGTCCTCCTTTTTGTTATTAGTCATATAGTATTTTTTTCCATGTCTGAGCTAAGAAACTATATAATCATATATGTGCTTCTCCTGATTGTCAGCATTGAACCTGGCCATTGCCTTAGAATGTTCGATGACTGATGTGACTTCAGTTTGAGAAGAGGAGCTAGAGATTTATTTTTATATCAATCAGCTAGGGAGCTTATATGTTGTCACATTTATTATAGCCAAAATACCATTTTATTTTTAGGTGGAGAACTCTGGAGCATTGGTATAAAATCTGGGATGGTTCCAATTCTGTTCTTTTCCTTATACTAAGTCCACATTAAGTCTGGTAGTTCTTAAGGGTTCCATTGCTGTTTAAAAAGTGTAGCTCCATGTGATCTTACTGTCTTTAATTTAGTCAAGTGAGACACTTTACGTTGCCTCAGTTCTGGGTCTCACACTTGCTTTGTTTTTCTTTGGAGCTTTACTGGAAACCAAATGCTCTTGCGTACTAGCTGCAGAAGCAGGAGGGGAAGTTGGCAAGAATTAACTGCTTTCTGTTTGGTCTGTCTGAGGCAGCTGACCTTTTGGAAGGAAATCGCTGCTCTTTGCTTCTTCCTGTAACAGTGCAGCCTGCGAAAGAACATATATGCACAGAAGGGTTCTTCTGTTATCCTGGCTGATGTCTTGGGGCATAAACTGTTAGGCTTTCACTGCCCCTGTTCTGTGCACTCAAGTTCACGGTGCTAAGTTGTGTAGAGATATCCTCCTCCATACATAGCGAGAGAGAATGCTTTTCCAGAAAAAATAGTTTGTTTTAGCAAAAGTAATTGTATTGCAGAGACCGAGTGTTAATGCTGTGGTAAACGTGGATAACTAACTTTGTGCACAATTTTAATTCATCTTAATGTTGAACGTCCTGATATCAGTATTACCTTTTATACCAGACAACCTTTTTTCCTGAGCAAACATTTTGCATTTTGATTTTCTGAGATGTGAGCATTTATTTATTTATATACTTAAGTTTATTTATTTTGAGAGAGAGAGCTCGAGCAGGGGAAGACAGAGAGAGTGAGAGAGAGAATCCCAAGCAGGCCCCGCAATGTCAGCACAGAACCTGATGCGGGGCTCATTCCCACAAACTGTGAGATCATGGCCCGAGCCGAAACCAAGAGTCGGACACTCAGCCAACTGAGCCACCTGGGTACCCCAGTGTGAGCTCTTACTTAAATGCCATTTTATCTCAGAATTAGAATTAGCTTCTTAACACACCTGCTATCCATTGACTTGTTTTACTTAAACACAGTGAGAATTTTACCCCACATACTGACGTTATTTTATGAAAGCTGCAGTCGGGCTTCATCAATGGGTTATCAGCCAGTAAGTAACAAAGGTACCAGCTGATGGGACATCTCTCTTAGAGAGCATTTTAGTCTTCCATTATTTTATCCAAAGCATATTTAGGTTCATTTTTTTTATTTTGTTTTTTGAAATGATTTATATTCAAGTAACTGCAAGCAAAAATGAAGTTGATTATTATTGGTAAATGCAGAGAATACAGCTTATGTGAAAAGAGGGCAGAATACTGTTTTCTCCTTTTAGTGGGGGTTCACTGGATAGGTGTGCTTTTCCAATATATTAATTGGTTTCTCTCTTGGTATTTACTGTTGATAGTAAAGATACTGTTGATAGGTGAGCATTCAGTGTTGATGTGCAGAAAAGGTGTAGAGAGGGAGAATTATCTCAGGGCTTCCTTAGCAAGATTTCCCTACAGTGCTTCTTTTCTGTTCTTGGAAACTGGTCTGATCTGTTCAACCTTCCTGAGATAGTGAAGAATCCCAGAGGGAGTGCAAACCTTGCTTAGACTTTGGGTATAGGTTCTTGACACAAAATGTCAATACCAACATAATAGGAAGATTTCCCCCCAGTTCTGTTGGCCTAGAAGCACAGTGAGGAACTGATGGCTCAGGCCTTCCAGGATCTGATCTTGTAAGTATAATCTTCTATAGCCTTGAATTGTTACCTTTGAACTATCAAGGGCCTTCACCTAGGCCATTTGTATCAGGTGCGTCGTTAGGGATAATGGAAGTATAGTTTTTGAAAAGGAAATCTTGCACTGCTGTGGGTGGTTTTCTGTGCATTTCGTTCTGTTTACAATTGGTACAAGTTTGCAGGGACAGTTAGTCATATTATGGATGAAAAAAACAGCCAAACATGAACCTAAGTATGTATTATTTCTTGTCTTGAAATATGACTTTCCCAAACATTATTTTTTTTAATTTTCCATGTTTCTTTCAGAAGTCACAATAAAACCTTCTAAATTTAAACTCCATTACTCCTGAGATCACTCATCTTCAACCTAGTCTAAGTTCTGGTTTACCCTTTTTCCCCCCTATTGGTACTTTGAACTTTTTGATATGAACATTTTCAAACATACACAAAATAAGAGAATAGTATATAATGAATATCTGTAAATTCATCCCTCAAGTTCAAAAATTACCAAAGTTTTGTTAATCTTTTTTATGCTACTCTCCACAAACACACTATTTGGTTTCTTCTGGACTTAAAATAAATACTTCAAAGTATATTTTTGTGCCATTTACTTTTATACCACTTTTAAAAGAAGGGTTTATTAAACAAAATAATAACATGACCAGTTACTGAATGCAAGACAATTTAAGAGATTTAAGTAAAATATAAATAGATGTCAAAATTACAAATTAATCTTAACCATTAATAGTCTTAAAGTACTACTTGAAAACACATTATGTGGCTACGTGTTTGTAAGTGATAGAATTGTACTTCTTTTGAAAGAATTATGATTCTGAATTTTTATTATTTCATGCCTTACTTAAATCAAGACTACCTAATTTGTAAGAAAGTACCATAACCTGGATATTGTCATGTAGGAAATATTTGTTTCTGTGTCTTTTGCATGTCCCTTTGTGGTTGGTTCCTGTGGGATGAGTAGTACCAATTGCTCATGCTTATTAAATTTATATTTCAAATTTTACATTTTGAACAAAATTTAATAAATCAAAAAGTTTATAAAAAATTGTACCAAAATGCCTTCACCTAAATGGAACAACTATTTATAGTTCTCTCTGACCTTTCTCTTTTATTTGTTCTCTAGTCTAGCATACATATTGAGTATATTTTTCATTTAATATTCTTTTCTTTATATTTAAAAAATACATCTACACTGCCTTATATTTCAATATTGCCTTTATACTTTATTTAAATTGTCACAGAATGCTTTATCAGATTAATATATTATAGTTTAACCATCCTTCTGTTTAGAATTTAGGTTGTTCCAGTTTCTTACTGTTGTATATTATGTAACTAATGCTTATCCCTGGAAATTGCCCTTGTGCAAGGTGTTCTTCAAAGCAAATTTTGTTAAATAGAAACTTAATACTCCTGTAATTCTCATTGGTGAGAGGGAGGCTGTGAACTTTAATGAGGAAAATATTGGGAACATATATAGATTTATTATTAAATTGCCTTTTTTAATCAAAGGAAGAAGGGATTATCTTTCATTTAAATGGTACAGAACCTCAGTATATTACAGTAGCTGAGGAATTTTTATGTCCTGAACTAATTCAAACTATACACAAAGCCACATGCTAAGATGAGTTGGTCTTGATTAACAGTATAAAATGGGTATGGATAGAAATCTTCATTAGAAATTCTGAGGCTAACATAGGGCTACACGGCAGTCTCATCTCATTTCTTGCTTTTCAATAATGCAGAAGAACATTATTTGTGGGTTACAGCAAATGTTTTTAGGTATCTGGAAAATGGTATTGATGTATCTTCTTCCCAAATGGGTTGTTCAAGTTGCTTAATGGATTTCGACACAGATGATAATGCACATGTATTCAAGCTGCAGACCAGTGTGGCATGAAGGAGCCCAATTTGTTTAACAGTGTCCTCCCAGCTTCAATGTCTGAGCAGTCCAGATTTTTATGTACTGGGAGGGACAGTTTCAAGATGGCAGCAAACCTCTACTCTGTTTTTTGTTTTCTCCTTTTTGTAATTTTTGCCCTTAATTTTGATTTTGAAAAACTTTTAAATTACTGAAAAATTGAAAGGATAGAACAGTGAATGCTCATGTACACTTTGCCTACATTGATCAGTTATTACCTTCCCTTTATCACCCTTCCTACTGCCACCTTCCTTTCCCTCTTTTCTTGGAAAGCAAGCTGCAGCCATCATGACCATTTTTTATCCTTAAATGCTTGAGTATGTATCCACTAAGAACAAGTCCAGTATAACCTCAATGCATTTATCAGTCTCAAGAAATTTAATATTGGCACAGGAACATCCAATCTATAGGCTAAATTTAAGTTTAATTTGAATTTAAAATTTTAATTTTTAATTGTCCCAGAGATGTGGTTTGTTTTGTTTATTTTTTAAATGATGCCCTAGGTACTTATCATGTCTCTTTAGTCTTCTTTAATCTAAAACTTTTTTTAACGTTTATCTATTTTTGAGAGAGAGGGAGACACAGAATCCGAAGCAGGCTTCAGGCTCTGAGCTGTCACCACGGAGCCTGATGCGGGTCTCAAACTCAGGAACCGTGAGATCATGACCTGAGCTGAAATTGGACACTCAACCGACTGAACCACCCAGGCACTCTAGTCTCCTTTAATCTAGAATAGTTCCACATTTTTCTGTGTTTCATAAGAATCTTACAATTTGGATTTGTCTGATTGTTACATGAGTAGAAGTGAAACGTTTAGTTTGTGTATTCTTTTCAGTAGATAACATTTGGAGGCATATGCAACAGCACCCCCCCACCCCCTTATCCACAGTTTCACTTTCTGCGGTTTCAGTTACCCACGGTCTTTCTGACATATCGTCAGAAGGATAATAGTGGCCTCATGCTACATCACAATGCCTGCGTCATTCACCTCAGTTCATCCCATGTAGGCATTAACATCACAGGATGGATGGGTGTGGTACAATAAGGTATTTAAAGAGACCACATTCATATAACT
The DNA here is from genome assembly GCA_028646485.1 of Cryptoprocta ferox. Lineage (NCBI taxonomy): Eukaryota > Metazoa > Chordata > Mammalia > Carnivora > Eupleridae > Cryptoprocta > Cryptoprocta ferox. The sequence goes on from CM053565.1 coordinate 37,788,536, forward strand.
TTTATTATAGTACATTGTTAACAATTGTTCAATTTTACTTTTAGCTATTGTTTTTAATCTCTTACTGTGCCCAATTCATAAATTAAACTTTATTATAAGTATGTATGTATAGGAAAATCATAGTATATATAGGGTTTGGTGCTATCTGCAGTTTCAGGCATCCACTGAGGGGTCTTAGAACGTGTGCCCTGTATATAAGGGGGGACTGCTATAATGTCAGTTTGTTCCATGATTGAAGATACTTGATTATTTGGTTGTTCATCATTTTCTTCCACTGAAAATATACCTTTTCCCTTTGTGAATAATAAATAATAGGTAATACTTTGAGACTGTGAATATCTTATTCTCCAACAAGTACCACCTAATGATTTTAGTGGTGATAATATGATCCTTGTCTGAGTCTACTCTCTTTATTTTTGAGATTGAGTTTTTGGCTAAGATACCTTATATTTAGGTGAGCATTTTAAATGTGTGATAATCAACTAAGACTTGATCTGTATATTTCGCAGATAGCTCCCTCTCTCTTCCTTTCCTTTGCTTCTCCACCACTCCCTTTCCTCTCTCTCTTCTTCCTAAAGTAGTATATAATGATTTCGGTGTGACTTGAAGATTTATGACTGATTGTCTTCCCAGAAGATTATCATCTCTGTGTTGCCTGGGCAAATATTTCCTTGTTTGTTTCTTTGTAAGCCAAATACTTTCATTCTTTCTGTTCTCTTCCCATCTGTTTAATAATCTGATTTTGTTAGGGAATTGCCTTCCTGATTGCTTATAAAGTAGTGTTTAGAAATTTTTTTTAAAGAGCAGATGGCTCTGGTATTGACCTACTTTTAGATGAGATGGATAGTTTTACTCAAACCTTCTTACTTGATGTTAGTTCAGTTTAATATGAGCAAAGTCTTAATCCATTATTACTGCTATTTCACATTTTTATGTCCCTCCCAAGTTTCTACTACTAGGTGACCACCACCACTGAGTATATGTAATAATGTTGGTATTGACAGGAAGGCAGTAAACATAACCAAGGAACTTGCTCTTTATATTCTGTTCAAAGTCTTTAATTATTAAGTGGTGCTGATATGGTTAACAGTTTTGAATCCTGGTTCCTTGCCTTAGACTTTTCAGATCAGAAGCAATGTTTATGTATCTTCTGTTTCATCTGCCAACTAGTCCAAGCCTTTGCCCAAATCAGAGCTTTATCATATTAGGTGTTTTAGTCTAATTTCTTTTTCTTTAAGTTATGAAATATAACAAACATACAGAAAAGTACAAAAAATAATATGACAAACCACCACAAGTCTTCAGGGCAAAGGCCACCTGATATAGCGGTAGATTCCCCAGATCCAACACAGACCAGTGGTGTGGGACCTGGAGCAAATTTTTCATCCCAAAAAGAAACGCATACTCATTAAGAGTCACTTCCCATTACTGCAGCCCTAGATAATCACCAACTTTTTTTGTGTCTATGGGTCTGCCTATTCTGGGCATTTCATAAAATGGAATTTACAATAGGTAGCTTTTTGTGTCTGGCTTCCTTCATTTAGCATAATGTTTTTAAGGTGCATCCATGTTGTAGCACGTATCAGTATTTCATTCCTTTTTATGTCTGAATAATATTCCATTTTATCCATTTTACTTTTCCATTTATATCCATATTATCTACCCATTCATTGATGGACATTAGGGTTGTTTCCACTTTTTCACCATTATGAATAATGCTGCTTTGAATACTTGTGTACAAATTTTTTTGGACATATACTTTCAGTTCCCTTAGGCATATACCTAGGAGCGGAACTACTGGGTCATATAGTAACTCCATATTTAATCTTTTGAAGAACTGCCATATTGTTTTCCAAAGTTGTTATGCCATTTTACAGTTCTATTTAATTTGTTGAGCCTTGATTTCCTTATCTATAACCTGGGGATAATAATAGTGTCTACCTCCTAATATATGTGTGAGGATTAAATAAGTAGATTCATAAAAGCATTTACTGTTATAAGTAATATAGTAGATATTCAGTAAATGATAAATCTGGATGGTGGATAATAACACTAATAAATGTTATTTTAATTCAATTTTGGATCTTATGTCTGAAATTTATTTTTTATTTATTAGATGAATGAAAATATTTGTTGCTAATAATTCATACTTTAATTAGTAGGGGTCAGATGTGTCCTTGGAAAAGGCACAACTTCCTGCTGGTTTGGTCTTCTCTGTTCGTTCGTTCTTTCTTTCTTTCTTTCTTTGAGTTTATTATACTCAGTTTTGCTCGTTACACTACCTTTCACAATTCTTGGCTCTCTCATTCAGTGGTGGGAGAACAGCCCTCTCAGTGCCTGCCTACCACCCTTCATCCATTCTAATCTGTAGAAGTACTCTGCCAGTGAAATTGATTAAGAAAGGGAAATGCCATCTTTTATAAGAAAGGCAAAGTTTATACTGCAGGATATTGGTTAAGGAGAAAGGTGGCAAGAACTCTTTATGGAAGATTGACTTCAGAAAGGTTTATTGAAGTGAGTTAAAATTGGAGATGCAGAGGGGCACCTCGGCAGCTTTAATCAGTTAAGCATCCGACTCTTGATTTCGGCTCAGGTCATGGTCTTACAGGTGAGATTGAGCCCTGTGTCAGGCTCTGTGCCAATAGCATGGAGCCTGCTTGGGATTCTCTCTCCCTCTCTCTCTGCCCCTCTCCAACTTACCTGTGTGCATGTGTGCTCTCTCTCTCTCTCTCTCTCTGTCAAAATAATTAAATATAAAAAAATTGGAGACGGGGAAGGAAACCAACTTTGTAAGTTTAAGGTTGTAAAAGTCAGAATAACATTGAGAACTTACGATGAACCAGGCACTGTTTTAAGCATTTATACACATTAGCTAATTTTTATATCTCCCCAAGGGACATATTATTAGTACTGTTTTATAAATAAGGAAGCTGAGGCACAGAGGTGCAAGAAGTTAAATCTCATAGAACTCTATTTAGGTGAATTTGCCATTATCTCCAAAACTCTAATCTCCATTTTAGAGACTTTGGTCCTGGGATGTGATGTGTGGGGCAGTGGTTGTGGTGGGATGGAAAGTAGGAGTTACAGAATGCTTTAAATTATGCACATGAGGGGCACCTGTGTGTCTCGGTTGAGCATCCGACTCTTGATTTCAGCTCAGGTCATGATCCCAGCGTCATGGGATCAGGTCCTGCATTGGGCTCTGCACTGAGCATGGAGACTGCTTCAGATTCTCTCTCTCTCCCTGTCTGCCCTTCCGTGGCTTGTGTACAGGCATGTGCTGTCTCTCTCAAAAAAAAAAACCCAAAAATTATGCACACAAGCCCAGTGAAACAGATCCCTACACACATTTTAACCCCTCCCACTCCCACCCCAAGCTAGAATTTATTCACTCAGTTGGCATATATGCATTGGGAGCCTTCTATTGTCATGTGTACTTATCTTCCTACACAGTTTAGCTATGCCATGACCTTGGCCACAGTGTTCCGAAAGTCTTCAGAGAATGTGATGCTTTTCTTTTCCTTTTTCTTTTTTTTTAACATTTATTTATTTATTATTATTTTTCAAATTTTTGAAGTTTATTCATTTTTGAGAGAGAGAGAGAGAGAGTGAGCGAGCATGAGTAGGAGAGAGGGAAACGCAGAATCCAAAGTAGGCTCCAGGCTCTGAGCTGTCAGCACAGAGCCTGATGCGGGGCTTGAACTCATGAACCGCGAGATCATGACCTGAGCCAAAGTCAGATGCTTAACCAACTGAGCCACCCACATGCCCTTAACATTTATTTATTTTTCGAGAGACAGAAAGCGTGAGCAGGGGAGGGGCAGAAAGAGAGGGAGTCACAGAATCCGAAGCAGGCTCCAGGCTCTGAGCTCCCAGCACAGAGCACTCACGAACTCTGAGATCACGGCCTGAGCCAAAGTCAGATGCTTAATCGACTGTATTTATTATTGAGACAAGATTATTCCTAAACCTCATTCACATATATCATTTATTTGTTAGCAGACATTATTTTTATGGTTTTCAGTAAGCCTGTAATATTATGAGCTATTAGACTTTGGAACTTCTTTTAAACAAGTGCCTGAGGGTCTGCTTTATTTGAGACTCCTGGGATAGATCCAGATATATAAAGTTGGTTTCTGCACCTTAGGCATTCAGAAAGTATGACATTCTGCATCCAAAGTTAGTTTGGGTTGTTTGGAATGCTTATGAACACTAGGAATGCAAGTAAGCAAAACTCAACTGATTCTCATCTTTGGCTAAAAATAAGATTGTGAATCCATTTCCCAGTCTTTAGAGAAGCCCCTGTGATGATTTACCAAAGATACAAACCACTTCCTTGTCAGAACATCACACGTTGAAGACGGAGCTGCCTGTAAATAAGCAAAAGAAAGCCTGTATTGAGGACAGAGGGGCAGTTACTGCATATGTAGAGTAGTATTTGGTGGCAGGATGAATACTGGTGACAAAGGACAGGGTCTCGGCTCATGCCAGGTGTAGGCATAGCTCAATTACAGGTGTGAAGAGTTTGGGCATGTATGAGGGAAAGGGCTACCTAGGTTCTAGCTTCTACTGATACAGTGGGGGTGGGGTGGTTTTTTCCTCCAAATTGCATATTTTAAATTGTTACATGACAATTTCAGTAATTCATCTTCTGTTGCATGCATATGTAATTCTTAGTTAAAAAGTAAAATGAAAATGATGCTGTGCTGTACTATTTGTTGTACCTTTATTTTATGTTTTTTTTACTAGTAGGCAAAATCTACTTTCCAGCTCTATCAAAGCATTTTTATGTAGTGAAGTTAAAAATTAAAAGTATTTTTATTTATCAAAATAAGCTGGTTACCACCTTATATTTACCAGCTATTCTTCAAAGAGCATTTTAGAAAATAACTATTACAACATGTTCATATTTAAAACCATAAATATTCTGACAGATTCTGAGAGCTCAGTGTTCTGCTCTTTGATAATAAGTAAAAACTAATATAAAACTTAAGACATAATGGTATGATATTTATATAGTACCCCAAAATATATGGCATATTACCATTGTACTTCTTTCTTAAAGCAATAATGGATACTTGTAACATGCTCAACCAGCAGGATATGTGAACTATTTACCAAATATGTATTTATTCACTAGCAAATACGTCTTGATTACTTACTTACCATGGCAAGCCACTATACTTAGGCATTAGGGACAAAGTAGTAAATAAATGTGCTCCCTTCACTCACTGTTTTTTTTTTATGTTTATTTATTTTTGAGAGAGAAAAAGAGACAGAGCGCAAGCAGGGGAGGGGCAGAGAAAGAGGGAGACACAGAATCTGAAGCAGGTTCCAGGCTCTGAGCTGTCAGCACAAAGCCTGACAGAGGGCTCGACCCCACGAACTATGGGATCATGACCTGAGCTGAAGTCGGACACTTAACCAATTGAGCCACCCAGACACTCCTCCTTTTACTCACTGTTCTTAGAGTTCAGGAAGATAAACAAAAATAAATTAACAAAAACTAAAAAGTAAAATTACAGATTGTGGCATATATTATTAAGGAACAAATAGAATATTGTTGATACAGACTCATCCAAGTTGTAAAATCTGTTCCCTTTTCTGGCCTTGGTATTGTATTTCTTTCTTTCTTTTTTTTTTTTATTTTTTAACATTTATTCATTTTTGAGAGAGAGATAGAGTGTGAGTGGGAGAGGGGCAGAGAGAGAGGGAGACATAGAATCTAAAGCAGACTCCAGGCTCTGAGCTGTCAGCACAGAGCACAATGCAGGGCTCTAACCCACAGACTGTGAGATCATGACCTGAGCCGAAGTCGGACACCTAACCGACTGAGCCATCCAGGCTCTCCTTATTTTTTTTAATGTTTCTTTATTTTGAGAGAGAGAGTGAGAGCAAGCATGAGTGTGTGGGAGAGGGATAGAGGGAGAGAGAATCCCAAGGAGGTTCCATGCTGTCAGCGTAGAGCTTGATGTGGGGCTTGATCCCACAAACCACAAGATCATGACCTGAGCTGAAGTCAAGAGTCAGATGCCTAACCAACTGAGCCACCCAGGTGCCCCACCTTGGTATTTCATATTGATTTCCTTGTTCCACAATAACTTTAAAAAGAGCTGATGAATTTGACTGATTGTGTGTATACATTTATTTATTCAACAACAACAGAAATTTATGGAATGCTTATGTGCCAGACACAGTTCTAGGCCCAAGAGAAAATGAACAAAACAAAAGTCATTGTGTTCTTGGTGATATTACCCTAGTGAGAAGGCAGTAAACAAATATATGATAAATGTTGGGAATGATAAATCATGTGAAGAAAAGTCAAGTAGACCAAGAGGATACAATGAACCAGAATACTGTGTTCTTTGAGTGGCCTAAGTGGTCTCTAAGGAGATCAGTGTTTCCCCAAATTTTTGTTCTTTTGTCTCTTGGGTCGGTTCAGTTAATGAATGAAGGATTCAAGAACATTTTTGTATCTGTTGGTATTGTTCACATACTCATTAAGACAGCTATGGTGAGGTCCTACTTCTTTCCAATTCCTTACCACCAGAAGAGATGAATACCTAATTTTGTTCTTCATTCCTTCATTGTTCTTCCATGCACTTCAACGCCTAAGAACCTACACCCAACCCATACATCCCTTTTACCTTTTATCCAAAAAACAAGACTTTGATATCTTTTCCAATTTTCCAAAATCTTGGGTATGATTCATTTAATTAAAATTATATTGTACAATTAAATGTCTTGCAGATGTTGGATTATAACATGGGATTGCTTCTGGAGAGAGCTCTTTTATCCAAGTCTTTCTCCTAGTAAACTCTCAGCCATTGAAATTTGAGGTCTTGGATGATCTTACAGTGATCCCAGCTTTAATGACCAAAGCCCTAAATAAAATTGTACACCGCTCAAGTGTTCTGTAGCACTGCACAAGTCTAAAATAGGTAACTGGCATCCACCCCACACCTCATCGTTGGCTAACTGACTTGTCCCATAAATAGCTCAGTGTTAAGTTATCGCACAGCTACAACTAACAGAGAAGGGATTTTTGTTTCCTAACACACATGTGTAGTCTCTGGTACTCAACAAACTCAAGATCTGATTTACTGCACCCTAACTGTAACATAGTAAAGAGAATTGTGCAGATCAGTAGCCAAATCATTTTGGATGGGTTTCAAGTTAGCCCTGCCTTACACCAAATTCTACACCATGGATCATAGTATTAGAGCAAAATTCAGTTTTACTACCTTGTATACATGAAAGTAGTGTTGCTGCTGCAATTGGGTTGATCCCAGAGTGTTTTAAAAACCTACCTACTATTGAAATACGATGGTTCTTTCTAACTCTTAGCTGGAATGTATTGTTTTTATGTCAGAGAGATTTTTTAATTCTATAATTTAACAGTAGATTGTTTCATAAATTCCTTCGCAGTAACTCAGAAGGTGCATTTGGGGCATTTTTCCGGATAAATCTATGCCCTTTGTGTGTAAAGCATTGCAGCTTAGGTAACTAGTAATAATATATGAGGTTCAATTCATGCTTTAGATATCTTCACTTTTCTTTTACTGGGTCTTTTTCAAAATAGCACATTTATTGTATTTGTTAAAAGTCAAAATACCAGATCCAAAACAAATGATTCTTTTAAAAATCCCTTTGCTAATTATTTATCCTGTTGAAATGCTGCTTATTATTACTTCAAGTTCGGAACAAAAGTAAAGAATATGTCTGTGATATCAAAACTATAGGCAGTTCTTCCCCTAATGCTGGCTTTGTACTTTTACTTGTAGGACTTCAGTTTATTTTACAGTCAGAGCTTTATAGACCCAGTTATATACCTTCCCATGGCCACGCTGAATGTGTACAGTTTGAAACATTTTTAAAGCTAAAATTCAGTTCAAAAATACTGATCTACCAAGAGGGGCTTAAAAGCATTTGTCTCTAGGTTTTATAACTGTGAATATTTAGTCTATTTGATTTAAAAGCTGAAGGAAAAAAAACTCCACCCAAACCACTGATTGTTTTTTGTTTAACAGGTTGCAAACCATGGCTGTGTGGATTCAAGCCCAGCAGCTCCAAGGCGATGCCCTTCATCAGATGCAAGCATTATATGGTCAGCATTTCCCCATTGAGGTGCGACATTACTTATCCCAGTGGATTGAAAGCCAAGCTTGGTAAGTGAACAGAGTTTTTTCTATCCTATTTAGTGAAGCACAGGCATATTAAAGTTTGATTGGAAGGGAAACATGATGGAGACTTTTAAAAGTTGTACATTTTTAAAAAATGATGTGACCCGTGAGAAGGTATTTAACCCTAGCTTAGATTTTAAGGAGATGGAATAACTCTTGGGATTTTTAAAATAGGATTTTTCCCCTTTAATAGTAAACTCTGGCTAAAAGCATTAGCGTATTGCTGCTAATAAACAACTAACAAATATGTTTTGAGTGCCTATAGGGTGTAAGAGTTCATAGGAACAGATTGAAGCCCTTGTCCACAGGGCGCCTGGGCCGCTTGGTTGGACGTCCACCTCTTTATTTTGCCTCAGGGTCATGGCCTCGAAGTTCGTGGGATTGAGCCCTGTGTTCGGGCTCTTCGCTGACAGCGAGGAGCCTGCTTGGGATTCTCTCTCTCCCTCTCTCTCTCTCTCTCTCCCTCCTGTCACTGCTGGCGTGCACTCGTGCACACACTCTCTCTCTCTCTCTTTAAGTAAATAAACTTTAAAAAAAAGCCCATGTCCACAAAGAATTTAGTGCTTAATAAAGGGGCAGCTAAGGTATGCATATCCATATCATTTAATAAAATGTATTAATAACAAAGTTAACAATGGAGATGTTGATTTTTTTTAATTTTTTAAATATTTATTTACTTTTGAAACAGAGAGTGTGAGTGGGGGCGGGGCAGAGAGAGATGGTGACACAGAACCTGAAGCAGGCTCCAGGCTCTGAGCTGTCAGCACAGAGCCTGATGCAGGGCTCATATGCACAGACTGGGAGATTATGATCCAACCCGAAGTTGGACACTTAACTGACTAAGCCACCCACATGCCCTATGTTTTTAAATTTGTGTATACCGATAAAGACTAAAAGATAGTACACCAAAATATTAACAATTGTCATGTCTCGGCAGATTTAACAAGCATGTTTATTTTTCTTATTTTCCAAATTACTGTTTATATGCGCAGAGAGAAAATTGTTTTTAAATTCTTTCAGAATTAGTATAATGTAGTAGATTTACAACATTATTGCACACCAGGCAGCAGGCTGTTGCTGCTCTGCTCAGGGTCTGGGAGCGTGTTAGAAGGCCACCAGCCTGTCCATCTGATCTGACGATCTGACGTGCTCATTAGCTACTTCAGGCCCCTGCCACGGTGGGGCTCTCCTGTCTGGCAGAGCCCCTGAGAAGCCAGCCACCATGCGACTATCTGAGGAGAGCTGTGTACCTGTTAGTAATGCTGCCTGCTAATAATTGCAGTTGTGTGTTAGTAACAGATTTCTATCTGAAAACTAGAGAGCACCAAAGGAAGGCAATTTTCTGGGCAATTTAAAAAATCTCAGCCTCGTGTCACAAAGTGATTAAAAAAAGAGAAAATGAGCTAAATATAAGCATGTCAACTGCACCTTACTTAGTGCTTTTCCATTTCCTTTTCATTTTCTTTTCTGTTTTAATGATTTGGAGACTTCAGAAAACCATTAGTAGAAAGTTTCTAGTGATTTAAAATTTCATTTCGTAGGTCTCCCATGTAGTTTCTTACTGAATGAATGTTAAAAGACTTGGTGTTGTTGCTATGAAGGAAAACCTGAATTTTATTTATTTTGGTTTTCTTAAGAACATAAAGATTTTAATAAAAAACTGTTCAGTTCTTCATGTCTAAGCTAAGGAAGGCTTTTTTTTTTTAAGCGGAGAATTACGTTTGTAAGTACCAGAACCAGTACTTGATTTCCATGAGTTTTGCCCAGAGACAGGATCTTCTCAAGAGTGGGTTCCTCAGACAAGGAACATTATTGCCGGTTGAAACAGAGGTGCAGCTGCCCTCCATTCCTCCCAGGCTTTTATTTAGTACATATTTTATTTAGTACAGAGGGCATACATATTTAAATTTTGGTTTTCTCTACTGTCTTCTCAGAGTGCAGATTTGGGCATGTTATGTGATGAACTACATTATCAGTATTTTGGCACACCTGTTTGTGCCTTTGTTTGAAATTAGCTGCTAACTGACTTCAGGGGTTTAGAGGTGACAGATCTAGCTGCCTCTAGATCTCTTGTTTGGCTCCAGACCCGGTCAGCAGTAATTGAATGTTATTTCAATCTGACAGCTGTTTGTTTTCTTCAGTGAGCTGAGTTAAGCAATTTCGTACTGCCCAGTAGCAATTGTCACCTAAATTGTTTTAAAGAAGAAAGAGTTGGAGAAGGGAGTGGAGGAAAGAGGGAAAGAAGGAAGGAAGAAAGTAGGGAGGGAAGCCATCCAACCCCTGTCCCCAGTTCAGTGTCTCTGAATTAATACAAAGTCCATAGGGTGGTTTCTCTGCCTTGCTGGAAGAGTTAGCACTGCCTGCAGATCCCGGATCTGTGACTGGTGATAGAAATAGCTGATTTGTGTAAACAGTTGCAGGCACCTTCTGTCCTAGTATCTCATTTCCAGGGCTCCTTAGAAATAGTAGTGTTTGTTTCACCTGCTTTTACTTAAGAAATACTCTGTGTGGAATTAGCAACACATAGAACTAGTCAAGGCTGGAAAAAGCCTGTAGAACATTTTTGACCTTATGCCCCCTTACACCCTTAAGGGGTAACTATAAATAGGAAGTTATCAGAGCCCTTATTTCCTTCAGAGTACACAAAGCACTTTCCTTTTCCCTTCATTTCTAGAAGCAGATAGCATAAGCACCAGAATAAGTCAGTAGGACGAAGGAGAAAGGGCGGTACATTGTTAAAAGAAAAAAAAAAGAAGAAGAAGAAGAAAAGAAACTATACATTCCACTAAGCTAATTAGTGGATTAGGAATGAATTAACGTAGGCATCTAGTCGATTTAAATTGAACTGCTTCCTAAAATTTGCAGTGAGCATTATGAAGAACTCACTTTAGCTAAAGAAAAGGTGTGATGCGTTGAGGCTGCATTTATACAGGCTCATGTGCATGTATGTATACATATGTATGTAATTTTTTTCCCCTAGGGACTCAATAGATCTTGATAATCCACAGGAGAACATTAAGGCCACCCAGCTCCTGGAGGGCCTGGTGCAGGAGCTGCAGAAGAAGGCCGAGCACCAAGTGGGGGAAGATGGGTTCTTACTGAAGATCAAGCTGGGGCACTATGCCACGCAGCTCCAGGTGGGTGTGAAGGCTGGGTCACACTTCATTCTCTTCTTCATTCAGTACTTCCCATAGAGATTTTCTTTCTCCTCTCCAACCCAGTGTTGTTGACTTACATGTTCAGTGTATAAAGTTCTTATTGTTTGGCTTTGTGGTTGTAGCCTTTTGTTTTTAAACTTTTTATTTGAAAACAACTTTAAATTTATAGGAAGTTGCAGGATCGATACAAAGAACCCCTACATATGCCTACATCCACCCATCGTTAACATTTGCTCTACCATATTCTGTCTCTAAACATACACACATTTTTTATCCCTCGAGAGTAAGTTGCATTAATCATGTCCCTTTGCCCCTAAGTACTTCAGTGTGCATTTTCTGTACATAGTTATAGTACAGTTATCATCTCTGGTACATTTAACATTGATAGAACACTGTTAGGTAATCTTATATCTATATTTCCATTTTGTCAACTGACTTAATAAAGTCCTTTAGGGCATTTCTTTCCCACCAGCCCAGGACCACATATTTGCATCTGGTTGTCATGTTTCTTTCATCTACTTTAATCTGGAACCATTCTCAACCTTCTTTGCCTTTTATTACATTGACATTTTAAAATAATTCAGCTCATCTATTTTTTAAAGATAAAATGGACGTCCTTTTGGGTCTGTGTGATGTCTCATCCTGATTAGATTCAGGTTACACATACCCTGATCAGAATTCTGAGTAAGTGATGTTGTGTCCTTCCCAGGGTATCACATCTGAAGACATACACTGTCCATCTTCCTTGCATTGGTGGTAGTAATTTTGATTGCTCAGTCAAGGTGGTGTCATTTCTCCTCTTATGTGGCCTTTTTGAAATTTATGTATCCTGTTTCCAGAAATGACACCCTAGTACTTTAGGCAAATTAGGAGGCAAGAAATAAAATAACCTTACCTTCTCACTGTAATTGGATTTCCTATGATGTGCTTTTCTTGTTCCCCGTTAGTATGAGACGAGCCACATTGCTCATCATGATTATGCCATCATGTCTCCAGGAGTCCCTTCTTCATAAAATCGTACCCCTGCTCTGAGGTGGGGTTAGGCCCCATAGCACAGAGTGGAAGAAAGTGATGTCTGTTATTGGGTTCTTTCAGAACACGTACGACCGCTGCCCCATGGAGCTGGTCCGCTGCATCCGGCATATTCTGTACAATGAGCAGAGGCTGGTCCGTGAAGCCAACAATGTGAGTGCCCCATGGGTGTGGGGAGAGGAGCTGGGAAGTCCTTCCTTGCCCCACCCCCCCGGACCCAGATCTCTCAAGATGAGTCAGTATGCATCTGTTGGTGTCTCTATAAACAGAGCATTGTCCTCAGGGGCACCAAAGAAATGGACTGGTCTCTGATCTCAACTGATTCATGACCTTGATGAGATTACCACCACAAAACAATGTGAACAAGTACAAAATAATTTAACCCCAACTGAATGGTTTTTGAGTAAAGGCATGCTCATATTGAGGTGAGATTACTTAAGAAGGATTTCTGCTGAGCCCCCTCTCAGCCAAGTGTTGAGGGAATGGCTCAGACTGGGTCACTTAAATGGCTGGATCCATAAACTCCTTGCCGTGCCTGCCCTTTAACTTTGGGGTCTCCATGACGCCATCTGTGAGAGGTTCAGCCTTCCTCCCCACGGTGTCCCCAGCACCTCACACGGTCCATTGCCCTCGAGGAGCGAGCAAGTGAATGTAGAATGAGGGGTCATCATCATTAGTAGGAAAACCCAGGCATATCCTGGATGTTTTGAGTTCTAGTCTCTCTGAAGGGAACCAGATGAACCCTGTTTGGGCAACTCTGATGGAGGCCAGATTGTGATAATCAAGTTTCTACTATGGTATATGAAGGTGCCACAGTTGGTCAGGTCACCTATTTCCCCTCCTTTTATCTCCCTTCCACACCGGTTCTCACAAATGATGTTTGCAATTCCTCTGACTCAAATGGGGTTTCAGCCAGGTTATAGGTGCTAGCACTGACTTTTCCTTCAGATTAAGGCCTGAGGTTTTCTTTTCTTTTCCTTTCTTTTCTTTTCTTTTTTCTTTTTAATGTTTATTCATTTTTGAGAGACAGAGTGTGAGTGAGGGAGGGACAGAGAGAGAAAGGGCGACACAGAACCTGAAGCAGACTCCAGGCTCTGAGCTGTCAGCACAGAGCCCAACGCAGGGCCTGAACCCAGGGACTGTGAGATCATGACCTGAGCTGAAGTCTGACGCTTAACTGACTAAGCCACCCAGGCACCCCAAGGCCTGAGGTTTTCTGCCATCCTCACTGCCGAGCTCATGCCGCCCACTTTTCCCCGGCATGTCCCCAGGGTACTTCTCCAGTTGGAAGTCTTGCTGACACCATGTCCCAGAAACACCTCCAGATCAACCAGACATTTGAGGAGCTGCGCCTGGTCACGCAGGACACAGAGAATGAGCTGAAGAAGCTGCAGCAGACTCAGGAGTACTTCATCATCCAGTATCAGGAGAGCCTGAGGATCCAGGGTAAGGCCGGGGCCGCCTGGGCACTGTGTGTCGTGAGGGCTAGAAGGAAATTCAGGTCAGATTGGAAGAGAACCGGGTTTCCGTTCAGAGGCACTCCCCATTCTGTGGGTAGCCGGGAACCATTTGCACTAAAGATCTGGCAGGGAGGATGAGACTTAGGAAGGGGAGGAGTCACGAGCTTGCCTTTGGAGAGAGTAGGTCTCACTCAGGCTTCCCACACCCAGGGAGCTCCTGGCCTGCTGGGGAAGAATTTCCTCCTGTGGGAGGAACTTCACGGTCTAGTAAACGGTACTTTTGTATATAATTGGTGTTTCATAAATACTGCTTTACTGAAATGTTAAATTCTCCAAGGAGGGAAAGTAAAAGGGCTAAAGGCTGTGTTTGTTAATGACAAACTTTTAATGTTTTGTGCACTAATTCAGAGAGGCTGTCCTGGCACAGAGCCTGCTAATGCACCTCAGTTAGCTTGGATAAGCAAAGGGTCCCCTTCCTGGTGTAAATCCTGCCAGGTACCTGAGTACTGAAAACGTCAGGCCTGAGGCTGTAGAGCCCCCACCAGCGCCCCCTATTGACCTTGTTAAGAATTTGGCAAGGGTGACTAGTATTTTGTCTCCCTGCAAGCCTGCCCAGCTGAGAATCTCAGAAAAGCCTCTGCTTCATTAACCAGCTGTACAGACACATACCCATCTATATAGCACATGCTCCTTTAATACCATGCATACAGGCTCAACTTTATAGCTATATTGCTTTATTTATTAACTCTTGTCTTCCAAACTAATTACAAATTCTTTGAAAAGTGATTGTGTTTTATCTCTGTACCCTGAGGTTGGCGCATTGGCTGAATCATAGTAGGTGTGAATAAGTGTTGATAAGATGATTCTAGCATATTTTCCTCCATCTGAATCCATCTGAGACTGACCGCAGAGAAAGAGTGGCCCTCTTCCTAGATTAGGGAACAGGAGAATTCAGGCTATTAGTTCTACCCAAAGCCTTTGAAGGGTTGATAGTACTTCCAATGCTATCCTTGGGTTTTCTGTTTCCTATTTATGGATTTGGGTTTGATTCTGGTTTGGATTTGTACCCATCATGCAATGTCAGTTCAATCTCATGTATCAAGTTCACCCATCAGAAACACAGACTATCGATCTGTTTGTGCAAGGGAAGGCTCAGCTCCCTCCAGTGGAGCAGACAATTGCCTCATGTCTCCTGGCCTCCCTCCCAGAAGCTTTTACAAAGTGCCAGGAGAGACCTAAGTGGGTCACTTGCACAGGAAAGTTGGGCCCAGGTATGGGGTTCACCACCACCTCCCTGCGGGGGGCAGGATTTCAGAGGTGGCCTCCAGACTGCTCTGCTGTGTGCCAGGCCTGGACAATATTCTTCTCTCTCAGCCCCAAGAGTGGAAGCCACACCATATTTCCAGTTGTCTTCTAGCTCTGGGCTTTTCCTGGCTGTCTAGAGCTGCTTTAGTCTGTCTGTCCCAGCTTGTGTGTCCATGAGGCAGGACCTAGGTCAGTGTGACAGGGCCCTCAGAGGCCTGCCAGGAACTTGCCCAAGAGATGCTGATGCTCACGTCTTCTTGACTCAGCCCCAAGTAAGGACGCTAGGATATTCTTTTTTTTTTTTTTTTTTTTTTAATTAGATAGGCTCCACACCCAACATGGGGCTTGACCTCACAACCCTGAGATCAAGAGTTGCGTGCTCTATGGGCTGAGCCAGCCTGGCACCCGGACCCTGGGATATTCAAATAGGTGATCGGCATAGGTGATCGGCAGGGCGTGAGAATCCGAGCATTTAGGATAGTGGTTACCTTTGGAGGCAGGGATGGGAGTGCAAGCAGGGAAGGATGTACAGGTGGCTTACAGTGTGGAAATGTTTGATTTCTTTTTTTTTTAATGTTTTATTTATATTTGTGAGAGAGAGAGAGAGAGAGCGTATCCGTGTGCAAGTGAGGGATAAGGCAGAGAGAGGGGGCAGAGTTTCCGAAGTGGGCCCTGTGCTGACAGCAGACAGCCCATTGCGGGGCTAGAACTCACAAACCATGAGATCATGACCTGAGCCAAAGTCAAATGTTTAACTGACTGAGCCACCCAGGCATCCCGAGAAACGTTTGATTTCTTTAAGCTGGGTTACTGAACCACAGGTGTTTCTTGCATCATTCTTTCTAAAACCTTCCTTGGGTCTTGAGTATTTCATAATCGATGTTTTGTGAAAGGGAACTGAGGCCTCACGGACTCCCCTTTCCCTGCCATGGATGAGACTCCCAGCAGCTGGTGTGGAGAGAAGCTGCCTCCCTCTGCTGAGAGAATGTTGCTGCTTTTGTGTTGCCAGTGGGCCCTGGACATTCTGTCTCCCCCTCCCTCCCCTTTTCCCTCTCTCCCCTTCTCCTTGTGTCCCTCTCCCTCCTTCTTCCTCCTTCCCTCTCCCTCCCCCAGTCCCCCTCTCTCCCCCTCTCCTGTCCTGTCCCTCTCCCTTCCTTGCCCTCTCTCCCCATCTCCCTCTCCCTTTCTCTCTCTCTCCTCCTCTCTGTCTCCTTCCAGTTGGTCAGCTGAGCTCATGGTGACCCATCCTGGACAAACAAACACGTTAGGCACCTCCCAGCACCCAGAGAAGTGCCTTCTTCCCCAGGAGAGGCTGCAGTGCTCCTGGGGATGGGACAGAACCGCCAGGCAGGGGCTGCCCTGAGGGGGCGCTGATGGGTGGGGTGGGGCTGAGCACCTGCTCGCCTCTATCACCCTTGAAGCCTGCCCTGGGACCCCCTAACCAGAAGGACACACTCATCCCTACAGTGTGTGGGAGCCGGGCCATTCCTTGAGCGTGTTCTGTGTTACCCACCGAGGCAGGGGCCGAGATGCTCCCATTTTGCACGTGGGCAAACTGAGGCACAGAAGCGTGAAACGATTTGCACGAGTTCACCCAGTTAGTGAACGCTGAGGACACACATCAAACCAGGCAGTGAGGCTCCGAGGTGGACCTCCATGTGGCGTGAGGGGGTCTGGGCAGCCAGCTGTGTAGACTGAGGTGGGAGGGGAGGCCGTGGGGCAGGATCCTCCTCCGCTGTACGCTCAGGCTTCCATCTGCACGCTCCCAGGAGGGGAGATCTAAAGCCGAGAGTCTGGAGACAGAGCCTGCTCACATCTGGCACCCCTGGCTGCTAGCACCCCGCTTGCCATGGGTCTGACGTGTCCCTTGAGGGTCTGGTGTCCCGAACAGGTGTGTGTGTTCCCCTGGGCTTCCTGCAGGAAGCGGGGAGATCATGGTCATGGGTGTCCTGTCCCCTCCTCTAGCTCAGTTTGGCCAGCTGGCCCAGCTGAATCCGCAGGAGCGTCTGAGCCGGGAGACGGCCCTCCAGCAGAAGCAGGTGTCCCTGGAGGCCTGGCTGCAGCGTGAGGCCCAGACGCTGCAGCAGTACCGCGTGGTGAGTGGGGTCCGCGTCCTCTCCTCCCAAGCTCCGAGGTGGACGTCCCAAGGGGCGCAGGGACCCGCGAGGGGGCTAGAGCCCGGAAGAGAGCAGGACTCAGGAGAGCTGGAGGCCAGCCTCTCTGTCCTGTGGGGGGCCCGTGAGACAGAGCAGGTTGGGAAGAAGGGAAGGCCCGTGCCTGGGGCCTGGTCCCCGGCCCCCAGCCCCGCCTCCCGAGGCCCGCAGGGCTGTTCTCTGGGAGCCCAGATGGGCCTGTTCTCCCCACTTCCCTTCAGGAGCTGGCCGAGAAGCACCAGAAGACCTTGCAGCTGCTGCGGAAGCAGCAGACCGTCATTCTGGACGACGAACTGATCCAGTGGAAGCGGCGGCAGCAGCTGGCGGGGAACGGGGGCCCCCCCGAGGGCAGCCTGGATGTGCTGCAGTCCTGGTAATGGTGTGTGGGGGGCGGCCGGGGGCAGGAGGGGTGGGCAGGGGCACGGAGTGGTGCGGCCAGCTGCTCATTCTGCCTCCTCCGTTTCCATGAGCCGCCGGCTCCTGTCTGTAGCAAGGCTTAGTTCACTAGGGGTTCTGGTTCCTGATACCGACTTTGGGGCCCCCATCTTGTGCCACTCGCCCAGGAGGGGAGTCACCCTGGGACGGGGCAGGGCTGGATGTGCAGAGTGACGCTCAGACTGACTGGACCCAATTCAGGGTTGCCGCCTCTGTGTCTCTCTTTGTGTTTCTGGAAGGCGGGAGCTGTGCTCTGCTCCATGGTCAGGAGTGGCGGCTTAGGCACAAAGCCTTCTTGGGTGAGGGTGGCCCTGGGTGTTGGGGCGTTCTCCTCAGACTGGAGCCTCCTGGCCTCGAGCCTGAAGGACGGCTCGATGGCATTGTCCTCCCGTTGGCCTGGGGCTCCTGTGCAGGTGCGAGAAGTTGGCCGAGATCATCTGGCAGAACCGGCAGCAGATCCGTAGAGCCGAGCACCTCTGCCAGCAGCTGCCCATCCCTGGCCCAGTGGAGGAGATGCTAGCCGAGGTCAAGGCCACCATCACAGATATCATCTCAGCCCTGGTGACCAGGTAACTCCTGCCTCAGGCCACGCCCAGCCCCCCCGAGTGGGTGGCATGGGGGATGCAGGTGGTGCTTTTCCGACAGTGGGGGTGGAGTGGGGGTGGGTGGGCCCTTGCTTGAGTCCTCTTTGCCCCGGGTCCCTGTCCCCCTCTGTCCTCAGTTGCTTTAGCTGCTTGGTGTTGACCTTGCCCAGTGTCTGTTGTGGACGCTACATGGGCTGCCCTCGTCCCCCACAGCTCATGCCGGCTGCTGAGTCATTTCACTGCCTCCCCTCCTCCCATCTCCTCTGATTCTCAGTGGCCTCCCTGGGAACAGGGGCGGTGCCATGTGCCTTCATTTGCCTGCTGAGCCCCAGCAGCCTCCCTGCACAGGGGGACCAGACCCCGTGCCCTGAGCCGGCATCACGTCTGGTGTGGTCACTTGTGTCCCCGCAGCACATTCATCATCGAGAAGCAGCCTCCTCAGGTCCTGAAGACCCAGACCAAGTTTGCAG
>CM053565.1:37807815-37877788 GCA_028646485.1 Cryptoprocta ferox
GTCCTCCTGTTCCTCCTGCAGGTTTGTGAATGCGTCTGCAGACTCTGCCGGGGCCAGCGCCACCTACATGGACCAGGCCCCCTCCCCAGCCGTGTGCCCCCAGGCTCATTACAACATGTACCCGCAGAAGTAGGTTGTGCTCTCTGGGGCTCCGTGGGGAGGGTCTGGGTACCTGGCCTCAGGCTGGGTCCCCGGGGGGTTGGTGGACAAAGGGACCCAGAGCTCCTGTAGGTCTGAGACCACCCAGGCCAAGTGCTGGCATATGTCCAGGTGCAGGGATGGAGATCACCTCGTGAAAAGCATAAGCTACATATAGCAGGGTCCTCACCCTCGTGCCGACGAGCTTTGTGACCTTGGGAAAATTATTGAGCCTCCCAGATGCTCGGTTTCCTCATCTATAAAATGGGGGCAAGAATACCTTTCACATGGGATTGGGGGCAGGCTTGAGGTAAAGCATTTAGCTCAGGTGAGGCTGTTTAAGGGTGGCTACAGGTGGGTTGGTTGTTCTTAGGAGTTGAGCGTTAACAGGGTATCAGTTGCTTCTCTCTGGAGTTCCCAAGGTAGAGAATTAATTCTCTTCTGGACTGTGGGGGCCCCAGCTTGGTGATCTGGGTACCTGGGAGACACAAGCTACAGTGGGATGATGAGCACAGGCTTGAGAGTCACAAAGACCCCAGTTCCAAACCTGACTCCGTTTGCCAGCCAGGTGCCTCTGAGCAAGTTTCCTAATATGGTCGAGCCTCAGTTTTCCCCTCCGTAAAGTGGAGTAAATACCCATCATACAGGTGGCTAAGAATGGTGGTAACGTGGTTTAAAGACCACGCTAGGCGGTCCATGGCTGAAGGGAACGGCATCGTGATGGGCAGAACTCACTGACCCGACCGCCTTGTGCAGAGGAGAGGGACAGGGACAGGGGAGATGAACTCTCTGAGCTTACTCAATGAGGCAACGAGAGTTGAGACTAGCACTTGAGTGTCTCCCAGTGAGCCAGTGACTGACATTTTCAACTTGGGGATGGTGGTGGCATCCAGCCAGAGCCGGTCCTCTTCCCGTGAGGCTGTGGTCCGAGTGGGGAGTGGGCCAGGGGCTGTGAGGCGTGCCAGCTCCCTCTGACCTCCCGCGCTCTCTCTCCCAGCCCTGACCCTGTCCTTGACCAGGATGGAGAATTTGACCTGGATGAGACCATGGATGTAGCCAGGCACGTGGAGGAACTGTTACGCCGCCCGATGGACAGTCTGGACCCCCGCCTCTCTCCGCCTGCTGGTCTTTTCACCTCCGCCCGAGGCTCGCTCTCATGAATGTCTGAGTCCCCCCCCCACTTCTCCTTGGAAACAACGCTTAGTGTGAAGGGTTCATATTAATTGTGATGTTAGTATTGCTGTGCATATTGATGCCTCTGCTGGCAGCACGTGTTCACATGCGCACGTGTGTGTGTGTGTGTGTGTGTGTGCGCGCGCACATGCGCCCGAGGTGTGCCTGCCTCGCCTTTGCCCTCCCTGGTATGTGGTTGCGGTGGCAGCCACCACCTTTCTCTTCAGATCAAGGCATCCCAAGGGCCCGCTGGGCCTGTCTCTGAGTAGAAGGGGCTCTGCTTCCTCTGCTCAATGCAGGCAAACCTAGTCTCCGTCGGGGCCTTTAGTGCCTAGCAGCTGTTTGAATGAAATTATTCAAGGGGCACAGAGACAGGTCTCTAAGCTTAAGTTTTGCTCCTGAGTTAGAAGCTTCGCCTCCCAGATGTGTGCATATGCATTTATGTACGTGCATCTGTTCTCACGCACACGTGTTGTTCTATTGATTCTTTCCCTCGGGAGGCTGGGGTTCCATTTTGAGTACTCTTTTATACTTGATGTAATGAATATGGACTCGAGACTTTTTGTGAATGGAGAGCTTATCTAGACCATGGCCCTCACACGATGGGTCATTTGAGTTGGGTTTTTCAGAGCTGCTCTGAGTATGTGGCTTCTTAGCCTCCTGGCATCCAGCCAGAGGACTTGAGCTTCACATCTGTGGTGCTGTTGCCGGGTCCTGCTATCTCTTTTCAACTGCTATCCCCTCCCATCCACCCGGCAGTGAGAGACAGCCGCAGACCAGCCGTGCACTGCCGGATGGTGGGACCTGGAGTGAGGGGTAAAAGCTGATCTGGTTCCCCTCTGCCTGGAACAGGCCTAATCACAGTTGCAGAGCACTGAGGTCTGCTTGCTCCCAACCTCACGCACTCCTCCCTCTGGGGCAGCGGGTGGGTCGGGAGCCCCAGGTTGAAACATCTCTGAAGGAAGGTGGGGAGGAGAAGAGGGATTCTTGTGTACTTTGTACATAGGCCACACATTTGTGTAAACAGTGTTTTTGAATAAAGTATTTTTTTCATAAATTTGCTGGCGTGGCTCCTGGTTGGGCAGCCCTGGGTGGGTGGTGTAGTTGGGGGGGGGCGGTCACTGGAGCCAGGAGCCCTTTTGTTCCTTCCCTCCCATGTGGCTGATGCTGTACCCCCTGTCTGAAGCTACAACTCTGCTCCCCTTTCTGTGTGTTAAGGGTGCCTGCCACCCCCTGGAATGCTGTCTGTGCTTCTCGGGAGACAAAACCAGGGCTTGAGGCCTTGGGGAGAGGTGGGGCAGGAGTTCGGGGGGAGGGGGCAAGAACTGTGCTGGGGGTAGGGGGGCTCGCCTTATCAGCTGCTGCTGCAAGCAATCCTGACGCCGCTGGCTGAGGGCCAGGCCAGGGCCAGGGGCAGCGGAGAGCCTCCCTGTGGTCCCTCCTCCCTCGGCCTCTTCCCGGACACCAGCAGGTGGCACCATCCTGCTGCCACCGGCGTTTTTCAACCGGCCAACCCGCGACTGGGAGGGAAGGAAGCCGGTCGAGGAGGACTGTCTCCCAATTTGGACCCCCTGGCGCCGACCTGCTGCCTGTCCAGGGGAGGTCACGGGGGCCCTCGGGGGAGCGGGCTGGGGAGCCAGGACCTGCTCGCGAGGTTTCTTTCGGAGCTCAAAGCGAGGGAAGGGGGGTGTGCAGCCCGCCCCAAGGAGGCGCAGGGGCCCGGCGCGGGGCTGGCGGGGGTGGGGAGGCAGGGAAGGCGGCCGCTAATCTCCCCTTCCATCTCTGCAGGGGGAGGCGGCTGGTATCTCACCCAGCGGCGGCGGCGGCGGCAGCGGGCGCCGTCTCCAAGGGCACCCGGCACGGGGGGAGGGGGTGGGGAGACAGCCGAGTGGGCGCGCTGGTGTCTGTGAATTATCACCACCGGCTGCGGGGCCGCGGCAGCCAGTTAAGTGTTTACGTGTCATCCCCACTGAGAGAACTGAAGAGAAAGTGATAATGGAGCAACTGTGGAGGGGAGGCCTTGGGTGGGGTGGAAGTATCTACACCCCAAGCCCCCTTAGGTGGCTTATCTGACCCCAGACAGGTCGGTGCAGCTTGCAAAGGCCGAAGGGGTGGGAGGGGAGAGGGAGCAGGGGGGCCTCCTCCGATACCTTTGTGCAGAAAGAGTACAGGCCTGGTTCCTCGGGTTACCCCTTACCTGGAGGCTGCTGGCTACCGTGAGACGGGGGTGGGCTAAGGTGAGCGGCCTGGGGACAGGGGTGGATGGGGAGAGGCTGCCCGCAGAACCGAGGCAGTGGGGAGGGGATTCGCCAGCAGCCAGAGGCAGAGCTGCCACGCCCTCGGATGGTTCCTATATAACTTTTATTTCTGGAAGTTAAAGTAGATACAGCAATATACAAAAAAAAAAAAAACAAAAAAAAACAAAAAAAACAAAACCAAAAATCCACAATAATATAAATTTTTACACTAGGAAGTATACATTGGAATTTGATGCAGTGACCAGCGCAGCGGCATACGAACCACTGCACCGGCAGGGTGAGCGGTCAGTGGGAACCCCTCGGCTGGGCTGGGGATGGGGGTGGGGGGAACAGTGAAGAGAGAAAGCGGGCAGGTCCTGTTGGAGGGCTCCATTCTTTTCGGGAGGGGCCAGAACCCGTTTGGGCTCCTCTCAGAGCTTTTGCTACAATCAGAGTTAAAACCAGATATACATGCTACCTCAAAGCCATGAACTTTACAGTATCTGCTCCAGAGGAGCCTGGATCCTTGCCCCAGGTCCCTCTCTGATCTCAATCTTCCCTCAGTTTCTGAGTTAAGCTTATTATAAACTGAAGAGTGTTGCTGGAGAAGGGAGAGCTCGGTACCACCTCCTAACTTGTTTCTAGGCAGGATGACAGGACAGGGATGGCCAAGCACAACCTGCTTGTCTTGGAGAGAAGGTCCTCATCCCTTAATTCTGGAACTGGTGAGTGCGGCTAAGACAAATAGCACTCCACAGAAACCCGGACCAGCTGAGATAAGGTGGTCTGGGACCATCCAAGCTAGTCGGGGCTCTGGATCGGGGCGGGGTGGGGGTGGGGGTGGTGGATCAAACATCAGAGACCATGAAGGGTTTTGAAATGCACAGTAAATGGGAGCTGTTCTCCCTCATCTGTGGGGCCTCAATGGGGAGGAGATGGTCACCAGCACTGAGGGGGAGGCGGAGATGCACTCTCCCCCTCACATGAGGGACAGACTTCGAGTTTATCAGTGAGCCTTTGCCCCTGGGTTAACCACGTGAAGTGGTTACAGGTGCCTCGGGAAACCACCAAGAAACCGGGATAAGAACCGTATTCCCTGAGCTCGACTAGACTCTTGGCTGGGGCCCCACAGTCTGAGTCATGTTCGATCTCTAACTCTCACCTTCGTATTGCAGGATTCCTAAAGCAACCAGGACAAGGGGGCCTTTAGACACCGGAAGGAGCCATACACAAGGCGGGGGGTGGGGGTCAGATGGACAGGGAGGAAGGAAGGATCACCCATCCCTTATAAGGCACCCACAGGAACAACCCAGGCTTTGAACAGGAGCACAAGTCCAGGCGGACGGGGGACAGGTTGTAAGCATTCCTCTGCGCAGCCTTACCTACTGACAGGCCAACACATTTAAGGGGAAAATAAAAACTTTGTTTTATTAAAAAAAAAAAAAAAAAGGTCTAGAATGTTTAGGCTGTCCTTCAACCTTCCTATTTTAAAACCAAAGGCCAAGCCACAGCTTCAGATGTCTTTTAAGAGCTGGATCTGAAGCCCAGTTCCGGATTTCTATAAATTATCAGCCTGAAGAAAGCTGAATGCCTAAAGCACCAAGAAGGCAACTGACAGTTTTCTTAAATACAGAAAAGGCTATGCTGATAAAAGTGTTTTTCTGCCCTTGAAATTTTTTTTTTTTTTTTTTTTTACTTTAAAAAGAAACCTAGGGGCTATGAAAGTCCTATCTTCTATTTGGATGTTAGCGAGGTTAAAAGTGCAATGCCAGTGGTCGCGCAGCGAGGAGGGGCCTGTGGCGGCAGCTTGCAGGAGCAGGCAGAGGGCTGTGTGGGCATGGGAGGCGCCTGTTTAACAACGCAAGCTGCCTGTTTAACAACACAAGCTGCCGAGAAAGGAGGGCGGGGGAGCAAGAAAAGACAAGAACGTTTCCTTTTTCTCCCTCTTGCCACCCCTTCCGCATCCCCTGATCACGGTCTCAGAGAGAATTTGCATTTAGGTCAAAGCCTGTCACCCACATTCACTCATTTCTCTATTGTGAAAAGTGCCCAGGTTGCTCAAAGGTAGCAGGGGTAGGAGATTAAAAAACAAAACAACAACAACAACAAAAAATCTGGAGGCACAAAGTTAGAGGAGTTTCAGATGATCTGGGGGTTGGCTGTTTAAGGGGTGGTGCAACGCAGGTAGGTGCCTCAGTCATCTCTGTCTGCAGCCTCAGCCCGCCGCTCCTCACATTGGGGAGGTAGCGCATTCCGAGGTCAACTCCATGTCGAACGTGAGGGACTCTGGGGGGACAGAGCGGGAGAACCAGTTCAGTTGCCTGGGACCCAACAGCTGGCAGGGCACACACCCCGAGCCCTTCAAAGGACAGATGCTCAGGCACCACTGTCCCTACAGCCAAGACAGGGTCGGATCATCCAGATTTACTCCCCCCCCCCCACCAAGTCTTGCCTTCTGCAACGGCTCAGTCCCCTTCCTCCCTTTACTCGTCCCCAGCCATCCACGTGTAAAGAAGATCTAAGGCTGTCCCATTGCATGCGGCAGCCTGGAAACACAGGTGGCTACTGGGCCTCAAAATGTGGCTAGTCCCAATCGAGGTAGGTGGTAGCTGTACACATCCAGCACGTTTCAAAGACTTGGTACAAAAAACAATCCCATCAACTTTTTCTTATGCGTTAAAATGCTAGCCTTTTGGATTTATTGGGTTACAGAAAATATATCATTAACATTAACCTCCCTTGTTTCTTTTCACTGTTTTTAATGGGGTTATTTAAATAGTCGCGCTTACGGGCGTGGTGCGCATTTGGTTCCTAAGGGAGAGCACAGCTCTAGAACCTCTTTCTACCAGTCTGCGTGGCCAGCTCTGGGCTCTGTGTGTGGTATCGTCACACAGAGGGGCCAGACTTCCCTCCTAAGGACAAGGTCTGTCAACCAAATACTCACCAAACTGCCCTCCTGCTGAGGGTTCAGCTCCTTCACCATTATTTCCAAACTGCATCAATGAATCTAAAGTGCGGGGGGACATCGGCAGGTCAATGGTATTGCTGCAGGTCGTTCTGTAGGAAATGGGGAGCAGCAGGAGGGGAAAGGGCCGGGTTGACAAGACACAATGGAGAAAAAAAAAAAAAGAACAAAACACACACACACAAGCCATCAAACTCTGGTCTCCAACAGAAAAATAAAAGCTCAAGCTTTTTAAACACACAGGGTCACTCTGAGTACTACGCATAGCCCAGGGCATTCCAGCCCCTCTCAGGGTAGCTCTCACCCAGTGTCCTACTCCCGGGATAACTGAGGACACCAGAAATGAAGGCCAAATTCAGAAGGGAAGCCACTTACGGTGTCACACAGATAAACTTCGTCTTCAGGTATGGGGCAGCACCTGGGAAGAAGAAAACTGGGGCTTACTGATGGTGACCCCACTGTGCGTAGAGGGCCGGCAGAAGCCGGCTGCCTCATCAGGGCTGACTTGCACCTCACTCCATCCTTAAGCAGAGATGGCTTTGAACTTCCATCTCCCCTCAGGGCTGCCCGCTCCACCACTTTGTACTATTTGATGTTCTAGGTGCTTGCAGCTTGGTAGTTCAATTCTTGCCACTACGCTTTCCGGAGCCGCAGAGATTTTAGCACACCCTTGTCCCCCCTGAGCCTAGACCAGTGCCAGCCTTGCGTGTTCATTCTTTCCCTAGATGACGTGAACATTTAACTGCCTGTGTGGTCTGAGGATCGTATTCTGGCCTGGTTGACTCTCTTAGGTATCTTGTCTGCATGTAGGAACAGATCCTACGCAGTCTGGGCTCCAACACCCCAGTCCTGCTCAGATGCCAAAGTCACCAAGTCTTTAAGAGAATATGGAGATCGCGAATGCAGTTCCAAAGCTCAGCATCACACCTTCCATTCCTATGGCACTGATCTGCCTCTGCCACGTTTTTAGGAGAATGTATGAGTAACTCCCCAGTTGGGTAATTACATCGCACAAAAAGTGGCCGCTTTATAAAGGGAGGCTGTCTGGTATTGCAGCACCATCGACTCTGGGCTGGAAGACAGGAGGCCGGGGCCTCGGTATGTCTCCGGCAGCTCGGAGGCCTGGAGCAAAGCCCTTTCTACACTAAGAGGGAGGCAGAAATGCGAGGATTGGAATAAATGAATTTTAGGTGCTAAATGTTTACACCAAGAGGTCCAGGAGCCTTGGAGATACTGATATCTGGGAGAGTCAGGTGAACAAATCACTTGGGAGGCACGGGGCAGGGTGGCCGGGCCGAGAGAAGCACAATTAGAAAGTCTGAGGTGCATAGAGAGACCAAGAGATCAGAAAGTATGGTGACAGTGAGAAAAGGCATTGTCAGGGGGCCATCGAAGGTTGCCATCCAAGGTTATTTTCGGCCGAGAAATAGATTCACGCGGTGCAGAATCCAAAGATGCTACCCAGACATCCTCTGGTGTCTTATAAATCCACTGTGGCACCTGAGGGGAGCTGACATCTCAGACAGAAAAGGACTTAGTTCCCCAGTGATCAAGGTAGCTGAGAACACTAGCTTCAGCCTCAGAGTCAGCAAGAGAAGCAGCAAAGGAAAACCAGGACTAAAAGCCGAGCTCTGGCTGTGTACAAGATTGTAAATATACTTCATCCAATTTGTAAGGTCAGGGGGTTGTCATCTCTAAAAGGGGACTCTCTCCCTCAAGCCATTGGGAAATACCGTGTGGGGTCTGGGTGGAGAAGTAATGAGGAAGGAAGGGTCCCGAGAAGATAATCTATCCCTAGGGACAAAAATACTTTCATGATGGAAAATGAGAGGACACAGGCACAGATCTATCTCCCCGAGGACTCCCGCTTTCTTGCAGGGGCTCCACCGGCACTCCGCCCACCCCAGTCCCTTGTTCCCGCCACCCCAAGCCCCTCGGTGCCCACTGCTTACACCCGCCTCCCCGGGAGGCTGGCAAAGCAACTCAAGTCATTAGTTCCTCTCTCGCGCCCGGGGTCTTGCCCCTGAGAAAACACTGGTGACTCCAGGCAGGAAAGAACCTTGCTTCCGGGTCACACAGGAAGGGGGGGATGATAAAAGAGGACACAGCCTCAGATTGAGAGCTTGGATCTTGAAAGCAAAATGAGCCAAAGGGACCAGCACTTGGACCTAAATGTCCTCGGCAGAAGGAACAAAGAGTAGAGAGTCAGGGCTGATAAACAGATCTCCCAACTGAAGCACAGCTGGAAAGAGAGATAAGTAGCAGACAGGAAATGAGAGTTAGCTCCTCTACAGTATGAATAAAACCCAATACCTGAACAAAGGAAAGAGGAAAGTCAATTGTTAAGTAACTCAAATCTCCTCTTCCAAGTCCCAGTCTTCCCCAACCAAGAAATTCCTCCCGGGGGATCTCTCTGAACACGTGGGTATGTGCGTGTGAGCTCTTTGAACAAAGACAGTTTTTCCAGTAACAAGTGGGGTGGAAGCTACCTTCAAAGGATCACTTCAAAGAGCCCCCTGCTGGCTCTCCAGTTAACGGAAGTTATAGAAAAACAAGGAGTGGCAAATCATAGACTCCCCATCAGGATCTGGACGGAGAAGAATCCAGAGAGGCAAATCAGCAAGCGCCAAAGGCACCGACCAGAGGGTCTGCTCCTCCGCGCTGACGACTAACGGTTACAAGCTTACTGTGAAACATTTGCTTACTGTGAAACATTTGCTGTACGACTTACATAGACATCTGTGCTCTTGCACATTAAACAACCGCTTATTTCAATAGCTGCACGTTCTCTATCCCAATTCCGTGCCCTCCCCACCGGTTACAGGCTCTTCTTCAATCACCACGCCCCCACCTCTGCTCTGCTCGTAAACCATGTTCCAGGGCTGCTAACACTCATTTCCTCCAGAAAGCCTTTCTCCATCCCGCTCAACACTGCTCACATTGTTCAGCGATGGGGAAAAGGAAACATGCTAGACTCGAGTCTGAGTCGCAAACCTTCCCGTATAAGAAGCACTGTGCTGCTGGAGCATTCTGTTACTAAAGAATTCTGTCCTCGCTCTCTCTCAGCAGTATTTTAGATGTTTGGGGTGTGTGTGTGTGTGTGTGTGTGTGTGTGTGTGTTCCCCTTTAGCCTGCTGGGTTCTCTGTGCGACAGAGACAAGTGACTTTGACTCCCCTCCTCTCTCCAACCCTATCAGCCACAACCAGAAAGCACCAACTACACACTTATTTCCCGTAAGTGGAATAAAGGTCACCAGGCTCTTTGGGCATTGACCTGCCTATCCCCTGAGAATCCTGCAATTTCCCACTTTTCCCCAGAATTAAATGCCCGACGCGGAAAATCAACAACTACCTGGGTCAGCTTCGGGATGCTCCTGGCTTTCTGGTCGACAGTACTTTCCAAATGCCTCCTCCTTAGGAATGTCGGGGTAGAGATAGACCAGTGGAGACACCAGGATATTGGTAGCATCCATGATCTTATAGCCCATGATGATTTCAGCAAACGACATGTTGTTCAGCTGCTGCTTAGTATATGGTTCCACTGACTGGATCTGGGTCTTGCCTGTCATGGGATATGGAAGGGAAGATAATGGCCAAGTAATCTTAGAGAAAACTGCCTGATTTCTTTTTCCTTGAAAGGGAATGGCGTATGCCAAGCTCGCTCTTGACCCTCGGCTATCCTGCCCCGTCACCTGGTACTGTAAAAATGTGCAGCTGGCTTCTGAGAGGCTACCCCGTTAACTACTTGCATGAGATAGATTAACGGGATAAATTAGAAAGGTGATGAAGAATGAGATTTAAATTAGAAATTTCTAGGCAAATATTAACTCATAAGGCAAGCAAAACAAAATTGTCAAACAATCCTCCAGCTGAAAGAAAGTGCAGAAAAGAAGTCACTGGAAAGTGTTTTTACAAGTCCAAGGCAGGGGAGTGCGAAGCCACCTTTGCCCACTAGGGGGCAATAGGTACTAGAAACCAGTAGCGGCCACAGTGGAAGCAGCAACTGCCACCAGGTAGGGTGGGTAAGGGGCAAACTCACCGCTGATGTCCTTCTCCACCCAAGTGAAGGTGACACCTCCTTCTTTGCTGCTTTCACTGAATCTTAGCAGGAAGGTGCCTGGGGGCTTGGTGCTCAAGATGGCCCGCTCCCGCTCCTTACTGATAAAACCCATTATGTACCTGGAGACAAAGAAGACCACCAAGATCTGGGCTGACAGCGTGCCCGCCACTGGCCTGCTGGAAGCAGTGACTTCTTACACGTGTGCACTCTGTCGGACACAAGAGCTTCAACCTACCCTTCATTCCAAAGAGCCAGGATGTACTTTTTCACAAGATCAATGATATTGTCTAGCCAGACCCAGAAGGAGAAGCCTTTGCCAGCCATGTTTTCCTAAAGAAAAGAATGAGAAAGCCAAGCCTATTATCCCAGCCTTTCCCTTCCTAGGGGCGCGGTGCCACCAAAGTCCCCAGGCCCATCTACCCTCAAGCAGGGCCTACTGGTTGCAAGACCGTGGGTCTACGGCCTTGAGGCCCAGTGCCATCCCCCAACAATGTCACAGGGGAGCATTCCCTCCCCCTCCCCCTCAGCAGCCACAAGGATTTAACAAGATGGCGTACTTTGCAAAATTTAGCCCACGTAATCTGACACCCTGAGTAGTTCACACCAGGTCCTGGAAGAAAAAGAGAATAAAGCAGTGTAATTTTCAGCTTTGAATCAACGATTTTCTCTCTTAAAACAGAACACACATTCATGCACACCTGTCCCACAGTAGGCCAACAAACCATCAGTTTTCATGTATTTGAAGGTTCCCACTGCTGTGGGCGTGTATGTGCACACACACACGTACCCACACGTACAAAACCCCATCATGTGATCACCTGAGTTGTTAGCCTAGCAGAGGTGGTGGATGACGTATCGAGTGTGTGCTCCCCCCATGCCCCCTGCTCTCCTAGTCTCATGTGGTGGACCGGGGACCAGCAGCACACAGTAATAAGCTGACAGTGGTAGAGGGTCACGTTTGATGGCAGCACAGGATAAAGCTACTTACAGTCCAGGTAGCACGTAAAATAGTCCACTGAAATTTTTTTTCAGGAGGGAAAAATAAAAACAAGCCTACAGTTTATTGAAGAAATGGACACGGACGTCAAGCTTTTGCCTCTGCTTTCTAATAGGCACTTAAAAAAAAAAAAAAAACAGCTTCCTGGGGTGCCTGCATGGCTCAGTCAGTTAGGCGTCCCACTTCAGCTCAGGTCACGATCTCACTGCTCGTGAGTTTGAGCCCCGCGTCGGGCTCTGTGCTAAGAGCTCGGAGCCTGAAGCCTGCTTCGGATTCTGTCTCCAGCTCTCTGCCCCTCCCCTGTCTCTCTCTCAAATATAAAAAATAAAACATATTTAAAAAAAATTTTTTTAAATGCTTCCTAAGGCTAGCCAAAGTAGTGCTCTGGAAAGGGTGAGGGGTCCAGCCACCAAGAGAAAAGAAATCTGCCTCCCACCTCAGAAATGATCACCAGGAGGCAGGCTTCCTGTGCACCTCTACTCCAACCACTGCTCCAACTGCGGGAGCACGTGTCTGCTGGCCCCAGGACAGTGTC
Source organism: Cryptoprocta ferox (assembly GCA_028646485.1). NCBI lineage: Eukaryota > Metazoa > Chordata > Mammalia > Carnivora > Eupleridae > Cryptoprocta > Cryptoprocta ferox. Next base: position 37,819,921 of record CM053565.1, read on the forward strand.
TTGCTCAGCAAATTTTCCTGAATGAGTAGCCCCACAGGCCGGATTCCTTCTCTGAGGAGGGCAACAGGGAAAAGGGGGGGGAAATGCTGACCTAAGAGCTTCTCTGCCAGCGTCGTCAACTGCTCGATGCTCAGTCCTCGCTTTGTGGTAGAGGAGAACTGCCAGCTCAGCACCTCAGCCACTTGATCCCAGGTTCCAATTGGGGGCTTGGTGAAAAAGTTCACGTTCTGTTGAAAACGACACATTTGCTCATTTAGATGGAGACGGTGGTGCCTGGGGACCTAGGCTAGGACCGCAACAATGGCTTCCAAAGGACGGGCGCTTACCTTGGGGTTGTTGGTCAGCATGTTATACCACAGGATAGATGCCCAGGCATTTGGCATCTGACAGATGTTGGAGATCACCACGACTGGCAAGGAGTGGGTCTGTGGAGAGAGTGGGGACTGAGCTGGGGAGACAGAGAGCCCTCTCGGCTTCAAACACCTCTTCAGCCATACCCGCAGGTTCCGAACAAAAGAACGTGCCATAAATCACGCCTACTGCCAACCCGTTGGGAGGAACTCGGCTGTCAGCTCCACGCCCAGAGTGGACAGAGTGCCAAACGTGGGTCACAGGGCACCCCCAGGAGCTCTAAAAATCTGACTTGCTCAAAGCTGGCCTCACAGTCCACAGGTTCCCCATTTATAAAACCTGGAAGGCACTCTCCGAGAACTGAAGCTGTACCTGCCCCACTAAACACCCAGGTCCCAGTAGGCAAAGACTGGGATTCTTGCTTTTTCAGGTATAGCTTTAATTTAAAGATGAACAAAGGTGATAAAAGAGAATGCAAAAGCCATGATTTCCTGTAGACTAAAAACACTGGCTGTCCAAAAAGACTATTTCACCAAACTTTATAGCGCCCACTGTAATTTTTGAACACAGATTAATAATATATTAATTACAACTTCAGTACTTTCACATGCTGAGAGCTGAGTATAGGTGACCCCCTGACCCCCTGAACGGCATGGGTTTGGACTACATGGGCCCACTTATACATGGATGATTTATCTTGAGAAACAGAGTACAGTCCTGTAAAGGTATTTTCTCGTACAATTTTCTTAGCAACATTATCTTTTCTCTAGCTTACTTTATTGCAAGAGCACAATATATAAAACATATACGTCGTTCTACCTTCTGTAGAAAAAAATCCCACCTAGAAGTTCTTGTCCTGAATCACCCCTGCATGCGGCCCTGTCCCAACTCTGTGTCAAAACTCACCTCAAGGTCAATCTTGAGGCCCTGGTGATACACCTCGGTCTCAAAGGTGATCAGGTGCAGCTCCTCGGTGACAATCAGGGAGGCCTACAACGATAAGGGCACTCTCTTCCTCAGGCCATCCAAGCTATGGCCTTGGATACTAAGAGCCATAGCTGAGGACAGTGAACGCCACGGCCTCACTGCACCAAGAAGGGTGACCCACCGGGAGGCCACAGACATGCCAGGGACACAACACTGAGCACATGCCTTCTTCGGTGCTACGATCTTCAACCTCATCTTCTGCTGGTTTTATTAAATATTATAGACCCAATAGGTTATTTACAAAACGGGTAAGGCACACAGAAAATCAAAACAATGAATACCTGTACCCAGTACCCAGTTTAAGGAAAAGACCATCGCCACGGAGATTCTCAGGGTGCACTTTTCCGCGCCCATCCCTGGTCCCTCCACCCTCAGATGTAACCGATATTTTGTCTTTTGGGTTTATCACTTCCCAGCTTTCCTTTATGGTTTTACTGTATTCGTATCCCTAAATAATGTATGCACTGTTCCATTTTAGATGTCTGTGAACCTTACACAAATCATACCCTATATATTCTTCAGTGACTCGTTTTTTGCATCCACGTGGTTGTATGAATCTGCGGCTCGTTCGTTTTCACAGCTCTAGAGTATTCCATCACACGACTCTACTACAAATCCTCTATCCACTCTAGCAGTGATGGTATCTGGGTTATACTTGGGGCTGACAATCAGGATGCTGTGACATTGTGTATATGTCCCCAGTACACAGGTGCAAAATTTTCTTTATTGCTAAATCCTGAGAGTGGCACTACTGGTTTATAGAGTACGTTCATTTTTCATAATGTCCAATTGTTTTCTGAAGTGACAATTTATACTGCCACCAGCAACATGGCAACCTTATTTTCAGTAAGACTTCTCAATGAATTCTGGGAAACACAATTCCGATTCATTTTTAAAACACTATCTTTCTCCTAACTATAGAAATAATGTATGTTCAGTTTAAAATGCAAATATCACAGGGCGCCTGGGTGGCTGAGTCGCTTAAGCGTCCCGACTCCTGATTTTGGCTCAGGTCATGATGTCACGGTTCATGAGTTCGAGCCCTGCGTTGGGCTCTGTGCTGACAGTACAGAGCCTGCTTGGGATTTTCTCTCCCCCTCTCTCAAAATAAACAAATAAACTTAAATAAATAAATAAGTAAACTTGAAAATGCAAATATTACAGAGACGGCATAATCTTGGATACTAACAGTAGTACAAATACATAAGCATTGCTTGGTATATATTCCTCGAGAATGTTGGTTTTTGTTTTTTAAGTTTATTTATTGGGGTGCCTGAGTGGCTCAGTCAGTTAAGTGCCTGACTTCGGGGCTCAGGTCATAATCTCCCAGTTCATGAGTTCCAGCCCCGCGTTGAGTTCTGTGTTAACAGCTCAGAGCCTGGAACCTGGTTTGGATTCTGTATCTCCCTCTCTCTCTTCCCCTCTCTTGCTTACACGCACGCATGCGCGCACACACACACACACACGCTCTCTCTCTCTCTCTCTCTCTCAAAAATAAACATTTAAAAAAATAAATCAAATAACCTTTATTTATTTTGAGAGAGAGAGAGACTGAGAATCCCAAGCAGTCTCTGCACCAACGTGGGACTTGATCTCACAAACTGTGTGAGATCATGACCTGAGTCGAAATCAAGAGTCAGAAGCTTAACTGACAGAGCCAATCAGGCACCCCACCTAGAATTTTGTAATGCATATATGAATAGACCAAAAACAGCACAGTACACTTTTTAAACAAGTATACTAATATTCTACTCAAATTATTTTGCATCTTGCTTTTTCTTTCTTTCCTTTTTTTTTTAAAGTAAGCTCTATGCCTAATGTGGGGCTTGAACTTACAACCTTGAGATCAAGAGTCACACGCTCTACTGACTGAGCCAGCCAGGCACCCCGCATCTTGCTTTTTCTAAACAAACATGCCACATACATTTTTCTATGTTGTTGTGTAGACTACTTCACGCTTCATACTCAGGCATTATAAATGCACTTTTTTTCTTTAAAGGTCTGCTGCATTTTAGAGAAGAGGGACGGATGGTCAGGGCACAAATACCAGAAAAAGAATAGGCTATCACAATCTTTATTTAGAAAGATTAAAAACCACTTTTTGGTCACATTTGCCTATTTTCTTTTTTAAGCTTATTCTTGACCCTGAGAATCCCATAAATCTGAATCAAATGGAGGAAGGGAATAAGGGAAATAAGGGGAACAGGTTTTATTCTTTTTCTTTTTCTTTTTCTTAAATGTTTAACTCAGATTTATGACAACCTTCTATCCCACCTCAGTGAGAAAATCAGGTCACCAAAAATGAAGCCGGGCAGTCTCAGCTGGCAGAAGTTGGAAGGGGAATTTGGAAAGCCCCAGGCAAGGTGGAAAGCATCTTTTCCACTAAATGGGTGTGGGTAAGAACAGCCAGGGACTTTCCACTCCTCCTTAAAGATGAGCCAACTCCCAGGACCATCAAGAAAATGCTCCAAGCCAGAGAACTCCACGGCAGATGTGACTTCTGACCAGGTAATTTTTGACACATGGTGACTTTTCCAGATGACTACAGCTTAACCACAGGTTGGTGTCTCTAATTCAGGGCAGTAAGAAGGCTCTTTTTCTCTTCCCGTCAAAGAAAACCCTCCCAGTTGGTTTCATCCCCAGCGAAACTTACGTCACAATTGGCTCGGCCCCCGTTACCACATCTTTGCTCTCTCAGGGTCTGTAAGAAACGCAGAGAGCACCTGGGTCACGTGAGGTTCCCCCCCAACCCCACCCCCTGCTCCCTCCGCCAGATGCCCTTGGAGAAGGGGACCCTTTCTCCCTTGTACCAGATGTTTGAATTCTGCAGAGAGGCTGCCATTGTTGGACTCTTCCATGTTCATCACTTTCGTGTTTGTGCCCAGAATGTTAAATTTCCGGGATCTGCATCACAGGAGAAAAACCGACCACACAGGTGACTGAGTAACCAGAGGACAAAGTCAGATTAAATACATCAAAAGGAAGCCTCTCGGCTGAACTCACCCTCTGAGAGCCGCAACATCCCCGGAGTCCCTGTTAAGAATATAAACTGGGGTTAATAAGACTGGCCCCGTGTCTTCGAAAAGTCTACCTTGACTATCTGTAATGTACTCTGCTGGAAAAAACCACTGTTCTCCTGGGAATATCTGTAAACGATTCAATTACATTTTTTACATGAAATACAACCCTGTACAAGCCTATCCAACATCAATTTCCCCTTCCCAAAAGACCCTTACGTCTGCTCAGGTATCCTTCCTGTCCCCGCAGCGCGGTGGTCCGGGGTGAGGACATGTCCTACATGGTCTCAGCCAGACTGGGAAGGAATTACAACACAGGCTGGATTTATTTTCCATAGCTTCAACCGAACGTGAGCAAGGAAGCACGTGAACTTATTTATACTGCAACTCAGAGGGGAACCTCACAAAGCCAGTGACACTTATGACGGCAGGGAAGGCACGCGGAAGATTCTGGGTCCTGAATGAATGACGTAAGTGAGTCACCGATCTCACCATCAGGAGCTTGCCCCAACTCTGCATTTCCAGTTATACTGGGCTGCAAATTTCCTTATTATTTCAGCCACACTGGGTTTTCTGTAAAGGTTTACTATTTCTTGCAACTCAAACCATCTCATTTCCTATTAGCTGGAAACAGTCTTCCTAGTGTGTCCACTTTCAGCTCCATGTGTTTGAATATACAGTTTTTTATAGTCACATTTCTCAGTCTTTTCCTTTCTTCCCTTTTTATTATTTTAGTACTTTTTTTTTATTTTAGTACTTTTTAAAGTTTTTTTTTTTTTTTAATTTGAGAGAGAGTGAGAATGAGTGAGTGGGGAAGAGGGGCGGGGGGGAGAGAAAGAGAAAGAGAAAGAGAGAGAGAGAGAGAGAGAGAGAGAGAGAGAGAGAGACAGAATCCCAAGCAGGCTCCACACTCTGTGAGACTTGATCCCACGACCATGAGTCAGACTTTCAACTGACTGAGGCACCCAGGTGCCCCTATTATTTTAGTACTGTTTTAAAAGTGCTTCTCCATTGCTACTTATTCATGAATATAGCTACTATTTATTAGAGGATTTCGTGTCGGTTTACAGATTAAAATTGGTCAAATTTTAAACCATTCAGAAGATACCTTTCCATATATCACAGTTAAAAATTTTTTTTTTCTTAATGTTTATTTAGTTGAAAGAGAGAGAGACAGCATGAGCAGGGGAGGGGCAGAGAGAGAGAGAGAGGGAGACCCAGAATCTGAAGCAGGCTCCAGGCTCTGAGCTGTCAGCACAGAGCCCCATGCGGGGCTCGAACTCACAAGCAGTGAGATCACAACCTGAGCCGAAGCTGGACACTCAACCGACTGAGCCACACAGGCGCCCCCTATATATCGCAGTTTAAAACTTGACAGTCCTTGTTACCAGGAAATTCTCCCTCATGCTGAACCTATATAGCCTTTTTTCAAAAACTTTTTTTTTTTTTGCATTACAGCTTTGATATGTAATTGATGAATACTAAGGTACACTATTGAAAATGTATTTGGATAAGATTTGACAGACATCTATATCCTACACACACCTATGAAATCATCAGCCCAAACAAGGTAATGAACATATCCATCATCCCCAAAGTTTTCCCAAGCCCATTTGTAATCCATTTCCCAATCTTACACTCCACCCCACCTTTGTCCCCAGGCAACCACTGGTCTGCTTTCAGTCACTACAGGTTCATTTTTATTTCTAGAATTCTATATGAATGGAAAGTTAAAGTATGTACTCTTTTTTTCTTGGTCTGGCTTCCTCCACTCAGTGTAATTATTTAGAGATTTCTCATGTGTGGCTGGTATCAACAGTTCATTCCTCTTTGTTGGGAAGGGAGAGTTCATTTACAGACAGACCACAAATTATGAAGCAACAGTGATGCAATTGGTTAGCGCACACTACTTCTAGATATGCTACAAGCTGTTTGGTCATTCACCTATTTATGGACATTTATGTACAGCCCTTTGTGTGGACATATGCTTTCATTTCTCTTAGGTTAAACCGAAGAGTGGGACGGTAGGCTCATAGGGTAGGTACATGTTTAACTTTGTAGGAAACTGCCAAGCTCTTTTCCAGAGTCTCTGTACCATTTTGCCATTTCACCATCATTACGTTACACGTTCACCTACACTTTTAAGATACATTGGTTGAAACATATAAATACATCTGATGGACATCAAAACGTAAAACTCTGATTTCTCATTCAAATCCCCCCCCCCATATCAGGTTGTTCCCAAACTACTTCCTGAATAACCCATCCTTTACTAACTGATTTGAGATCTCATTTTCAACATATGTTAATTATTTATATAAACTTGAAGTCTATTTCTGGACTGGAGATTTTGTTTCCATGATCAGTTTATTCCTGCCCTAGTAACACACGCATTTAGTAACTGAAACTCTGTGATACATTTTAATATCTGGCAAGGCAGCTTCCCTCGCTACTCCCATTATTTTTATTCATTAAAAAAAATGTTTTTGAAAGTGGAATGGTGGTTGCCAGGGAAATGGGGATTTGTTGTTTAATGGATGTAAAGTTTCCATGTTGCAAGAGGAAGTAGTTCTGGAGATCTGCCTCACAGCAGTGTGAATATACATAACACCATACACTTAATTAAGACAGTAAATTTTATGTTAAATTTTTTTTATCATAATTAAAAATAAATTAACACATCCTTTTCTATTTTCATTATTTGTTTATAAATGTTTGGGTTCTTTTTTAAGTTTATGTATTTATTTTGAGAGAGAGAAAGAGAGTGCACACATGCATGAGTGGAGAAAGGGCAGAGAGAGGGAGAGAGAGAATCCTAAGCAGGCTCCACACCCAGTGCAAAGCTCTATGCTGGGCTTCATCTCATGAATTGCGAGATCATGGCCTGAGCCAAAACCAAGAGTCTGATGCTTAACCTATTAAGCTACCCAGATACACCCAAATACAACCTTTACAAAAAATAAAAAACAAAAAAAACCTACCTTTGCTTATTTTTCTCATCTAAGATACAACTTGAAAAGCAAGTCAAAGATTTAAAAACTTCTATTTGCATTTTGCTCGGTGCCATATTAATGGAGAATAATTAACATCTCTCTAATAAAAGTCTACAATCCAGGAATATGATCTGTCTTCTCACTTTTTACGATGTCCCCTCTTCATAAAAGTTCATAATTTTCTTCAAATAGATCTTACACATTTCTGTTACATTTATCACAACATATTTTTTACTTTTGTTGCTTATTGTGAGATGATGCTAATATGTGGTTCAAGTTATTAATTTTTGTTTATTTTTATTAAGACTACCACTTCCTCAAGTCCCTTATTTCATTAGTAATTATTTTCCAGTTCCTTCTCTTGATAATTTCCAAATAAATATTATGTCACCAAAAATTAAGGATACATTTTCCTTTTTCAAACCTCTTCAAAGTACATGGGCATTTTAATTTCTGAAAGGTATTGCCAAATTTTGGAAAGCGTGTACTCCAGGGGTGCCTCAGTGGCTCAGTTGGTTAAGCATCTGACTTTGGGTCAGGTCATGATCTCGCAGTTCATGGGTTGGTTTGATCCCCACGTCAGGCTCTGTGCTGACAGCTTGGAACCTGGAGCCAGCTTCGGATTCTGTCTCCTCCCTGACCTTCCCCTGCTCGTGTTCTGTCTCTCTTTCAAAAATAAACATTAAAAAAAAAAAAGAAAGAAAGAAAAGGATGTATTCCATTATGTGGTGAAGTGATAAAACCATCAATTTTTCCCACATAGGGTTTTATAGGATATGCATAAATTACATTTACAAGTAAAAATTTTTTTTAAAAAAGGGGCCCAGGGTCACAATAGCAATTGCAACTCTTATCTGTACCACTAGCTTTGTGGTTTTGTTCAGGGCAAGGCTTCTGAAAATTTTTGTTCAAAAAATGAAGACCCTTGAATGGAGACAGTCTCTAAGTTTACATGATATCTGTCAAAGTTCTCATTTCTCTCTCTTTTGAAAAAAGGGAAAAAAAGAGCAAAGATACAGAGTACTTACTTGTCAATGCACACTTTAATTTTAAGCTGATAATTTAACTCAGGGAATTTGACCAGCAATCTGTTTCAAAAAAAGGGGGAAAAAAGTTTCTGAGTAAAGGGGAAAAAAAAATCAGTTTCAAACAAAAGTCCATAGGCTCCCCCAGCAACGTCTACTTGAAGGAATATAAAATTCACAACGCTTCATTTCTAAAAGGTGAACGAAGCACAATCCCAAATTCCTCTTGCTGCTTAGTGCCATCTTTGACCTTATGTTGAGTATCACCCCTTCAGGTCAAGAGGTCGGTCCTGAAAGAAAGCCTAAGAATTACGAACTTGGACAAGGTTGTGAGAGATTCACCAAAGGATAATAAAAGCCATTTCATGAGAAATATTACGGGAATACGTGCTCTGCAGCTGGTATTCCTTCTATTAAACCTGAAACCACCAAGCTTCTGAAGAGGGAAATTTCACTACAGAAGGGCAAACCCCAATGTACCTGTTCTGACTTGGGTGTGAAAGTCACACCCCACCCTCCACGCTCACCACCCACCTGCTCTATTGCCTCTTAGCTTCTAGAACACTAAGCCTTACTCTTTCCCTTAAAATCCTCAGGGAAAAGGAGGCTCAGAGAACAGAAAATACCCAGCATTATCTTGCCTCTCTGGCAGGGCAGAAGGAGACTGTGGGCCTGACATTACAGGGAAGATGCCCATGTAACCTCAACAAGAGGTAACTGTTCCTTAGCTTTTGACAGAAGAATCAAAGAGCAAGTCAATATTAGGCCAACAAATTCCATACCCACCATACTATCACTGCGATGCCTGGAAAGACTGACCCTGGCCTCCAACTCTCTTTCATCCTATGAGCATCTCTCAATAAAATATCTACCAAAAGACGAAGTACAGGGCCCACCTGACTTTGGTAGTGAACTGGACGCCAGTCTTGATGACCAAGGGCCGGTCGGGATGCATGGGCATGCAGGGCTGCCGCTCAACCACAAAGGCACTGAAAGGCACAGAGAAGGACGGCAGTCCATACGCTTCATGGTGAAACGGGTCTTTGTCCTGTGCCTCCAAAGTGAAGGAGGTGTGTGTGGGGTGGGGGGAGGGGTGATGGGAGAAAGAATTCCAAGTTACCTTTTCATTAAGTTTCTAAACAGCTCCACAATCCTCTCCTCCAGCATTGGCCGGTGCTGGACAATGGGATCCCCTTTGTAGGACACTTTTTGCTGCAACTCCTCCAGTTTCTTAATTTGTTGGCGGGTCTGAAGTTGAGATTCCGCTAACGAGGTTATCCTGCCAATAAAATAAGAAAGCTACCAGTCACCTGAGTGCGCGCCAGTGAGAGCTGGAGAAGGGGAAGGGAATCCCACCACCATGCAGTCCCGTAAAATAAGAAAAGGGCATTTTTTTTTTAGTATGGTAAAATATACATAACATAAATCATCTGTAAGTATATAGTTCAGTGGCATTAAATAAGAAAAAGTTGGGGGGGGGGGAACCTGGCTGGCTCAGGTGGTAGAGCATGCAATGCCTGATCTCAGGGTCAAGTCCTGAGTTCAAGCCCCACATTGGGCATAGAGCTTACTAAAAAATAAGATAGGGGCACCTGGGTGGCTCAGTCTGTTGAGCGTCTGACTTCAGCTCAGGTCATGATCTTGTGGTTAGTGAGTTCAAGCCCCGAGTTGGGCTCTGTGCTGACAGCTCAGAGCCTGGACCCTGCTTTAGATTCTGTGTCTCCCTCTCTCTCTGCCCCTCCGCTGCTTGCACTCTTGTCTTTCTCTCTCTCTCTCTCTCTCAAAAATAAACACTAAAAAAATGTTTAAAAATAAAATAAAACAAAAATAAGAAAAAGGGAATTTGTTTTTAACTTTTTTTTTAATTTTTAAAATGTTTGTATTTATTTTTGAGAGACAGAGAGGGACAGAGCATGAGTGGGGGAGGGGCAGGAAGAGGAAGACACAGAATCCAAAACAGGCTCCAGGCTCTGAGCTGTCAGCGCAGAGTCCAACGCGGGGCTCGAACTCACAAACCATGAGATCATGACCTGAGCCAAAGTCAAAAGCTTAACCGACTGAGCCACCCAGGCGCACCTAAAACTGAACATTTCAAAGAGGGAGCCAGGCATAAGGAAGAAGTGTTAAAACAAACCCCTAAGAAGTATGAACGGAGTTATCATCAGGAGGTGACAAGCATTAGAACTCAGCAATGGAGAATGTGAAATAGGAAATTTGGCACTGTCTTCATCCTGACCTGTCTTTGGACCAAAATGTGGGGCCTGGGGAAACGCGGACAATTAAGCGGCCCAAGAAGATGGGTTTGGGCTCATTCTGCCACTCACTGTCTGTGCAACCCTGGCCAGGTCCCTTCACCATGTGGGCCTCGATGTCTCCTTGCATGAGAGAAGGGGTTGAACTACATGATTAATAAAGACTAAAAGACCTCAAAAAGAGAAAGTCAAAGATTTTGGGGGGGCGGGTAAGGAACAGGGCAGCTGCTGGGATTTCTGGGTTCCCTGGACTCTCTTCTGGCACTTGCATTCTCCTATTTCCAGAACTCAAGCTTTTCGGTTCCCTGATCGGAAAGCACTTAAAACTGCTTTCAGTACACTGATATAACTCAAGGTTAGTGAAGATATGAACAAACAGGCTTTCTCAGGTAGAGCTGTCCTAAATTTCCAATTTCATGCTCTATGTGTCTGGTGGTTCCCCTTTATGTCAAGTTTCTCACAGTTTAAGCTGGTGCATCATGTTCATTGTTGGGCCTTGCACATCAAGGATACTCACTAAGACCTGGTGCATGAATGAAAGCAAAAGACCAGATAAAGAACCATCCCACTGGGGCGCCTGGGTGGCTCAGTCTGACTCTTGATCTCGGCTCAGGCCATGATCTTAGGGTTCATGAGATTGAGACCTGTGTTGGACTCTGTGCTGACAGCACAGAGCCTGCTTGAGATTCCCCCTCTACTTCTCTCTCTGCAACCCACCCCCATCTCAAAATAAATAAACAAACATTAAAAAAAAAGATTACCAAGGGGTGCCTGGGTGGCTCAGTTGGTTGAGTGTCTGACTCTTGATTCAGCCCAGGTCATGATCTCATAGTCTGTGAGATCGAGCCCCATGTCAGGCTCCATGCTGATGGTGCAGAGCCTGCTTGGGATTTTCTCTCTCAAAATAAATAAATAAACTTAAAAAAAATTTTTTTAATTAATAAATTAAAAAAAAGATAAACAAAATAAAAAAAGGGGGGGGCCTGGGTGGCTCAGTCGATTAAGCGTCTGACTTTGGCTCAGGTCATGAACTCAGTTCGTAGGTTTGAGCCCCGTATCGGGCTCTGTGCTGACAGCTCAGAGCCTAGAGCCTGCTTCAGATTCTGTGTTTCCCTCCCTCAGCTCCTCCCCTGCTGTCTCTCAAAAATAAATAAACATTAAAAAAAAAAAGAATGATCCCACTGATGTGAAAATGTATAGAGGACTATCTTTACGTATATGTACAATAACAAACGTCCAGAGGGATGGCCAAAAAGACCATGGTCAAAAAGAGGGATGAACTTTTAGCTATAGGAACCTCTGAGTGATTGGTTTTTAAAAGACATTTCCTCTTTTTATTAATTTTTTGTATTTGAATTTTTTTCCTTTATAAAGAGCATGTATCATTTTAGATTACTAAAACAACTAAAATTCAAAATTTAGTCTGTGCTACAGTTATACCAAATGCTTTAAGTTTTTAAATAAAACATACTTATATGTAAGAGATGATCACTAGGTTCTACTCCTGAAGCGAAGACTATACTGCATGTTAACTAATTTGAAAATAAATTAAAAAAAAAAACCCTTACTTAAGATATAGTAACATAAACACATCTTTATCAAAAAGGCATCCAAAAAAGCAAAACTCTTTAGATGTTAACTCTTAGACTTAATTTGAATATAAAAAAGTCTCCACCTTGGAGACAAGAGTACCGACGGGGGGGAGGGGGGGGCTGCAGTTACCATCATGATTTTAGCCCAGCTTTCTAGAAAGAAAGGAAGAACGTCTCTTTCATCTCTTACCAGTTTTCTAGGCGGTCTAGGCAGATGTTGGGCGGGCCCCCAATGCACGCAATCTGTTGCCGCCTCTTCCAGTCAGCCAGCTCCTCGTCCGTGAGCGTTTTCTGCACATACTCCATCGCCGACAAAAGCCCCGCCAACTCACTCACGATGCTCTGGTTGGAAACCCAAACAAAGTCACAAAACATTTCCTCAGACCGTCTCTAACCACATTTAGTCACTTCCAGAGAAGGAGCTTACTAGAAACCAGGCAAGTTCTGCCGCCAGGGGCTGCAGTGCACAGGTGAGGGGGACACTGGGGGACACTGGGGGAGGAGGGGGGGGTGCCACCCTCTTACGCGTCGCATCTGGTCCAGCGCCGTGAGCATCTGCTCCAGCTGCTGCATCTTCTGCCTGGTCACTGACTGGTTGTTTCCATTCAGATCCTGCATGTCTGCGGATGAAGGAAAACCTCCTTGACCTGACGGGATACTGGCACCCTTCACAAGTGGCTCCCGGATGCACCGGTTCCCCCCCACCCCTCCCCGTGCACCACGCCCGCCCCCGCCCCTGCCACAAAGTCTGAACGGGATGCCAGACACAGAAGTCCTGAAACTCAATTAACTCACTTTCTACAGCAGATTTTAACGTCTCTAATAGTCACTTGCCTCCTTGACTCTTGAGGGTTTTATAGTTGAAGTCAAAGTCATCCTGGAGGTTCTCTACCACTTTCATTTTCTGTTCTAGGTCCTGTTGAAAGGAAACAAAACAAAAAAGAAAAATAGAGGTAAAAAAAAAAAGATTTTCCTGGGCAAGAGGGAAAAGAAAGTTTCTGAGAATTAAAATGAAGCCAAAACCTCAAAAGAGATACACGCAGGACCCACAGGCAATGTCCCCAAGGAAAGGCTTCTTGCCCACGACTTGCTTCACCTGTACTCGCTTCCGAACATCTTGCAGGTGCTGCTCCAGCATCTGCTGCTTCTCCGTCACCACGGCGGCCGTGGGGTGGTTGGCCTGGCCCCCTTGCTGCCGAAGAAGGGAGTGAACATCCGTGTGAACGCAGGAAACATGGGGAGAAAAGTACCTCTGTCCAGTCTCCATCCCACCCACAACCCTTTCTTGCCTGGCTGAGGTGCTGCTGCCGCCGTGAGGGGAAGGGAAACAGAGGCAGCGTGCCAGGCGCCATCAGCATAGTGCCAAGGAGGCTCTCCCGTAGTTCTGCCTGTGTCCTTGCCTTTTTACCCCAGGTCATACTAAAAAGCCACTCTGTGTCGCCCTAGGAGACCACACGTTGAGCTAAGACATGGTCCCTACCTTCAAAAACCTCATTCTAGGTAAAGTATGGTTAAAAAATTCAGAACAATTATGACAGCAGATCTTGGATGCCTATTTAGTGTAGGTAGTGCCCAACACATTTCCGTGGGATAATAAAAACAAACAAACAAACAAACCCACAGTTCCAGAGGTGAAATGCTATATGAAGCGAGAACACCTCAGGGGAGAAGGGAAGGCTGGGACCCTGAAAAGGCCAGAGAGCCCGTGGAATGTAAACACGGTAAATTTTGTCAAAGTAATAGAAAACCCGGGGCTCCTGGCTGGCTCAGTCGGAGAAGCGTGTAGCTCTTGATCACAGGGGGGTGAGTCTGAGCCCCATGTTGGGTGTAGAGATTACTTTAAGATGAATAAATTAAAAGCTAAAAACAAAAGACCACATAAAGGCTGCAAAAATCAAGACACCGTGTACTGGCATAGGACTGAGGAATCCGTCAACAGAACAGAACTGAGAGTCTAGGAAAGATATTATATATAGATCCCGGTTTCCAAAGCAGAAATTCTCAAAGACAGACTTCACACTGAGTCACCGAATTCTTCTGGCTCTAGGTTTCGTAATCTTGCAAACAGATTCGATTTGTGCCACTGGCTCGTGTCAAGCCCCAACTACTGAGCTCTCTGACTTCCAATCTGTTCTCCATACTGCTACCAGGAGTCTTCAAAAGGGAGCCAAACATGCCAGTTCTAGAGGGACCCATTCTCTCCCTATCACATGGTCCCCATCCAACCCCAGAGAACACAAACTTCCCCGAGAAGTTTAGGGGAGGCAACCTCGGCCCCTATTTATTCTCTTCATAGGGGGAGTGACTCATCTGATTGGTGAGATTAAGAGAAACACTCTGCACTCACAGATCTTCGAAGAACCCAGCATGTTAGCTGGTGCCTCTCTCCTCCACCTCTGCCTTCCTGAGGCACCCCCAGGGCAGGAGCGAGGGCCTGGTTTCTAGAAGTGGTTCTAGAGGCGTATCTCTCAGTGTTAAGTGGGTATTAGTCTATAGTCTCTGACGCTCCGCATGGATGCGGTCCTCTGCAAACCCAATCTCTCCATCCCAACATCTAACACAGGGGCAGGCGTCAGAAATCCCTAATGGTTACCTGCCCAAACTATGTTTTCCAGTCTTGGTTTGACCAACAGTACAGCAGATATTTTAGTCTATGTTTGACTGCCATGTCTGTTTCTAAATTGCTCTTGCACTTAAAGGGGAATAGATGTGATTGATTATCACCCATAGAAGCCTGCCTCTAGTGCCCTCGTAAAAACTATTGGGGGGGAGGGGCGCCTGGGTGGCTCAGTCTGTTGAGCATCTGACTTCAGCTCAGGTCATGATCTCATGGTTAGTGAGTTCAAGCCCCGCGTCAGGCTCTGTGCTGACAGGTCAGAGCCTGGAGCCTGCTTCAGATTCTGTGTCTCCCTCTCCCTCTCTCTCTGCCCCTCCCTTGCTCATGTTCTGTCTCTCTCTCTCTCTCTCTCTCTCCAAAATAAACGTTAAAAAATTTTTTTAAAAAACTATTGGGTCCCCACTGCTTTCAGGTGTATCATCTCAACCCAGCACAGACAGAAGTTTCATAATCTGGTAACAAGTTAAGCCTTCTTCCCTCCCTGTCAGTCACCCCAAACTACCCACTCTTCCCCACATACAGCATGTTTTTCACACTCTACCTCCCCACACACTGTCTGCTCTGCCTGACATGTGCTTCTGCACAAACACACCTGAACTTATTCACCTTCAAACTCAGGGCAACCGTTTGCTCTCCTGTAAAACCTCATTCAACTACTGTCTGCAAGATTACTCACATCTTCCTCTATGTTTCTCTCACTTTGAGTATCTGTGTAACTACAATCCCAATTAGACGGAGAGCCCTGCTTAGCAGGGATCACATCTACTAGTCTTCCTTATCTCCTGGTGCTTTACCCATGAAAGACACTTCAGAATATGCCAGATGATGTACACAGAGAAAATAACAGTAAGGCCTGGGCTGAGGCTTCAAATATTCAACTTGTAGTTCTAGATCAAGGGCTGCCAGCTTTTTTGATAAAGGCCAGGTGGTAAATATCTTCAGCTGTGTGGGTCATACAGACTGTTGTAAATACTCAGCCTTGTCACCACAGCATGAAGGCAACCACAGACAATGCACACATAAATGGGTGTGGCTGTGTTCCCCAAAATTTTGTCTGCAAAATCAGGCATGGCAGGCTGGATTTGGGCCACAGGCATAGTTTGCCAACCCCTGATCTATAAGATTGGGAACCTTCTTAGGGCACCTACCTCTCATGGTAAATAAAGTTGGAGCCTCTACCCAAATTGGCTTAAATTGAATATTTTTATCTTATGGGACAGGATGAAAACATAAAGGTTCTCCGCAACAGAAAACTCTAGTGATGCCTGGACAACCTCCCTATCTCCAGCATCTCGAACAGTGAGTGTTATCAGTTCCCCTTTCGCCCATATCTGAGCACATCAGTTTTCTGCTTCGAGTTCTTCCGTGGGCTCCCATTTCTTACAGTAGTGGTGACAGTGATTATGATGGTGACAGCAATTGTGACAGCAGCACCAGAAAGCAGTTAACGTTTATTTCGCATGTATGTGTCAGGCATCCTTCTAAGCGTTTTACAGCCATGAATTAATTTAGTTCCATGAAGTAGGTACTATAATCATCCCCGTTAGAGGAACACCCCCATTGCCTTAGCAAGTGGCAGAGCAATGGGGCTCAAACCCAGGCAGTCTGGCCCCAGGACGCTTGTTGTTAACTACTCTTCCAAAGCCCAGTTGTTGGGCGTGACTAAAGATGTTCACAATATGGCCCTTGACTAGCTGATCTTTCCTTATCCAATCAGATGCTGAATTTTCCACACTCCTCCCAAGAATACTAAGCTTTCCCTGTCTGAACACAATCTTCTCTCTGCCTGGAGGGTTCTCTCCTCATCAGCCTGGTACACACATAATCAGCCTTAAGCCTTGGCTCAATCACAATCTCTCTCTCTGTGATACCTTCCCTGACTCCCTCAGTTAGACTTAGATGTCCTTTCTTCTATGTTTCTGCTACATCTCTGTCTTGTAAGAGAAAAACAATGGTACACTTATATTCATAACAGCATTATTCACAAGAGCCAAAAGGTAGATGCCACTCATGTGTCCCTCAACAGACAAATGGATCCACAAAATGGGGTATACATACAGTGGAACATTATTCAGTCTTTGAAAGGAAGGAAAATTCTGACATGTGTTACAACAAGGATGAACCATAAGGAATTATGGTCTGTGAAATAAACCAGTCACAAAAATACTTCTATAAGGTCCCTAGAGTAGTCAAATTCATTGAGACAGAAAGTATTGAAAAGTGGTTGCCAGTGACTAGAATGAAAGGGGAATGAAAAGAGCTATTGTTTAATGGGTTTAGAATTTTAGTTTTGTAAGATGAAAAGAGTTCTGAAGACAGGTTGCACAATAATGTTACTGAACTTTACACTACTGAACTGTACACTTAAAAATGGTTACAATGGTGGGGTGCCTGCGTGGTTCAGTCAGTTGAGCATCCAACTTCAGCTCAGGTCATGATGCCACGGGTCATGGGTTCAAGCTCCATGTATGTCTCTGTGCGGACAGCTCAGAGCCTGGAGCCTGCTTCGGATTCCGTGTCTCCCTCTCTCTCTGCCCCTCCCCCGCTTGCACACGGTCTCTCTCTCTCTCTCTCAAAAATGAAAAATAAAAATTACAAACAAACAAATAAATAAATAAATAAAAAGAACTAGATGAAGTTCTTAAAATCTTTATCCTGAATGCATTCATCTTCCTAAACTCTTGTTAGTTCCAATAGTTTATTTATTTTTCTTTTTTTTTTCTTAGCTTACTTATTTATTTATTTCGAGAGTGAGACAGAAAGAGAGTGAGCAGGAGAGGGGGAGAGAGAGGAGAAAGAATCCCAACCAGGCCCCTGTCAGCACTGAGCTGGATGCAGGCCTCGAACCCAGGGACCGTGGAATCATGACCTGAGCCAAAATCAAGAATCGGACACTTAACCAACTGAGCCACCCAGGTGCCCCTCCAATAGTGGTTGGTTCTTTTCTTTCTTTCTTTCTTTCTTTCTTTTTTTTAAATTATTTCCCTTGGCTCTTGTAGGAAGACCTATGCATATATAATGTCTCTAGCTTTCCAACATTTATGCCCTCATTCCTTTTTCTGTTTTACTGTATTGGCTGAATCCTTCAGAAAAATATTAATGGCAGGAGGCATCCTCAATCTTGTGACTGCTTTTAATGAGAATACTTCAGTGTTCCCTCATGTACACACTGTTCTGTTTGGTTTCTGACAAAGATTCTTTATTGTGTTAATAAGAAAGTTCCGACAACTATTCTTTACCGTGTTAAGAAGGTTTCTTACTTTTTATCTAGAATGGACACTAAATTTGTTGTCTAACAAAAATAAGGGTTTTTCTTCTTTAGCTTACTAATTTAATGGATTACATTAATAGAATTCCTAATGTTGAGCCATTCTTGCACTCCTAGAATGTAAGCCATGTTTCATACACTAAGTAGGATACCAAAACCCCAACCATTTTCTTTACTTACACTGTCTTTTTTGGGTTTTGATATTAGGATTATTCCAGCCTCACAAAATAAGCTGGAAACATCTCTTTTCTTTCTAGACCTTGGAAGAGTTTGAACGATAACAGAACAATCTATTCCATGGAAGTCTGTTAAAACAAAAACTTTTAAAGCATCGGGACTAGTGGCTTTTTTGGTGGGAAAGGGAGTGTACTTTTTTTTTAAAGTCTTTTTCAATATTTTTTTATGGTCATTGATCTATTTAAGTTTGCTTCTCCTTTTTTAGTATATTTTAATTTTGTATTTTATTGCATTATAAAGTCGTTTGATTTTTCTGTTTCTCCCAGACCACAACCTCCTCTAAAGCAGGGGGTCATGATATACACACACATACACACATAATAGATTGGATGTTTTAGACACGTTAGATATTCTAGATGTTCTAGATAGATAATATATTAGATGTTCTAGATAGATATGTCTATCATACATCAACATAAGTGATGAGGCCAGTGGCATGGAACTGTTCCCCAATGGAAATTAGTGTCATGTTATCTCTGTCCCCTGAGATAACTGTTATCTCTAGCTCTAGTGAGGATACTCTCAAACTTAACCACAAAAGAACCATATGAACCTGAATGATTCAGTCTCAAATAATCTCCAAGGTGGCACCCAAGAACAATACCTTATCAAACCCCACTCGTGCAAACATGAACTGGTACAGACTTTGGGGAAAGGAATCTAGATCTATAAAACTAAAATATATATACCAAGTATCTATGATTCGGCAATTCCATGCCTGGAAATTTATCATAGAGAAATCAAAGTACAAACATAAAGTTGGATAGGGAGACACTGCCATAGTGTTTATAATGGGGGGAAAAACCAGAATGAAGCAAATATCAAAGAAAGAATAATTGAATAAATTACAGCAAATCTATACCATAGAATATTATGCAGCAAATAAAGCAAATGAGTTAGCTTTATACTACTGGACTTAGAAGGATTTATACAACATACTATTAAATGAAAAAAGCAAGAGGCAGAGAAGTAAACCCATTTAAATGTGTGTGTGTGTGTGTGTGTGTGTGTGTGTATTTTCTGTTGTTTATATGAGCCTGGAGAAAGGTATAAAACCAATTATACCACACTATTACTGCTGGTTTCCTGGGAAGAGATAATAAAGAAAGGGAGTGACATTCCAGATTTTTTTAAAACTTTCTTCCTTGTACCATTGTGTGATGTTAAAAAAAATTTTTTTTTAAAGGAGAATGCATTATATTCTCAAGAAAGAAATAAATTCTTTTCATTGTATAAAAGAAAAAAAAAAAACCCAAACACCCACTTCTACCATGGAGGTCAGTGTACACCCTAACAACTGGGTAAGAGCAAGCACGTCTTTGAACGCCAGAAGGAAACCGCATCTTCAATAGTACTTTGTTTCTTCCCACGGCTCACCTGGGCTGCAGTGGCTGCAGTCTGGAGCAGGCGGGACTCTTCCCACAGGCACCGCGCCACGATTCGGGCAATCTCCATTGGCTTCTCCAGATATCTGCTCTGTAAGTGGGAGAGAGAAAATGAAAAGTAGCAGCAGGCTAAGGAAATGCGGACCCAACCTTGCTAACCTAACGCTAACTTCCTCATAGATTGATGACAGCATTACATCTACTACATGAAACAATAAAACGAGGGCCTAAGAGCCTGGCCACCCTCAGTAGGAGACGAAGGGGAGAACAGAAAAAAGATCATCGCAATGAGCTGCACATCTGTGACTGAAGACATGTTAGTCTGAATCTTTGGACAGAATGTTATCCTGGCCTTACATGGAAGCAACAGACTTTGTCCAAGAGTATCCCGTTATGGTCATACATTTAACATTTAAAAATAAGTCATGGGGGCACCTGGGTGGCTCAATCGGTTGAGCATCAGACTTCGGCTCAGGTCATGATCTTACGGTTCGTGGGTCTGAGCCCCACACCAGGCTCTGCACTGATAGCTCAGAGCCTGGAGCCTGCTTTCACATTCTGTGTCTCTCTCTCTGCCCCTCCCCTGCTTGTGCTCTCTCTCTCTCTCTCTCAAAAATAAACATTTCTTACGTTTCTTAAAAAAATAAAAATTACAAAATAAAAATAAGTCATCTTCCTATGAAACTGCTAGTTACTGATCATGTTACTAACATACTAACATAATATAATTAACAGAACAATCATATTGTTACTTCGACAGACAAAAGAAGTGGATTTCAGATAACGATGCTCAGGGGTGGGTATACAGAGGTTTGAGAAACCTCTAACTTCTCCTTTGATTTAAAGTACAAGATAGGATCTCATTACTTAGCCAAATGAGAGAAGAAATACTTCCAGGACAGAAAGCAAACACCCTACTCTGCAGGGTCAGTGTCTCATCACACCTGAAGGAATTGCTTGATTCTTCGCAGATTGTGCTGATAGAGAACATTCGACTCCTGTAGGAAACGGCTATACTGCTGGTCAATCTCACCCAAGAGATTATGAAACACCAAAGTAGCATGTGATTCTTTGCTGGCCGCATACGCCCTAGGAAAAGGAAGAAGGATACAGAATGATTCTGAAACCTATACATGCACACATATGTGCACACACACACACATACGCACAGAAATCACCATCAAGGAGGGTAGAGAACAAGGCAAACCCGATGCTTTAGCCCACTCATCACTTAGATTCACCTTGCTGAACAACAAGAAACATTGTGAATTCAGTGATTATTAACAATTATTCCAGACACCAGTCGCCACTGTCATAGTCTATACTTACAAAAATATTCGGATGAAGTGTACAGAGATGCTGTTGTGCTTTTAAATTCTCAGTCAGCTCTGTGGTCAGATTATTAGTAGCTAATAAGCAATCCCAGACTGGCATAGCCTATCTCCATCATCTCTGAATCACCTCCCTGGCTCCTCACCACATTCTAGAAAAACTAGGTCATAGACCAGAATTAAATGAAAATTAATAGGTGGATCTGAATACATTAAAATGAAGGAAATAGTCATTGGAATTCTGCGCCATTATCTCCTCTACGGAAAAGTCTATTTCTCTTATTGGTGTTTCTTCCTTTAATTAAAGGGGAATCAGAAATACGGGCCCAACGTTTGTGGCAACGTGAATGGAACTCGAGGGTGTCATGCTAAGTGAAATAAGTCAGGCAGAGAAGGACAGATACCAAGTTTTCACTCATAAGTCTAACAGGAGAAACTTAACAGAGGACCATGGGGAGGGGAAGGGGGGAAAAAGAGTTAGGGAGAGGGAGGGAGACAAAGCACGAGAGACTCTTGAATACTGAGAACAAACTGAGGGCTGAAGGGGGAGGGGGACAGGGGAAGGGAGGTGATGGCCATGGAGGAGGGCACTTGTGGGGAAGAGCACTGGGTGTTATATTGTTATATGGAAACCAACTTGACAATAAACTATAAAAATTTTTTTTTAATTTAAAAAAAGAATTATGGGCCCAAATCTCTACGCATGACAGAACTTTCACTGAGATAAAATATATATATATATATATTTGTAGCACATCCCTGGAGTGTCAGAACACACAGAGGATCTCATCAAGTAAATGAGCTCCAAATCAGCCTTCAAAACATCTACCGCCAAGGAGGTGGCTTCAACGTGCCGAAAGACAGTTGCCTGCACACACTTCTAATATAGAAAATGTTTTTACAAGACTGAGAGTACCTCTTTATCTCCTGATCTCTTTCACCCCATCACCTATACCCACACGGTTTTTGATGAAATACTTAGCACAGAGTGAAGCTACAACAGGTTACGTCTCTTGACTCAAACCAAAACCTGACAACTTGGGGAGTTTCTCAGGAAGGACTTACCAATCTTGACTCTCGATCCAAGGGGCCAGAAACTGCCGCAGTTCCATTGGGAAGCTGTCACTGTACAGCTGATGAAGCTGCTCCAGGTACCGTGTGTCGAGCTGCTGTAGCTGATTCCATTGGGCCATCCTGTGGGAATCAGGGATCCCGACTGTAAACCAAAGTGTT
Organism: Cryptoprocta ferox; assembly: GCA_028646485.1. Classification (NCBI taxonomy): domain Eukaryota; kingdom Metazoa; phylum Chordata; class Mammalia; order Carnivora; family Eupleridae; genus Cryptoprocta; species Cryptoprocta ferox. The sequence goes on from CM053565.1 coordinate 37,842,209, forward strand.
CATATGGTCACCGCAAGCCCTAGTAGGAGTCAATAATCTAGAAACACCCCATCTACCCAACACAGGTATCAGGTCTGGGCTTAGGGATAACAGATGCTTTGGAAAGGAGCCTGCATGTTTCTCGCAGTGTGCAACAAATACACACACATTCACGGTCTCTAACTCTGGAAGCACATCACAGATTCTTCTAAACTGGGATGTCAATGTCAGCATGGCCTCTGCCAAGTTCCAGAATCCATTATCTACCAGAAGTATGTGAAGCTGAAAAATGACTTAACTTCCAGATTTCCACTTCCGCATCAGAGGAAGAGATTGTAATTTCTATTTCTCAAGGTTGTTGAGATATTTCTAAAGAACCCAGCTCAGTGCCTGGCATACAACAGATGCCAAAGAGATGTTAGCTCCTTCCTTTCCACCACCACCCCCTTTTAAGCGGGTGAACTGGAAGGAATATACGCCAAACCTAAACTAAAACCAAGATGTGGGATGTGGCAGTTCAGGGAGGACAGAGAACAGGTTTAAAAGTATAAGCAAGGACTTGCCCGGGATTCTCCCACTCAATGGAAAGTAATTTTGTTTTGAAAGTCCTCATTCCGGGATGAGAAAGAAGAGATGCTAAATACCAAGCATACAAGTTTTGTCCCCCAGCTCATGAATACACCAGGGAAACGCTCAGGTATGAGAAACCAACCTGGCTACTCACTTTTAGTCCTCTTTCTCAATAGCGTGAGTCACAGAAATATCTTTTTTTTTTTTTTTTTTTTTTTTTTGAGAGAGAGAGAGAGCACACAAGCTAGGACTGGGGCAGAGGGAGAGGGAAAGAATCTTTAGCAGGCTCCATGCCTAGCACAGAGCCTGACAAGGGCTCTATCTCATGACCATCAGATCATGACCTAAGCCTAAATCAAGAGTTGGACACTCAACCGACTAAGCCACTCAGGCGCCCCACCCATGGAAATATCAATACCGACCAAGCAGTCTTAAGAAGCTGTATAAATGACTATGAGTAACAGCCAAGGAGTGATATATGTACAGATCAAAGTATACTGAGATGGTTCTCTGGGATTGCGAGAACATTTCATGAAAGACTGAAGGCACACAAACAAGCACATTTATCCAGAGCTCTTTATTTATTTCTCAGAGGAGGCATGAAGAAGCACCCTTGTAGCTGCTCCTTCCATAAAAATTACGGAGTTGGGGGGATGCCTGGGTGGCCCAGTCGGTTAAGCATCCAACTTCGGCTCAGGTCATGATCTCACAGTTTGGGAGTTTGAGCCCTGCATCGGGCTCTCTGCTATTAGTGCAGAGCCCACTTCGGATCCTGCCTCTCTCCCTCTCCCTCTCCCTCTCTCTCTCTCTCTCTCCCCCCACCTCACCCACTCACTCGCGTTCTCTCTCAAAAATAAACATAAATAAACAAATATTTTAAAAATCATACAATTTACGGAGTAAACTGGTAACAAAATCAATAGGTCTTCTGTTTTCAAAGCAGCAAGTATAATGGTAGCTAAGTGGTTCAGGATCAGGTTTTTGTACAGAAGCCGAGAGGCCTGTGCTGCAGGTCTCCTTTCTTCTTTTGCCAGAACACACACAGAATCACCGCCCCCCACCCCCGCCCGCTACTGCCAGGGTGCAGGATCCCAAAGTTGCCACCAACTGTCAAGCTCTCAAGCACAGAGTCAGGAAAGCACAGGCAGGGCCTTCCCAGGGGTCTTTTATACTGAATAATGAACAATCTAAGGCAGCACCATCCAAAAGAGACGTAATGCAAGCCACATACAGCATCTTGAATTTTTGAATAGCCATATTAAAAAACTAAAAAGAAACAAGTAAATTAATTTTTTAATTTGTTTTGATATTTATTTTTGAGAGAGAGAGAGTGTGTGCAAGTGGGGGAAGGGCAAAGAGAGGGGGACACACAGAATCCGAAGCAGACTCCAGGCTCCGAGATGTCAGCACAGAGCACGACACGGGGCTCAAACTCACAAATCATGAGATCATGACCTGAGCCAAAGTTGCACGCTTAAGCGACTGAGCCACCCAGGTGCCCCACAAGTAAATTAATTTTAATGATACATTTTATCTCACTCAATATATCTAAAAATGGGGTACCTGGCTGGCTCACTTGGTAAAGCATCAAACTCTTTTTTTTTTTTAATGTTTATTTATTTTTGACAGAGCGACAGAGCATAAGCAGGGGAGGGGCAAAGAGAGAGGGAGACACAGAATCTGAAGCAGGTTCCAGGCTCTGAGCTGTCAGCACAGAGCCTGAGAGAGGGCTCAAACCTATGAACTGTGAGATCATGACCTGAGTCGAAGTTGGATGCTTAACCAACTGAGCCACCCAGGTGCCCCACGAGAGCATGAAACTCTTGATCTCAGGCTTGTGAGGTCAAGCCTCACGTTGGGCACAGAGCTTACTTAAAAAATAATAATAAATAATAAAATTAAAAACACTTAAAAATATATAGTATATATATATATATATACACACACACATAGATATATAGATAGAACATGTTATCACTTTAACATGTAATTGCACAAAAATTAATGAGATACTTTACATTCTTCCTGTGGTACTGAGTTCTCTAAATCCGGTGTGTACTTTACACTCATAGCACAGATCTGAGGTTATTTCCCTCCTCGTGTACCAAGGGCTTAAATTCCACTGATGAAAAAGTTCAGTAAAGCAAAGACATGAGAATGTCAGAATGAGGTATTTGCCCCAATCAGACCAATATGTTTCCATAAATAAATTCAATTTTCCAACAACATTAGAGGGGAATTAAGTAAGTGTCCTGGGAGACTATAGATGCTGGCGAGGAAGTAGAGAAACGGGCATCCTCCTACACTGTTGGTGGCAATGTAAACTGGTGCAGCCGCTCTGGAAGACAGTATGGAGGTTCCTCAAAAAATTAACAATAGACTTCCCCTATGACCCAGCAATAGCACTGCTAGGGATATACCCAAGGGATACACAAGTACTGATGCATAGGGGCACATGTACCCCAATGTTCATAGCAGCACTTTCAACAATAGCCAAATCACGGAAAGAGCCTAAATGTCCACCAACTGATGAATGGATCAAGAAGATGTGGTTTATATATACAATGGAATACTACAGGGCAGTGAGGAAGAATGAAATCTGGCTATTCGTAGCAACGTGGATGGAACTCGAGGGTGTCATACTAAGTGAAATAAGTGAGGCAGAGAAGGACAGATACCATATGTTTTCACTCATAAGTGTAACAGGAGAAACTTAGCAGAGGACCATGGGAGAGGGGGAGGGAGAGAAAAAATAACTGGGGAGAGAGAGGGGGGCAAACCATGAGAGATTCTTGAATACTGAGAACAAACTGAGGGCTGATGGGGGAGGGGGAGAGGGGAAGGTGGGTGATGGGCATGGAGGAGGGCACTTTCGGAATGAGCACTGGGTGTTACATGGAAACCAATCTGACAATAAACTATAAAAGAAAAAAAAAGTAAGTGTCCTGGGTGCTTGGGAATTTTTTTTTTAAACAACATCTTCCATCTTCTTAGGAACCTCCCAAACAATCTCCCGTGCCTTTGCGGTTGCCCCTCTCCTTGCCACCCCCAAGACCAACCTGCTACAGGACAGATGCTGCTTTGGGAAGTGGTACATATATACTAAATACTGGCTGGAATGAAAGGGGTAGCTGAGGCATTATAACCATGGTGTGTATTGCCCCCAATAAGAAATCAAAGACCATCAAAACTCTCTTACAATATTCACATTAGGGCCAAGTTAAAATCTGCCTCAGGGCTAAAAGTATCAAGATCTGCCTTAGGTTTTTCAGGATGTGATTTGCGCAGAAATCTGTATAACATGTCATTTTATGTAGAGTCTACTGTATACAAATGTGCTGAAACTCTAGATTTACATAATTCAATATGATAGCCACTAGCCACATGGGGCTACTGAACACTCACAATGTGGCTGGTTCAAACTGAGATATACTGTAAGTGTAAAATGTACAGTGTATTTTGAAGACTTAGTACAAAACAAAGAATGTAAAATAGCTCATTAATGTTGAAATGATAATATCTTAGACGTATTGGGTTCAATAAATTATTAAAATTAACTTCACTAAATCTTTCCACTTCTAATGTGGCTACTAGAAAATTTAACATTACCTATGGGACTTGCATTCTATTTTTATTGGATACTGTTGCTCTTACATAACCAAAAGGCTCTGGTTTTCCTAATAAAGGATTTAAAGGAATAGACACCTACTATTTTTTTTTAAGTACATTCTATCCCAATGTGAGGCTTGAACTCCCAACCCTGAGATCAAGAGTTGCCTGCTCTACAGACTGAGCCAGCCAGGGACCCCTAGACACCTACTTTTTATGATAGAGTCCAGTGTTATAAATTAATAAAAAACAGACTAATATATTTAACTGCTTATCTTGGATACAAATGTAGAGCCAACCTGGTCTCCCTGATGTTCCACGTTAGAGCCATGAAGCAACTTTCCATGACACCTGCTCAATTAGAGAGGAATGTTGAGGTCCCACATGAATATTTGTATTTTCAAAACATTAAAAAATTGCAAGTTCTTGAAAATTGTCTAATTCATTTCTAGTCCCTAACGCAGAGGGGTTTTTGTTGTTGAGGTTTTGGTTTTGGTGGGGAGACAACGCAAATGGGATATAGTTAAGTAGTACAATAATTATGTCATTTCTTAAACCAGAAACCAAGTTACTAGTTTTTTTCCCATAAAATTCAAGCAAAAATGACTGACGTTATGCTCTACTTCTTAGTCTAATCACTCTGGGTAATATCGTAATAGCTCTCTCTTTTTTTTTTTTTTTTTTAAAATCAATGTAAATTTAAGCCAAAGAGCGGTAGTATTTTCAAGGGGAACATGGGCAGAGTCAAATAGTGCTGATCTCCTTACAGGCTGCTTAGCTACAAATCATATTTCATTAACAGCAGCCACAAGGCAATCAGTCCACATGCTCTTCATAAGAACTGCATATCCTTAAGAGATCACTAGCCAGATTATCTATGCAAACCATTGCCAACTAGCTTGTGGCAACTGTTTTACTGGAAAAAGTCTTACAAGAGCCTACTTTATTTCACAATCTCAGTTCTGGTTTTTCAAATTACAAATTAATCTAAAGAACTCCACTTAAGGTCAAACTAAAGTATTTATTATCTGCAGAATAAGGCAAAGCCTGTGGTTTAAGAACCACTTTCACTGAACTGCATGCAGGACACAGAAAATGATCTGCAGAATTCGAATGCCAAGTATCGTTCTGGGTGCACAGGAGAGAAGTGAGTTCATTCCATACAGGGGCTGGCTTAGGGCATGACGTCGGGCTCAGTTCTCACAACGTGTAAGTGGTAAGTTTAGGTTAGCAGACAGGAGATGCCAGCATAGGAGGGGAACGTCACTGTGATCCTGCTCTCTACAACTTTAGAGAAAAGAAAAATAAAAATGAAACAGCAAGTCACCAAAGACTTTCCGGACTTTTCAAAACAGGAATTTCTCAACCCCTTGGGGATAACTTACCAACAAGTCATAAAGCAAACAGCTATTGTCTAATGAGGAACTTATTACTGTAAAGATCACTAAAGGTTTATCCAAAGCCACAGTTCACATTTATGGACTGCATTCTAAGGAAACCAAGAGATGTGTTAAGAAACACAAATCAGGACTGCTTACAAAAAGGATTCACTACATCACTTTATAAAACTTCATTTTAAATTCAGATTTGCACTTCACATCCATGCACCAGTGGATTTATGACAGGGGCAGTGGAGTGAGGGGCCAAAATGAGGAGAGAGACAAAATTCAGGGGCATACAACAATCCAAAACAGAAAGTGATCTAAAGATAATTTCTGTTCCAGCTTGCAATGTGTCACAAGACCCTCCTTTGGGTATTATCCACACTCTATGTTCGAAATACCTATTTTATAAATAGAGCATAGCCATATTTTATTGGTTGCCTATTCTAAGACCCTCTTTGCTGTTAGGAAAGGCTAGTGACTAAGGCAACCAAAGTATAAAGTAACATAGAAATCCAAAAGATAAATCACCCAGGGGCACCTGGGTGGCTCAGTTGGTTAAGCATCCAACTCTTGGGTTTGGGTTCAGGTCATCATTTCATGGTTCGTGAGTTCAAGCCCTGTGTTGGGCTCCATGCTGACAGTGCAGAGCCTGCTTGGGATTCTCTCTCCCTCTCCCTCTCCCTTGCCCTCCTCTCTCTCTCAAAAATAAATAAATAAACAACAACAACAACAAAATTTAAGAAAAAAGAAAGATAAAAATCACCCATATCCTACCATCCCACTTTCCAGAACCACAACTGACATGTTCATGTAATACTTTTTAACCTATATCAGAGTGTGTATATATTTTATCTCTTTTAAAACATTGGGGTGGGGTGCCTAGGTGGCTCAGTGGGTGAAACATCCAACTCTTGATCTTGGCTCAGATCTTGATCTCAGGATCATGAGTTCAAGCCCTGCATTGGGCTCCATGCTGGACATGAAGCCTACTTTAAAAATTAATTAATTAGTTAATTAACTAAAACATAAGGGGTACCTAGCTCGCTTAGTCGGTGGAGCATGCAACTCTTGATCTCGGGGTTGTAAATTTGAGCCCCGCATTGGGCTAGAGATGACTTAAAAAAAAAATAAATCTTAAGACATTAGGACAATTGTAATTTTACAGCTTTATATTCACTTTCAATTTTTTCATTTTTATTTTAGAGAGAGAGAGAGAGAGAGCACATGAGCAGGGGCGAGGGGTAGAAGGAGGGAGAGAGGGAAAGGCAAAGAGAGAGAAAGAGAGAAAATCTTAAGGAGGCTTCATGCTCAGGGAGCCCACGTTTTTGTGTTTTTGTTTTTTAAGTTTATTTATTTTGAGAGAGAGAATAAGAGTGAAAGTGGGGGTGGGGGTAGGCAGAGAGAGAGAGGGAGAGAGAGAGAATCCCAAGCAGGCTCCATGTTTAGCACAGAGCCTGACAAAGGGTTCAGTCTCACAACTGTGAGATCACGACCCGAGCCCAAAATCTAGAGTCAGACATTCAACCAACTGAGCCACCCAGGCACCCCACGGAGCCCACATTTAAATATTACAACTTTACAGGTGCCTAGGCGGCTCAGTCAGTTGAGTGTCCAACTTCGGCTCAGGTCATGGTCTCACTGTTCATGGGTTTGAGCCCTGCATTGGGCTCTGCACTGACAGCTCAGAGCCTGGAGCCTGCTTCGGATTCTGTGTCTCCCTCTCTCTCTGCTCCTCCCCTGGTAACACTCTGTCTCTCTGTCTCTCAAAAATAAATAAACATTAAAATTTTTTTTAATATTATAGCTTTACCTATTTAACTATTCATAATTACCTTAGACATTAAGATTCTGGAATTTCAAATTAGAAAAAGCTAATTCAAAAGAAGTATGCTTGTAGAGTAAACATATAATATCATTGCTTACAAATCCAAATAGCACCTTTATAAGGTATAAGACCAAGTGTTTGCCTTTATAATAATAAGTTTATATATAAATCTAATTTTGATTTCCTTAAAAGACAAAATATTAACAGCTGAGCACCCAATCCAACTATACCTATTGTAATATTCAAATATATTTAGTTACAAATAATAGGATTTGCTTTAAAGTCAGAAACCAACTCTTCCTTGTAATAATGGACACTGAGATCTAAGAGAACGTGAATTATAGTTCCCTAATAACGTGCCAAATTTGAGTATATGGAAGAAGCACTAAATTACTTGGGAGTAGAGCTCAGAGAAGTGATAAAAAGGACAGTTTTTAGTGATACCCTGGAATATTCTCAACCCAAAAGTCTATCATCCCTCACTCCTCTTATCTATCTCACTTTAAGAAGACTTAACGAATCTTGTGCCAAGCACATTATTTTTTCCATTCTAAATCCTAACATGCTGTACGGTCTTACCACCAGTACTACCTTCGTACAGTTATCTAGTTTATAAGCAGAAATACAGAGAATAAAATGTATCAGATTCCATAGTTAACTTTAAGAGATGAAGACTACCAGGCATGTGAACAGCAAAAAGGAAAGATCCAAGGCTCTGATCCATGAAGAACAATCAAGATCTTAAAAACAAAACTACAAGAACCACCCAGAATCAAGTGCTCATCCAGCCATCTTTGTTTTTAATTTAGAGAGAGAGAGAGACAGAGCGTGAGTGTGGGAGGAGCTGAGAGAAACGGAGACAGAGAATTTGAAACAGGCTCCAGGCTCTGAGCTGTCAGCACAGAGCCTGACATGGAGCTCGAACTCATGAGCCATAAGATCATGACCTGAGCCGAAGTCAGACGCTTAACCAACTGAGCCACCCAGGTGCCCTATCACCCAGCCATCTTTGAGAAAAGGATTCTGAGAACTATGAATTACCAAAATCTTCAGTTATTTCAAATCTAATAAATGTCAAGGAAATTCTGTCTTTTTTTAAAGTTTATTTATCTATTTTGAGAGACAAAGAGAGCACAAGCAAGAAAGGGGCAGAGAGAGAGAATCCCAAGCAGGCTCCGTGCTGCCAGCATGGAGCCCAACACTGAGCTTGAACCCAAGAACCTAGAGATCATGACCTGAGCCAAAACCAAGAGTCAGATGCTCAACCGAATGAGCCACCCAGGTGCCCCAGTGTCAAGGAATTTTTAAAAAACTGATGTAGTCTCCATACTTGATTTGGGATAGGCACCATATTTCATCACAAATATCTCAGATGAAAGGCACACCAATATAAACGTAATTCCCTCTGAATTGAAAGTAACACAATTAGACAAGCTTCATCAATTACTCAGTACTCAGTTTATGGTTAAAGCTGCCCGATCACAGGTCTGAGCTCCAGATGAAAACCACAAGACAGACCAAATGCGTGCGTCACATAGCCTCCTCACTTGGTGACACTTCCACTACCACAACCAGACAGACTCCTCCGAGGCAGGGTGGTGTGAGGCCAAGCACAAAGGAGGCTTTGACACGGGATGGCCCTGGGGGCAAATCCTGCCTGCCATTTTATCAGCTATTTCTTTCCAAGACACCACTTGACTACTGAACAGGCTTTTTCTTCAGTAAAATGGAGAAGTACTGCTCTTTTGGAAGACTGTTATAAAAGTTAAAAAAACAAAACAAAACATACAACAATGGCTCTAGAGCAGGCGTCCTATGCAGTGCTGGGTGCACACTAGCGCTGGCTGGCTTATTCCTTCCTCCCGGCACTTCTTATGCTAAATCCATTTCCTTGATTCCTTGGGAAACAGAGTAATTCATCAGATCAGCCATGTTAAATAACAAAGTCAGCTTTCCCTGCCACGGCAAATGCGTGCGTTTTAATGGGTCTTTGGGTCATATCCTGAGGGAGGGAGTTTGTAATGCTGTGATTTCTCATAAATGTGTAATAAGAGAAAAGGACAAGAGAGTCCGGTCCCAAACAAGATCTCCTGACATAGTTCAACCAAGGATAGCTCCAGGTCCTAAAAAGACTAAAGGTGAAAACAACTATGTGATATCCAAATGAAAGAAAAAGACGGGAAGTAAGAAACTTGGTTTAAAAGCAGGCCAAATAACCAACGATTTTCACTAAATTTATATAGCACTTACTATGTTCCAGGCACTGTTTTAAGCACTTGCCATCTATTCATTTACTCATTTCATCCTCACAACAACCCTGTGACCTAGAAATATTTGTATCCCCATTTTATAATCATGATATCAAGCCAATGCGATCTTATGGTTTTAAGTAAGCTCTCCGCCCAACATGGGGCTCGAACTCGAAACCCTGAGATCAGGAGTCGCATGCTCTACTAAGTGAGCCAGCCAGCACCCCCATCTTACGGTATTTTAAACAGGCATATGCAGTGTTTGAATGAAAGAATCTATCCGTCCCACTGTAACTGGCCCGCATATAGAATGAATCTCTAATTACATCACTATTTAAATGCTGCACTAAAAACCAAGCACATTCAGAGCAGGCGATCAGGGTGTGGGGAGTCGAGGACTTGAATGTTTTGCCCAGTAAGAACTTAGGGAACAGGAAGTGGGGTTAGAAGAGGGTAAGAGAATTACAGAAGTTCGGCTCGTTGATACGTGGAGATGTGTACACCAAAGGGTGAAACACTCCAGAAACAACCTGCTTCCTCCTAACACTTACCCCAGATTCTGCCCTCTGGAGTATGCCCTCTGCTGCAGAGGTTCCCCACCCCGGCTGCAGATCAGAATTACAAGAGCAATTTTTTTTTCACTGAAAGTAGAGGTGCCTGGGAAATCAAACCAGATGTGTCAGAGCGGAATCACTGAGGGAGAGAAGCACGTTTTGATATTTAACATCTCTCGGATGATGCTAACGTGTAGCCACTTTGAGAACCCTGGAATGAGAGCAGGGACCAGGGGTCAGTTCCGGAATCACCTGAAGGGCTTTCAGTAGCCAGATGTTGGTCCTTACTCCAGATGTACTGACTAATAATCTCCAGGGATGGGATCCAGGCAGTTGTAATGAAGCCGAACACTGCAGTGACTGTATAAAGGCTATGGCATGAGATGAGGTTGGAGGAGAAATACAAACTCTCGTCCAGGGGCAAGAAGGAAGGCTGAAAAGTTTTAAGCAGACTGGTGACAATTTGATTTATATTTCAGAAAGATCCCTCAGGCTGCGATAATCAAGGTGAGATTCGGCAGTGGCCCGAACTAGGGCAGCAGCCTCAAAGCTGTTTTGAAGTAGACATCTTCCAGAGATATTAAAGAGGGAGGTGGGAGGGCGCTCGGTGACTGAAGGGCAAAGATGACCCAGACAAAGGGAGGGGTAAGGGACAACCTCCCAGGTTCCTGTTGCGTTTCGTGTTCAAATGGAGATTAAATGTTCACCCTGAGAAATGTTGCAGCAGTAACTCTGATGCTGAGAGCCACTGGGCTGGGTGGCTTCCAAAGGCTATTTGGCCTGTAAATTATGATCAGGCTCCATTCCCTCAAGACATTAAGGTTGCTGTGACCCAAGAATCAATGCTTTGGGGGAAGGAGCACATTGCTATCTAACAAAAAGGGTCTAGGGCTTGCACTCCGACTGACACACTCTCCCATTCCCCCACCCCACCCCTGCAGAAAGGGAGTCAAAGGGAAAATAAAATCAGCCAGAAAACTCAGGGCAAAAACACACATGGGCCATGATGAGAGCTTCTAATGGTCTCCCTGCATGTGCTCGCTTGCCACCCGTCTATTTCCACATTTGCTCTTGTTCCTCCCCTACTTTAAACCCCTCTGATGACTTTGCCTTGTTCTTGGGCTGAAAAACAAAATATGTAAAATCGAAGCAGAACAGGGTTGTGCTTCAGGCACGGACGTAGGTGCCACCACTTAGGTGTGTGGGAGCAAGTGGCAGCCATTTAACCTCTCTGTGCCTCAGTTTCCTCACCTGTGAAAAAGGGCAGACAACGAGACTTACGTCACAGGATCACCATAGGAACTAAATGAGTCAATGGACACAAAGCACTTAAGACACAGCTGGCACACAGCATGTAAGTGTCTGTGTTATTAATGTGACCAATGGCCTGGTGAGCCCTATCGTTCTTGCCTCGGCTGGCACCAGCCCGCTGGCTGAGCTCCCGGCCCTCTCTCTGCTCTTCTTTCGGCTGCTCAAAAACACCAAGGCCTCCCCCGCTTCCCCCCCACCCGCCCTCCCTCTATGGCCATCACCGTCACCATCTCGGGGACTTCATAACCGGGACTCCATAACCGGCACTTGTAACCACGCCGCTGGATGCCAACTCCACGAGAGCAGGCAGAGCCTTGGCTGTGGCTCGGTAACGTGTTCTCCCCTGACCCCCGGCAGCCAGCACAGTGCCTCGTGACGGGTACTCCAAAAACTCGCACCGAATGGAGGGACCGCTGGGATATCACCCCTCTATTGAATCAGCCAGATTTCCCCAGGCGAGGACCCTGCATCTAGGAAGACTTATCCCTCTGGGACCTTTCAGTAAGAGTAAGATCACAGCACTCGCCCCCAGCATAAAAACATACCCTGACTTCTCACTGTCCAATCCCAAATCCCTACCCCCAGCTAAGGTTCCCCAGCGCTTTGGCCAATTCCAGCCACCTCCCTCCCCTCTCCAGCCTCAAGATGACCTTCAAGCCCAATTATCTCCCCTCCACCCCCCGCACCTCCACCCTCCGTAGCCTCTACTCCTTTCGGGCAGAAGTTCTTGCCTAAAGCGTTTCTCCCCCTGCAGGCACTTTATGTCCCTTTACTGTCTCCTTAGAGAGGCTTTCCCTGCCCAGTCACTGCTTTAACTCTGAGCGTCCACAGTACTTACACAGGGGTCGGGCGCTCTGTGCTGTTGCTCTGATCCCTTCTCCTCCATGAGAGGAGTTCTCACTGGAAACCCTCAGGTATCACTGGGGTGAGAGATTCCAGCTGGATATTAGATGACGCCAAGTGAACGTTTCCTTTACTCACATTTGCACACAGACATAAATACTACCTCCCACTGCAAAACTGCCTAAGGATGGCCACAGTACTGAAAAGCCGGACACAGATACCACATCAAAGGAAACAAGATGGGTTCTACCCTAGAATTTTTTTCAGGGAGAACCAAAGCATCCTTCCGGTGAGCTGCAACGTGCTGAGGGCCTCACCCTCACAGGAACCAGGCTCCCACTTTTTTTTTTTTTTAAGTAACCTCTACCCTCAACGTGGGGCTCGAACTCACAACCTCGAGATCAAAAGTCACTTGCTTTACTGACTGAGGCAATCAGGCACCCAATTTTTATTTTTATTTATTTTTAAAAAAATTTTTAAATGTTTATTTTTGAGAGAGAGAGAGACCACGTGCACATGAGTGGGGGAGGGGAAGAGAGAAAGGGAGACACAGAATCTGAAGCAGGCTTCAGGCTCTGAGCGGTTAGCACAGAGCTCGACGCTGGGCTCAAACCCATGAACCATGAGGTCATGACCTGAGCTGAAGTCGGACGCTTAACCAACTGAGCCCCCCAGGTGCCCCTATTTTATATTTTAAGTAGACTCATGCCCAATGTGGGGCTTGAACTCAAAACCCCAAGACCAAGAGTTGGATGCTCCACCGACTGAGCCAGCCAGGAGCTCTTTGCCAACTTTTTTTTTTTTAATTTTTTTTAATGTTTTTATTTATTTTTGAGAGAGAGAAAGAGACAGCGTGAGCAGGGGAAGGTCAGAGAGAGAGGGAGACACAGAATCCAAAGACAGGCTCCAGGCTCTGAGGTAGCTCTCAGCACAGAGCCCGACGTGGGGGTCTAACCCACAAACCGTGAGATCATGACCTGAGCCAAAGTTGGATGCTCAACCGACTGAGCCACCCAGGCGCCCCGGCCTCTCTTTGCCAACTTTTTAAAACAGAAAGAAGACAGCCCTTGAGAAACAACTGGATTGGGCAAGCAAAGTGTCATGTCAAAATTTCCAGGCTTGAGGGCAACTGAAGGGAGAAGAAGCTTAAGTGCTGGTAGAAGACTGTGGGTATTGTATCTTTAGACAAAGCTCAAATTAAAAAGTCAGAAAAGCATCCACTGATCTGGAACGCTATCTAAGTTATTAATATTCTTCAAAGACAGGAAATTGAAATAAATCAGAGAAAGGGAGCTTAAATTTCTGAATCTCAGTATCACAGACCCATAATATAGCTTACTACTTACTGGAGCGAAGGAAGAACCTTTTCCGAAGTTTACTGAGGCCACTTCCCCTAAAAGCGATGTTAGGGTAATCCTGGTCACTTAGTATGCAGCAAGGCACAACAGGGGCTGAGGATACATATCTGTGGATCCTGGGTTGGAACTCCTTCCTTCAAAGCTACTGTGGTTTAGGGCGGAACCTCAAATTCAAAGGGCATTTGTGGTGGTTATAAAACATGGCCCTGATTTCTTCAATACTCCTCCAATGGAGACAAGGGGTCTTTCCCCCTCCCATTGAATCTGGTCAAGGCTGTGACTGTTCCAACCAGCAGAATACAACAGAAGGGTCGATATGCAACCTCCAAGGCTTCTGCCCAATTCTCTTAGAAGGCTCGTTCCCCAGAACCCAGCCGACATGCTGGGAGAAGAAGCCCAAGGCAGGAGAGGGCACGCAGAGGCACTGGGTCTGCAGTCCCAGCTGAGATGAGCCTCTGACTCATCCCAGCCCAGGCATCAGATTTGTGGGTGAAGCAGCCTCCAGATGATGGCTGCCCTGGACGTTCAAGTCTTCCCAGCTGGGGCCCCAGACACTGTGCAGCAAAGAGAGCCACCCCTGCTGTGCTGATCTGAATTTCTGCATCCCTGAACATCACAAAACGGTTGGGGCTTTGTGCCACTGACTCTGAGGGGGTTTATTGCATTTGGTAAATAGAACATCTTCACTAACACAGTGATAGAATACTATCTTTACAGAGTCTATCTTCCATGAGAAAAGAATTTGCAGTTTTAAAGGAAAAGGCTTTTCTGTTAAAACTTGTTTAATAGTAAACCCCTTCTTTCCTCTGGGTACTCACTCTCCAACTACAAACTGACGATCCCCAAAAGTACATCCCCAGCCCCATCCTCATGAGCTCCAGTCTTATACCTGACTGCCTAGTCAGCATCTCCACTTGGATGTCTAACAAGCACTTCGAATTTAATGTACCCCAAAGCAACCTCCTCATGAAAGACCTCTCCCGGCCAACTTCCCCATTTTCACAAATGACAACTCCATTTTTGCATGGGCTCGGGCCACACACCTTGAATATAAGCCCTGGGGCGCCTGAGTGGCTCAGTCCATTAAGCATCTGACTCTTGGTTTCAGCTCAGGTCATGATCTCACAGTTTGTGAGTTTGAGCCCCGCGTCAGGCGCTGCACCACTAGTGTGGAGCCTGCTTGGGATTCTCTCTCTCTCCCTCTCTCTCACTGCCTGTCCTGTTCTCTCTCAAAATAAATAAATAAATGTTTAAAAAGAAAAAAAAGAAAAAAGAAAATAAGCCTTGACTCCAATCTCTCTCCTCCTCCTCTTCCTCCCAACATCCAATCCATTAACAAATCCTGTTGGTTCTACCTTCAAAACGTTATCTAGAATGTGAGCACCTCTTCTCACCATCTCCTCTGCTGCTACGATCTTAATCCGAGCCACTGTCACCTGTCACCTAGCCCACCTCTTACTGCGCTGCCACCATGTGCTAAATTCCTAACTGGTCTTGGCGTGCTCACCCTTGTCCCTCCACAGTCTCATCTCCACATTACAGATCCTTTCAAGAGGAGTCCTATCACTCCATTCTTCTGTTCAAAGCCCACTCAGAAAAAAATCCAAACCCCTACCTCAGCCCACCAGACGACCCATTTCGCTTCTGAGGGCCTCTCTGACCTCCTTTCTCACTGCTCTCTCTTTAGCCCACACTGTCCCCTTTCTGCTTCTGGAACATACCATGCCTGCCTGGAAAGTTCTTTCCCTGGAGTATTATGTGGCTCGCTCTCTGACCTCATTCACACCTCTGCACAAATGTCCCTTCACACCACTCTGTGGAGGAGAGCACATCTACCCCAGCTGAGTTTTTCTTCACAGTACTCAGCACCCCCCAACATACCACATATTTGTTTTGTATCTCCTTCCGCCATTGCCTGCCAGGGGGTGTTAACTCCATAAGAGCGAAGACTTTCTTTTGCTCACTGCTACTTCCCCAGTACCTACAGGATGTTCAAATATTTGTTGACTAAATGAATGTAAATTATATGAGTGTTTTTTTAAAACTCTGTAACATTCTTTTAGTGCAGAGAAGACTGAAATGCCTTAAGAAGCTAATGAACTTCCTAGAAGGGAATACACTGGTCTTCCTTCAGCATGAGCTAATAGGTGCAATGATTCATACAGATTTACTGTAAGGGACAAGCAAATATGCAAAATTTCCTAAGAGAAGAATTTATATTAAAACACAAGCCTCAAAAGAAAAAACTTTTAAATATAAAACTAGGGACACCTGGCTGGCTCGGTCGGTGGAACATGTGACTCTTGATCTCAGGGTTGTGAGTTCAAGCCCTATGTTGGTCTTAGGACTTCAGGAAATAAAAATAAAATTAAATTTTAAAAAACCTTAAAAAAATAAAATATAAAGCTAAACTGATACAGAGCCACTTCTCCCTAAATGCAATAATGAGACTTTAGCACACTGATATCATCTAAAAGAGGGTATTTCATGACACATGCCTGTTGGTAGTATTTGGGAATCTAAGAAATTACAGCCTAACTTACACTGACATACAGACACTGAAATGAGGCATCTCAGAAAAGAGAAAAACACTTGGATGAGTAAGTTTATTTGACCTAGAGTGACTTTTGACCTAGAGTCAACAGTGCACTGCTTTACACAGTAAATCAATTGCCTGCTCTTCAATGCTAGGCCCTCAAGACATTTGGGCTCCAACTCAATAACAAAAAAACATTTTTGTTATTATTGTTTAAGAGCTCTTAAACTATATAAAATCCAACCTGCTCACTTTACAGACATGGAAACAGACCACTGACGCGAGCATGGGGAACAATATCCCGCAGACAGCCTCTTGACTTAGTTTACGGTTCTTTCCACCACACTATTTCTTAAGAGGCAAGGAGTAGATCGACCCTTAAACTTTATAACTGGAAAAATGTGGTTAGAGAGGAAAAGACGACTGACTGCAAAGAGAAAATCATCTACCCAGGCAGAAAACTAGGGTCATCGTTGTTATTCTCTTGAAGAGAAGTATTTTGTTTTTGGGCTTAAAAAAAAAAAAAAGGTTTTCCACATAAATGTGACCTCACTAGAGAAAAATGCACGGGAACAAAATACATCATTTCTCCGAGGTTTTTTTCTTTTCTTGTTTCTCAGTGTTACTGAGATACAATGGACACATAACGTCACATTACTTTTAGGTGTACAAACTAACGGTTTGGTATTGTGAACTGACTATCACAAGCTCAGCTAACATCTTTTCTTGTGATGGGAACATTTGAGATCTATTCTCTTAATA
This sequence comes from Cryptoprocta ferox, assembly GCA_028646485.1. NCBI lineage: Eukaryota > Metazoa > Chordata > Mammalia > Carnivora > Eupleridae > Cryptoprocta > Cryptoprocta ferox. The sequence continues at coordinate 37,859,190 of CM053565.1, forward strand.
ATACAATACAGTATTATTAACTATGGTCACCCTGGTATATATTAGACCCCCATCTCACAGGTTTTCTGGCCCGCCGGTGACCCTGAAGAGGCTACATGTAGAGGCGTCATTGGCTCACTAAACACTTGAGTGCCTCTTTGCCAGGTTGCTCTGCCAAGCTGTGGGGGACATAGAACTGGAGAATTCATAGTCCCCAGCAGAGCAGGAGGAATGTACACGTCGGGGGCCACCCCTGGGATGGAACTCTAGCACAACAAGGCGAATGGTGCTTGAGGGAGTTGTACAATCTGGTCCGTACTGTCAAAAAAGATACAGTTTTGAAAGAAAAGCAGACATGTAACAAGATAATTACATGTAAATGGATCTAAGAAGGCAGATACTTTACAAGGTATAAAGGCTCTCCAGGAGAGATGGTACCACTAGGGAGGAAGGGGTACCCAGTCCCCGCGCTGGGAATTAGCATGTGCAAACACAGAAGTGCTCCAGAAGTACTACACTTTTTGTTACAAGTAAACTCTAAGTCCAACATGGGGCCTGAACTCACAACCCCAAGATCAAGAGTCACATAGCTCTACTGACTGAGCCAGCCAGGCGCCTCCAAGAACTACCACACTTTTGAAGAAAACCTCCAACGTGGGGGCAGGGGAGGGGAAGGGGGAGAGGGAGAGAGAGATGAACATAAGAGGAACCCAAGAATCAAAGAATACTAGGGGCATATAAAAATTTCACAAAACTATAAGTAATATCCTCAGAGAGACAAGTTATACACATTAAACAGGATTAGGATGAAAATAAAGATGAAAAAGACAATGACAACTGAAAAGGGACTCTGAAAATTGAAAATGACAGCCAGAATTTAAAATTAAGTAAACAGCTTGAAAGATAGAGCCAAGGAAACCTCTTAGAATATACCCTAGACCAAAAAAGATGGAAGACAGAAGCAGAGGGGAGACAAAACGAAACTCTGATGATCCAATATCTGACCAAGAGGATCCCCAGAAAAAGAGAAGGGAAAAAATGGTAAGGTGAGAATTATCAAAGAAAGCTAAGAATTTCCCTTTCCAGATGGAACGGGGCCCATCTACTACCCAATCCAATGAATGAAAATTGACTCACACTAAGGCACATTCAGTGAAATGTCAACAGAGGGAATAAATAAGTTACACACGCTTCAAGAGAAAAGAACCAGGTCTGCTGGAGAGGATTACAAATCAGAACAGCATCGGACTTTCAACACAAACACGGAAAGATTCAAAGCCAACTGAGCCAACAAGGCTTTCAGAACAATGAGCAAATGATCTGATGCCCAACTGATCACTCAAGCGTGAAGAAAGAATAAAGATATTTCAGATAACTCAGCTACTCGAAAAATTGACTTTCCACACACCTTTTCTTGATAGCATGTTACTGGAATATGTGCTTCAGCAAATGAGGCAGTAAAGCTAGAAAGAGGAAGACAGGGGATCTGGGAAAAAGGGAATCCAACATAGAAGACCCTGATTGTAACAGGACGGGGATGGGGGTGGGGGTGATTGCCAAGAACATAAAGACTAGATTGTCAGTGTGTTTAAGTATTTAAAGTAAACTGCCAGGCATTTGAGAAACCTGCCAGGGCATCTTGGGGAAGTTGGCAACAGGTATAAAGAAAACTAAACAGATTTTTAAAAATAAAAACATTAACTCCAGGAAAAAAAATATTTGTATATGAAGAGAAATGTAATCATAATATGCTGCTTGGCTTACTAGTGAACAATATTTAGTCAAAATAATATACATGATTGGCAGTTTAGCCAAAGTGGATTAAAACTATCACCACTCTATTATAAGGGAACAGTGGTGGCGAAAGAAATACATCTTCACCAATGATGACAGGAAGTTAAACAGTACCTAAATTTTTCATAGGTCAAAAATAGCAGTGTAAGCATATTATGGAGAAGCATGAAAGTAAATATGAGAAGAAAAAGCTCAATACTTGGAAAGCGGCAATCTGAGAAGCTTAGAAGCTTAGCTTAGAAGTATAAGGAGGGGTGGGACTAAGGACTGTTGTTTGTAATATATGTCAATATATGTCAATGTCTGCAATTTCTAAATTATTTATATACATATATGCATTTTTGGATAAGATCAAAAATCAATTCTCTTTTCAAGTGAAATGCTTAAAACCAAAATAAAATAAAATTTAGGTAACATCGTTTCATCTTCTCTTCGAAGGCACCTCCTTACTTGACTTGTTCATCTATCTGTTCATTCAGAGAAGGAAAACACACCAGTCAGGAACCAAGAGCAAAGTATGGAGTGATGAACAGAACAGACGGGTCTTTGCTCTCCTTGAGATGGAAGCAGACAGACAAGTAAATAAAGAAGTAATTACCACTTGTGATAAGAGCAGTAAAGATGACAGGACAGTGAGTGACTGGGATCAGGCTGGCATGCTTTAGATAGTCAGGCAGGGCATCTTGGAGGAAGTAACTATTTGCCCTGGCTTCTAAAGGAAAACAGACCTCTTGATGTTAAAATCTCAGCTTGGAGTTTCCAGAACCAAAAAGATAGTGTAAATGTTAAAATGGGCAGGCCTATGCATAGGAATTCTTTTTTTTTTTTTTTTAATGTTTATTTATTTTTGAGGGAGAGAAAGAGAGACAGAGTGCAAGTGGGGAAGGGGCAGATGGAGTGGGAGACACAGAATCCAAAGCAGGCTCCAGGCTCTGAGTTGTCAGCACAGAGCCCAACGTGGTGCTTGACCTCATGAACGATGAAACATGAGATTATGACTTGAGCCAAAGTTGGAGGCTTAACCCACTGAGCCACCCAGGTGCCCCTTAGGAGACTTGGCTGTTCCAACTCCTCACCAAGACCAAAGGCCTGGTCTTCTGCCTAGAGTAGCCTTTAAACTAAAAATCCTTGGTAAAGACATAGATAAATGCCACATTCCCAGCCCTGTTTTAAGCAGCTGTCTTCTCCCTTTTTTTTTTTTTTTTGGTAAGGTTAAGATTCCATTTGATTTTTTTCCTCTGTAGATTTCCCCAGTTTTCTCGAAAGCTCAGTTTATCCACCATTTCTTGGTGTTTTGCACAAGAGGGTTTTCAGGGTATCCAGTCTACCACAGAGCTGGAACAGAAGTCAGGATGAGAGAAGAACAGGAATTTAAGAAAACTTTAGAGGTAGCACCGACAGGATTTTCAGATGATGTGAAGAGAAGCAGGGGTATGAGGAAACAGGGAAATGGAAGAGATTCCTAGATCTGGGGTTTGCACAATGGGGTAGATGATGATGCCATTTACTTCAATTGGGAAAAATTGAGTGGGGAGAACAGCACAAGCTTGTGATAAGAAATTTTAAGAGTTGTGTTTTAGGCAAGATACACAGGAGACAACTCCAAGCCATCTGAGGGGAAATGTCAGGTAGGCAGCAGGACAGGGATTGGAAGGCTGGAGAGGCCCGGGGTAGGGGTACATCCCTGGTAATCATCAGAATGGAGATGATGTTTAAAATCAAAATAATGGATGAGATAACCTGGGGACAGAATACAGGAAAAGGAAGGAAAAGAAAGCCCCAGCAGAAGGCCTGAGGTCCTTCAAACATGAGTGTTCAGGTAGAGGATGAACCAAGAAAGGAAACTGGGAAAGACTAGTAAGACAAAGAAAAACCAGGGGAATATGTTGTCACAGAAGCCATTTCATTTCATTTCAAGAGAGAGTAAATGAGAGTGGTTGGAGAGGAGCGGGGCGGGGGGTGGGGGGAGAGGGAGAGAAAGAGAGACTCTCAAGCAGGCTCCATGCTCAGCGTGGAGCCCAACATGGGGCTCGATCCCACGACCCTGGGATCATGATGTGAGCTGAAATCAAGAGTCGGACGCTCAACCAACTGAGCTATCCAGGTGTCCCTCAAGTTTTTAATATTATTAATGAACAATAAACATTCCTTACATCTTTACATATCTATACACTATCTTTAAAATAAATCCTAGAAATGAAATTGCTGAGTGAAAGAGTATATACATTTAAACATTTGATAAATACTGCCAGATGCTCAACCCGCTGAGCCACCCAGGCACCCTTAGAGTGTTTTAAGAAAAAAGGTGTTCAATTGTGACTAATACCACTAAAAGGGTGAGCAAAACGGTGACAGCACCCACTCAATGTGGTAATGCAGAGGTCTCTGGTGATACTCCAGCCCACCATACCTAGTTTTTCCATTAATTAGGTTAATGTTTCTGAACCCCAAGACAAATCCATCAAGATCACAAAGGTATTCAAGCCACTCGTGGTACTTTTCTTCCTAAAAGAAAAAGTCCCACTGGAAGGGAAGACTATTTTCTCACTTTTGTCACTTAATCTGACACACACACACATACACAAAGTAATTTAAAAGGGTCCAAGAAGAATGACCTCTAGAAATAGTGATTCTTCTCCCTCAAAAGATTTAGAACTCTCCAGAATTTCTCCACTATTCTAATCTACCTAGGGTCAGAAATAAGGTCTTAAGGAGGAATCAACACTCTATCCAACATATTATATGTAACGGCAGAGAGATTACCATAAACATAAAGATCAGTATTTAAGTTTGTACTCTGGACTATGGCCCTTTGGCCAGCCCCACCTAGACCCAGGAGAGTCTGAAAATTAAATTTAGGGGGAGGAGGGAGGCAAGCATTTCATTTCATTATCCTCAGTACACTGACCACAAGCATCCCCAAATTTGTTTCTGTATGAGCTTGAATTCCAGAAGAGATATTTATGCCAGTTAAAAATGTTTTAAGGAAGAAAAATTAAATACATCCAAAATATAGGGGTGCGTGGGTGGCTTAGTCAGTTAAGCATCCAACTATGACTCAGGTCATAATCTTGCGGTTTTTCAGTTCGAGTCCCGCGTTGGGCTCTGTGCTGACAGCTTAGAGCCTGGGGCCTCCTTCAGAATCTGTGTCCCCTCCCCCCGTCCCTCCCATGCTCATGCTCTGTCTCTCTCTCTCAATAATAAATAAAAACATTAAAATTTTTTAGATAAAACAAAACAAAAAATATATACAAAGAACTCTTAAAACTCTCTCAAAAATACGAAAACAACCCAACTTAAAAATGGGCAAAAGATCTGAACAGGCATCTCACCAAAGGTATACACGTGGCAAATATGCATGAAAAGATGCACTATATCATATGCCAGTAGGGAACTGCAAATTAAAACAATGATACCACTACACCCTTATTAAAACGGTCAAAATCTGAGGCACATGGGTGATGTAGTCAGTTAAGCATCCAACTCTTGATCTTGGCTCAGGTCATGATCTCACAGTTCGTGAGTTCAAGCCCTGCATCAGGCTCTGGACTGATGGTGTGGAGACTGTTTGGGATTCTCTCTCCTTCTCTCTGCCCCTTCCTTGCTTGTGCACATGCCTGCGCTCACTTGCTCTCTTTCTCTCTAAAAAAAAAAAAAAAAAAAAAAAAAAAAAAAACTTAAAAAAAAATAGAATGGTCAGAATCCAAAATACTGAGAACAGCAAATGCTCATTCATTGCTGGTGAGAATGCAAAATGGTACAGGCACTGAGGAAGATAGTTTAGCAGTTTCTTATAAAACTAAATATACTCTTAACATATGATCTAGCAATCATTCTCCGTGGTATTTACCCCAGTTAGTTGCAAATGTATATCTACACAAAACCTGCACATGAATATTTATAGTGGCTTTATTCATAACTGCCAAAACTTGGAATCAATCAAGATGACCTTCAATAGGTGAATGGATAAATAAACCGTGGTGCAATCAGCAATACAAAGAAATGTGCCTATCAAGCCACCAAAAGACATGCAAGTGTTGCTAAGTGAAAGAAGGCAATCTGAAATTTGTACACATTGTATAATTCCATCTATATGGTATTCTGGAAAAGACAAAACTATGGAGACAGTAAAAATGATCTGGTTGCCAGTGGTTTGGGAGAGAGATGAATAGGTGGAGCACAGGACATTTTTAGGGCAGTGAAATTACTCTATGTGATACTGTAATGGTGGATACATGTCATCATACATTTGTCACAATCCACAAAATGTATAACAAAGTAAACTCTCATGTTAACTGTAGGCTTTAGTTAATAATGTATCAATATTGGCTCAAGGGGCACCTGGCTAGCTCAGTCTTTGGAGCTTGTGACTCTTGATCTTAGGGTTGTGAGTTCAAGCCCCACATTCGGTGTAGAGATTAGGGTGCCTGGGTGGCTCAGTCGGTTAAGTATCCGACTTCGGCTAGGGTCATGATCTCACAATTCATGTGTTTGAGCCCCACGTTTGAGCCTGACAGCTCAAAGCCTGGAGCCTGCTTTGGATTCTGTCTCCCTCTCTCTCTGCCCCTTCCCAACTCATGCTCTATCTCTCTGTCTCTCTCTCAAAAATAAACTTTAAAAATTTTGTTTAAAAACACATATATACTGGCTCATCAATAGTAAAAAATGTATCACACTAATGCAGGATGTTAACTGGAGAAACTGTGGGGGAGAGAGAGGAGAGGGTATACGGGAACTCTGTACTTTCTGCTCAATTTTTCTATAAACCTAAAATGGCTCTAAATATATATATAGTCTATTAATTTTTAAAATGTCTGAGTTGGGGAGCCTGGGTGGCTCAGTCAGTTAAGCATCCCACTTTTGGTTTTGCTTCAGGTCATAATCTCATGGTTCGTGAGATCAAGCCCGGCACTGGGCTCTGCACTAAGTTAGTACAGAGGCTGCTTGGGATTCTCTCTCTCCTCTCTCTGGCCCTCCCCTGCTTGGCATGCAAGTACACACTTGCGCTCGGTCTCTCTCTCTCTCTCTCTCTCTCAAAATAAATAAAACCTTTAAAAAAATGTATGAGTTGATGGGGTACCTGGTTAGCTCAGTCAGTGAAGCATGCAACTCTTGGTCTCAGGGTTATGAGTTTGAGCCCCACGCTGGATGTAGAGATTACTTATATTTAAAAATAAAAAATCTTAAAGAAAAAATAAATAAAAAACAAAAGAAAATAAAATGTATGAGTTGAACTTTATGAAAAAAAATTTTAAAGATAAATCTGACCCGCAGGGGTGCCTGAGTGGCTCAGTCAGTTAAGTGTCTGACTTCGGTTCAGGCCACGATCTCTTGATCCGTGAGTTCGAGCCCCACATAGGGCTATATGCTGTCAGCACAGAGCCTACTTCGGATCCTCTGCTCCTTCTCTCTCTGTCCCTCCCCTGGTTATGCTCTCTCTCTCTTTCAAAATTAAACATTAAAAAAATTTTTTTAAAGAAAATCTGACCCCAAAGTTTTAAATTATATTCAAGAGAGAATATGAGCTATCTCCCTGTAAATAAAAATTTTCTATTGTCTTCTCAAAATGAATAATATACTTGGAAAAATAAGTCACCTCATGTACATCATAGTTTTGCATGATGTAAGCACTCATAAAAGATGGTTTTATCACATCCACATAAGAGGTTATGAAAAGGCTCAATTACTCATGAAATTATAATCCAACAATGTGAGGTAGTGGACATGATTTAGAAAGAGAAATAATAAATACTTAGAAAGAAAATAATGAAGAATTTAGAAACACCAATGCATTGGGGGAAATTTATGATCTGAATTCTAAAAATCACACATGGATTGATGGATGGATGGATGGATGGATGGATGGATAGATAATCACACCCATACAGAACCTGATATGAAGCATGAATTCAGGTTGGATTTTCCAATCACTCAGCCAAAGAGAACCCAGGAGGTGGCCAAGATAATGTAACAATCCTATCAAGTAGACTTGTTGTTCCCATTTTACAGATAACAGCAGAAATGTTAAGTGACCACAAAGATAATTGTACAACCAGAACACAAACTTGGGAGTCTTCAAATTCCCAGCCTAGTGGAGTCAAATTATCTGTTTGTAAGTCTTATCTCTACTGTGTGATCTCTGACAAGAAAATTCCTCTTCGAATTGGTTATACAAACAATTACAAGAAAGGGAAATGAGAATTTTACTTACATTCTATGTAATAAATGAAAGTTAACTTTATTATAAAGACGTGTCTGAAACAGATATGTTTGAAATGTATTATAAAGACATGTCTGGAAATAATCAAAGCTGCCAGAAACTGTCTTAATATATATAGTCTATCAGTAAAACAAGACTAAACATTAATCTGATAAAGTCATGATTCTTTTGACAACTATCAACCACCCCTGATTAATATTAAGGTCCATAAATACTAAGAAGAGTAAACAGAATCAAAAGAAATCTCCAGGGGCACCTGGATGGCTCAATTGGTGGAGCATGTGACTCTTTTTTTAAGTGTGTTTGTTTGTTTTTTTGTTTATGTATATATGTATGTAATCTCTATACCCAAGGTGGGGCTCAAACTCACAACCACAGTGGTAGCTCCAACTGAGCCAGCCAGGCACCAGGAGCATGGGACTCTTGATTTGGGGGTTGGATGCAGAGATTACTTAAAATCTTTAAAAAGAGAAATAAATAAAAAGAGAGAAAGAAAGAAATCTTTTTTCCTTTGTAAACTACATTTCTACCATTTCTCTTTCTCTCTAAAACAACAACGATTTCTAAACCCTATAAACATGACGTCACTAATCTGAAGGAAGACTTTATAGTTTATGGGCCTTGAAAGCAGCATTTCTCAAACTAAGGACCACCTGCATCAGAATATCTGACTGCCTGTTAAAACGACCCTAGATCTACTAAATCAGACTCCTTGGGGTAAAATCATAGAATCTTCTTTCTCTTTTTTCAACAAGTACGCTGGGGGTTCTTGTGCTAAAATCTTTAGACCAGCAGTTTTCAAACTTTTTGCTCTCAGGACCCCTTTATATCCTTAAAAACAAGGACCCTAAAGGTTGTTATCTATCTGTATTTACTGTATTTGAAATTAAAATAGAGATTTTAAAAATATCTATTAATTCATTTAAAAAATAAACCTACATTAACATAAATAACATTTCTATGAAAAATAACTATATTTTCCAAAACAACAACAGCAACAATTAGTGGAAAGAGTGACACTGTACAAGTTTTGGAAATTTCTCTCAAGTATGGCTTAATACAAGACAGCTGGATTCTTGTATCTACTACTGCATTCAATCTGTTGCAGTATGTTGCTTTGACTGAAGTGTAGGAAGAAAATTTGACCTCATGCTAGTTGGAAGAGGGAGGAGAGTATCTTAATAGCCTTTTCAGATAATTTTGGATATTCCTTAACACCACACCGAAATTCAACAAGTGGAGTTTCTTTTTTTAATGTTTACTTATTTTTGAGAGAGAGAGAAAGAGAGCAAACAGGCTAGCAGGGGAGGGGCAGAGAGAGGGAGGCAGATAATCAGAAGCAGACTCCGCCCTATCAATGCAAAGTCCAACTTGGGGCTCGAACCCATGAACCATGAGATCATACAAACCTCAGCCAAAGTTGGATGCTCAACCAACCGAGCCACCCAGGGGCCCCAACAGTGGTAGTTTCTTTCTTTCTTTCTTTCTTTTTTAGTATTTATTTATTTATTTTTGAGAGAGGGAGAGACAGAGCACAAGCAGGGGAGGGGTAGAGAGAGAGGGAGACACAGAATCTAAAGCAGGCTCCAGGCTCTGAGCTGTCAGCAGAGCCGGACACAGGGCTTGAACTCACAAACCGTGAGATCATGACCTAAGCTGAAGTTGGACTCTTAACTAACTGAGCCACTCAGGCGCCCCAGCAAATGGTAGTTTCTTAAAGATTAGATACGACGTGGATTGCATTCTGTTGGATCTCAATGAACTTTTCATATTCGGCTGCACTGAGATCCATTGGTCTCTCCTGCATTTTGAACAGAATGTTTTCCCAAGCATGATTTAGTAATGTAGTGCATTAATCATTTGGAAAACACTATTTCAGAGATACGCAGACCTTCCAGATGTCAACACATTGCATTATAACAAAACTATTTAAAAGCCACATTTGGGGGATGGTGGGGAGAAAAAAAAGGCCACATTTATTTTACCATTAAAAAAGTTACATTCGTTAATATGGGAAAGCCATCAAACTCACAATTTTTCTTGCATGTTTTCTCAAATTCTGATTTTCACTCAAAAGCTTAAATTTTGTCATTGGCAACAAATATTATCAGTTGTTTCCCTTGAAGAGACAGCTTCTTTTCTTTTTTCTTTCTTTTTTGAGAAAATGTCTACCAGTACCAGTTGATGTGTCATTCTTCCAAAGTAAAAATGAAAAAAGCAGCTACTTTGAGCCTGTAACTGAAATGTTTCCACGAGACCTCTTCCTTGAGACAACCATCATACTTCCTTACGCGGCAGAAGTGTTTTATGCATGCCTCCCATTTCATCACAGAGTGTCAAAAAGGAACATCCTCCAGAGTTGAAAGATAATGAAATTAATATCATTTATTGTTGTTATCATGGACATTCTTAAGTGAAGTCAGCTTTTCTTTCTGAGAGTGCACGAAGCATAATACCTAGTGTAAGAGTAAATGCCAACTAAATAAAAGGCACAAATAACATGAAAATGGCTTTGAAATTGAACTCAAAGACCCGCCCCCCCCCCTCCCAGGCGAAACTCCTCAGGGGCCCTCAGGGATCTGTGGACCACACTCAGAGAACTGCTCCTATAGACAACTCAAACAAAAGCATCAATGAGCAGCTCCGCCAAGGGAACAATACAAAAACCAAAACACAGCTCCTGCCCCCATTTGCCCAAGGACACAAAAGAGTGTGTTGTGTTGTAGGACTGGAGCGGTTGAAATTAATGGAAGCTGGGCTCTGGCACCACAGGTATATGAACAGCAAACTCTCAAAAAAACTGGGGGCGGCAGGCACCAGGTGAGGGTGGGGGAGTTGCAATATTCCTACCTGCCCAAGTGACAGACTGGAGTTTCCTTTAGTGACACAGCTAGACTTCTCCCAAGAATTAATGCTTCAGAAGAAGAATGTGCATTCTGTTAAGGGAAAAGCTACATTTCTAAACAGTATGCATACCATGATTAAAAGATTTAAAGTACAGATGCACAGATTTACTCACATGTGCCTGAAGACAAATATGAGGATATTTACAATATTGTTTTTTCTTTTTTTTAAGTGTTTATTTATTTTTGAGAGAGAGAGAGAGAGTGTGAGCCAGTGAGAAAGAAAGGGAGACAGAGGATCCGAAGCAGGCTCCGTGCTGAGAGCAGAGAGCCCAATGTGGGGGGTCGAACTCATGAATCATGAGATCATGACCAGAGCGGAAGTCAGATGCTTAACCAACTGAGCCACCCAGGTGTCCCCACAGTATTGTTTTCTGTCTTTATATTTTGCAATCTATGACTATCATTAGGAGATTAAATAAGTTATTTTTAAAAATCTTTAAAAAGGGGGGGGCAGCTGGCTGGCTCAGCCTATAAAGCATGTGACTCTTGCTTGATCTGGGTGTCCTGAGTTTGAGTCCCATGTTGGGGGGGAAGACTGTCCTTAAAAAGAAAAAAACCTAAATAAATTACCACATCCGCAGCCTGAATACTACTATGCAGGTCTTAAAAACATGAGGCATACATAAACACATTCACATGGAGTGTTTACTAAAATAAACAAAGTGACAAAAAGTAAGAAACAGAGTTATGTGCATAATGTGCTACATGCTTCAGAAAGGACAAAGAGAGAGAGAATAATAAGTTTGCACGTATACAAATGAAATCACTGTGGAAAAATTAGAAATGGGTAACTAGCTGTCCCTGGGAGAGTTCAGAGGAGAAGGTGAAAAGAAAACTCACTAACTACAAACCTTTTTGTACTGACTAATTTAAACTTTTTTCCCCTTGGGGCGCCTGGGTGGCTCAGTCAGTTAAGCGTCCGACTTCGGCTTAGGTCCTGATCTCACAGTCTGTGGGTTCGAGCCCCACATCGGGCTCTGTGCTGACAGCTCAGAGCCTGAGCCTACTTCGGATTCTGTGTCTCCCTCTCTCTCTGCCCCTCCCCTGCTCGCTCTCTGCCTCTCTCTCTCAAAATAAAATAAGGACATAAAAAAATATATATATATAAATTTTTTTAATAAATAAAAATAAACTTTTTTTCCCAAAATATTGTTTTTACAATAAAGAAAACTGCAGTCTGGAACCGAAAAACAAAACTGATATATTCTTGCTGCGAATCTGTGGTTAAGACTAGCATTCATCTTTCCTAGGGAAAGGGGAAGTAGTTAAATCCACAGACTGGATGGTGTAGGGGGTCTTCTCTATGGCCCACCTGCAGCCTCAGTCTCCCTTGCTCAGAAGACATTCTCACTGGGTATGTAAGAACGGTACTCTCATTGTAAATCTTAGGGTAAACTGAGGCAGGAGTCTACAGCATCACATAGCCGTATACACGGCACTTCTGATCCTTGGATATTTCTGCAGAAATAGGATTTTTTTTTTTTTTAATTAATAAGCTTTACTTTTTGGAGCAGTTTTAAGTTCAAACAAAACTGAGCAGAAAGGACAGAGTTCCCATAAACCTCCTGTCCCCCAACAGGCACATCCTCCCTCACTATCGACGTGTGGCACCACAACCGTACACCAAGAAACAGGGTAGACAGCTCCATGAACCCAGTATTCTCCAACACAGTTATTAGGACCCTAAAGTGTCCCCCATGCTTCTAACCGCTTACAGTCCACTCTTATTTACGCACTTAAACACAAAGGGACAATAACACATAAAATTAAGAGTAAATATTGATATGTGGCTTCAGAAAGCTGCCATTATTCCACCTGCCCCTATCCATGAGACAGTTACCACGCTAACTATGTTTTATTTGGGTTAAAGTTCCAACAAATTTGCCTTCCCTAAACATATTGATAAAAAGGGGCCCAAATACAAAACTGATCTGTCAGACAAAAATCAGTCAGATTAAATATTTATTGTGTCTAAACCACAAATAGAAAAAAAATTCAAAGGCCGACTATTTTAATGCTAACTGGATGCAATACTACACGTTGTTTGGTTTACTGGAGAGGTAATTACTCGGCTGACATCTGGACTTTAGGGTTTTGAGGATTCCATTCGTGGGGAGGGAAGGGGAGAACAAAGGAAAGTCTAATGCTTTTTGTTCTGTCAGAAAAAGTGTTTGCTAAACAGCAAAAACAAAATTAACATTAGAAAAGATGCCGGAAAACATGCATTTTAGGAAGCTTCCACCTAGGCAGGTGCTCAAAGTCAGACTCAAATCCTCCATTTCTCATAACCAGAATGAGTGGTCAGGATACCGAAAACTAATAAAATCAATCGACAAAGCGGGAAAACAGGTGGTTAACACCAGACTGGGCAGGGTTTTCCTAAATTGAGCTCACCTTCGCTAATCTCAATCAATTTTCAGAAACGGCTTCTACAAAAACTACCCAAATATCCCCCTAATAATTTGTGCTCCTCCTCCACAATAGGGAAGCCATTTATTTACCAGAAGGTTTACTTTCTCTTTCAAGCTCTGCTGGCTTCCTCCTGCCCCACATTCGGGCCAGAAGCAACGGGGCGGCCTTTCTTTCCTGGCTTCTCGGATCCCAAACTGGTGAGCTAGTGTGAGAACAGCCGTTTCAAGGAGAAGCTGAGTGGTTCTTAAACCGCAAGGCTATTTTGAATACAGATGCGTTTGCAAAGGAAAGTTACAAGACACAAAAACAAAGCTCTACTCCTCCCGTGAAAACAGACACTCACACACGTACACACGTTCACACGCACACGCACACATGTGCAAAGGGACAAATCACCTCCCAGCTTCAGACAGATCATTCATTCCACTTGGGATGCCACCACACTCCCAAACCGTGGGCTGCCCCCAACTTCCTTGTCTGACTCCTCTACCCCTCAAACCTTCAACATCATCTGCACTTTTGGTGTTAGGAAGAACTCCAAGGGACTGTTAAAATTCCTAAGTGGTAATACATTTTTAATGTGTTGAATATCACTTAAAATAAATGGGCCACAATCATAGGCTTTGGAAGATTCAAAGAGACCTATCACAAGGGCATTCGTGTAAACAGGAATTACAGTCTGCCTATTCCTTTTACGTGACAGCCTCCATCTCCTCCACCACAATGTAAATCCCCCTGTCCCTATTCATTTAGTTTCTTTCCTATTAGCTTACAATCTCCTAATTACTCCTTCTTTCCTTTGGGTCATTAATGGCTACCATGAATCATAACTTGCCTAACTTTGTAGGTAGATACCGCAGTTTTTAATAATATTAATTATTAGTACTCACATGTTAGCTATCTGCCAGGCACTGTGCAAAGGCACTATACATTATCTTACTTAATCCTCACAAATGCCCTACAATAGAACCTGGTATCTGTATTTTATGGCTAGAGAAACTGAAGCCCACAGAAGTTAAAGCAACTGACCCACGGTCTAAGAGGTGCTGAATTTGGGATTGAAGCCCAAGGAGTCTGACCTTATAGTCCATTCTTTCACCTCCTAGGGCAACTATGGACCATGAAACCCTTAAACACACGGCCCAGGGGTTTCAACACTTAAAAGAACAGTTATCTTAGGAATGCTCAAAATACAAGTTCCTTGTCCAATGTAGTTAAAAAATCAAAGGTAAGGTAATCGTCCAGTGATTAGAAGAGTCATTTATTCTTATGGATGGGGGTAGCAGAGAGAAAAGCCAGATGATGCTTTTTTTACTTATTATATTGGGGGTGGGGGACAGATTGGCTTCCTTACTGTTCTTTCATTAGGCGATTAAAAAGAAATTTGCAATAAATATGTCCAAGATATAGTGGTAAGTAGAAAAAGAAAAAACCTGGAGAAATACACACCAAACTATTAACAGGATATATATATAATACATATAGTTTACTTTTCTACAAATTTAAATTGCTTACAATAGCATGTAGTTCTTTTGTAAGCAGGACAAAACAACTTAATGATACGTGAACCCAATAATGAATAGAAGGGATAAGAGCTTCCTTTCCCCTCCGCTCTGTCCTCCTAAATTAAGAACTTCCTCTTGTAGCTCCTTGAACACCCTATGCTGTTTTAAGCCTCTGCCCATTCATGTTCCCTGGCTTTGAATGCAACTGTTCACTACTCAGCTTTGTCGGGAGAATTCCTATTCATCCCACAAAACCCTATTCATAGGGGTTCCAACCTGATAGAGCCCCTCTGTGATAGAGCCTTTTTCTCACCCCCGAAGAGAATTAATCTCTTTTCTGGGACATTTACTAAGAACTTAGATTTATGGAGTTCCTGGGGTGCCTGTCTGGCTCAGTCGGTAGAGCATGAAACTCTTGATCTCAGGGTCGTGAGTTTGAGCCCCATGCTGGGCATAGAGATTACTTTCTAAAAAAAAAGAAAACAAAAAGATTTATGGAGTTCTTACAATGTGACAAGCATACGCTAAGCATTTTACCTACATTATCTCACTGAATCTTCAATAGGCCTGGGAGATAGGCACTGTTCTCTACTTTTACACATAAGACCACAGAGACTTAGGTTCTGACTAGGACGAACAGATAGATCCAGGATCTAATCCCAGACGTGCCTGACTCCAGAGCATGAACCTTGAAGCACTATCCTGTCATCTCCCCTGCCCCGAGTCCACACTGAAGCAGCACCACACAACCTGGTCTGCACAACACCTCCAGTTCTGTGAAAACCGTGTTTCATTACCTTTGGTTTCCCCCTAGCACCATAATTGGCTCTCAATATAAAATACTCGCCGATAATAAATAAATTAATGAGGGGTGCCTGAGTAGCTCAGTCGGTTAAGCGTCCCAACTTCGGCTCAGGTTATGATCTCGCGGTCTGTGAGTTCGAGCCCCGCATCGGGCTCTGTGCTGACAGCTCAGAGCCTGGAGCCTGCTTCAGATTCTGTGTCTCCCTCTCTATCTGCCCCTCACCCACTCATGCTCTGTCTCTCTCTGTCTCTCAAAAATGAATAAATGTAAAAAAAAATTTTAAAAACAAAACAGAACCGTCTGCCAATCTGACCTTAAGATGTGCCATAATCCTAACATGATAAATGAGAACTGACAGAACAGAAATTCATTCTCCCATATGCTATTCCTTTTAAAAACTAGAGACATTTCCAAAGCTGAACACCAAAGTTCCATCTGACCATCCTGACTAAAGTGCACCCTAGCAAGCCAAGGTTCCTAGTGACAAACGTGTAATCATGAGATTCATTCTTTCCATCATAACCAAAAAAGACTGAAACAGCCCAGCAATGTCATTCTGCGGGACCTCACCAGGGCTGCTCCAGGACACCAGGTCTTCTTCAAGATCTGGGGATGTCCCTCAAGTGTTCTTCTGGTGGGTTTTATGAATGACCCAAAAGTTATAGTAAAATCGTATAGAATATGGAAGATATAAAATGCAAGTGGTCATTTGCAGCCAATTAAAAATCCTAAAAGACACTTCTGCACTGAAGTACACGAATCTGGTAAGTCAGGACACCTCTCTGTGGGTGCTGGCCCAATTTATAAGGTCAGGCCCAATGACAACTCCCCTAGGGCAGAGGCCATGTGCGCTGATTTACTTTGTACAAATTAGCCAACACCAGGCATGTGCCTGACACATAGTAGGCACTCCAATACTTGGCCTCAAAAATCTTTGAAGGACAAAAATGAATTCCATGGTCTGGCATTCAAGGCCTCTGGTGAGTAGACACTCCTCCCCTACTTACCTTACTAATCTATCAGGATTTTGTTGGTGCTATATCACCACACCTCCTCACCCTAAATTCTTTATCCCTATCAAATCCCAACCATTATTTGGGACCCAGATCAAATCTCTCCTTTGGTAAGAAGACATCCCAGATCACTCCAGGCCTCATAATCTTTCCTTCCTCTGAAGACCTGTAGCACTTAGTGCAGCCCTGTCCAATAGAACTTTCCAAGATAATGGAAATGTTCTATAGCTGTGCTATATATACATATCTATTTTAAATATATAATAGTGCCTTGTTGGATAGCACAGGCTAATGTCTCATCAGCTCTTTGAGGACATGTTGCACCGTCTGGATAAAGCATTTATCAAATCCCCTCAGTGGACTGCAAGTTATGTGAACAAAGCTTCCGATTCTCCATAGCAACCTTAAGCTACCAAAAGTAAAGATCTGTTGAATCTGTACACCACCTCTGAGGAAACCATAAGGTAAAAAGGTGCCATAGACTCAGCATCTGGAATGTACTACCTCTGCCCCATCTCACATCTGAAAGTCAAGACAAGCAGGGGCCGGGGGGAGAAAGCAACTTTCTGGAGACACAAATGATCACTGATCAAGCCACAAGGCACTCTGGGGTCAAATGGCATTTTAGGTCACCAGTATCCTCTACCTACAAACTTGCCTAAATAAGTATCTCTTTCTATTGGCAGACAGCTAAATTCTGATGATAATTATGCTAACTAAAAAGTCAGTTACTTCCCAAGTCAGATGCAGTAGATGAAAACAAACCCTAGGTGTACTTTTTTCAACTGTTTGTTGGCTATCTCCCTTGGAGTCTTATAGCCTATTGGTGGTATTTCGCTGTCCAGATATATGTTAGCATTTCAGTGACCCTTTTCCCAGTCGGGCGTATTCCCACTGTCAATCAGGACCTAACGCTTTCTCTTTCATGGCTGTGTAATATTCCATTGTATACATCTATAACACATCTTGTCAGTTCATTTGTCGATGGACACTTGGGCTGCTTCCCATATGTTGGCTATTGTAAATAATGCTGCAATAAACATAGGGGTGTATATTTTTAAAAAAAGACCTAATACTTACATAGGTAGTCCAAAATAATACAAAATATACTGAAGGACAAGTTCTACCTCTATGGCACTCTCCTGCCTTGGGCAAGCACCCTGTTCCTTTAGCCTCAATTTCCTTATCTATAAAATGAGGTTAATGTCATGTAAATGACCTACCCTTTGTAAGGTAAGTCATAGCTGTGGATATTTCTAAATATTCTTCCCAAAAGTACTATATACAGAAATAGAAGATTCATGAATTTACCGGTGGGTCCTCTGTGGCGGATATACTCACAAATATAGTGATTTTAAGATCAACCCTCCAATATCTACATGTGTGTGGGTGGGTGGGTGTGTGTGTATTCCAGACTTCTTTCTCCCATTCCACTATGCAAATATCTGAGCAAAAATTCTGCTAGTATTCCAGTCTGGCACATGTAACAAGGAAATAAATGTGTTGACTCAGGGAACACAGACATATTTAATATAAAATAAAACAGAAACTTGGCTGAATCAAGTCATAACAGTCTAAATCCACACATAAAAGACTGAGATGATTTATAATTCTGATTTATTCAAACCAATGGTTTATCAGCACAGCCAGCTAAAAAGTTACAACCTGTACCCAGAATATAGCCTGTAGATGCACATACGATAAAAAACAGCAGATACACATTATGCACATTTTTAATTTAAAAAAAAAGTGTCACTACCACACACCCACTTGATATGACACAAAGATGTGCACTAAACATGGACAAAGAAACCTGGTTGACGGTTTAAATTTTGCTAACTTAAGCCCAACCACACCTCCCAATCACAGGTAAAGTTTGCACACATGGCTTTGCCAAGTCCAGCCTGTCTTTGTTCCCCTCTGCGTTTACCCAAGATCTTGGCTCTAAGACAGAAAACTCCCACT
>CM053565.1:37877888-37994377 GCA_028646485.1 Cryptoprocta ferox
TCCCATCCACAACTCCCCCAAACACTGCAGAGGCTCCCGGGCCCTCTGGCGTCTCCCGGGATCCCCAGGCCTGGGGGCCGTCGGGGGGACGGCCCCACCCTTCACCCCCTTCACCTGTTTCTCGGGCTCAGGCCCGATAGGCCGGGGCTACGCTTGCGCCGGAATGCGGGTCGCGGGGCTCTTTCAGGCCACGGGGCCTCTCCTAACAGAAGTGGAGAGACAGCGCCGAGCAGGGGTGCTCGTCAAGGATCCGGTTCGGGCTTGCTAGCTCCGCGGCGACGTCGGAACCCCAACCCCCCCCCCTCCCCGTCTACGCCGCCGCAGCTCCGGAAACCGCTGAAGCCAATCCCCGCCTAGCCCCAGCCCGGCACAGACACGCCGCTTCTGCATAATTCATGAGACGGCCAGTTTTCCCGGCCACCCAGAGGCACTGGTGCAAGTACGGTACACCCGAAGCCCCACCCACTGGCCAATGAGGCGAGCCTCTGGGGGGGAAGGGTGGAGCCAATAGTAGACTGGGAACGCCCCCGTGCTGGCTGTTCCGAGCGCTTAGTGCTCCTCCCTCCGCCACAGCGGAGGGGGAGCGGCGGCCTTGGGCACAGAAATCCGGGGGGAGGGAGGGAAAAAGACCGGAATGTCCTGCTGAAAACTCAGCTGAGTTCCTGGCAATGCGTGACGTCAGGACACTTTAAATGCCCCTGATGCGGCTCTCCTCTGCCTGTTCTCACTTTTCCCAGCTCTTCCCTCCACGTGGGGGCGAGTTTGCGAGCCACTTACCACGTGGGAATCAGCCAGTTAGACCATCCCCAGGTATCGCCAGATCCTCAGGGGGCCCAACGCCTGAATTGAGTTGCTGGGGACAGCAAAAAGAACATGGGTGACTCCCGCCTGCTTTGAACTTCAGTTTCTGCGTGAGTCGGGACACACACACCCGGAAACATGACGTGGAAATAGAGTAATTACTAGAGTGCGTGGGGAGAGGGTAGTGGATTTAACCCTGTCCTCCGTTCCGCCGCTTCAAGCATCAAACGCCAACGGCTCGCACATTGGCGGGTTCACAAGAAGGCAGACGGCAGTGCATAAGAAGATTGACACATATACACATTATTTTTATGGGTCTGAGCTGAAATACTTGAAATTGCCTGTCTTTTTCTTTTTCGTCCCGTGTATTTCAAATCCAAGTTTTACTGCATTGAAGCCAGTAGTTTATAGGAAATGTAGACAGTTTACCTTACAAAATAGGGGATGTACTGTGCATAATGGAATGGGGTGTGTGGGTGTGGGTGTGTGTGTGGGTGTGTGCACGCGCGCAGGTGCTGACACTATCAGGGTTTTTTCTTTAAAAACATTTTTTTAATGTTCGTTTATTTTTGAGAGAGAGAGTGCCAGCAAGGAAGGGGCAGAGAGAAAAGGAGACACAATCCAAAGCAGGCTCCAGGCTGTGAACGGTCAGCACAGAACCGGACTGGAGGGCTTGAACTCACCAACTGTGAGATCATGACCTGAGCTGAAGTAGGATACTTAACTGACTGAGCCACCCAGGCACCCCATCTGGGTTTTTTAAAAGCACAGCTGTTAATATTTGTGTTTATTGTGTTGGTTTAATACAAAGAGGTTTAAAGATGAAAGATGGTCATGGCATCATGCAGATACAATAACCCCTGATGAGTTTTTTTCAGTGAAACTTTTCGTTTCATGTTTTTTTAAAATATTTTTTTAATGTTTGTTTATTTTTGAGACAGAGGGAGACAGACTGTGAGCAGAGGAGGGGCAGAGAGAGAGGGAGACACAGAATCTGAAGCAGGCTCCAGGCTCTGAGCTGTCAGCACAGAGCCTGACACGGGGCTCGAACCCACAAACTGAGAGATCATGGCCTGAGCCGAAGTCGGACGCTTAACTGACTGAGCCACCCAGGTGCCCCTCGTTTCATGTTTGTTTGTTTGTTTGTTTGTTTTTACATTTTATTTATTTTTGAGAGACAGAGCGTGAACAGGAGAGGGGCAGAGAAAGAAAGAGACACAGAATATGAAGCAGGCTCCAGGCTCTGAGCTGTCAGCACAGAGCCTGATGCGGGGCTCGAACCCACGAACCGTGAGATCATGACCTGAGTGAAAGTTGGAGGATCAACCGACTAAGCCACCCAGGCGCCCCCCTCCTTTCATGTTTTAATGAAACATGTTCATGGTTCAAAAAATTAGTTCAGAAAATTCTAAAATTCAAAATAAACATCTGTTGCCTTCTGCTACCAGTCCTTCACCCCAAGAATGGCTATTCTTAATTTCTGGTGAGAAAATCAATGACTCAAACTTTGGGTGGGTGGGGGGGAGCATTACAGATCCTTCTGAGAGTCTGCTGGAGACTGTGGATTCTAGCCCCAAAAATATACAGCATGACTTTTACCCACAAATTCTGATGGTTGCCCAGATACCTGAAACCCAGCCAGAGACTCCAGATTTGGATCTTAGGACCACCTTAAATAATCCAAGTGAGAGGTGAGAGCATCTACAAGCACAGTGGTGAAGTCATTGGTGGTGGAATTGAGTTAACCATTTCCCTCCTGTAGACCCAGCCCAGTGTGGAAATGACTGAATTTATCTGATGTGTGTGTGTGTTTGTGTTACTGATCACTGTGTTTATTTCACTGCGGAGCAGATACCCTTACCTTCCATCTCACCTAAACTCTGCTTTAGCTGTGCTATTCCATGCAGTTGACTTCCTCCCTAACAACATACAGTCTAATATTTGTTGCATTATTTACTGCTTACAAAGCACCTACAACTCAGTACTTCTTTTCTTTTTCACAATAATTATGTGTAGCAGATAGAAGCAGCCATATTATTTACCAATAGGAAACTAAGGACAAAATAGTGTGACGTTCTCAAGATCACAGAGATACTCAGAGGTATACCAGATGGGTTTAGAGCCAGGTTTTTGGACTCCCCATCCCATAGCTTTGTTCTACCCACTCAAACCCTGGCCTCTTCCCCTGACTCCTCAGCAGATGGCTTTTGTTTCCCTCATTGCCCTCCACCACATTGCTTATCTGTTCCACCTATAAAACCTCTCTCCAACCCAGCCACTGCCTTTTCTCCACACTATGGAATCCCCCCAGCTTACAGATGGCAGTTTCTCTCATGTAAGCCGAGCTTTGACCTGAACTCTCTTTTTTCCAGCCTCCTTCCCTCCATAACACACACCTTAAACTCCCACACTGAATTTATCACCTTCCTCCAAATATGTCAACACCTTCTGTTACCTCATGCCTTTGTAGATCTTCTTCTCTCCTCCTGGAATATCTTCTCTTTCCTCATTTCCAACCGGAAAACTCTTCAGAGTCCAGTTTCAACATTACCTCTTCAAGGCATTCTGAAATTCTTCCTGGCAAAGTTAATCTCTTCTTCTGGATTCCTTTAACAGGTTGTATTCCGCATTTAGTACTGCATTCTTCACCTTGGACTGTAATGTCTCCATTTATTAGCCTACTTCCTGATACACAAAATTAATAATTAACATGTATTAAGTAATTACCATGTTCCAAGAATTGTGCTAAGCTTTTTACATAGATTATCGTATTTGATCCTCAACAGAACCCAGTGAGGCAGGTACTTTTGTAATTCTCATTTTCAACTGAGGAAACTATGGCTGAGAAAGTGAAAGACTGGTCCAAAGTTCCACAGCTAGAAACTATGGACAAACTCAGAATGAGAACCAGGTCTGGCTGACTCCAAAGCCTGGACTCTGCCTACATGTTTAAAACATATCCCAGGGGTGCCTGGCTAGCTCAGTCCATGGAGGGTGCAACTCTTGATCTCAAGGTCATGGGTTCAAACCGCATGTTTGGTGTAGAGATATCTTAAAAACAAAAACAAAACAATCATATCCCCCCTGAGCTGTAGGTTCCTGGAAGCTTGAACCCCTTCATGCTCATTTTCATAATTCCAGCATCTAAGCATGAATTAAATATTAATAAACATATTTTGAATAATCATATCAGCAATAGCTAGCCACAGAGTGTTTACTATGAACTAGTCACTGCTCTGAACATGCATTATGTAACCCATCTATTAACTCACTTAATCCTTATAATGACCCCATGAGGAGGATACTGTGATTTTACAGATTAAGGATATGCGGCTTACCCAAGGTGAAGTGACTTACCCAAGAACACCCAGCTGGTAAATGGCAGAGACAGGATTCAAATCCACGTATGTCTGATTCAAGAGCCTGAATAGCTGCTCTTCCTTGACTGTATCCCCAGGCTTAACCTTCCTCTTGGATCCCCGAGGAAGAGTCTAAGGAGAGGAAAAGTGAGGCTCCCACCCTCTCTACCCAACAAATGAATAAAGGCAGAGTACCAGCCCCAGCCCGTTCAAGCGTACAGTGGTCTATAAACACATCTGCAAATTCCTTGATACTTCTCCCATTTAAAAGTAGAATGATGCTGCATTAACTTCTGGGTTTAGACCATAAAACACAATACAGCTTTCTGACTCTCCCTTGGGACACTTGCCCCTGGAAGTGTTGTGAGGAAGCCCAGGCTATGTGTAGAGGCCACATGAAGGTGTTCTTGCCAACAGTCCAGCTAAGGCCTAGCTGACAGCCATGAGTGGAGCCAGCCTCCAGATGATTCCAGACCCCCATCTTTCAAGCCACCCCAACAGAGGCCAAGTGAAGCAGAGGTGAGTCCTCTTTACTGAGCCTTACACAGATTACAAATTCATGAGCAAAATAAATGTTGTCGTTGTTTTAAGCCAGTTAAGTTTTGGGGTGGTTTGTTACATAGCAGTGGGTAGGTAGGATAAGTTTCCAAAGGTCTCTTCAGAGAGACTCAGGAGCCATAAGCTAGATCAGGAATTGAGACTGATCAGACTTTGTAAAGTTCTAGAAACTTTATTTAGTCCCTCTTCCCTGGAGGAATTAGCAGTTAAACTCTAAATCAAGAAGAAGGCATGGTAAAGAAAAGAGATTTAGACAAGAATCTTGGGAGTGGTAAATGGGTGGCAAGTCACTGCAATGACCAAAGGGGGCCCGGGGCAATTTGTGTGTGTGATGGGACCCCCGTGGGGCTCAGCAACAGAAGGGCTCACCAGGACTGCCCAACTCCCCCTCACTCAAATAAGAGAGAAGAGCATCTCTCTTTCCTCCTGTCTGAAGGGCAGTCCTCCCTCCTCAATATTTTCAAGGCTAAGCTCTTTTCCTATGCTGCTTAAAACATCATTCATGTCCTTCTGTCCCTTCAGTAGCTTCCCGTGGGGTTTAGGATAAAGGAGTTCTGCTTTTTCTTATCCCTGTCAAGGCCCTGCCTATCCCACCAACCTTCCTCCTGCCCACTAAATTCCAGCTAGTCCATTTCCTACCTCAGAGCCTTTGCACATGCCATTCATGTTCTTTCTCCAGCTTTGGCACAACTAGTTCCTCCTCACCCTACTGGTCTCACTTGCTTAGAGAAGCCTTGTCTAACTACTTCCACCTACAGTTGTTCCCAGCATGTAAATCTCTATCTTCATGTCTTATTTTCTGTGGAACTCTTATCATACTCCTCATTTTATTTATCTGTATACAGCCTCTTATCTGTCAGTTCCAGGAAACCAGATCTTACCTGCTTGCTGCTCTCTTGTCTCCCCAGTGCTGGATATATAGTAGGTGCTCAATAAATACTTATTGAACAACTGGTAGTGCTCTTGGTCCCACTCTTTCCCTCTCTGAGTTTTATTAATTCTCCTCTCCTTTCTGACCTTTCCACTTATTCTTCGCTTCTATCTCTGAAGATATGCCTTCTTTCCTGACCCTCAAGTTACCCCTCTTTCCCATCATGTCCCCCATGTCCCCACCCCCACTTGTTCTACCAAAGTGGCTTCTGCCCTCTTTCTCCATTGGACTGTGCTCTTGAGGGCCACCAAGGATCTCCTCTTCATCAAAGCTAATGTCTTCTTTTTGTCATTTTATTTAACTTTGCTGTAGAATGTGGTACTATCAGCCATTTTCCCTCCTCTCTCCTAGACATACTTTCCTCCCTTGACCATTGCAGCAGTTAATAGAAGCCATTGCATTAACTAGAAAGCTAATGGAGCTGAAGTGAGACACACTGGGTTTGAAACCTGGCTTTGACACAGATATCCCTCTGCTCAGAAAAACCCTGGGCTCAGCATCCACATCTTCAAATAGGAACATAATTCTGACCTTGGTTAGTCTGCATTAAAATGTTTTTGATGGGGCGCCTGGCTGGCTCAGTTGGTGGAGCATGTGACTCTTGATCTCAGGATTGTGGGTTTGAGCCCCACGTTGGGTGTAGAGATTACTTAAGAAAAAAAAAGATTTTTAAATAAATAAAATAAAATGTTTTTTGATTGGAAGATACTCCCAAGTTAACTGTGAAGCATGGCAGATGAAAGCCAGATCCTGGCAGGGTCCACTGCTCAGCCACCCACCTATGCAGCAATGTGACCCTGGGCTAGTTGCTTAACCTCTCTGATACTCAGTTTCCTCATCAATAAAATAGGAACTATGAGAACATCTTCCTCATAGGTTGTTATAACGATTAGATGAGGTAACATGCAAAGCATCAATACAGCATCCGGCTCATTGCAACCCCTCAATATATGTTAGCTATTATTATCTTACGCAAAACAAAAAATTGCAAAATCAGAGAGACTTATCAGAAGGAAACTGAGATTGCTCCCAAATTCCAATAAAGAGTTGAACAACCACATCTTGGGAAGAGTGATTTCAGGAACCTCACCAGAGGGAGTTTTTGTAGAACATCTCACTAAAGCTCTGCCTTTCCTTTGTTAGGGCTTGAGACTGCTGCTGAAAATGTTCGGTCTCTGTGGCTGTAGGCTCAAAATTCTAAATTGCTGGCAGACAGGATTTCATTGGCCCAGAAAGGACCAGATACCCATCTTGACAAGGCAGCCGTGAACAGGGGCAGGCGTCCTGGTCACCCAGCAGAGACACAGCCCTGGAAGAAAAGGGTGGGAACGTTTTTGAGCAGAGGGATATTCAATACCCTGAATCAGAATTACCTGAGATAATGTTTATGAAAGTGCTTATGCCCAGTAAGATGTCCTTTTCCCTCTCTGACCATCCATGGTCCACTTTGCTGGTCCCCCCACTATCCTCATGATTTCCTAAAGTTGGGCACTTCTGCCTTTAATTTTACTTAAGTTTATTTATTTATTTTGAGAGATTAAGAATGGAAGGGGCAGAGAGAGAGGGAGAAAATCTCAAGCAGGCTCCGTGCTGTTAGTGCAGATCCCTACACAGAGCTTGAACTCACGAACTGTGAGATCATGACCTGAGCCGAAATCAAGAGTTGGATACTTAACCAGCGGAGCCACCCAGGCGCTCCCGCCTTTAATTCTAAATTCCATCCTCTTCTCCCCCTGACCACCACCCCCCCCCCCCTGCCCTTGGCAAACTCATCTATTCCTAGCACCTCAGGGAACACTTCTTTTCTGACAACTCTTTTGTGCTGAGTCTTATTAGGTGCAGATAAATGACTTTATCTCCTGGGTCCCAGCAACTTCCTCTGTAAAATGATTCTATCTGTTGCCTCATCTATAAAACGAAACTCCTTTTAGTTCCAACATTCCATAATTCTATTAACTGTTCTTGGGTCACACCTTCCGTTTTCCTGCCTCTTTTGCCTTTTCGCACACTGTTCCTTTGCCTGGAGAATCTTCCCTGTCCCACATCACTGCTTTCATTTAGTTACCACTTTCTGAGTACCTACTATGTTAATAGGTGTCTCTTGGGTCCTGCCTGGCTCTCAACAAGTCGTCCTTTCCTAGGGCTTGCTCCTCTCCCCACTCTGCAGTCATATACTGAAATGGGTCCTTTCAGCCACGTCTGTATTACATGATCCTGTCCTCCTGGCCATAGATGATTAAATCCAGGATGGACACTGATGTTAATTGCCTTAATCAGATTTTCTTTGCCAGGAATCTGGAATTTGAGAGGCATAGAACCTGGGAGCCCTTAGAGCTGAGTTCCATTAATGTCAGCATGTTAGAGAGGGCTATCCATCAACGCCTTTTCAGATGTCCCTGGAGACACCCTGATGCCTATTCTTCCTAACTTAGCGGTTCAGTGATGCCTTGGAGTCCATGGGATATCTTGGCAGCCTTCCAATGTAAGCTCCTTTTTTCCCATTTGGCCAATGTCTTTTTTCTTATATTTTCAACCAAATAACCATTAACCACTGTGATTGTATTTGAGGCATTGTTAGGCTCTGGTGACACCACAATCATCTAAAATACTGTCTCAGCTCTCTAGCAACATCTGCTTGAAATCCTACCCATTTTTCGGATAGCAGCTTAGAAGCCACCTTCCTCCTTGAAACGTCCCCATATTCCCCAAGCAGGACTAATCCCTCGCCAGTGTATTGCCATTGCATCTTGTTTTACCTCTCTTACAATCATCTCGTGGAGCTCTTGTGTACATCTGCCTTTCTCACTAATTGCAAACCCTTTAAAATCAAGAGCTAGATGTGTTGTTTTTTTAGTTTCTTGGCTCCTAGCACAGAATCACAGACAGATCATTGGGAAAGAACATCTGTTGTTTTGTCGGCCCATCATCCTCTCCCCTTTCTGTTGATAATAGCAACCCAATTTTCCGTTTGGGAAATCAGCCTTTCTCACTCTCTATCCCACAGTTCTAGAAGTGATACATAACCTAGATTTGGTCAGAGGTGCAGTGATTTGGATCTATGATCTAACAGGGCCAAAGGACATCACATCTGTGAGTCTGACCAGAAGGACTTGGAAAGAAACCCTCTTACCCAGGGTTGTTTAGCTGTCAAGCCACAAGCCTGCAGTTATTGACGGTCGTCTTTGCCAGCACATGGTGAAAATCTGATTATTATTTTTAAAAAAACACAGAGGAGGGGTGCCTGGGTGGCTCAGTCAGTTAAGCGTCCAACTCCTGGTTTTGGTTCAGGTCGTGATCTCACCGTTTGTGAGTTCGAGCCCCACATCGGGCTCTGTGCTGACAGCGCAAAGCCTGCTTGGGATTCTGTCTCCCTCTCTCTCTGCCCATCCCCTGCTTGCTCTCTATCTCTCAAAATAAATACAAATAAACTTAAAAAACAAAAACAGGGCACCTGGGTGGCTCAGTTGTTAAGCATCTGACTTTGGCTCAGGTCATGATCTCATGGTTCATGGTTCCCACATCAGGTGAGGTTGTGACCTGCTTTGAGTGAGCCCTGCTTCTCTCTCTCTCCCCCTCTCTCTCCGTCTCTGTTCCCTGCATCGGGCTCCATGCTGACAGCTCAGAGCCTGAAGCCTGCTTTGGATTCTGTCTCCCTCTCTGTCTCTCCCTGGTGTGCACTCTGTCTCTCTCTCTCTCTCAAAAGATAAATAAACATTAAAAAATGTATATGTATATATACATATATGTGTATGTATATATGTATACATGTATATATACATATATGTATATGCATATATGTATACATGTATATATAAATATATTTATGTTTCTTAGAGCACCTGGGTGGCTCCGTTCGTTGAGCATCCGACTCTTGGTTTTGGTTTAGGTCATGATCCCAGGGTCATGGAATCGAGCCTGGCATCAGGCTCTGTGCTGAGTGTGGAGTCTGCTTAAGATTCTCTCTCTCTCTCCCCCCTTGCCCCTCTCCCCTGCTCTTTCTCTCTCTCTCTAAAATAAAGGGGAAAATATGTATTTATCTCTACTTAGTATATCTCTATCTGGCAGTAGTGTGGGGAATGAAGTGGAAAGATAATCTATTTTTAAATTATTGTTTGAGAGAGAGAGAGAGAGAGAGAGAGAGAGTGAGAACCTTAAGCAGGCTCCACGTTCAGAGTGGAGCATGATGAGGGGCTCAATCCCACCACCTTGGGATAATGACCTGAGCCAAAAATCAAGACGCAGACAATCAACCAGCTGAGCCACCCAGGCACCCTGGAAAGAGAATCTAAAGTCATTTCAAATACTCTAGGTGGAAGCAGATGAGGGTCTGGACCAGTCTAAGAGTGACTGCAGCTATTTCCTTCTGACCCCAATGGAATGTTACCTCTTTGGAATAAGGACTTTGAAGGTGCCATTTAGAGACCTGATAACTCAATCTGAGGCTGTACAGGAACTTCCTTTGATCCTGGGTCACACCTGATGGGATCCTTTGAGAGACAATACCCCTAGTTTATTGTCTGCTTCCAACCCATGAAAATAATGCTAATGATGGGTGGGCAAGCTCATGACTGGTTGGTGAGAAAGATGCTTTGTGGCTGTGGGACCTTGGAATTCCATAAAACCTGACGGGTAGGCAGTTGACTCTCTCATCAGTGCCTGAAACCAGCCCTCCTCCTCCCCTCAGCAGCAAGGGAAGAGGAAAAGGAGTAAATTCTGATTCAGGGAAGCTGTGGCCCTATGCTGTTACATAAGGAAGGAATGCCATGGACCAGGGGCCAGCAGAAATGTGGCTGTACAGAGAATTAGCACTGCTCTTAACAAAGTGGTGCCCAGAATAAAACTGGGTAGGGAAGGTACACCAGGATCATTCTGCTGGTGGACCAGTGAGGGGCATGGCCTGTAGAAGGAAAGGGGTGTGTGTGTGTCGGGTGCTTTATTGTAGGTAGGAGAAGCAAATGATGGTCCCGCTATCCCAGGGCTTTTCTGGTTTCCCTTGGCCTTATTACTCCATAGCTGGGGTCCTGACATCATCATTGCCTGCTTCTCACAGCTGTACATTCGGATCCCAGAGGAAGAAGGATCCTCTCCCAGCAGGAGGGAAGTTTCCTGGCTTCCAGGTTTTGAATTTTCAGCACGAGTTTTCATTTCTTTTGGTGGGAAGCTAACCCCTTCTGGGAGATTTAGAACTGCAGACTCTCATGTGCTTGTTGCTGGGGGCGGGGGCAGGGGAGTCAAGGGGGAATGCATGGCTCATGAGGAAGGACTCAGCTTGTTTGAGAAAGTGGCAGAAAGCTGGGATGGAGCCCCAGAAATGACACTATTTTCATTAGGGTGATTCTGATGCAGGCAGAACCCACGTGATGACCTGAGTCCATTGCTCTAGGAAACCCATAACTTGTGGACAGGCTGTTTGCTCATGGGCAAGAGAGGCTGCACAGTGAAAATAGGTGCCCATCCCAGGATTGTGGGGAGAATTAAGTATGCTGTGTGACTATGACTGGCACATATAACATGCACTGGAATCCTTTCTCTAGGACATTCAGCCCTCTGAGTCAGGGCCTTGGATTTTTCCCCTCCCCAGACTGCCTCCTCTAGGCCTATGATCCTGAAGTGTGGATTTGGGAGGAACTAAAATTGGGTAGAGTAACTGAGTGTGTTTGGAGGGCTAAAGCCTTGACATCAGTGAACTGGATCTAGACAGTACAGGGCTATAGATTCTTAACAATTAGACTGTGGAACCAGGCTGCCTGGTTTAAAATCCCAGCTCTCCCACTTACTGGGTACTTGACTTCAGACAAGTCACTCTGTGTTTCCTCCTTTCTAAAACAGGGATGATAATAACACCCCACTCCCACTCCCCACCGAGGCAAATGAGGCAGGTTTAAACCAACTATCCGTGGGGCACCTGGGTGGCTCAGTCGGTTAAGCATCTGCCTCCTGATTTCGGCTTAGGTTACGATCTCACGATTGGTGAGTTCAGGCCCCGTGTAGTGCTGTGCGCTGACAGTGCGGAACCTGCTTGGGATTCTCTTTCTCCCTTCCCCCACCCCCCGACCTAAATAGATTAATAAATAAACAACTTTAAACCAACAGTTGTCTCCCTCTTTCCCTCCCTGGACCCCTTCTGTCCTCCTCAACTGGACCTATGTAACTGCCTTCGGAGAATATAATCCAACGCAGATCCTTTTAGAAAAGCAGGTTTATTGGTCGGGCTGCTCACCAGGACACAGCAACATGACAGGCTCCCCAGAGCCCACAGGAAACTGTATCTGCCCACAACTCAGGCCCTTCAGCCCATCAGCACCAAGGGACCTTGTCCCACAATCCCCATCCTCCCTCAGCTGAAGGGTCTCCAACCATTCAGAAGAGAGAAGGGAACCAAGAAAAAGAGGGGAGAGAAGCAAAGCTTTGTATTATAAAAAAAAAAAAAAAAATAGTTTGTGTCCCCAGGCTCCCTCCCTCCACCCCTTAAAACAATTAGCTGCAATTCTAAAAAGCAGAGCAGCGAAGATAAGGCAGAGGAGGTGGGGGAGAAAGAGGAAGCCCTCAGCCCTCTCTGGGCTGTGCTTGACGGGGAAGGGAATTGTCATACCTTCTGACAAGCCACCTTCACTGGGGAGGAACAGGGAGTACTGACGTGTCTCGAGAAGAACCTGTCAGTGGACTACAGAAATCAGGCTTTCGGACTGGAAGTAGCATCCCTGGCATCCCCAACGATTCAGGAGAGGAACCCGCAAGGGTAAGGAGGCCTTGACAAGTTTTGCAGCTCTATGATACTAGCTCTAGGGAAGGATCTTGGGAAGAAACTGCCAGGAGTGTATGCAGGCTGGGTTGCTGCATACACTCTCCCCATTCTCCCTCCAGCTCTCAGCTTGGTGGCCTGGCAGTTAGCACCTTGCTCTTTTCCTGGCTGCCTCCCTCTTAACTCCTGGCTCTCCACAGTCCGGTGCTGCCCCCTTCTGGGACCCTCCTTTTCTGGACTTTGAGAAATGGGCTGCCACAAGGGGCGCCACCATTCAGATCTCAGTTAAGGGACAAAGGTGAGGCTTACCTCTCTCTTCTCTTTGGATCATCGCTTTCTCATAACTGTCCGCCCCCCTTATTCTGAAAATTGTCCTGCTGTCCTCTGAGAACCCCTCTAAGATGGGATTCTCGTCCTGCATTTCTCAGGCTGCTAATGAGGAGAATTCTCCTCTCTTCACCCATTTCCACTTTCTACTATTTCCCATTCTCCTTCCTAAAGCCATAGCCATGTGCTGCTGCTGCGGATGCATAAACATGTACACGTTCCCCACACCAGCCCCCTGCTTCCCCAGGGTTCTGCTTAGCTCCAGGCTTCCTTGTTGGGACGCTTTACAGATACCACCTGTGCTAGACTTTCATTCCAGAATGACAGCTCACTCTGCCCTCTTTCCCCCACTGCCCCAGGTTCTCCCAAAAGCTGCTTTTAAGTCCTTCCAGTATGGGCCTCCAGTGTGGGCAAGGGTCCTCTTCAGGATTCACTCTTTCCTTTTATGGTAGTCTTGGCTTTGAAGTTTCCAGGGATCAGGAAGAGAAAAAAGAGCTCAGTGAGCAGGAATGACAGCAGTTGGCTGTGAGTATGAGGTGGAGGTTGGGGGAAGGCAGCCTACCCCAAAGAGGGGTGGGGCAACCATGGAAACGACAGCAATTTTCTTTAAGATCCCTGACTTGGATGACCAGGACACGGATCACTCCCCTCTCCATTCCCACCCAGACTCTGCCCAAACTGGGGCTGTTCGTGGAGGAGGCTGCCTCCCTCTCCCATCTTAACAGCTTTAAGACTTGGAGGGGTGCACCTGGAGGGGTGGTGTTGTCAATTTAGAAACATCTCAGTCCCTTCGGGGCCAAGAAAGAGAATGCGATAGAGAAAGTTCGGGGGGGGGGGGCGGGACAGGCGTGGGGAGCGGGCAGGGAGAGGCGGGGCGGGCTGCGTGGCCTCCTGGGCAGAGCCCCGCGTCCGCTCAGTCGCTGTCGCTCTTGTCCACCAGCACGGCGTCCGACTCCTCGGTGATCTCCAGCAGCGTGTGCACGTCGGGGCTGCTCCCGCGCAGCAGGTCAGCCGCCTCGCAGCGCTCCGCGCCACCTTCGTCGTCGTCGGCGCCCACCTCCACCATCTCGGTGGCCTTCAGCACCTCCACCTCGCCCTCGCGGATCTTCTTGACGTGGAAGGTGAAGGGCGGCACCTTGTACACCGCCGTCTTGGAGCGCGCGTAGACCACGTGGTCGGGCGTGAAGGACTTGCGCAGCTTGTCTCGCGAGGTCTTGAGCTTCTCGCGCCTCTCGGCGGGGACGAGGCGCGTGCCCAGCTTGTTCATGCGCTTCTCCAGCGTGTGTCGCGTCTTCTCCAGGTTCTCCTTGGTCTTGAGGCGGGTCTTCTCCAGGTTTTCGCGGGTGCGCACCTTGGTCTTCTCCATCTTCTCCTTGGAGAAGGCCTTCTTGAAGTCGTCCACGCGCCGCAGGCCGCTGCGCTTGATGCGCTCAGCGCGCGACTCCTCGATGACCTCCTCCACCTCCACCGCCTCGTCGGAGGACAGCTCGAGCGCCGCCGCGTCCTCCTCGGGCCGCTCGCCCTCGCCCAGCTCGTCGCCCTCCTTCTCGGGCAGTGCCTCGGCTTCCTTCAGCGACTTGCTGATGCTCACTTTGGCCGGCAGTTTCACTTCATCCTAAAAGAGGAGAGCAGGGCAGAGAGGTGAGGGGTAGAGCCGAGCGGGCGGGGGGGGGGGGGGTGGGCAGGGGCCTGGGGGACACTGGACGAACCCGAGGCAGGGTGGTGGTGCTCCCGAGGAGTGCTCGGCGGCCATGAAATCGGCCTGACTCCTTCGCGGGTGTATCACCAGAGCCTTGGCCCTGAGCTGGACACTGTGTCGGCGCCCAATGAAATATGTGTTGAATGAATGTTAACTGTGCAGACAGGGCGAGGAAGGAACCGAGCTTCCGGCCAGAGGTTGACTTGTAGTGGAATTGCGCTGGGACTGATTATCTCTACAGCCCGCCAACCCGGTCCTATGCCCTACACCCACCCATCTTACAGTGAAACCACTTCTTACCCATTGCGTCCCCGGGAACACGACGTTGAACTTTGGGAATGGGCAGAGCGCCCTCTGGTGCACCGAGTCCCGCACTGCTCTAACCAGGCCACAATGCAAAGGGGTTTGGGAAGCGGTTGAGGGGTGGGGGTAGGAAGGGTGAGTTCGCAGCCAGTGTCAGGCGACCCCCAGGTAGCGTAGCTTGAAAGCAAGATAAAGGGGATGCGTTCCCCAGGCTTCAGATAATTTCAGAACCAGTCTTCGGGAAGGAGAGCTGTGCTACCCCCACGCTTCCCACCCTTAACCTCCACATACTGATTTGCTCCAAGCAGTGGTCATCACCCCCCCACTCCCGCCCCCCATGTAGAAATTGAAGGAGGAAAGAGGAGGAAGCTGGCTGGCAGCTAAGAGCATGTTTTCTCCCCGACATGGACATTTATTCTGGTTTGACTTCCCCAGCCTTGGAATGGATGGGAGGTATTACGTTTTCCATTCTTGGTTTTGTTTTGTTCCCCCCCACCCCCAGACTGGAGCTCAAGGAGCCAGGAATAGGGTAGTGGTCCCAGATCCCCTGAGATCTGGAGCTCAGAGCCAGTTCTTTCCTCTTCCCCTGGGAGTACCTAGCACCAGCACCGTTTTCCATTCTGGGAAGATTTTCCAAGGTCCTGACTCTGGGCCAACATTTCAGACTCTCAGGATCATCCCCCACAAGAAGGCAGGGGAGGCTGATTACAGAAAGGGAAAGAGGGCACAACCCAGAACATAAACATTAACCCAGATGTCTTTGGTCCAGGCTCTTTTTAGGGACTTCAGATGCAGGAATGAGAGACAGTAGTTTTTCAAGGGGTTTTCTGAAGATCGTTTCCCAGAATTGTAAGGAAATCCCATCTGAGAAAAATGAGGCAACATGAGTTGACCCCTCTCATAAACACACACACACACACACACACACACACACACACACACACACACAGAGGCCACTTGGTATCTCAGCACCACCTGCTACAGAAATTGCTTCCCCAGCCCCCAACCTCTTTCCTCTTCCCTCCCATCCACATCCCCCCCAGAGTTTCCTGGTTTACATTGAAAACTAGGAACACCCTCCTCCCAACTTCCTTCCCTCCCTGTCAATAGCATTAGCAAGGACAAAGACAGAAAGCTAGCTCCACCTCTTCTCCCAAACTGGGCACAGCACTGCTGGGCATCAAGCCACCTCAAGCTCTCATTACTCAACTACACCTCCCAGCAGGCAAGGTGATCTGGGCTCAGGGCATGCTGGGACTTGTAGTCTCCACCTGCCATAGCTGGCTTGGTACAGGCATTCTGTCCATCCCTCTGACTCTCATCACTCACAGGGGCATTGAAAGGGTGTTTTCCTTGTTCTGAGTGTAAGGGGGCTCCAACCTATGTTAGCATTACTTCTGACTTCCAGTAGTACCATTTGGGTCTCCTCTTTACAGTCACTTCTCTCTGCCTGCTATTTGAGTCCTCTCTTTTACACACAATTCCAGGGCTCTCCATGATCTAAACTCCCTGCTACTTCTTCATCCCTCTCCACCCAGCATTTACCTGCAGCTCCACTATCAAAAAAATTTCAGCCCTGATCTCTCCTCTGCAGCCTCTCTCACTAAAACCCCACAACACGCTCTACCAAAGGGTAGTGGAGAACCCCTCCTTTCACTAAGCTCAGACAATGTGGATGGGCTAGAGAAGGATTAGGGTGATGGGCGGGGAATAATCAGGAAATAGTCCCAGCTGCTGGAAAACAAATCAACATTGTCTCCCTGCCCCACTCCTAGCATGCCTCATACCCCCCTCCCATACCTACTCCTGTCCCACCCCACCCCACCCCCTAAAGGCTGAGCTGACTGATTTTCCTGGCCTCTGGCTTCCTAGATGAAAGATGTTTGCCAGCTGAACTTGGAAGTGAACAGGGCTAGGGACAGAGTTGCACGCTTCTTGTAGCCAGTCCCATCTTCCTAGTTTCTGATGAAAGTTCTCAAATACAGCATCAGGGAGCGTTCCCAGTGAAAGGAGGTTTATTCTTGGATTTGGAGGTGTCTCCCCCAGTCCAGAACCATATGTGGGAATATAATAATCCCATTCATTGTAGGTCTCCTCCAGAGTGATGGCCTTCTTGGTGGAACATCAGGGGATGGGGGAACGAACAAACTTGACCTAAGTCCTTGGATGGTGTCCAGTAGACTGGCTCTGGAAAGGGTATACCATCATGACTTCAGCTTTTCTCCTCCATTAATGGATTTTCTCTTTTCTCCCCCTTTCCAAGCCAGGTTTCCCCTATGACTCACAGCCTTGGAGTGCTGTCTTGGGCCCACCCAGCCTGCCTGTTGCTACAACAACCACCAACACAATTCCAAAGCACCTCCCCTCACCCTGGGCCACACACTGGCCAGGCACTCTTGTCCCACCCCTACTTCCCTGGCAGAGCTCCTTCACTAAAGGAAGGGCCTCAGGGGTTGGCAAGGAGGGAGGTCTCTGCTTGTTCTGTTTTCATGGTTTTATTAAACAAAATCACCACTCCCATCAGGCTTGGTTTCCAGAGTTACCTTTAATGACCAGGTCTGAGCAAAAGCGTGCGTAGATTCCTCTGCCCCCCACCAAGCACACACAGCTCTCCAACCCAGGAAGGCACTCAGTCCAGGGTGAGTTTCAGGAGGCCCAGGGAGGTGCCCTGCCCCTTCTACTCCACTCCCCAACCCTGCTGTATAAACTGAAAATCCTCTGACTTAGGAGGAAGATTTTAATATGATTATAGTTTAATCGAGCACCTATTATGTGCCTGGTCCAGGCATTCACATTTGTCAGGGAGAAGAGACAATGTCATAGGGCTATAAGTAGGAGCCTTTCTTTTTTTCTTTCTTTTTAAAAAAAATTTTTAAGTAAGCTCTACATTCAGCGTGGGTCTTGAACTCACAACCCCAAAATCAAGAGTCACATCCTCTACTGACTAAGCCAGCCAAGCGCCCCAGGAGCCTTTTTTGACTTAGAGCTCGGTCCCCAACTTCTGCCTGGGAATGGCCAGAGAAGACTTTGGAGAGGTAATTCAGAGACTAGAATCTGCTCAGAGTAAGTTAGAAGAGGATGCAAGATTTGGGGAGAGGTGGAAGAGAGGGAAAGTCGTAAAAACTCAGAATCATTACTTTAGATTGCCAAGACAAGGGTGAGAGAAACCAAAGAAAGGCAAAGGGTCCTTTCTGCTAGAGCAGGATTCTCAACAGGGGTACTATTGCCCCCAACAGGGTACAAATGGATTATTGAGGGGAGGGGGGATTTTAGATAGTGCAGTAGTTTGTAGTGATCAGAATCCCAGTGCATACACAGATATATAGCATATCTGTAGTATTCAAATTTCATGGAGAAGGGGACAATTAGGGGGGAAAACATCTAAAGGGACTCCTTCGAAGGATGGTTATGGGGGAAAAAAAAGA
The DNA here is from genome assembly GCA_028646485.1 of Cryptoprocta ferox. NCBI lineage: Eukaryota > Metazoa > Chordata > Mammalia > Carnivora > Eupleridae > Cryptoprocta > Cryptoprocta ferox. The sequence goes on from CM053565.1 coordinate 37,896,034, forward strand.
AAGAAAAAAAGTTGAAGCACTTTTGTGCTATAGGGAGGCCAAAGGATCCAAGTGAGAGGCAGCTAAAATGTCCCCCCATCCGGCCTCTCCGAGTTGGCAGCTTTTGGGTGCCCCGCCCAAGGCAGGATCTGGCAAACATAAGGGATCCCTTTGCAAAACATTTTCTAAAAAAAAATGGAAAAGATCAGTGTAAATGTTTGTCTCAGCCACAGGGAGGGGGTGGACAGGGCAAGAACAGACCCCAGGCCTGGGCCTCATGAGGGCCCTGTCCAGAGGAGCTTTGAGCCAAGCTGGCCTGTCCCAGAGGAGAAGTCAGAAGGGGGATGGGAAGCAGAATCAGATGCCATGGCACAGTTTCATGCAATTTCATGCAGGGCAACACTGGGTGCAGCTCAAGTATGGTGTTTGGAGCATCTACTATTAAGACAGAAACCAAGAGGTAGGGGAGGGCTCCGTCCCTTCACCTCCCACCCCATTGCACACAACACATTCCCCTGAACTCTGCATAATGCGAGAGTGTTTTCACAATACCGGCCACCCACCCATGCTTGGAAGAGGCCTGCCATCCGGACACTGACCACCGCTAAGCTGTGAGCTGTTGGTGGACAGGAGTGACACCCCATGCCCACGTCACCCAGGAGGTCTTAAGTGCCCCCACCGGCTGTCGGCTCCTCTGGGGTGGGCAGAGGCACAGGCTCTGGGTAATAGGGTAGTGTCCTAGGCGTCTGGTCAAAGGGTGGGAGTTCAGGCACTGTCTCAGGCTTCAGGTCAAAGGGCTCAGTCTCTGGCAGAAGGTCAAAAGGCACGATCTTGGGTGTGGCCAGGTCAGAGGGTGCTTTCAGCTTCTTCTTGGGCTAAGATGAGGAAAAGGGGTTTAAATGGGGCTTGAGATGGGTGCAGATGGGGTTGAGAAAGAGGCCTTAGTGGGCATGCGGAGTTGGAGCTGTCTAGGGAGAGGGGAGTATGGCATGTATTAGGATGGAAAGGAACCACATTTTAAATGCTCTATCACAAGGGCCCTGGGGTTGAAAGTGGGACACACCCAAGCCCATAATTAAGAAACACAATATAAACAAAACGCTTCTCTCCCTCCCTCTAAAATCTTCCCCAGTTCCATCCTTGGCCTCCTACCTTCTATCCCTACCCAGCTGTGGTCTTGGGATGATGCTATTGAGGGCTGGAGTGAGGGGGTAAGAGGCTGCCGGGGATGGAAAAGGAGTTCTCTAAGAGGCCAGCTATTGACTCTAGCTGTGGAGGCTCTGTTGAGTGAAAAAGGAGGCAAGTAGGCAAATAACTCCACTGTCTTCACAGTCCTATGCTGCTGCTCCCAATTCTTGTTACTCCCCTGGGGCAGGGTAGGCACTGGGTGCCACCCCGGATAAGGAGAGGGAGAGGCTTGGAAGAGGGAGGTCCTGGCTATTTCCCTTTGGCCACATCCCCACCTCTGGCCTCCCTTGCAACCCCTCCCCCTCCCCACGCCTGGATATCAGAGCCCAAGATGCACAGAGAAATCAGGAACAAAAACCAAGCTATTTTTATGACAGGTGGGCCTACATCCTGGAGGACCTAGCGTCTGCTCCTATTCTCTCTCCTGAGGGTGGAGGGGCCGAGCTGCCACTCTTGCTTTGGGCCATCAGAAGTCAGGGAGAGAGACGGGCATCACCAGGCTCCAGTGACAGGGTAAAGGCCTACAGCCACAAAAACACAAAGCAGCAGATGCCAATCTGCCCTGTGGAGTACAAGGAGAAGGGGCGAGTGACAGGAAGGCTGAAGAGAAAGCCAGCTTGGTCCTGTCATAGCCAGATGCAGAGTCCACGCCAGGGGACACCCATACTGGCCAGGGAGCTCCATGCCTTATCCTCTACACCCCTCCCTTCCCACTGTCATTGGGCCACTGTCATTGATCATTGCCTCTACTTCAGCACTATGAAGCTGAGCAGCTAATGGCCACCAACCTTAGCCCCTCTTAGCCAACATCGCACACATGTGCACACATGCGTGCGCACACACACACACAGCAGCCTGAGTGCCAGGACCTTGCAGCTATCTCCCTTACAGAATGAAGGAGCCAGAACTAATCCTCTCTTGGAATAACGTGCACCCTGACTTCTGCTGCAGAGCCCGGGAATGGAAGGAGGAATTGAGCAGAGAATATAGCAGAAGGGGTACACATGGGTTCTGGCCCCAACTTTGACCCTCACTAACTTCAGTGACAGTAGGCAAGTGACTTCTCCTCTTGGGGCCTCCACTTCCCCAGCTACAAAATGAAAGAGCAGAAATTTATTATCTCTGAAGTATCTTCCAGCTCAAAAAGTATGTAGTGAAAGAATAATGAAATATTCACAGTGGTATGGTTCAATAAAATGGAACAAACCACCACTCATCTTTGAGGTAGGTTGCCTGGCAACAGTATCCTCTCATTTCTATCAGTTGCTTACTCTGTGCCATTGCATCCCTTTTTGATTTTGACCTTTACAATAGTCAGATTTTATTTACTAAAAAAAAAAAAAGGAAGGAAGAAAGAAAAAAAAGAGAAAAAAAAACAGAGCAAGGAGTATTATTTTCCTTTGGCCTTAGGAATACCCCCCAAAATACCCTCCTGCTTTGGAGCCAGTGACCAGGAAAAACTCAGCTTTTTGGAGGAAGGATGTGGTAAGCCCTCTTTCCATGGCCACTAGGTTTAGGGGATGAGAGGGACCAGAGCCCCACATTGGAATATTTTGGGACAAAGCTTTGGAGTTCTTCTGGAGTGAGGGAGCCCTGACTTGCTTCAAGTCCAGGAAGAAGCTAGAGGTTAGGTTAGGATTTGGGGAGGAAAAGCTGGCAAGCCCTCATTCCAGCCTTGGTGCCCTCACCTTTAAAGCCCATGAGCCCTTCATCCCTTAAATGCTTCCTGGTTCTATCCTCAAGCACTTGGAGCAGGTCTGATGGGTCCATGTGTAGGTCACTGTCCCATCAAAACTGCTCCAGAAAATGTTTCTTTCCATTTTAGCCCCCTTTTCTGCGTTCTAAAATAACACTGATAATATTCAAATCATTGGCTGGAAGAGGGTTCTTTAATGATCACTACCCCTCCTGTTTGCATAGTACCCACGATATGCCCGTCTTCCCAGCAGTTAGTTCTCAGTCCGCTGACCCCTAGTCACTGGTAGAATTCGCTCATTGGATTCACTGGCTCTTGCGTAGCTAGGTGTCACCTGATAGGATGGAATGCCGAACTGCTAGTTTTTGTTAGGGAGATAGGGAAATGCCAGAGGACAGTAATGACTCAGAAGTGGGTTCAGGGTGGAGGCTCTGATATCCTGGGATGGAGGGTGCTGAATTTCATGGTGGTGGGGGGGGGGTTCAAATATAAATTTAACCTATGAAATCATTATGCCTAGCAGTCCCTTGAATATGGGGTGAGGCCCCACAAGACATTCCTTTCTTTATCCCCCAGGATATAAGAGGCCAGATGACCTGATCCCACAGCTGGGGCCTTCTCCCTCCTTTCATTCTCCCCTCCACCCCACCCCCAGTGCCACATCATCACCTCCCACATCTGCAGTGGGGAATACAGCGTCCCCTCCCCTGTTGCCACTCTGGAGAACTCACATTCTCCCAGGCCTTTCTCCCAAACTGCTCTCTCAGCTTGGCCACTCAAGCATCCTACCCCTCAGCCTGACTACCATAAATGCTGCCGCCCCCAGTCTTCCCTATTAGGTCTGCCAAGGCACAGAGCTATTTTTATCTCATTCTCTTCCCAGGCCTCCAGGCCTCCAGACCTCGGGGAGGAGCAGCCTCTGCTTTTCCTTTAGCAGCTCAGTATCCTACACCCTCGCCCCTACCTGGGACATCTGCTCTGCAGCTCAAGGAAGTGCTGCTTCCCTGAGCCTCACCCCTGTTGCTAGAATCTTTTCCTTGCCCTTTGAGCTCCTCTCCAGGTTGGAACCATGTTACTTCTTAGTTATTTCTCCTGTGGTTTGGGGGCTCTGGTCTCCGACTTGTGCCATTCTTTCTACCTCAGCCTTCTGCCTCCCACTGGCCCTGGTTTAGTCCAGACAGGGTCAAAGCCACCCTGTGATCAGACTCCCTACCCCCACCCCCACAGACACAAGATGTACAGATCCCTGCCAGCTGCTGACGGGGTCATGGAGATGCCACTGGCCCCTGCACAGGAGTTTGTCTCCTCAGCACCCGCCCTTCTCTTAGCATCTCCACTGTTGATAGGTTTACCTCGAGGCTAAGAACTTTCCCAGGTTCTGTGGTCTAGGATATTTAGAGTGAGGAGCATAACCAATCCAAGCCCTTTGTGGCAACCCTCTAGCACACAGGATTCTGGAGAAAAGAGCTGACTGGCTGTCCCAGACCCCTGCGTGTTCTTTCCTCAGTATCCCCAGTGCTAATCAGATCTCTTAAATATCTCTCACACACATTCCTCCGAGCAGTTAGATTAAGTGGAAACAGCTCTAGACAAACATTTTCTACCAGATAGTGCTATATGGGGGGGGGGGGTGCACTTCTTGAGCCATTTGGGAGTCGTCCGGGGTATTGGTAGGAAGGGGGAGAGCGCCACTTCTGTCTCTGACCCAGCACCACATCACCAAGTCCTCAGGTGCCAGCTCACCGTTCTCCCTGTGTCTACTGGTCCCAAACACTGCATCTCTCTTAGCTCCTCCTGGAGAGACCAAGGCAAGGACCTCCCTGAATCCCAGATGGTTACACAGAACTCAGCTTGACCAGGCCCTGGTGCAGTGAAACCACAGCTCCCTGACAGGTTTTCTCTCCTAGGGGGTGTGGAAAATCGAGCCTTCCTTTTCTTTCCATTCCCTTATGTAAGGAGAGGAAGGGGCAGAGGGAGCATAGACTAACCCCCTCACCCCCATGATCTCACCTCCTTGGGGTAGGAACGGCAACCAGGCCTGCAGGAAGCAGAACAGGCGAGGCTGGACACATCCCCACCCCACCAAAGATCACCAAGCCCTCCGCTCAGACCCACTTCTAATGGGATTGGGGAGAGAACCGGAGAGGACCAGAAACACTGAGATTTCCTGGTTTATTTGGGGTTATGAGTTAAAAAAAAAAAAAGGCATTTTTAACAGGGCGGGAGAGGCGCGGAGAGGTGCAAAGGAAGCAACAAGCGGCCTGGGCGGGGCCTGGGGCGCGCCAGCCTCCTCCCGCACGTCTGGCGGCTGCCAGCGGGGTGATTCTCCGCGCCTACATGGCGGGACCAGCAGGGACCCTCTTGTAATTCTCACACCGCACCCCGCTCCCACTCCGCTCGCGCCTTCCATCGGGCAAAGGGTTCGGGCGCGCTGCCGGCATCGCCAAGGTCCTGAAAGTGCCCGGAGGCCAGAGGCAGATCGCAGCGAGGGGACACGGGGGCAGCCGAGGCCCACCCGAGGGCGCGGGGTCCGGGGGCGTGTGCTGGCGGTTGCGTCCCTTGCCTGGCGCAGCCCCCGCCGGTGCGTGCCTGAGCCCTGAATCACCCGCTATATCGGGCGAACAGCGCCGGAGGCCCCAAACCCGGGCCGAGTCGCCAGTGTCCGCTTACAGCGGGCCCACCGGCCGCCAGGGACCCCTGGCTTTTCCCAAAACCTCCGCCAAGTAGGCAGACTTGACAGAGCCGAGTTGGGAGCGGTCTGCGATGGGGAGCGTCCCCGAGTCCAGCCCCCTAACTCCGTTGCGAGTTTGTCACCAGAAGGAGGGGGCTCGGTGAGCAGGCGCGGGGTGCACAGCGCGCCCCTCCGCACCCTACAGGAATCCGCCGGCCACCGCGCTCCGCCCCACCCCACCCCGCCCCACTCCAGCGGCGCTGGCCGGAAGGAGGGTGGGTCGTCTGAGTTGGGCCAGGCTGGCGGGAGCGCAGCACCGCGGGCAGGTTCCCCCCACCCCAAGCCCCGGAGACAGTGGGCCGGGCGCGGTCCGCCCCGCCAGCTCACCTGGTAGATCATGACTTTAAAGTTGCGGCGCCGCAGCAGCTCGGCCTCGTTGACCTCCAACTTCTTGATCTGGCCGGCCTGGCGCTCCAGGCTGCCGCGCACGGTCTTCACGTTGACGCTGACCTTGCGCACCTTTTCCAGCAACTTGCTCACGGTGTTGCTGGTGGTGGCGTGTGCCTTGCCCAGCTTGCTCAGCTCGCCCTGGATGCTCTGCACGGCGCCCTCCATCTCCGCCTGCCGTTCCTCCAGCTGGGCTTGTGTCAGCTGGATCTGGTCGACGGCGCCGATGATTTTGTCCAGAAGACTCAGCACCAGCACGCCGTTCACCTGGTCTGACTTGATCAGCTCCTCTGAGCCGGCCCCTGACGGCTCCTCCGCCGCTGGCGCCCCCGAAGGGGAGGACCCCGGGTCCCCGACTTCGGGGTACCCGGGAAGCGGCTGCTCGATGATATGGAGCTGGGTGTCCTCCATGGCTACCCGGAGCCGTGCGGGGCCGGCCGGGTGGAGCTGGAACTGGAGCCGGAGCCCAGGAGAGGAGGAAGAGCGGGAGAGGGGGAAAGCGAGAAAGAGCGGAGAGCCGAGGAAACTCGAGCCACGTCCGTGCGCACCGGGACGGTGGCCAGAACTGTGGGGCGGGGAATCGGTGAGCTCCCGGGCTCCGGGGCCAAACCCCGGAATCTCGTCGCCCATTGGCTGGCCCCACCCCAGAAAGGGAGGGACCGGGGCAGAAGGGGAGACCGATGGTGGGAAAGGGGGGCGACCGAGGGGGACCCAAGAGCCGAGCGCCCCACCCTTCCCAGGATGGTTGAAATAGTTGGAGCGGGAGACTAGGGCCTCGGCTGCCAGCGGAGGCCGAGCAGCGGGACTGGGGCGGAGGAATGTGAACTGGAAAGGGAAACAGGTCCTCGAGTGGGGCTCTCCTTTTCCCTCCCGCTTTTTTTGCTTACCCACAAACCCACCTCAGCCTTTAAAGTTCTAAAGCGGTCAGTCAAATAGAACGTGAGATCCTAAAATCGTATGCAAAATATCGTATTTGCCTGTGCAGTTTTTGAGAGGGAAAAAAAATCTATGGCTTCCATAGTATTTTCCAAGGTGCCAATACTTCCCCCATGACCAAGTTACCAACCCGTGTCCTAAAAAGCGGGAAGGGTTCTGGGGTGCCTGGCTGGTTCAGTCAGTAAAGCATGGGACTCTTGATCTTGGAGATATGAGTTCAATTCCCACTTTGGGTGTAGGAATTACTTAAAAATAAAATCTTAAAGAAAAAAAAAAAGCTTGAGGGGTTGTTTGGGGAAGGGAGAACTTAGATTAGATGGTGAGAGGCTGTGAAATTCCTCTATGTTTCTCTGAGAAATATGCTAACAGAGTAGGAGTGACATGGACAGTAAAATAGGAAGTGAAGCCTTTTACCAACCTCTCACCTCTCTTTAAAAATCACCTTTCCTCGGACACCTGGGGGGCTCAGTGGGTTGAGAATGGGACCTTGGCCTAGGTCATGATCTATGGTTGGTGGATTTGAGCTTTGCATAGTGCTCTCTGCTGTCAGCACAGAGCCTGCATTGGATCCTCTGTCCTGCTCTCTCTTCCCCTTCCCCCTAAAAAATAAACATTAAAAACAATCACCTTTCCCTGTGTTTCTCCCTGCCAGAGTCCTAGCTGACATTAACTTCAGAGAGCAGGACCTAGGAGTTTATCTACCTCTCTGATCCCAGAGACTGGCCCTTAGCAATAAAAGAGATCACCAAATCCCACCTCCTCATTTGACAGGAACATGAGGGCCTAGAGAGGGCAGGTGACTTGCCAGAAGTACCCACGGGTTAGCCTTGGCTTGGTGCTTGGTCCTCTAATCAGGTCCCTGGACTCCTCTTTTGCTTTTTCTACCTTAGCACTCTACCTTTCTTTGAGACAGGGATAGGCAGATATGGCCACCCATGCATGCTGGTTTTGAGCACACAGTCCTGAGGATTAACTACAGATATATTTTTAGCCAAGATGGGTACCAAGGAGGACTCAGAAGTCTAGAGAAAAAGAGGCTGCCCATGCTCCCCCATTTTGCTCTCCAGCACAGCACTGGAGCTATGAGTTCCCTGGAGTGGCACCAGCCCTCTTTCCCCCAGAAAAGCTACGAACCTTTTCCCTGGTTAGGAAACCAAGCTTGGGTTTCCCCAGCTGGATAGATGATGGCCTTGGCAAAAGGTCACGTCTAGCCTGGCATGCATTATCATTAGGAAGAATGAAAAACTGCCCAGTGGGGGCCTTGGGCCACAAAGGTCCATTCAGAGAACCCACCAAGCCAGAAAGGAGCTGAAGAGTTCAGCATCTGGGACAGTCCAAGATAGCCCCAATGACTAGCAGATATATATCTGCCAGAACTGACAGACTACCAATTTATTTTAGAATTTAAGAGAAAATGTATTATAGCTGTTTAAGTTGCTTCCATTGAGGACTGATAAGACTTCTAGAAAAAAGAAGAGTGACAGTAGAAAACCTTATTAGCCCTTCATAAGGTTCTTCTTCTTCTTCTTCTTCTTCTTTTTTTAAAGTAATCTCTACCTCCAAAGTGGGTCTTGAACTCACAACCCCGAGTTACATGCTCTTCCAACTGAGCCAGCCTGGCGCCCCAGGTTCTTACTTTTTTAAATTGGTTAGATTATTTTCACAGGTGACACACAAGATACAGATATTGAATAGGACACAAAGAAATAGAGTGGAAAGAACTTTTCTTTCTACCCCTGGCTGTACAACTAATTTCTCTTTCAAGAGACAAATTGTTACTATTGTGGAGTCTTCTATAGAAATACATATTTACATATTTACAATACATGTAGCATATTTAAATATATTGCTACATATGTATGCTCAGCACTTTGCTTTTTTCAGTTAAATTAATCTGCATGGAAGATTGTTCCATGCAGCCTGTAAAGCTGACTTGTTTTCCAGTGTATGGATGTACTTATTTAGCCAGTTCTCTATCAAAGGAGATTTAGAACTTACTATTTGAACTCACAGGGGGTGAGGGAGACACTGAAGAGGACTTTTAGTAGTTGATTTGTTTTTTGTGGTTGCATGCTGCTAAAAGGAATTAAGTCCCTGCCATTCTGGCTTTCACATTAGGAAAATATTTCTGTTCTTCAAAAAGGAATGTCCGTATTTGTGGATGAGTCAAATTATGTCCCAGGGATAGTCCAGTGACTACATCTCTGACTCATTTGATGCCTTAACAGATTTTTGCAGAAAGGGCCCTACCCCTGCATACCTACCTCCATGAAACGTGTGCATCAAGTTTCTCTGCTGTTCTTCCTACTAAATGTCAGCTAAATCCAACAGGGGGCGTGCCGAGCCTTGTTGCATTGGCTTTATCAATCCTGATCCCCAGAAATGGAGCCCAACAAGAGCCTTACCAGAAGGCTTCATTCCATTTCAGTGAAAATAATCACATTCTCTTCATTTGGAATTGCATTCAGCATGCCATCGCTTGCATTCAGGGTTGATGCTTTGCATTTTCCATTGCTCACTCTACTTGCTGAAAGTACACTTGTTCCATTGTGTACTTTGAGCTGCTGAGGCAGTCTGTAAAAGGGATGGAGAGGTGGAAACAAACAACCCTTTGGTCCAGAAAAAGAACACCGGGATACAACCACGTCAGCAGCTGTAATCTCACAGAGCTCTGTCATATTCCTCCATCCATTCATTTGTTCAGAAAGTGTGACTACTTAACACGAGCCAGCTACTGGACTGGGGACTTTAAGGAGATTTCATAAAGCCCAGTCCCTCCTGTTGAGAAGCTCAAAGTGTAGCCAGGGAGATAAATGCACAAATAGTTTCTGATACAAAGTGGAAGATGCTCCAGCACCTCAGGGAGTGTTGGCACCACTTTCTGGGAGAGGGGGGAGAGGTTCGCAGGGGGAGAGTCTCTAGGTGTAAAGAAGGAGAAAGTGTACACCCTCCCTACCTCACCCTGCAGCAACTCTGCATAGTGTGAAAGTGCAGGGCTGGGGAGGGAGATGGCCAGGCATTATTCATCTCTTTTTGTGGTTCTGCCATAGGTCTTATGAGTATATACTTAGGGAGATGCAGCAAGGTGTGAGGGGCACCGTGTGCAGTATGTTCCGTGCAGTTTTGCATCCTTCCTGGGAGAGAGCCTAGGGAGATCATATGTTTTGTTAATAATAAGTGGTTGGGATGAATGATGTGTCTTCACATCAGAGAAACCATCCCATCTGGAAAGCCAGGCTTCAGGAGCTGTCTCACAGCTGCCACAGACAGCAGCGATGTTTTTCTCCCGGGATTTATAGGCACTATTCTTGTCCCTCTGACATAAACAAAAAATGCCTATAGTATTTGTATATTTCTCTTCCTCAAAAATTTCTTCTTTTCTTCTCCTTCAAACATTAATATATAGGGTAGCTTTCCTGAGCCAGAAAAGAACCAAAATTATTTTTAAAGTGTGAATTTATGCATAGTTTAGTGCTAGAAACTATTCAAAGGACACAGCAAATTTGCTGTCGGGGGAAAGTTTTTAGTCTCGGGGAAGCAGTGATGAGGCCTAACAAACATCAAGAAAATAAATTAATGGAAATGTCCTAAAACCTCTCCTCCTTCTTTGCCTTCATCATGCACTAGTCTCTTATCCTAAAAATAAAAAACAAAAACACACAAACAAACAAAAACTGCAGTCTTAGTTTTACCTTCCTGTCTCCTCAAGGTTGGGTCCATCTGTTTTCTACTGTTCAAATTTCATTGTTTTCTAGAACAGCTGCTACAGATCCCTCGCCCCCAATTTAGTTCTTAAAGTTTTATTATTTATCCAAAAGTACGGCTTCCTCTCTACTATAAGAGCACTTAAAACTCACTAATAAACTCCATGTTCTATTAATTATCTCTCCTTTTCTAATTTTATTTGAACCCTGCAACATTTAGCACTGCTGACCAGTTTGTCCTTTCGACTCTCCCTCTTGACCTTTGTGAGATTGTGTTAATTAATTTATTTCTTGTCCCATTTGCTAACTATTTTTCCTTCCTTTCATTTTTTTCTTAAAAAATTTTTTTACTTTTTTTTTTACTTTTTTTTTAAACTCAAAAAAAAAAGTAAAAACAAAAAAACAAAACCCAGCTTTATTGAGATACAATTGACATAGCATAGAATTCACCTATTTAAAGTGTACAATTCAGGGGGTGCCTGACTGGCTCAGTCTGTTAAGAGTCTGAGTCTTGATTTCAGCTCAGGTCATGACCTCACAGTTCTTGAGTTCGAGCCCCACGTCAAGCTCCACACTGACGGTGTGGATCCTACTTGGGATTCTCTCTCTCCCTCTCTCTCTGCCCCTCCCCTGCTTGCTCTCTGTGTGTGTGTGTCTCTCTCTCAAGATGAATAAATAAACATTTAAAAATAAATAAATAAAGGGGCGCCTGGGTGGCTTAGTCAGTTAAGCATCCAACTTCGGCTCAGGTTATGATCTCATGGTTTGTGGGTTCCAGCCCCACTGTCAGGCTCTGTGCTGACAGCTCAGAGCCTGGCGCTTGCTTCAGATTCTGTGTGTGAGTCTCTCTCTCTCTCTCTCTCTCTCTCTCTCTCTCTGTGCCTCCTCCCCTCATGTGCTCTGTCTCTCTCTCAAAATAAATAAATAAATAAATAAATAAAGTGTACAATTCGGGGCACTTGGCTGACTCAGTGGGTTAAGCGACCAACTCTTCATTTTGACCCAGGTCATGATTTCACAGTTAGTGGGGTCAAGCCCCACATCAAGCTCTGTGCTGACAGTGCAGAGTCTGCTTGGGATTCTCTCTCTCCCTCCCTCTCTGCCCTTCCCCTGCTTGCTCACTCTCTATCAAAAATAAATGAACATTTTAAAAGACATTAAAAATAATAAAGTGTACAATTCAATGGTTTTCAGAACATTCACAGAGTTAGCAGCCACAATCAATTTTAGAACATTTTAATCACACACCCCCTGCCCATGAAGACCTGTTAAGTAAGGTGTCGTATAAGGTGTTTGGAGGCAGAGAGGCCAAAGTGAGTCTGGGCAGAAAAAAGTTGCCCAATCACAGAGTACCAGAGCACAGAGCATGGAAGTCATGCTAATAGGTCTGGCCTTTATCCTAAAGGTTAAAGGCACTATTTAAGGATCTTAACCAAAGAGAGAGAGGAAAAAAAAAAAAACACCCAAAAACAAACAAAAGAGGGAGAGGAACTGATTTTCATTTTAGAAAGAAAATTGAAGGGCGCCTGCCTGGCTGGCTGTGAGTAGAGCATGTGACTCTTGGTCTTGGGGTTGTGAGTTCAAGCCCCATGTTGGGTGTAGAGATTACTTAAAAAAAAAGAAATAAAAAATAAAATTTATTTAATTAAATGTAAATGATAGGTTGGGAAGGTCTGAGACCAGAAGTAGAGCGATCTATCAGGAGGCTACTGCAATATTGCAGTAGTCCCAGCAGGAGAAGATGACCATCTGAACTAAAACTACTGTTTTAGTGTGCACAGAGGCTAGAGATCTGATGGTAATTCTACACTAGAGAAAATCGGTAGGGCTTGATGATTGATGACATGTAGAGGAGGAGAGATGGGGAGTCTAAGGAGTCTTAGGAGCACAGATGTAGAAAGTATAGAACATTAGATTAAATATGTGCTAATCCAGGGCGCCTGGGTGGCTCAGTCGGTTAAGCGTCCGGCTTTGGCTCAGGTCATGATCTCACAGTTCGTGGGTTCGAGCCCCGCGTCGGGCTCTGTGCTGACAGCTCAGAGCCTGGAGCCTGTCTTCAGATTCTGTGTCTCCCTCTCTCTCTGACCCTCCCCTGCTCGCGCTGTCTCTCTCTGTCTCTCAAAAATAAATAAAAAACATAAAAAAAAATTTTAAATATGTGCTAATCCTATGCTAGTCCCTGGAAAATGCTTTTAAAGAAGAAATTCCTGATGGGGTCCTTGGGTGGCTCAGTTGGTTAAGCAGCCAACTCTTGATTCCCGCTCAGGTCATGATCCCATGGTTCATGGGATCAAGCCCCGCATCAGGCTCTGTGCTGACAGCAAGCCTACTTGGGGTTCTCTCTCACCCTCTCTCTCTGCCCCTCCCTGTATGCTCTCTCTCTCTTAAAATAAATGAATAAGAAGAAATTCTCTATGTTGGTTTATATATTTATAATTGATCTATTCATTTATATAAGTAGCAAAGTATGCATAGAAAAACATTGTTAATTTACCTTTCCAATTGTGTGGTTTCAGGTAATACACATCAAATATGTTTAAATTCATGAGATCATAATGGTGCTAAACAAACAAAAAACTCCTTGGGAATCATCTTTGGAAAATACTAGAGAACCAACTAATTATTCTACTAAAAACTGGAAATAAAGAGAAATAAGCATTTATTCTGACTTTTCTGTTTGAATTGTACCTCAGAGTAACCAAATATTTGGTGAGAGAAAGTTCCTAGTGGTGGCTGACTGGCTCAGTCAGTGGAGCATGCAGCTCTTGGTCTTGGGGTCAGGAGTTCAAGCCCCACGTTGGGTGTAGAGCTTACATTAAAAAAAATAATAAATTTTTATAGAATAATTTTCAGCTCATAAATGAAGGTGGAATGATAGAATGTCACCATTTTGTAACTTCTAGTAAAATAACGATCTAGATAATGATCATTAATGCCTGCTAAAACTCTGAGGTGGAAACTAATGGGGAACTCTATAAGTGTTATATCAGTCTAACAACACCTAGCTCCACATTGGGCAAAGAGTTTACTCAAAAACTCAAAGAAAGAAAGAAAAGGCCAGTCAACCAATTACAACGTATGGATCTTATTTAGATCCTGATTCAAACAAACAAAATGTAAACAAAAAAAATCGTTTATGAGACACTTGGGGAAATTTGAATACTAATATTTGCCGACATCAAGGAAATATTATTAAATTTTAAAGTGTGATACTGGCATTATGGTTATACTTTAAAAATAATCCTTGGGAGTGCCTGGCTGGCTCAGTCAGTGGAGTATGAGCCTTTTGATTTGGGGGTTGTGGGTTTGAGCCCCATGTTGGATGTGGAGATTACTTTAAAATAAATAAATAGAAATTAAAAATAATCCTTAGAGTTAAGAGATACATATTGAAGTATTTACAGATGAAATGACATTACATCTAGGATATGATTTAAAATAGTCCCGAGGTGGGGAGTGGATAAGCATACAGATACATCACTGTTCAAGTAAGGCGATAGGTACATAGGGATTCATTATATTACTCTCTCTACTTTTGTCTACATTTGAATTTTCCCATAATAAAAAATACTAAGGCTGTTTTGAGGATGAAATGTGTTCATATATGTAAAGGGACATGTCAGAACGATTGTCATATCACTGGTGGCAAGAAATGTGCATAACCCTTTTCCCTTTCATGCCTTTAACCAGGCAAGAACAGATGGTATTCAAGACAACTTTCTGTTAAACCCATTCTGTGGCACACAAGACCTCCTGCTCCCCTTCCTTTCAACTTTCCAGCTGGAATCAAGAGCAGATCTTCAAAACAAGACACTCTCAATAAGTAGTACGGTAAGTGTTTAGCAGCTGTGCACATTTAAGCAAAACCATTTAATTTGTGAAATCTGGCCCTTTTCCCAGGAAACCATGTTTCCATTTCACAATGTAACAGAGCAGGAAGAATGTGAACTCTTGTTCCGACATAGATTCCTTGTGCTTCACTCAGATTTCCACGTTTTCATTGTGCTCTGGGTGTCAGGGTCCAGCTGTGCGTTGGTGGAGTGACTCATTTTTCCAAGACACATATTTCCATGAATCCCACAGGCCGCTGATTGGTGTGAAAGCGCAATCAGCACAGATTTGGTTCTTGGATCCATCATATTAAGAGAGATGATTTAAAGTTTTTCAATGGGCTTATATTGAAAGAAGCAATTCAACCATTCAGATAATTAATGTTCCAAAACGTTTAGCATTTTCAAGTGGTTATTAAGAGCAGCTATGTGATACTATAAGGGTATACAAAGGAAATAAAAGCATAATATATGTCCTTTGGCGGTTTAATAATCTCATTGAGGGGCACCTGGGTGGCTCAGTCAGTTAAGTGTCCAACTTTGGCTTGGGTCATGATCTTAGTTTGTGAGTTCAAGCCCTGTGCTGGGCTCTGTGCTGATAGCTCAGAGCCTGGAGTCTGCTTCCAGTTTAGTGTCTCTGTGTCTTTCTGCCCCTCCCCCATTCATGTTCTGTCTCTTACTCTCAACAATAAATAAACATTAAAATTTTTTAAAATAATCTCATTGAGGAAATAAACATGCAAGAAGTAGAAAGATTCCCAAATAAGTAGACGATATCCAATACAAATATGTGTAAAATATACATCCGTGTTTAGGAGGTCTAGAATAAAAGAGTAATCAAAATGATACAAGGCTATCTGGAAAAAAGTCATTTACAAAATTTTAAAATTATTTAAAATGTACAGAAAAGCTTTTTTAAAGTACGAAAATATTTTTTCTGAACCATTTGAGAATAAGTTGACAACCTGATGTCTTATCACCCAAATACCTTCGTATGTATTTTCTACAAATAAGGACATGTATCAACATGACCAGAGTACAGCCATCAAAATCGGGAAATTAACACTGATACATGTCGCCATCTGATTCTCAGCAGCCTATCAGATTTCATCATTTATCCCAATAATGTTCTTGTAGCTCTGTGACCTAGTCTGAGATCACACTTGGAATGCCATCATATCTCCTCAGTCTCCTTCAATTGAGGAACAGTTCCTCATTTTTTCCTTGACTTTCATAACTTTGACCTTTCTGAAAATTACCAGACAGTTATTATGTAGAATGTTGCTTGATTTGGGCTTTTCTGATGTCCCCTCATGATGGATTTAGGATATTTATCTTTGGCAGGAATAGCACCAGAGGGATGTTGTGTTTTTCTCATTGTCTTCAATCAGGTGGTTTTGATTTGACCATTGCTAGAGATGTTAACCTTGATCAGTGGTGAAGGTGGTATCTGTCTGTTGGACTTTTCCTGTGTAAAGTTACTCTTTCCCTCTTTGTCATCTGCAAGTATTTTGTAGGGTGATATTTTGAGACTAAGTAAACATTTCACATTCCAATTTCTTGAAAAGTACCAATCACCACAACTCACCCAATAGAAAGTAGTTCGGATAGCTCTATAACTATTAAAGACATTTAATTTATAATTTAAAATATAATATAATTTAATTAAAAAAGGAACTCTCCAGGTCCAAGTGGTTTTAGTGAAGAATTCTACCAAACATTTAAAGACTAGAAAGCTTCTAAAATTCACTTACCTTGGAGTGCTTGGCAGGCTCAGTTGGTAGAGCATGCAACTCTTTAATTTCCACGTCATGAGTTTGAGCCTCACATTAGTTGGAGAGACTAAAACAGATAATAACAAAATAAAATCCACTTACCTCACAGGTTTTACTCAAGTCTCTTGTTGTCAATAGCTATACATATTGGAGAAAATTTTAAGGGCCCAAAGTATGTGTGTGTGTGCGCACGTGCACACACATGCACACACACCCTCGTATGCGTGCACACGTGTATGTATTTTTTAAAGATTTTATTTTTCAGTAATTTCTATACCCAATGTGAGGCTTGAACTCACAACCCCAAGATCAAAAGTTGCATGCTCCACCAACTGAGCCAGCCAAGCGCCCCCCAAAATGTATTTTCTTAATAGAAATAATTGTTCACCTGTATTTATAATCTTTATTTTTTTTAATGTTTATTTATTTTTTGAGAGGGAGGGAGAGAGACACAGAGTGTGAGTGGGGGAGAGGCAGAAAGCGCAAGAGACACAGAATCCGAAGCAGGCTCCAGGCTCCGAGCTGTCAGCACAGAGCCCGACGGCAGGCTCGAACCCATGAACTGTGAGATCATGACCTGAGCCGAAGTCGGCTGCTTAACCGAGTCACCCAGGCGCCCCTATTTATAATCTTTAAACCTCCAAGTGAAAAGAAACTTGTAATGAAAATAGGGTTCAAGGCAATATCCAACTGAAGGTTCACTTTTGGATATCTTTCTCCTTCTCTTAAGAAAAGTTTTCGGGGCGCCTGGGTGGCTCAGTGGGTTAAGCGTCCGGCTTCAGCTTAGGTCATGATCTCACGGTTCGTGGGTTCGAGCCCCGTGTTGGGCTCTGTGCTGACAGCTAGCTCAGAGCCTGGAGCCTGCTTCGGATTCTGTGTCTCCCTCTCTCTCTGACCCTCCCCTGCTCGCGCTGTCTCTCTCTGTCTCTCAAAAATAAATAAGAAACATTAAAAAATTTTTTTAAAAGAAAAGTTTTCTTCCTGCAGACCATGCCCTTGTACATTCTCCCTAAAAATGTCCTGCAGGCTCCCTTTCCCACAACTCCCTCCTGAAAATACCACACATACCCAGTAAACTGCTTTATAAAACAAAACAACTCAACTGTAAAGCATAGCAAATCTCCAGCCTTAAACAAGGACGTGATCACATATATAGCAAATCCACATCAGTTTGTCACAAGTTAAGAAAGTACATTTCCAATTTTATTTTCTTTCTTTCAAAAATATTTATTAAGTAGGGACACCTGGCTGGCTCATTCAGTAGAGCATGTGACTCTCAATCTTGGGATTGTTGTGTTCGAGCCCCACGTTGGATGTAGAGTTTACTTAAAAAAAAAAAAGTATATATTGACTGTCAGGCACTAAACTGGGCAATGTAACCATTCAAGTTAAACACATCCCTTGACCATTGATCCAACCAGATGCTTTCTACTGGAATTTTCCAGTGCTTTTCTACATTCCAGATCTCACCTTCTTTTTCCAAGTCACTAGAAACCCAATACAGAAATAATTGCCAGATTCTCTACTTCAGAAATCTCCTTGAACCAGTTTCTTGTTTCTCTGGCAAATATTTCAGGTCTTCTCTGCCCTATGTCAATCAATCCTTTCCCTTCTTGCCATCTCAAGTTTTCTGAATTAAAAAAAATTTTTTTTAATGTTTATTTATTTTTGAGAGAAACAGAGCATGAGGGGCATAGAGGGAGACACAGAATCCAAAGCAGACTTCAGGCTCCAGGCTCTGAGCTGTCAGCACAGAGCCCAACAAGGGGCTTAAACCCACAAACTGTGAGATCATGCATGACTTGAGGCCAAGTCGGATGCTTAACCAACTGAGCCAGCCCCCCAAATTTTTTAAAATTGAGGATTAGTTGACACACAATGTTGCATTAGTTTCAGGTGTATAACATAGTGATTCAACAACTCTATATGTTATGCTATGCTCACCAAAGTGTAGGTACCATCTGTCATGATAAAGTGCTATTACAATACAATTGACTATATTCCCTATGCTGTACCTTTTATCCTCATGACTTATTTATTCTATAACTGGAAGCCTGTGTCTCTTACTCCCCTTCACTCAGTTTGTGCATTCTCCCCTCCCCCCTCTTCTGTGGCAACCATCAGTTCTCTGTGTTTATGGTTCTGTTTCTGTTTCTGGTTTTTGATTGGTTGGTTTTTTAGATTCCACATATAGTGAAATGATATGGTATTTGTCTTTCTCTGTAAATTTCATTTCATCAAGAGCTTTTTTTTTCCATGGCATTCTTAACTTTCACAAGTTAAGAGGTTCCTTGCCCCATGTGTTTGTCACAAGAGTCTTGAGGGTTACATAAAGTGTCACATGCCTCAGGCTCATTCATATCTCCTTGTGGATGTAATCACTAGCAGAGCTAAAGGAAGCTGACATTTCTTTGAGCTTCAAAGGAAGCTTCAAAATCTATTACGAAGAGATTTTTACTTTTTACCAAAAGACTTTTCTCTTAAACATTGAGAGGCTTTGAAAGTAAAAGCAGAGTATTATTTTGGGGAACGAGGGGTGAAACTGCAAAAGGGACTACTTCTGTGGAAACACACTGCTAATCAGTAGTTCAAGAATGATGGTCAAAGGTAGATTCTAAGTCATTTAAAGGTTGTGGCAGGCGAATTCTCTCATCTGACACTAAAATCAGTTCCTGGGGCACCTGACTGGCTCAGTCAGTGAAGCGTATAACTCTTGATCTTGGGGTTGTGAGCCCCATGTTGGGCATAGAGCTTACTTTAAATAAATAAATAAATAAGTCAGTAAGTAAATAAATAAAATCGGTTTAAAATCAGTTCCCTGGTAGAATAGGTTAAGAACTAGAACTCAATTCTGGGTGACAGGTGGCTAAGTTGGTTAATTGTCCCACTTAGGCTCAGGTCATGATCTCACAGTTCATGAATTTGAGCCCTGCCTCAGTCTCTGTGCTGCTAACTCAGAGCCTGGAGCCTGCTTCGGATTCTCTCTCTGTCCCTCCCCCACTCACGGTCTGGCTCTCTCAAAAATAAATAAACATTACAAAAATGTTTTTAATAAAAAAAAAGAACTAGAGTTCATTTTTACATAAAATGGAAAAACAAAGAATCATTTGACTAGACACAAAACCATCATTAAACTGAGCAACTGTCATCTCAAAAGATGCAGACAAGGGAAAGTAAAATTTTATTTTATTTTTTTAAACAAGACTCAAATTCATTAAAAAAAAAAATTTTTTTTTTTAAGTATTTCTTTATCTTGAGGGAGAGAAAGTGCAAGCAGGGGAGGAGCAGAGATAGAGGAGAGAACTAGAATCCGAAGCAGGATCTGCACTGCCAGCGAGAAGCCCAACGAGGGGCGCTAGCTTATGAACCCCGAGACCATGACCCGAGCTGCAGTCAGATGCTTAACTGACTGAGCCAACCAAGCGCCCATGAAAGTAAAATTTTAAATCACAATTTTCCTGTTTGCTGCCAATTACTTGCAGATGAAGGGTTGGAAAATTATGCAGAGCAAAATTTTCTTCCCAAGATTGGTAAGCAAAGTGTACTAGGTTGAATTATAATCCCCCAAAACTCATGTTCACTCAGAATCTGTAAATGTGACCTTATTTGGAAAGAGTGTGTTTGCAGATATAATCAAGTTATGATTATAGCTGATAGAGGATTAAGGTGGGCCCTGATCCAATGGCTGGTATCCTTGTAAGAAGAGAGAAATTCAGAGGCGCCTGGGTGGCTCAGTCAATTGAGCATCCGACTCTTGATTTCAGCTCAGGTCATGATCCCAGGGTCATGGAATCCAGCCCAGTACCTGGGTCCTCACTGAGCGTGGAGCCTGCTTGGGATTCACTCTCTCCCTCTGCCCCTCTCCCCCACTCATGCTGTCTTTCTCAAAAAAAAAAAAAAAAAAAAAAAAGGGAAATTTGAACGTAGATACTGACACAGAGCAGAATGTCATGTGAAGATGGAGGGAACAACAGCAGGGATGCACCTACAAGTCAAGGAATGCTGAGGATGGCAGGCAATGACTAGAAACTAGGAAGAGAGAATGAAGCATTCTTCTGTAGAGCCTTCAGAAATATCATGGCCCTGTGGACACTGTGGTTTCAGCCTTCCAGTCTCCAGGACTGTGACAGAATAAATTTCTGTTATTTAAGCCAGCCAGTTTGTGCTAATTTGTACAACAGCCCTAGGAACCTAATACAGGATGCATATGGAAAAGAGGGACACTTGAGTAAATGTGTATTTGAAAATACTCGGTTTAACTTGAATACTGTCCCGTAAACCCTATCTAGGAATTCAAGTTAGATGAACAAACAAGAGTTGACCTTTCGCTAGTGGGGCTTTGGACAATTGTTGTACATTCATTCAAACTAAAAAATAAAGGGAAAAAAGGAAAAACATTTATTTCAATCATTCCACTATAGTTACAATTCTTGTAAATTTTTGAGACTCTGTTAGATCACTGCCTCTGGTGTTTGCTTTGTCTTGGTAGTGAAGAACTGATTTTTGTAGCTTTTGTTGAAACATTTTCACAAATGCTATAGGAGCTCATTTGAAGACACCCAGAACTGCATTACTTGCTAAGCTTCACATAGAATTACTCACATCTTCCAGGGTTGTGTGATCAACAGCATTTTATATTTGATCTTGTTGGACATATGCTGTACTTGTTCAAGTGACAGAAAGACTTGAGCACAACCCAGATCCTTTCATCTCCTTTCTTCCAGAAGCATACAAGTAATTAGAGATAAAATCAACATAAATGCCTGATTATTCTGGATCAAAGTATTTCTGTAGGTTTTGGGCTAAGTTTGTGTATTTGTCTACTATGATGAAAACAAAATCTGATTTTGGTCTAATATTAGTACTATTTCTGTTCTATTTCATTAACCTTCATCTCCTCGGAACAAAATTCTACTATTCCTCAATGCCCATCTTGAATGTCAAGTCTTCTTAAAGCCTTCTCTAGGGCTGGCCAGTAGGGCCAAATGATAGCTCTCTTCTCTGGGTTTCCATAACCTTCTGTTCTAATCTCTGCGATATTTACATATGTTACATTATAGTTAGTTGTTTATCTGTCTCCTCTTAGGGACTGTGAGCTCCCTGCTCATCTTTGGATTTCCAGCTTCCAGCATTATGCCCAGTATAAAGCAAGTACTTAGTAGATGTTTGCTGAAGGAATGATGGATTTTTGATGACTGAAAGCTATTTATGAAAGTATTCTTCATCATGGAATTTAAAGAGTGTTATACCTCATAGGTATTCTTTAATGTAGAACAACTTTGAGAACTGTAAGTGGAATACAAACATTAGCACTATTGCGCTGAACTTGATCCTGCAAAGTTGGCACTGGCTCCTCACACCTTTTCTGATTTCTGGGTTCTGCTCTGAACCTTTCCCAGATGTCCCTCATATCTCTGTTACAAAAATAGAAGAATCTGTCACAAGCTCTCCTCCCCACAGATAATGAATCCATAAATTAAGGGGATAAAGAAAAGAGGCAGAGGGTGATCATATTCTTTTTTGTCTGATACCTGTGTTCTTTTGTTGAAAGTAGATTTCTATTAGGAGGCTCCCATTTCTTTCAGGGTCATTCATTCATTCATTCAAGAAATAGTACTTACTATTGAATGAGCAGGCCCAATGCTAGGGGAGAAAAGGAATTTATAGTTTGATGATAGAAAAAAAAAAGGCAGGTAGAAAGTACTGTGTTTTCTAACAGAGATACAGACAAGTCCATGAGAGTCTTAATGAGGAAAATGAAGCTCAAGAAGGTGAACCAACTTGCTCAAGTTCACACACCTTGTAATTGTTAGAGCTGAGATTTATTTCTCTTACATTTGATACTAGATGGAATAAATGGAGGAACTGAGATTCAGGCCTGTGTCAGGATGGTACCAAAGCCTGTGCTCTGCTATGCTACACTATGCTGCTTCCCATTGGCTCCTGCTTTAGTTATCTGGGAGAGGCTAATGGACCTAGTCTACTAGGTTATCAGCAATGAATAAAAAGGGTAAGTGGGTAGAAGCAAGAAATAAATGCAGGACACATAAGTAGCATCACAGAGCAACTGACTAAATGTGGAGAGAAAGAAGAATGGAATTAGAGATGGCTTAAGCTTGGAACCTGGGTAGCCAGGAAAACAATAATGCCATTAGCAGGATTAATGATCTCAGGGAAAGGGCCAGTTTTTTATTCAGTGAGAGCTCTAATCCTTCAAAACTCTGCTCTCATGTCACCTCCTCAATGTAATCTTTTCTGAGATTGTCAGGTCCATTATACAGTATTTTGTATCTCAACAACAGTAACGACGATAATGATAATTAACAGTTTTTGAATGCAACTGAGGGCTAAGCGTGTACTAAGTTCCTTTTATTCCTCACAATAACCATGTGATGTATTATTATTATTAACCCCACTTTACAGAGGAGGAAACTGGGGCTTAGAAAGTCCTAAGGCTAAAATATTAAAACAGCACGCACTCCTGGGTGGCTCAGTCCATTAAGCGTCTGACTTCAGCTCAGGTCATGATCTCATGGTTCGTGAATTTGAGCCCTGCATCGGGTTCTGCAGAGCCCACTTAAGATTCTCTGTCTCCTTCTCTCTTTGCCCCTACCCCACTCTTGTACACATGATCTCTCCCCCTCTCAAAAATAAACATGAAAATTTTTGAAAAAATAATAAGTAAAGAAATATTAAATGGCAGATCAAGACTTGAACTCAGATTGGACTCAGAGGCAGCCCTCTGTAGACAGTGCAACAGAGGCAGGCTGCCTGGGTCTGAATCTTGCTCTGCCATTTACTAGCTGAGTGACCTTGGGCAAATTATTGTGTGTCAGTTTTCACCATATCATCTATTAAGGGGAACAATATTAGTATCTGCCTCCTACTATTGTCATGAGGATTAAATGAATTCATATTTACAAAGCACTTAGAAAAGAGTGGCTGTCACATAATAAGTATGAATCATTGCACTCATCTCTCTCCTGTAATTATTGGAACTTTATTTCTCACTGAACTGTGAACTCCTCTAGGATAGGAAGTGTGTCTGTACCATTTTTCCTATCCCCAGCAGCTAGCACCAAGTTTGCCACGTATTCGGCCCTCAGCAAGCATCTGTTGCCTGAATGGCATTATTCAGGCAGCTTGAAATTCCGTCTCTGAGCCTAGAAGAAGGGACGTGGATGGAAAAATAAGTGAGTTCCACACATAGACATTTACACCTGACAAGAAGCAGGACTGCCAAGGAATAGAGCATGGAGGGAATAGAACACCGGAGAAAGATTGATGGCAGGAGACCAAAGAAGCCAGAAGAGGGACTCTTGAGAGGATATACTTTCAAGGAAACCATGAGAAAAAAGAGTTCAAGGGGATTGAGGTGAGTCCAGATGAAAGTCTATCTTAAAGGTGGAGTATGAAAAATTTGTGGTTAGCAAGCACCTGACTCTGAGGTTTAAAAAAAAAAAAAAAGGTTTTTTTTGAGTCTCATAGGAAGGAAATGACAGTCATTGTGTAATAGTATTCTAAAATTTGGCAGGCTTTCAAGTATGGGTCTCTATCTGCCTTGCCAGGAAAGTCAGACAGCTAGGGGACACTGAAGATCACAGGAAGAAGGGAGGGTTTGGGCCTCTCCAAGGTGCTACTTCTCAACTAATCATAATGGAGTCAAGTTGTATCTTCACTCACAATATGAGATAGAAAATTCAAATAAAACGTCCATTTCTGCCCTTCATTATTAGTTTACGTCAGGTAAAGGAGGATTGATGTTTTTGTCAGGTGGACAAATTTATTAGCATTAGGTTTTTTTCGGAAGTATCTTCCTCATTACACTCCAATCTCAGTAGGGTAGGGTTCCACCACCCACAGAGACTGAGTAACCGGTTTTCCAAGTTTTTCCTGACCGAGCTCTGGTTACCATAAAGGATCTGGGATCCCTACTCCTCTTTAGGAGTTGGTATCAGTATTGAGAAAGGCGTTTTTATAAATAACAGGTAGCACCACTTTTGCGTTTTTTTTAAACAAAACTTAAGTTATTCTTTTAAAGTTTCTGAGAAATAGAAAACCCCTTCAGTGGTCAGATGGACCCGCAGGAATCTTACCGAACAAGATAAAAATTTAGTGTCACAACATATGGTCTTATGGGGATTTTCCCACTAACTGGAGAAAAACAGACAGACACTTACTGAAGGGACTGAACCAAGCACCTTCCTAAAAAGCGCTTTTCCACACTTAGGTGAACGAGTCCCTGTTCAAGGCTCTACTACGGACCTAGCACCTTTAGCAAGATGTTGCTCACTCCGGGGTTTAAATGTTTCTTCTGTAAAATAAGGGTAAAGGGTGCATGTGTATGTAGAGGAAGCTGGACTGTAAGCGCTTTTAAGCTCCTCTCCAGCTCTCTGGTCATTTCACAATGATTTCTTCCCTTCCTTCATGTTTCTTCTCTCGAAAAAAAGCTGAGAATTAATTCCTTGGATATAAAAAAAAAAAAAAGGCAGGCAGCCTCGCCTCGAGAGGGTGAGTATTAGGGAGAAGGAATTCTGAAGGGCGCGGGGTCTCAGCGCCTCCAGCACCCGCACCAGCAGCCCCCACAGGAACCCTCACAGGAACCCCAGGCCCCCGGGCTCGGGAGCCACAGCCCCGCGGACAAGATGGCGTCTACACTCAGGGTCTAGCCCGCGCCCCTGCGACTCTGCACTGCGGCAGCCGACCGAGGCTCCACCCCATTGGCTGACTGCAATGAGGTCATCGTGGGGGCGGAGCCGGCGGCTACGCGGGGGCAGAGCTTTGCGGACGCACGCACGTCGAGCGCTGCTGTCCAGAGCCGCGGAGGCTGCGGGCTTGGTCTGGCGCGGCTGCTTTAGCTGCGGCCCGGCCCGCGGCTGAAGGTGAGCCGGGAATGTAGGTCCAGCGCGGCAGGGAGCGGCCCCGGAAGGTCACAGGAAATCCTTCTAACAGCCTCCTCGCTTGTCAAAGGAATTAGCAGGGATCTTAGGTCTCTGAGAGGAAATGGGGGTTCACGCCTCTGTGGGTACCCTTCCTGTGGGCAGAGGAATCGGAGGTTCACACCTCTTTGGAGGCCCTGATTCCTCCCCCCATTTAAGGCGGAGAAGGAAGAACTGAAGGTCATTGGGTAGGCAGAAGAATTTGGGGGCTTCTTAAAGGGGCTCCCAATTTGAGGATTCTCCCCCCCCCCCCCCCCGCCTTTTAATCGCCACTTCTGGAGGTAGGTGTGTCTGGGCTCAGAGAATTCCTGCTTTCTCACTGGATAGACAGGAAATGAAGCAGGTGAATTTGAATACTCATAGGAGGCGAGGACTGGATGACAATAGTGAGGCAGACGCCGGGCGCTTTATTTGTAGTTGTGCAGAATTACTGTTTCTTCATATTTTGTTTTGTGACATCGTCCCACCCCTGAATCGCTCTGGCCTAGTTCTCTCTTTGGCTCCAGTGGGATAGAGATGTTCTAGGGAGACTTGTAATCATTAAAGAACAGAAGCAGGGAGGCAACTCATTATCGGCAGCCCCTGAACTATGCTGATCAGGCATAATTTTACCTGCTTTGGAGGCTGTGGAATCTATCCTTGTTTGGGGGAAGATGTGGGAGCGTTTATAACAGCTGTTTTGAGTGACTCAGGTATAGACAATTTTAAAGTCAAGCTACGTAATCTCTGGAGAAGTCCTTGCTTCTATATGAATGTGTTGTTTTGCTGCCTTGAACATCAAATGCACAAAGGTATTGTCATTCAGATTTTTCAAAATGTCTTCCATCCAGCCTTGCAGAACAGTAACTCTTCCTTTGATGCCAGTTTCACCCATCATTATGGATGCCCTCATGATATTAAAAATACTGTACGGTTTGCTGAGTTTAGATACTGTACAGTCTGTGCCTTACAATAGCTGATTGCGACTAAATAATTGCAGTTTCAGGACCACTGATAGCGCCATTGTCTTTCATACCGGAGAGGATAAGACAGCCCTAAAAGAAAGCTTTATTGGCTCATTCATGCATGAGAAGATTTAACAGATGGAAGAATGTAATTAATCTTGGAGGATGGGGATAAGAAACGGAAAGCTAAGGAGGTGGCCAGCTTATACTCTGTGGCTTGATAAAAACTGCTTTGTCATTATCAATGTATTTGTGTCATGCTGGACTTGAAATCGAGCTTAATATGCAAGCTGGTTTTTTTTTTTTTTCCCTTAAGTAGGCTCCACACCCAACCTGGGGCTTGAACACTTGACCCTGAGATCAAGAGTCACATGCTGTACCTACTGAACCAGCCGGGTGCCCCTCTTTTTTTTTTTTTTTTTTTTTTTTTTTTTTTTTTTTTAAGGTAATGCTGATGTGTTTAGATTCCTTAGGGAGAAAATGGTGTTTTCTGAGAAGTTGGAAGGTTAAACCCTTTAAGGTAGCCTTGGCTCTAGAGTAGTGCTGGGACTCCGGCAGTTAGAAATGGGGAGTAGAGGGTAGAAAACTAGTCTCAAGGGAGACATCCTTTATGAGAGGGTAATCTAGGTCTCTTCTGTTTGTTTCCTGACACAAACCAAAAAAAGTTGTGTAGTGTGAACGTCACTGACTCATGATACCCTGTCCAGGGTATTTAAAGAGCTGTTTGGGAATCTCAGTTCCTGTTTTTAACAGGATACATTCTTATGTATTGAGGTGCCCCCAAATATTGTCATTTGATCCTGAGGTTGACTGCAAAGGAAGTGACTTTTCATCAGGCACTCTGCAGGAGAGGATTTAGTAACAGCCTTTTGCAATTTCTCCTTTCCATCTTTAAAGCAGGATGTTAAAAATCTGTGAGGGGTAGAAGATGCGAAATGCAAAACAAAAGAGCTTTACTGCGGTGCTCTCTTGGTAATATCTGAGGTCATGCGGTTTTCTCTCTTTGCTTTAGGTTGGAGAGAAATCGATATACTCAGTTGACTGGCACTTTCTGCCACCATGGGGGAGCTTTTCCGGAGTGAGGAGATGACGCTGGCCCAGCTTTTTCTACAATCAGAAGCTGCTTATTGTTGCGTCAGCGAATTAGGAGAGCTGGGAAAGGTTCAGTTTCGTGACGTAAGTAGTTGTGGGGCTGCTTCTTGAATACCGCTGAACTCTGTTTTTCTTGTCATGGCTGATTGCCGTATGATGAATGTTTTGGGTTTTATTTGCAAAAATAACATTATAGCACTGGCTTACTGTTGGTAGAGTGTGTATTTCGAGTTGTCTCTCTTGAGGTGAGAATGTTTGTGCCAAAATTTCCGTGATTTGACGAGCTCCCCCTTTGCAAATAATCCTACACCGTCTCAAGGTAATTGATTGGGATGCAGGTGGAGGACACCAAGGCTTACACTTTGCCTTTGGCCTCTTTAAAGGTTACTAAAAAAAATGTCATAGCTCGTCCATACAGTAGGACATGTTTATTACAAAATCTGACACATCAAGGTACAAATATATAAGTAAGCATGTACTAAATATCCGTTGTTTTGAAGCATTACGCTGAGCACTTAAAAGAAGATATCTAAAGAAAATCGGCAATTTAAGAGTATAAAATAAGTATGCCCCATGGGGCTTGCAGTCTGCTCAAGAAGGCACAGCATACCCTGTTGAAAGGAAGGAGGGGCGCCTGGGTGGCTTAGTCAGTTAAGCGTCCGACTTCAGCTCAGGTCATGATCTCACAGTTCATGGGTTTGAACCCCGCATCAGGCTCTGTGCTGACAGCTCAGAGCCTGGAGCCTGCTTCTGATTCTGTGTCTCCCTCTCTCTCTCTGACCCTCCCCCACTCACACTCTGTATCTCTCTCTCTCAAAAATAAATAAACGTTAGAAAAAAATTTTTAAAAAAAGGAAGGAGGAGTTAACGTTTCCCTAATTATGCATCTCAAACTCCATGTACTTTCACTGATAGCATTCACTGTAGTTGTGGTTTTACATTCATTAGTGTTAGTAGTTGATTAGTCTCTGTCTTCTACTGTCATCTTAGGATGCTGAAGACCATCATTGTATCCTTTGTGTCCACATACAAGATACTCAGTCAGCATCTGTTGGAATGTATGGATGAAAGAGGAGTGGTGAGAAAGGGGTGGGATTAATCAATATTGGCTTCCTGAGATTGGCACACTGAAATTACACAAATATAGTCCAGTGACATAGTATATTTTTTATTCTCTTTGAACCTTTTTATACCTTTTCTCTTTGAATGTTCTCCTACCTGATTCTGGTTCCTTTTCTTACTATTCTGAGGACTCACTGTTATCTTCCACTAGTCTCTCTTATCTTCTCCACCTTGGCTTTCTGTGTCATTGTTCCCCAAGCTCTCTCCTCTGCTCTCTGGAGAAGCTTCTCCATAGCCACATCTTCCTTTATCACATTTTTCGATCTCATCTATTCTCAAATCGTCCATCTTTATTAAGTGAGCCCCAAATCTGTATCTCTGGCCCTGACAGCTCCCAAACACCATCCCTAAATTTACAACTCTCTAGGAATTTTGTCATCTCTGCTTCTCATGGTAGCCTGTCTAAATCCTAGCACCTTACCTGCTCTTAAACTATTTCTTCATCCTGACTTCCTAAGTTTGAGCTAAAATATTGATAATCTTCCAGTTTTCTAGATTTGAGACCTAAATCAAACCTAAGTCACTCTTAATTTGCAATCCTTCATTTGGTCCTATTGTGTCTCCCTCTTCCTAACACCCATTGTATCTATTCAGTATTTTTTTTTTTTTTTTTGAGGGAGAGAGGGAGGGGCAGAGAGTGTAGGGGAGAGAGAATCCCAGGCTATCAGCGCAGAGCCTGACACGGGGCTCAAGCTCACGAACCGTGAGATCATGACCTGAGCCGAAATCCAGAGTTGGACGCTTAACTGACTGAGCCACCCCTGCACCCCTCTATTCAGCATTCTTAATTTTTACTTATGATGTACTGCAATCATACAAAAAATTATAAGGAATAATATAATGAATACCTCCATTTCTACTATCTACTTAAGAGATCAACATTCCACATGTAATTGAAGGCTCCTTTGTATCCTTCCTCCATGCTATTTCTCTCCCCACCTCCACACAGGTAACCTCTGCAATGATTTTTGCCTTTTTTTTTTTTTAAGTAAGCCTATGTCAAACGTGGGGCTTGAACTCATGATTCCAAGACCAAGAGTCACATGCTCTACTGACTGAGCCAGCCATATGCCCCAGTTTTTGCTTTTATCATTCCCATGTATTTTAATTTTTTACTTCTGCTATGTATGTATGTATCACTAAATAATAATATATACTAGTATGATTTTGCATGTTTTAAAACTACATGCATGGCATATTGTATGTCAGCACTGTGCTTTTTAAATTCATATTTGTGAGATTTGACCACCTGTTACAGATAGCATTAGTTCATTTCTTTAAATTGCTAAATTACATAGTTATTGTAAGAATATACACAGTTTATCATTTTTTCCTTTTTAAAAAAATTTTTTTAATGTCTTTATTTTACTTTGAGAGAGACAGAGAGCAAGCGGGGGAGGGGCAGAGAGAGAGGGAGACACAGAATCTGAAGCAGGCTCCAGGCTCTGAGCTGTCAGCACAGAGCCCGATGCGGGGCTTGAACCCATGGACTGTGAGATCATGACCTGAGCCAAAGTCAGACACTTAACCAACTGAGCCACCCAGGTGCCCCTATAATTTTTTACTTCTGATGAACATTTAAGTAATTGCAGTTGTTTGTTATTACAGTGTTGCAAGGAAGATTCCTGTATATGTCTCCCGGTATACATGTGTGGTAGTTTCTCCAGGGCAGTGGTTCTCAAAATTTTTGGCCTAAGGGCCTCTTCACACTCTGAAAACATGATTGAGAACCCTAAAGAGCTTTTATGTGAGTTATAGCTATCAATATTTATTGTATTGGAAATTAAAATGAAGATATACTTAAAATTCTTTTTTTTTTTAAATTTTTTAAAATGTGTCTTTTTGAGACAGAGAAACAGAGAACGAGCAGGGAAGGGGCAGAGAGGGAGACACAGAATCTGAAGCGGGGTCCAGGCTCCACTCTGACAGCACAGAGCCTGACGTGGGGCTTGAACTCACAAAGTGTGAGATCATGACCTGAGCCGAAGTCGGACACTTAACGACTGAGCCACCCAGGCGCCCCTTAACATTCTTATTTATTTAAAAAGCATGATAATAAGCCTGCTATGTGTTATCATAAATAGCATGTTTTTGGAAAACAACTATATTTTCCAAAATAGAAGAATTGTATTGCTTTTACATTGTCGAAAATCTCTTTAATGTCTGAATTAGTAGAAGACAGCTGGATTCTCCTATCTGCTTCTGCAGTCATCCGGCTGTGATGTATGCCATGAGCCTCTGGAAAACTTCACTGAATATTCATGAGAGCGAGCATGAAAAAGGCAAATGATGTTTAAGTGTTACTGTGTAAAGAGTATTGATCTCATGGCCTTACTGCTGCTCCAGGGATTAAAACTAAAAGGGGCATTGCTGAGTATGGTATGCCTCTTTAACTGTTAGGTGTTGTGACGTGCTGGATTTTTGTTGTTTTGTTTTCTTGATTAATACACTCGGTATCTTTTTATCTCTTTATTGGACATAATGGGTTTCATTCCCATGAATCTCTTGTCCATATTATCTGCGTGTTTTTCTATTGAGTTGCTTATCTTTTGCTCACTGCCTTATAGAATATGTAAAAGTTCTTCATGTATTTTGGAAGCTAATCTTTTTCTAATCCTTTACTGATAATTTGGCTTGTCTTTTCCCTTTTTAAAAATATTTTTAACATTTATTCATTTTTAAGAGACAGTGTGTGAGTGGAGGAAGGGCAAAGAGAGAGGGAAGCACAGAATCAGGTTGCAGGCTCCAGGCTCTGAGCTGTCAGCACAGAGCCCAGCACAGAGCCCCATGCGGGGCTCGAACTCACAGACTAGGAGATCGTGACTGGAGCTGAAGTCGGATGCTTAACCGACTGAGTCACGCAGGTGCCCCTGTCTTTTCCCTTTGTTTATGATATATGTTGTCACACGTAAAATTAATTGTTCTTTTTTGCTTATTAGTATTTTCCCCTAAATTTTTATTTTGAAAAATTTCAAGGCTGAATACTCTGATGTAGATTCACCACTTGTTAACATTTGCTACGTTTGGTATAATCTTTATTCCTGCACTATTGAAGAGTAAGCTATTTCTTCCTTTCAGATCCTTATTTTTTTTTCTTATTTTGCCATGTACATTAGGACTTTTACTACTGCGCTGAAGAAGAGTAACAGCACACTAATACTGGTTAGGATTGTGTTCAGCTGAATGTAACTGAAAACCTAGTGATAGGGGTGTACTTTCTCATGTAACATGAAGTCCAGCTTCACACTATCACCAGTGTCCTAAGATCATTCTATACTTCTTTTTTGCCATCCTTGAGCATTTGGCTTTTGTCCTCGTAGATGACTACCAAAGCTCTAGACATTGCATCCATATTCTAGGCAAGAAGGAAGTGCAGGGAGAAAGAAGTACTTCTATCAGGAGAAAAAAAAAAACACCTTTCCTGGAAATCCTCAGGAGAGTTTCCTAATTTTTGTTGACCAGAATTATGGCATAGTCTAGCTGTAAGGGAGTCGGGGAAAAGTGGTTTTTCAACTGAGCAGTAACTGCCTTAAACAATTTTTGTTTAAGTTTATTTATTTATAAATAAGAGAGAGAGAGATGGGGGGGAGGGTCAGAGGAAAGAAGAGCGAGAATGCTAAGCAGACTCCACATTTTCAGTGCAGAGCCTTATGTAGGGTTTGATCCCATGAACCTTGAGATCATGACCCATGAACCATGAGATCATGACCTGAGCTGAAACCAAGAGTCAGACCCTTAACTGACTGAGCCACCCAGGTACTCTTGGGGTTTTTGTTAATAAGAAGTAAGGCTGTATATCTGTCCCATGGTATTCTTGTCTATGCTCCTGACTTTAAGGGGAATCTAAGTTTACCTATTTATTTATTTACTTAAGTAATCTCTACATCCAACATGGGGCTCAAACTCAATGACTCTGAGATCATGAGTCGCATGCTCTTGCGACTGAGCCAGCCAGGCACCCCAATATCTCACAACTTTATTTATTTATTTATTTGTTATTTTTAAGTAGGCTTCACACCCAGTATGGAGCCCAACATGGGGCTTGAACTCATGACCCTGAGATCAAGACCTGAGCTGAGATCAAGGGTTGATGCTGAACTGACTGAGCCCCCCAAGTGCCCCATTATTTCACAATTTAAATAAGATGCTTACTCTTAAGTTTTTGGAAAAGGCTATTAAATTATTCAGATTCTGTTGAATTTCTGATTTTCTAAAGTTATTGCCACAAATGATTGCAGAATTTTATTGAATGCCTTTTTCTTCATTTATTGAGGCTATCATGTTTTTCCATTAATCTATTCATTTGGTAGATTACATATCCAGATTTTTTTCCTACTGTCTTTCTTATTTTTTAAATTTTTTTAATTAAAAAAATTTTTTTAACATTTATTTATTTTTGAGAGACAGAACATGAACAGGGTAGGGCAGAGAGAGAAGGAGACACAGAATCCAAAGCAGGCTCCAGGCTCCGAGCTGTCAGCCGAGAGCGCGATGCGGGGCTCGAACTCACAAACTGAGAGATCATGACCTGAGCCGAAGTCGGACGCGTACCGACTGAGCCACCCAGGCGCCCCATCCTACTGTCTTTTTTAAACAGCTTTACTGAGATATAATTTGTCCATTTGAAGTGTATAATTCTGTGATTTTTAGTATATTCACAGAGTTATACAACCATCACCATAGTCAGTTTTAGAACTTTCATTACCCTGACAAGAAATTCTGTCGCCATTAATGGTCACTGCCTGTTTCCTCCCAATCCCCGTCCTCCACTTCTCCCCCCCGCAACAATTAATCTACTGTTTCTGTGGATTTGCCTATTCTGAACATTTCATGTCAATAGAATCCTATAATATATAACCTTTTGTGACTGACTGACTTTCATTTGGCATGTTTTCAAGGTTCATCCATGCTTCGGCATGTATCTGAAACTTCTTTATTGTATCTATTTTTCATTTGAAAATGTGCAGCATATTAAAAGTGGGTGGTTTCAATATGAGAGAGATAGACAGAGTTGTTATCTATCTTCTCTGCAAAAGATTCCGCCACTCTGGGTTTTAGAGATGATTGAGTAAGACATTTTCCTTGCTCAACTTGTTAAAAATCTTGTGTGACTCATCTGTCCCCTCATCCACTCTTCTCTTTGACATACTTCTCTACTCTTTAATCCCTTGCTGTCTAACACTTGCAGTCACAATGACAGTTTGGATTTTTTTGATGCCATATTGAGCATTTTACATCATTATTGTAGTAGGCATTCCTCACAGCAACCCTGAGAAGTAGAACCTACTTTTAGTGGAACTTGCCATTCTCATTGTATAGACTAGAACCCCAGGCCATAGATGAAAATATCTATTCAGGACACACAGATCTGTACCCCCGGACTAATTTTTTTTAAGTTTATTTATTGGGGGGGGGGGGCACACAAGTGGGGGAGGGGCAGAGAGCAAGGGAGAGAAAGAATCCGAAACAGGCTTCACACTAAGAATGTGGAGCCTGATGTGGGGCTCAAGCCCACGAACCATGAGGTCATGACCTGAGCAGTCAGGCACTCAACCAGCTCAGCCATCCAGGCACCACTGTACCCCCAGACTGTCTGACTCTGCTGCCTATGATCTTTTTAATCAAGATAGGCCAAAAAAAAAAAAAAAATCACCATTTTACAGTGTACAATTCATTGGTTTTCAGTGTATTCACAGGGTTGTGCAACCATCACCACTATGTAACCAGAACATTTCATCACCCCCAAAAGAAGCCCTGTACCCATTACAGTCACTCCCCATCCTCCCCTACCCCAGCCCTGGCCAACCACCTAATCTATCTCTGTCTCTATGGGTTCCCCTATTCGGGGCATTCTGTGTAATTGGAATCATACAATGTGTTGCCTTTTGTGTCTTGATTCTTCCACTTAACATATTGTTTTCAGGATTCATCGAGGTTGTAGCATGTATTAGGACTTCGTTCCTCTTTATGGCTGAATGATATTCCATTGTATGTACATACCGCCTTTTCTTTATTCATTCATCAGTTAATGAACATTGGGGTTGTTTCCACTTTTTGACTGTTGTCAATATTGCTGCTGTAAGCATTTGTGTACAAGTATTTGTTTGACTGCCTATTTCTTTTGGTGTATACCTATGGGTGGAATTGCTGGGTCGTATGTTAATTCTGTTTAGTTTCCTGAGGAACCTCCAGGAGACTGCTTTTCACAGCAGCCACACCATTTTATCTTCCCACCAGCAACATACGAGGGTTCCAATTTCTTCACATCCTCACCAACACTTGGTATTTTTCATCTAAAATTTTTTTATTATAGCCATCTTAATGGCTATGAAGTGGTATCTCACAGTGGTTTTGATTTGCGTTTCCCTCATGGCCAATTTGTGGAGCATCTTTTCATATGCTTATTCTCCAGTTGTATAGATTTTTTTTTTTTTAATGTAAAATCATCCTTGCAAGCATGTGTAAAGTCAAGTTGGTCATGAGGTATATTTCAAAAGAATTTGGGGATTCAGTTTCCTAATATTGTATTAGGATTTTTTTTCACTTACACAGTAGTCCCCCTCCTGATCTGTGAAGGATACGTTGCAAGACCCACCATGGGTGCCTGAAACCACAGATAGTACTAAACCCTATATGTGTATAGATGTGTGTGTATGTGTATATAGATACACATATATATACATATATATGATAAACTTTAATTTATCAGTTAGGCACAGTAAAAGATTAACAATAATAAAACAGAACCATTATAAGTATACTGTATGAAAGTTATGTGAATGTGTTCTCTCTCTGAAAATATCTTATTCTTCTTGTGAGGATGTGAGATGATGCGATGTCTATGTGAAGAGATGAAGTGAGATGAATGACATAGGTGTTGTCATGTAGCGTTAGGCTACTATTGACTTTCTGACTATATATTGGAAGGAGGATCACTTGGTTCCAGACCACAGTTGACTGCAGGTAAATAAAAACCGGGAATAAGAAGGGGGAAACTACTGTATTGATAAGTGATACTGGCTTGTAATTGTCCTTTCTCAAACTATTCTCATCATGTATCAAGCTTATACTGGCCAGTCTTACCTGTTAGTTGAGGAACATTCCTTCATTTTTCCTCTCCGGAATAATTTTCCAAAGATTTGGGTTTATCTAGTCTTTGAAAGATTAGTAGAAACTATCTTTACACCTTCTAGGCCTGATGTTCTTACTTCTTTATTATTTATTTATTATTATTCTTATTTTTTAAGTCAGCTCTATGCCCAATAATGGGCTTGAGCTCACGACCCCAAAGTCAAGAGTCCCATGCTCCACCAACTGAGCCAGCCAGGCACCCCTAGACGGATATTTTTTAGATGGATATATTTTAACTGTTGAAATTTCTTTACTGATTATAAGCTTATTCTGTTGTTGTTGTTGTTGTTTTTTCCTTGTCAGTTTTGGTAAGTTATATTTTTCTAGAAAATTGTTTTATTTATTTATTTTTTTAGTTTATATCCAAGTTAGTTAGCATATAGTGCAACCATGATTTCAGGAGTAGATTCCTTAATGCCCCTTTACCCATTTAGTCCATCCCCCCTCCCACAACTCTCCAGCAACCCTCTGTTTCTTCTCTATATTTAAGAGTTTTATGTTTTGTCCCCCTCCCTGTTTTTATATTATTTTTGCTTCCCTTATGTTCATCTGTTTTGTATCTTAAATTCCTCATATGAGTGAATTCATATAATATTTGTCTTTCTCAGAGTAATTTCACTTAGCGTAATACCCTCTAGTTTCATCCATTGTAGTTGTAAATGGCAAGATTTCATTCTTTTTGATTGCCGAGTAATACTTCATTGTGTATCTTCTTTATCCATTCATCCATTGATGGACATTTGGGCTCTTTCCATACTTCGGCTATTGTCCGTAGTGCTGCTATAAACATTGGGGTGCATGTGCCCCTTCGAAACAGGACACCCGTATCCCTTGGATAAATACCTGGTAGTGCAATTGCTGGGTCGTAGGGTAGTTTTATTTTTAATTTTTTGAGGAACCTCCATACTGTTTTCTAGAGTGACTGTACCAGTTTGCCTTCCCACCAGCAGTGCAGAAAAGATCCTCTTTCTCCTCATCCTTGCCAACATCTGTTGTTGCCTGAGTTGTTAATGTTAACCATTCTGACAGGTGTGAGGTGGTATCTCATTGTGGTTTTGATTTGTATTTCCCTAATGATGAGTGATGTTGAGCATTTATTTTTTTCATGTATCAGTTGGCCATCTGGATGTCTTCTTTGGAGAAGTGTCTCTGTCTTTTGCCCATTTCTTCACTGGATTGTTTGTTTTTTGGGTGTTGAGTTTGATAAGTTCTTTATAGATTTTGGATACTAACCTTTTATCTGATGTGTCATTTGCAAATATCTTCTCCCATTCCATCAATTACCTTTTAGTTTTGCTGATTGTTTCCTTCTAATTTAATTGCTTTAATTGCATTATCGTAGAACATTTTATAGTGCCTTTTTTTTTTTGAGAGAGAGAGAGAGCACAAGCAGGGGAGGGGTAGAGGGAAAGGGAGAGAGAGAATCTCAAGCAGGCTCCACGTCCAGTGCAGAGCCCAACAAAGGGCTCTATCCCATGACCATGAAATCATGGCCTGAGCCAAAATCAAGAGCTGGACGCTCAACCAACTGAACCACCCAGGTGCCCCAATACCAATTCTTTACTAAGATTTGCTGTATGACCTATTTTGTGGTCAATTTTCATAAAGAATTGTTTTTTTTTTT
This sequence comes from Cryptoprocta ferox, assembly GCA_028646485.1. NCBI lineage: Eukaryota > Metazoa > Chordata > Mammalia > Carnivora > Eupleridae > Cryptoprocta > Cryptoprocta ferox. The sequence goes on from CM053565.1 coordinate 37,933,112, forward strand.
TTAAGTTTATTTATTTTGAGGGAACGAGTGAGAGCAAGCATGGGGGAGGGGCAGAGAAAGAGATAATCCCAAGCAGGTCCTGCACTGTCAGCACTGAGCTCTGTGTAAGGCTCAAACTCATGAACCGTGAGATCATGACCTGAGCCCAAACCAAGAATTGGATGTTTAACTGACTGAGCCACCCAGGTGCCCATCATAATGAATTCTTAAAAAAAGAACTGTAGAGGTGCCTGGGTGGCTATCAGTTAAGCGTCTGACTCTTGGTCTTGACTCAGGCCATGATCTCATAGTTCATGAGATTGATCCCCGAGTCAGGCCCTGTGCTGAGAACGCAGCGCTTGCTTGAGATTCTCTCTCTCCCTCTTTCTCTGCCCCTCCCCCACTCTCTCTTTCTCTCTTTCTCTCTCTCTCAAAATAAATAAACTTAAAAAAGAGAGAGAGAGAGAACTGTTGGATGCTGGGATAAAAAAAAAAATACGTCTCTCTCTCCCCCCCCCCAATATATATATATTACATTGAACTCATTTATTGGTTGTTCACATTTCCTCTATCCTTATTATTATTTGGTAGACTCAGGGCACCTGAGTGGCTCAGTCAGTTAAGCGTCTGACTTTTGGTTTTGGTTCATCTCATGATCCCAGAGTGGTGGGTTTGAGCCCCAAGTTGGACTCCTTGGTCAGCATAGAGGCTGCTTAAGATTCGTTCTCTCTTTCTCCCTCTGTCTCTCTGTCTCTCTGTCTCTCTGTCTCTCTCTCTCTCTGCGCCTGGGCGGCTCAGTCGGTTAAGCGTCTGACTTTGGCTCAGGTCATGATCTCATGGTTCATGAGTTCGAGCCCTGCGTCAGGCTCTGTGCTGATAGCTCAGAGCCTGGAGCCTGCTTCAAATTCTGTGTCTCCCTCTCTCTCTCTGCCCCTCCCCCGCTTGCGCTCTCTCGCGCTCGCTGGCGTGCGCGCGCGCTCTCTCTCTCTCTCTCCTCAAAAATAAATACATTAGGGGCGCCTGGGTGGCTCAGTCGGTTAAGCGGCCAACTTCAACTCAGGTCCTGATCTCACAGTTCGTGGGTTTGAGCCCTGCATCAGGCTCTGTGCTGACAGCTTGGAGCCTGGAGCCTGGAGCCTGCTTCTGATTCTGTGTCTCCCTCTCTCTCTGACCATCCCCCACTCACGCTCTGTGTCTCTCTCTTAAAAATAAATAAACGTTAAAAAAATTTTTTTAAATAAATAAATACATTAAGAAAATTTTTTTAATAAAAAAAAGATTCTCTCTCTCTCTCTCCCTCTGTCTCTCTTTCCCCTGCTAGTGCTCTCTCTCTCAAATTAAAAAAATATATATTTGGTTGACTTCATATATAAATAATTTAAAATTGTATTTAAAATTTCCTTTACATAGATTTGTCAGTGTCTCCTTGTGATTCTGTTGGAAATACTTTGAGGATACCTTGCCCAAATATTTTGGGGTGCCTTACCTGAAATTGGCTGCAGTTGAAATTTGCCTCCAGATAACAAAACCAGTAAAGTTGCCAGGAATCTTATGGCTACTTTCACTTCAGTGTCATATTTATTGACATGGAAATTTCTGAATGAAAGACCAAGATACTGCCTGCTTAGTGAAAAAACATTTTATTAGAGATATCCAAGTGTAGGATTGTTGCATCTTCCTGGGAATTGTTCTTACTACCATTTTGTAATGATTCTCGTACTCTAATAATCTTTTTGCCTTAGATTCCCTGTAATATTAATATAATAATACAAGTAATGCCCTTAATAGTTTCTCTATCATCAGTCTGTCTCTCCTATAATTTATTCTTCATGCACAGTATTAATCTTCAAAAAAGTAAATTTTTAAAAAGTATTTTTTAAAAATCAAATTATTTGATTCCATTCTGCCTATGGAATAATTTTTCCCCTTATCTGAATATATGATTTTTTTTTAATCTCTCTTGAGTCACTTCTCAAGGTCTTTCTGCTTCATTCTGCCTGTTTCTGCTTGGTGAACTCTGCCTTAGCACCCAAAGTCCCAGCTGAGGTGTTTCCTTTGTACATTTATTCCACTTACTTAACCCATTTTTTCTCATAGTTACTGCTACATATGTTCATTTCTTTCTTTTGTTTGTTCTTTTCTTTTTCTTTCTTTCTTTCTTTCTTTCTCCCACTTCTTTTTTTATGGACGTTAAGTTTATGTTCACTGAAATGCATAGACTTTAAGAGTACAATTTGATGATTTTGGTAAATTTTTATACCTTTGCAACTACTACCCCAATCAAGATATAGAATATTTCCATCATCCCAGAAAGGTATCTTATGTGTCTGCTTCTGGTCATTCTCTACCTGCTATAGGTAACCCCTGTTTTGATTTCTACAATCATAGATTAGTTTTGACCTTTATGTAAATGGAATCATACATTGCAAAGTCTTATGTCTGACTTCATTCACTCAACCTAATGTTGAGATTTATGTTTTTTTTTTAATTTTTCAATGTTTTTTTAATTTATTTTTGAGAGACAGAGCATGAGTGGGGGAGGAGCAGAGAGAGAGGGAGACACAGAATCCGAAGACAGGCTCCAGGCTCTGAGCTAGCTGTCAGCACAGAGCCCGACGCGGGGCTTGAACCCACCAACCGTGAGATCATGACCCGAGCCGAAGTTGGACACTTAACCAACTGAACCACCAGGCACCCCAAGAGATTTATCTGTTTTTATGTGTATCTGTAGTGGCTTCTTTTTTTTTTTTTTATTTATTGCTGAGTAGTATTCCAATACACCACAGTGTCTTCATCCGTTCTCCTGTTGTGGGATATTTGGAACATTGCCAGTTTAGGGCTATTGTAAATAAAGCTGCTGTAAACATTCTTGTACAAATCTCTGTAGACATGTTTTCATTTCTCTTAAGCAAATACCTAGTAGTGGAATGCTTAGTTATGATACAAGTAGGTATGTTTAATTGTATAAGAAACTGACAATGATATTTACTTCTTTAAAATAGCATTTATCACAACAAATTGCATTTATTAGTTTATGTCTGTCTTGTCCATGGGTCTGATAGCTCCTCAAAGCTTGGACATATCTTGTTCTTATACCAGTGCCTAACACACTGGGGTATACATGGTGCTCCATAAATGTTGAGTGAGTAGCTATAGCTCTTTATTTGTATTACTTTTATAGAATTTATCACATACTATCTTAATTGCTTGTGTTTATCTTTTTTTCTTTACTAGATTGCAGGCTTCTTAGTAACTAGGAACTTGTTTGTATTTCCCAGAATATCTGTCACATTGCTTTGAAAATTAGTCGCGATGTATGAATGAATAAACCAGCCTGTCCCCTAGGAAGCGAAGAAATAAACCAGCTTGTCCCCTAGGAAGCAAAGATCCTGGGACAGAAGAGTAAAAGATGTTTGCCTTCTGTCTCTTCTGATTGGGAGGAAGAGAAGGAGAACTGAGCAGAGCTTCTGTTACATCATTGCTCAAATTTTTGGTTGGGGGAGCTCACTGAGACTTTGGCCTGGGAAGACCATCTTGTACTATAATGCTTTGTCTAATTGCCTCCATTCCAATAATATGGTGCCACAGTGAGAGAGAGGTTTTTATCTTCAGTTGGTGTGATTGGCCCCGAAGTAGGTTATATAGGGTAGTAGACCGTTTTTGCATCGTATGATTGCATCCTACATTGACACAAAGTTAGGTTTTACTTTGCAGAATGTGTTGCTTGTGAAACAGGAAATAGATGCAGTATTTAAATATTTGGGAGGTGCCTGGGTATCTCAGCCGGTTAAACATCCAACTTCGGCTCAAGTCATGATCTCATGGTTCATGAGTTTGAACCCCATATTAATCTCTGTGCTAACAGCTCAGAGCCTGGAGCCTGCTTCAGATTCTCTCTCCCTCTCTCTCTGCCCCTCCCCCACTAGCGTGTGCGCGCTCTCTCTCTCTCTCTCTCTCAAAAATAAAACCTTAAATAATTTTTTTTAAATATTTGGTATTATGTTCTTATTTTGCAGTTAAATCCAGATGTGAATGTTTTCCAGCGGAAATTTGTGAATGAAGTTAGAAGATGTGAAGAAATGGATCGAAAGCTCCGTATGTGCCTTTTGGTCCTGTATGATATTCCTATAATGAGTCATTTGTCTTAAATTAGAGATGCTAGTCCTCTTAACAAAACAAGAAAATACTACATGAGAAAAACAAAGGAGGAATAGTCTTGTGATTCTGATACTAAAATGAATTCCTCGTGTACAAGTAGAGTTTATGGTATTGGGGCTAGGTGGTACTTAATGGAAACCTTGTTTGAGATGACAAGGTTGCAAGCTGAACACACTGGTTATTTTTTGTGGGAAGGGTTTTATAGCTACTGCTATAGCTACTGCATTATAGAATTCTGAGAGACAGGACCCAGACCACTGTTTTTATTTTATTTTATTTTATTTTATTTTATTTTATTTTATTATTTTATATTTTTTTATTTTTTAAAAATTATTTATTTATTGTCATTTTTAAAGATTTTATTTTTAAGCAATCTCTACATTTAGGGTGGGGCTTCAACTCACAACCCTGAGATCAGGAGTCGCACATTCCACCAACTGACAGGCGGCACCCTACCATCTGTTTTAGGTGTCAACATAGCCACCTTTTAATTTGACCTTTTTATGAAGGAAGAAACTAACACATTTATTAGGGTACTGTTGAAAGTTGGGGAGTTCATATGCTTTATTTCATTCATTCCTCACAATATTCCTTCAGTTGGGTAGTACCTCATTTAATAAATTAGGAAGCCAGGGTGCCTGGTTGGCTCAGTCAGTAGAGCCTCTAACTCTTGATCTCAGGGTGATGAGTTTGACCCCCACATTGGGTGCAGAGGTTACTTAAAAAATAAGTAATAAATAAATAAATAAATAAATAAATAAGGAAACCAAAGATCAGAGAGGTTAAGTAACTTACCAAGGAACATAAGCAGTTGTGGTGGAATCAGTATTTGAATCCAGGTTGTTCTCTCTGGCTCTGAAACCCATGATCTCACTACTATACTATGCCAGCTTTCAGTTAGCTGATTGGTGAACTTGGTCCCAGGCCTAAAAAAGTTACTAGTTGTCACTTTTCTCTCCTGGTATTTTGGGACCTTATTCCATGTCATGCATTTTGTTTTTTTGTGTTGTTAAAACTGATCTGATTGTTTTTCAAATTTGATGAGACCCTTTTGATCTGGAGCTGCTCACTAGTGTGCTAAATGTCAAATATTCTATTGAATGGCGCTCTTCTGTAGCTCTGCTCTACAACAGTATCTACAAGGAGAACCATTGTGCTCTGTCTGGGGCAGTAGTTGCACAGGGTGGAGAACTGAAGCAGGTGAGGTCCAGTTTTAAGATCAGAAGAGGGAAGGAAGACGGTAGTGGGATGATAATCCTCTCTGGGGTAGCTGTGATTGTTAACAGAGTGTGCAGTGGAGGAAGAGGAATGTGGAGAAAGAAGGATTTACATGTTGTGCTTCTTTTATATGAAAATAACTTTCTGGGAATGAAGCTCTTTTTAGCCAGGTTTGGGTATTATTTTTTTCCTCAAATCCTGGCAATTCCAGGCCTATGCAATACCTGAATGTTTTGATTCTGTCATTTTAGGATTTGTTGAGAAAGAGATAAGAAAAGCTAATATCCCAATTATGGACACTGGTGAAAACCCAGAGGTGCCCTTCCCCCGGGACATGATTGACTTAGAGGTAAACAATTCTTCTGAGGAAGCCAGATAAGTTTCTTTCTACTTAAATGCAGAAATTATTTTCCTGTGTAGATGGAGAGTAGAGGGATTCTTGCTGTCCTTATCCACATTGTCTCTTGCTTGTAAATTTCTTGTGAAAACTTATTATAGAGCACTGTCTTAAACAGTATCACATGCTACCAAATGAGTTTATTGCCTTACTGAAACCTTATTGGATTAACAACAACTTATCTAGTAATTTATTCATCTCATAGACTAAATGATTAACCAGTAGACTTTTCAGTATTTATTTTATCCATCCAAAGTCTCCTGAGAAATTCAACCGAGTGTGTAATAGAACCTATAGATAAAGACATGATGTTAAGCAAAAAATTTTCATAAAGAAAATTGCCCTGGTAAAATCACGTATTTGCTGGGTAGATATAAAATATGTTTGAACCATCGGGGTGGCAAGAGTTCTGTGGGATGGATGAATTCACCTGTCTTTCAGATCAAGCATATTGAGCTTAGTTTGAGTTAATAGTTTGATTTTATTTATTTATTTTTTCTGTAGGCCAATTTTGAGAAGATTGAAAATGAACTGAAGGAAATCAACACAAACCAGGAAGCTCTGAAGAGAAACTTCCTGGAACTGACTGAATTAAAATTTATACTTCGCAAAACTCAGCAGTTTTTTGATGAGGTCAGACTATTGTTTCTTTTAGTATTTGAGCAGCTGATATTATACCTGCACAAGTGGGCCATGCTGTTATTCCAAAAATTATTTTAATTTGCTAGTTTGAAAGCAATACCATTTTTGCACCGTTTTAGTTGAAGGAATGTCAGATTATGTTCCATTTCTCATGCAGTACACAGCCAGTCATGATTTTGTATGCTTTTGCATTTTCTGTAATTTTTCATCACAAGATGGGGAAAGGAATCCTAAAGTAGTTGTGTGTATATATATATATATATATATAATTGAAGTTTTGTCATTATATTTTGAGGTAAGTGAATGCTTAAGGTAAAAGTTGAAGCAACAAGAAACATTCAGTCTTACACGAAATTATAACAAAGGTTTAATCTCCAAAACTCTGTAATCAAATTTTTATTTTTATTTAATTCTCTATGTTTGCTTATCCACCATGAGCACATTTGTAACTATCCACATAGCACAAGTTGCACTTTAATTTTTCAAGAGTTTCTCTTTATGTTGTATGGAAATACTGGTAGGATGCCTATTTTGAAATTCCTGGATTTTCATGGAAACTCAATCACACTACCTTATAGGGAAAAACCTTATAGGTTAAAAATGTAGGTGACAGATGACAGTTTGCTGAGGTGAGCCCATAGACAGGCTTTGGCGCAAGGCTTTCAGAAGGGTTCCTTCTCCTCATTAAACGTGGAGAGGGGTCTTAGCTTTCAGCCTGGACTTGGCCTTATTGATGGCCTAAGGTATCGGGAACTCTCTTTTTTTACAATAAGATGTCTTTGCCACCAGATTAGCAATATCAGACACTTCTGCTTCTGTTCCAGCCACTCTTCAGTGTGCCTTCCATAAAGTTCTTTATTTTCTTTGCTCAACAACAACAACAAAATTGGCAAAGCTCTTTAAAAATAGAGGGCCCATTTTAGTTAGCATCTGATGTATTCTCAGTTCTATTTTTAATATTGTTCTTTTAAGGACTGGAGCAGGGGCTCTCTAACCAGCAGCCTGAGCCTCACCTGGGAACTTGTCAGGATGCACATCATTAGTTCCCACTCCAGACTTTGTGAATCAGAAACTCTGAGGGTGGGGCCCAGCGGTCTGTTTTCACAAGGTGACTCAGCCGCACCAGTTTGTGGACCACTGGGCTCGAGAACGTCAGCCGAAGATGTGATACATTCCTCAGTAACTAAGGATGGACTCAGAGAAGCCATGCTAATTTAAAAAATCTGTTGGGGAAAGGGGAAAAGCTCATATGAATTTAATTGCCTGGTCATCCCAAGAATCAGAATCTGGTTGTATGTCAAGAGCGGTTTGGTGTGAATACTCAGCTTACTCACTGAGTAAGAGAATTTTGAGACCGATGGGGACTTCTTTCACCAGTCCCTGATATCTCATCGAATTAGAGGGTGTGGGACAGTGTGATTAACTCTTTCCAAGTGTTTCAGGTCTTTTGCAAAAGGCATGGCCACATATGCCATATTGTTTTAATGAACAAAAAATCTGGAATTCATTCCAGTTGCTCACTGCCTAAACATCATTGTATTTATATTCACTAATCCACTGAGCATTTAATGAGCACCTACTCTTTGTGAGGCACAGGATGAGTAAGGCATGGTCCCTGTGCTCAAGGAATGTATCACTTAGTCATATCAGAAAACATCCCAGGGCACAGTGTCTCCATAAGCTCACAGATATGTGCTTTTCTAAATGTGTCCAAGCTGCCGTCTCACAGATCCAATTTTTTTTTTAAATTTTTTAATGTTTATTTATTTTGAGGGAGAGAGAGACAGAGCATAAGCTGGGGAGGGGCAGAGAGAGAGGGAGACACAGAATCCGAAACAGGCTCCAGGCTCCGAGCTGTCAGCACAGAGCTCGATGAGGGGCTTGAACTCACGAACTGTGAGATCATGACTTGAGCTGAAGTCGACTGAGCCACCCAGGTGCCCCTCACAGATCCAATTTAAACTGGCCTCAGAATCAAAGCTCAAGTACTTTTAACATCATTTTGGGTTTAATTCTTTTGCGCCTCCCCTTCCCCTTTTGATGTAGTCTTAGTTTATTGCTGGGATGTTGCTGAAACATATGACGATGTCTTTCTTAACCTCCTGAGTTCAAGGACTAGAGTAGGCTTCCTTGTCTAACTCATTCTGGGAGAAATTCTGAATAAAGACTGACAGATGGACTCCCTTATGAACAATAGTTACTTGAATTGTTTTTTTTTTAAGTTTATTTCTTTTTTGAGAGAGTGTGTGTGTGCGTGCACACGAGTGGCGGAGGAGCAGAGTGAGAGGGAGACAGAGGATCCAAAATGGGCCCCATGATGACAGCAGAGAGCCTGATGCAGGGCTCAGACTCACAGACCTCCAGATCATGACCTGGGCCAAAGTTGGATGCTTAACCGACTGAGCCACCCAGGCGCCCCGTTACTTGAACTATTAATGTTACTTACAAATAAAACATTAAAACTAAATAAGAGAAATCACTTGGAAAGATGACCGAAGTGTTAGAATCGTAAGTTCTGGATTTAGGAATTTTCTTTGTGATTAATAAGTCTAAGCACGAAACCCCCCATGCTGAGAAGGCAGGCTGGAAGTCTTTACGAACTTCATGCCCAGTCAATCCATGGTGGGTTGTTTTTCCCCATATTCATGCATAACATTTCTCTCTCTCTCTCTCTCTCTCTCTCTCTCTGTTTTTTTTAATCTCGAAGTACTTTTGAGCCCAAGTCCTGGGCTGTGAGAGGTTCTTTGGCTGCTCTTGTCATCAACCCCTCGTGTTTTTACATGTGTCCTCACCATCGCGTAGGGAGGCTTCTGGCAAGAGCCACTCTGCCTTTCCTCTCGGAGTGCAGTCAGTGCCTTGCCTGCTCCCACCACTGGCTCAGAGGTTCAGCCAGGTCCCTTTCAATGGCCCTTGCCCTGCTGGTCCCAAGCAGCAGTCTCAGCCGTTGCTGCCATGACAGGCAATAAGACCTCACAGAGTAAGTGCATCTGTGCACGTGAGTGCATGCTTTAAAAAATACAAAAGAGAAAGAAACATGGGACCCTCAAATCTCAGAAACGGAACTTTTTTGTGAGATTGTCTTCCATGCCTGAAATCACACTGTTTGTGAGATTGTCTTCCATGCCTGAAATCACACTATTTGCAAATGACCTAAAATACAACCGGTTTCAAACCCTTCTTTTTTATATAATTTGGTTGAACATGATCAATAATTTATAATAATGAGTTAGCAGAAAATGGCCAAATCAGAAAAGGTTTCTTTCTTTCCATCTTTAGGCGTAGTGGTCATGATTGGCAAGGTGTCTGGAAGGGGACGAGTAAGCTTAAATTGGATATTCTTATGATTTAAGATGATTACAAATTCGACTTAGCCATTTCTCGTCCAGAGCATTTAAAATGACTTGTTAATGATTATCCTTTTCTCAGTCTTCTTGCTTATGAAGAACTGTGAGAGCTGAAGAGGGCTCTCTGCATCTTTTACCATAAGCACCCTAACACATGAGAACGTAAAGAAGACTGGAAAAGCAATGGTTAATGGCATGCAGGTCCCTGCCTTCCTTTCCTCCTGAGTCTTCCATCCATCTGCTCTTCTTTATTTTTTTTCCCCATCTGCCATCTCCTTTGGGGCTTGGGTGAATACCGTAAGTAATGAAATGTGATTTTTCTCTCTCGCTGTAGATGGAAGTAAGAGTGTTTGCTTTTGGTAATTAATGCAGCTGGATCCGGACGTGCTGCTTCTATTTCAGTGTAGACAGGGGGCTGCTGAGATTCTGCCACTTCCTCTTTCAGGGCATGGTTTTAGTGTTCTGACTGGGGGAAAGGGTAAGCCAGAGAGCGTAGCAAGTCATTTAGAGGCACATAGGCAGCGTTGTTATTGTTATTAGGGAGCCCAGGATAGGATTTAGTTACCCCACGATGTGGTTTTAGAGATTGTTTTAAAGGCCCTCGGTGAGTGATTCGGGTCTTCCTAGTTCCCCATGAGGCACAATTATTTAAATTTTTTTTTTTTTACTCCTCTCTCTAAGATTTAGGATTCTTAAGTATGAAGTGGTGAAATTATTAATTAGAATATTATTGCAAGTTTCCATTTAATTTTAATTCCACTGGGTTCTTTTTATGCCCACAGAGTCCCCAGATCCAGTTTTTGGAGGAGTCTGGTTGTTCAGTACCTTTTGCTGTTCTAGCAGTTGTCCCCTTTAGAGCACATATATTTGCACCGAGTCTGATCTTTTGGGTTTACTTTAGCCAGGTCTCATGAACCGCGTAGGGAAGTAGGCAAGAGTCTTGTATGTAGCAGTCAGTTTCACTGGTTTTTGCCGAGGGACATCCCAGAACAAGTTGAAATGAGGTAGTCATCTGGATCCTTAAAATAGGTTGCCTGTGGCTTGCAATCAGCTGATTTGATATTAAATAGAAACAAAAAAAGTCCCCTAAATTTCCATTTCATAGCAAGTGGAAACCTGTACCCCCATTATCTCATCTTAAACTTTTTCATATATCATGACAGTATTTCTGTGCCTTCTGGTATACTCAGAGCCTACCCTTCCTTTTTTTTTCTTTCTTTTTTTCCTTTTTTTTTGGGGGGGGGGGCGGGGGTTGAATGTTGATCCTGCATCAACTTTTAGAATTCACTTCCCCCAAAATTGCTTTCTCTTTTTTTTTAGGCTTTCAGCCTAATCATTTGGTTTATACTCAGGTTTATACTCAATCCTAAAGCCCTCCCCCACACCCCTTCACTTTACATTTCCTGTGACTTATCAAGTAATGTTCCCTTGTGACATTTTTTGATCTCAGGGTTAACAGGAATAGAATCAAATTGATGTTTGGAATGAAGATGATAGAGAAAAATTCTCCAGATTTTTTTGTTTAGTTTTGCTTTTGAAAAGGAAGATTTTTCTGGCATAATTCTGGTCTTTGGTCAAACAAGTAGTGTGTGGATATTAAAGAGGAAATCAGGCAGTAGAGCAGGTGATTGGCCCTTATTTTTCAGAGAGCTTCTCAGACCTGGTAAGAATAAATGGTGTTAGGATGTGTTGGGTAGAAAGAGTCTAGGAAGTATAGACCTCCATCTGAGAGGGTCCCTCTCCTTCATTTCATTGTATAAACTGTCATGGTGGAAATCATTTTAAATCTAAACAATTAAACTAGCCCACATGTTCTATATTGGCTTATAATCGGTTCCTTTTTCTTCATTTGATTTAGATTACTGGCTTCAGCTACATTCTCAGTGACCCTTAAACTGTGTAGCCTGACATGAACTTTTTAATATTCCTAGATTACCTGGTCAGATATGAAGACAGTCAGATATGTTTTCATTTTTTCTTCCCTTTATTGATACAGTCGAGGCCCAGGCCTGCCCAGGCAATATGCTGCTTCTCCTTTTGGAGAAAGTAATACTATTTATTATTTTTTTTATTTTTTATTTTTTTTACTTTAGAGAGAGGGAGAGCACACAAGCAGGGGAGAGGGGCAAAGGGGGAGAGAGGCTCTTAAGCAGGCTCCACACTCAGCATGGAGCCCGACACGAGGCTCGATCCCACCACCCTGGGATCATGACCTGAGCCGAAATCAAGAGTCAGACGCTCATCCAGCTGAGCCACCCAGGCGCCCCAAAAGAAATACTCTTTAAATCCCATGGTTTGGAGAATTATTTTTACAGTGGCCATGCTGAAAGTTCTCATGTTCTGAATTTTGAAGAGCATGGAAAACCCAGTCACGTGGAGATGCCCCTTCTGCCTTTCTCCAGTCCACACTGTGCTCAGGACAGTGGTGGTGCCTAGCTTTTCTCCTTGGAAAGAGAGTCTCCATCTTTCGCATTCTCACACAGGGAAAATTCTAGTTTGTAGCTGCCTGGAAATTTGATGTTGAGAGTATCTTCAGAGCTGCTTTGGTCTTGCTGAAAATGAAGAAACATTGCAGCTTCCATCCACATGCAAAGGTATTTCCTGGTACTTTAATGACTCATTCAGGGAAACAGGAAAAATGGTTTCCACCTAAGTAACAGATTTATACGTATCACCATTATGTAGTGTTTTTTTCTTTATTCCTTATTTCAAAAACCATTTCCCCGGATGCTTTACTGGGGCAACAAAGCTTTCTTTACCTCTTGTTTCTTTCCTTTGTTTTCTTCCCCTATTCTTGTCTTCTTTTTGTGGATATGTCTTCTCTTTTGGTGGTTTTTTTGTTTTGTTTTGTTTTGTTTTGTTTTGTTCTCTTGTCTTTATTTTCTGAACTTATCTCCCGGTTCCTTGTTCCCTGCATGCCACTAACTATTTTCATTAGATATTAATTGATTTGTGAATTCAGGCTGAATTGCATCATCAGCAGATGGCGGATCCAGACCTGTTGGAAGAGTCCTCGTCCCTCTTGGAGCCGAGTGAGATGGGAAGAGGCACACCTTTAAGACTTGGGTAGGTACTGTGCAAGCCTCCATAAGTCAGTGGAGTCATGTTCATTTTTTGAGGGGGGGAGCAGGGGTCAAGGTTCATTTTTGCTGTTTAAAAGAGCAGTGAGGCTGGCCCATTCACTTGCTTCCAGGATATGTTCTCCTCTGAGCCTCTTCAGAGGTGTTCCTAAGTCACTTTGGATTCAGTTCCTGAGTTGTCCTGTCAGCCCTCTCCTGGGTCTGGAAATAAGACTTTGGGAGCCCTTTTGGTGTAACATTGTGTAGTCTTGTGTTTGTCGTTTGTGTCCCTCTCCTCTCACTTCCCTTCTTTGTCTTAAAGCCTTCTGTCCCGTGGCATGGAATAGAGGTCCCCATCTGCCTCTTCTCCCCACAGCTTCGTGGCTGGTGTGATTAACCGGGAGCGCATCCCTACTTTTGAGCGCATGCTTTGGCGGGTGTGCCGGGGGAATGTGTTCCTGCGACAGGCTGAAATCGAGAACCCCCTGGAGGATCCTGTGACTGTAAGACAAGGAAATTATGTCCCGTGGAGTAGGTCTTGTAAAGGGAGCCCAGAGCAGTGACACTGCATGGTACCACCTGAATCTGACGCTCCCACAGAGGAGCCCTTATATTTATGCCTGCTTTGGCTTGCACGTTTGAAATACTGCTCTTTTCCTCTTAACTCCCATCATGTGTGTACAGATGATGTATACTGACGGGGGCCTAGGCATTTTCAGGCCCCACTTGTGTAGATATTTTTTGGATTGTAAATATGTTTTTTGCAGTTATCTTAAACCTCAGCTTTATATGCTTTCTGTTACTTATCTGAGACCAAAAGAAAATCAACTTTCTATAACAAAGTGAGACATCTGGTTCCAAGTTCGTTAATATCAAAATGAGGAGCGAGTTCCTCAACTACGAGCTTGATAAGTTGATGAAATTTTTAGTTGGTAAGGTTTTTTGTCTACTTGTTTGTTGGGAGATTTAGAAGCTTAATTTAAAAATAATATATTGTGCAAGATAGAATAATCTTCCCCACCCAGTGCTTTACCAGAATAGGAATGGCGGAATATCTTGGCATTTGACATAATGGAACAGAATTCTTAACATGAGCCTACACTATGTATCGTGAGCCCTGATTTCAAGGATCATAAGCAAGGAAGATTAAATGTCTTGTAAAAAAAAAATTTACTTCCTTTTTGTATTGGTATTATTTAGAAACCTGGGTTTGGTTTTTCTATGGAAAATGAAGTTCTGGATATTCTTAAATTAGTATTCTTTGCTCCATTTAAGAAGAGAGATTGAATTTGTGACTTCTCAGAGTGAGTGGATCGTGCAGCTGAAAATCTGCAGCTTTTATCCTTTTATCCTCCTAAACAGGAGGGTGATGGTGTTTAGGGTACAGCAAGCCCCCCGGAGCAGTTTTACAGACTCACTGAAGCCTGTACTTGGCTTGTGGAGACACTGCATTCTGCAGTCACACCTCTTGTGGAACTGTTCTCAGAAATCTTCAGCCAAGTTTCTGGGCAACAGAAACACTATTATCAACAAATTGAGGAAAGGGGGTCTGGCTAGCTACGCAGAGCAGCTGCACAAAGAATGTGCTCCAGTTTATTCCTGGAGAATGAGGAATTTAAGACGGGTAGCGTCATTGTCTTCACTCCTCATCTCCTTTTACCCTTCTAAAGTTCATTTGCTTTTTATTATAAAAACTCTAGGAAGATAAGCAATACAGGCAACCAGAGACAATCTTAGTTAACACCCAGTTAAGTTTATGTTTCTGATCTTTCCCTGCAGTCCTTGCCTCAGACTTTGCGTGTAAACTTGGTATTTGGAATAGATTGCCTTCCTCCCTGCCCCTTTGATCAAATTTAGCATGAAGCATGAGATTCTACATCAACATTCTTCCCAAACCCTCCGTTCCTTAGAGTTACTCAGTTTCCTTTATCTGGGAATTTCTAAGCATGGGAATAAGCAGGAATGACTTCCTTTCCTCTCCTCCGTACTTACATCACTCAGGTAGTATAAGGTTTGAATTGGTAAAAAGGGTTGAATTGGTAAAAAGGGCTATACTGTACTATGAGGAGAATCATCTGAGCATCTGTGTTCAGCTCACTGTTGAGTTTAAAAACAAATACAGAAAGTTTTTTGTGCATTAGAGATTATAGGACAAATGTTCTTGTAGTGGTGCTTAAGAAATGGATTGAGGATAATAGTTTGAGTGCAGGGTTGCCATATCTTTAAAGGACTCCCGTTGTCCCTATATCACCAAGGAAGTAGGTTATTCAAGAAATATTCTTCCAGAGTAGGAGCCTGAATTCTCTGTTTCTGGTTTGGGGCTCAGGGTGACTACGTGCACAAGTCTGTATTCATCATTTTCTTCCAAGGTGATCAGCTGAAAAACAGAGTCAAGAAAATCTGCGAGGGGTAAGAGAAATGTGCCTCCCTGAGGGTGCAGTCAGGCTGCCTGACTGTTAAGCCTTAGGATACGGAATAGTGAAACAATAGCCCTTTTAGCCTACCTTTATGCAATGCATATATCTTCTAATAATGTTAGGGCTATTTTAAACAATTAGAAATGGCCTCAGTTTGTTTTTAAAAGTACTATCAAAACCACAATTTCCTTTCCTTGGAAAAAAGTAATTAGGACTCATGGTTTATAAATGCTGCATTGTTACAGGACAATGGGTTTGTGTACCCAGCAGTATGCCATAAACATTGTGCCTGTAAGCTTTTCTGAAATTCTGCCCATAAGATCTCTTTTCCTTGCCATTTTTCTCTCCTAACTTATAATAGGATTTGTATTGTTGAGTTTTACAAATTTTAATCTAAGGAAATTGAGTAGCTGCAGAAAACGTCAAGATTGTTCAAATGTTGCTGCTCTATCTACAGGACACTGCCTAGTTACTCATGGTCAGGGCACCAGTCTGAACTAATCTTGTTTAGGTCCTTCTAGTACATTAAGATTACTTTCTGAGGTTATGTAAATTAGATAAGTTAAGAAACTTCGATGTTCATTGGGCTGTGTTTGTATGTTCCAGGTTCCGGGCCTCACTCTATCCCTGTCCTGAGACACCACAGGAGAGGAAGGAAATGGCTTCTGGAGTTAATACCAGGATTGACGATCTCCAAATGGTATCAGAGGGCTGGAGGGAATTTTTGTGTGTGTGAAATGATGAGGTTTTTTGGAGGGTGATAGTGGGGTTTGTGGGGCGGAGCCGACAACCAAGAAAGAATTCTTGAAGACGTCTTTGGTGCAAAAAGGTGATTTTATTGAAGCATGGGGACAGGACCTGTGGACAGGAAGAGCTGCCCTGGGACCATGAGGAGAGATTGGTTATATACTATGGGGTTGGGGGAGGTAAAGTCCAGGGGAAGTTTCCAGTGAGATTTTCATATGCTAAAGAAGACTCCCTAGATAGTGGAGGCCTAGCTATTGTCAAGCTAAGGTTGTTTTTCCCTCTAGCGAAGCATTAACATTAAGACTGTAAGGAGTTCCTGGAGAAATGTTTTACTCTGCCAGCCTCAAGTATTTGTCAATAGGCTGCAGGTTATAAGGAAATTTAGTTCTGTCTGCCATTTCCTTCTGCCTTTGTTTCCCACATCACTATGGAGGGGTGATGGAGACTTAGGTCCTGCAGGACTGTGATCTCTGTCAGTTAACCATTTGTTTTTCCCCTTTCCTTTTTCTTGGGCAGCCACGAGTGCCTGAGGAGTATCACACATATCCACCCTAGGAGTGGGGAGGGTGTTTGCGGCCTGTCAGCTTGTCTTATGCTCCCTCATCAGAAATACTATAATAGAAAACCATTCTCCTTCCTTGAAACACTAACAGTTTGTTAGGCACCTACAGCAGCCAACATACCAAAAAAAGAAATGTCCATGGGTAACTTGTGCCCTTGGGAGCTAGGGAAAAGTTTCAGGGAATGACTGTTAAAAATAGCATTAATCATCCTCAAACACGACAGGAATGCTATCCATCCGAAATTGTTGCTTAGAATATTCAGTTTCCCTCCTCATGAGTCTGAGGTATTTTTTATGATTAAAAAAAGTATGCTTAGTTAAGAAAAAAGTCAAGTAATAAGGAAGTAAGGCATAACTAAAGTCTGATCCTCTGTCTCACACACACCTCCCTCCAGAGGTAGCCACTCTTAACAGCTTGGTGTGTATCCTTCTGGTCACCTTAGATCTTAATCACACAGTCTAGGCAAAGAGTCCTGGTATAAGTCTTGTACCCAAGAGGAGACTGTGTTATATTTTTACCACATCACCTGTTGGCTTATACACTCCATGGTTGTCACGAAGTCCTAAGGAAGGAGTCACGATTGATGCATACATGGAAGGAAAGAGTGGCCAGTTAGAGCTTTGTTTCCTGTTGAAAGACTGCGATGATTTCCCTCTTGAAACATTAAAACATACAGTAGTCCTCTTACCATCCACGATTTTGCTTTCTGAGATTTCAATTACCCATAGTCAACTGCTATTCTGAAATAGATGATCCTTCTTCTGATGATGACAGAATAGCCTAACCACTCCCCGCACTTCATTTCCTCATGCTCATGTAGGCATTTTCTCCTCTCACATCCTCACAAGAAAAAGGGTGAGTACAGTACAGGAAGATATTTAGAGATACCACATTCACAAGACTCTTATTATTGTCTGTTGTTACACTTGTTCTATTTTATTATTGTTAACGCCTAATATAATTACCTAATTTATAAGTTAAACTTCATCATAGGTATGTGTGTATAAGAAAAAACATACTATTTATAGAATTAGATACCATTCACTGTTCCAGACACCCAGTGGGGGTCTTGGATGGTGATGGTGTCCCCTACGGATAAGGGGTGCCCACTGTACTTAATCCCAAAGACAGTTCTTTCCAGCAGGGGCAGAATCACCAGAGATATGCTGTAACTCCCTTTGTCCTCTTTCCCTCCAACTCCCATAGTGTATGACCCGCCATCTTGACCTGTTGCCGGCTCCTTTGAGATGCACTCACCTGTTTAATCAAGAGAAGAGAGGTTTTAGAGCTGCTGGTGGGTGATAGGCCAATTAGTATGTTCTGGGTTCTAGGCCTGTCTTATCCCTTCCTAGACTCATGGATAGATTTTTAAAAGGGATTGGCAGTATGGCCAGAATTTGATCTTTAAAATACCCAGCTATATGAACTGGAACTTTAAAAATGGTTTGAATATCAAGGAGTGAGATGTGGAGATGGGGAGTGAAGAAAGAGAAAAGCAAATAGGGCATTGCTTACAAGTTTATCTGGCATTTTTACAGAAGTTTGAATGGTAATTGTAAAATTGTCAACAGCCAGCAGGAGAGAAAATAACTTGTTCCTTTATTCTCAAGTGATACAAGAGTTTCTCTAGCCTGCAGGTTTTTTAAAAACCTCCGTGGAAGTCCCCACCTACTGCCCTTCAGAAAGTAGTTACTGCTTTTTTTCTGAATTGACTTGATGAGCCAAGTATGATGGAGCCTTGTGGCTAGTGCATAGCTTTTTCCTCTCTAAAGAAATGTGGAGATTTAAGGTCAGTTTCCGTGCAGAAGTGTGAGTGGTGGGTTGCTCGCCCTTAGCTTATCCCCTCTTCTGCTACTGAAATCTTAAATGGCGATTACCCAGGCAATAGAATGTGAAGTGTCCCTGTCCCTTCTTCCCACCATGGTTTTAGCAGTGTGATCACTCTGAGGGAAACCTGTACTGGTTTCCAAAGGATCAGCACTGAAAACGTTTCCCTCCCCTTACCCCAAGAAGCCTGACAGAAAGACAAAGCCTCATCTGCCCCATGATAACAGTGGTATGTGGCGGTCTAAATCCCCTCTAAGGCCATGAGTCCTCCTGACCCCATAGTGTCTCCTGTCTCTTGTTCCCTGGCACGGAGTCTTTCTTGACATAGGCAGACAACGGTGCTCAACCCTGCCTCTTTCCCATCATTCCGTGATGCTGGCTGTACAGGGGATTCTGCAGCTTACTGTTCTTAGGTATGGATTTTATCAATTCCCAGGCCTATGATGATGCTGACTTCTTTGAGTCTGAGTTACAGACTCCATAGGGAAAGCTGTTGCCCTTTAATGATCCAGGTAAAAGCCAATGACCTACATTGTGCTCTGGTCTTGGTGGGAAGATTAAATATGAAGAGCTAAAAACAATTTCCTCAGATTTCTCTTCAGCTTGAAGCTAAAGGAAAATGAATTGGTAATTAAAACTCTAATTTCTTGTAATTTACCCCCCAAAAAAGCCATTATACTTTTTTTTTTAATGTTTATTCATTTTTTGGGAGAGAGGGAGAGACAGAGCATGAGCATGAGCAGGGGAGGGGCAGAGAGAGAAGGAGACACAGAATCTGAAGCAGGCTCTAGGCTCTGAGCCGTGAGCACAGAGCCCGACACGGGGCTCGAACCCACAAACTGCAAGATCATGGAGCTCAACTGACTAAGCCACCCAGGTGCCCCCCCAAAAAAAGCCTTTCTAATCTGAAGAAGAATAGGGGCCTAGCAACCCTTCTCAGAAAGCTGTGCCTCTTTGCCATTCGTATTCTGAGATCTAAGACTGGTTCTGTAGAAGGATCTTTTCTTGTTCCTTTCTCTCCCAAAAGGTTCTGAATCAAACAGAGGACCACCGCCAGAGGGTTCTGCAGGCGGCTGCTAAAAACATCCGTGTCTGGTTCATCAAGGTGCGGAAGATGAAGGCCATCTACCACACCCTGAATCTGTGCAACATAGACGTGACCCAGAAGTGCCTGATCGCCGAGGTCTGGTGCCCTGTCACCGACCTCGACTCCATCCAGTTTGCACTCAGAAGGGGCACGGTGAGTCCCGCACCACTAGCCATGCAGCCAGGAAGAGAGGTGCCCATCAAAATAACATGAATTAATTACATTTTTGAGGCATTTTTATTTTCAGAGTTCTTGACTGTACTCACCTTGTCCTTCTCTTCTATCCTAACCATACATTTCGTACATCTTGTTTTCTGAATGTGCAAACTGCAGTTCAAAAAGGGTGAAATTGACTTGGTCGTACACTCATGATTCTTCAGGGTAGCTCGTGACCAGAACGTCAGTTTCCTGATCCATTCTTTCTGTCCAGCAGACCGCTTCTGAGGGATAACCCTGGCCACCCCGCTTAGTAGTTAGAGTTTGAGAAGATCTGCTGCTTTCTCCATAAAAGGAGGAGAGAACAACGATACTTTTAGAAAGGCAGATGAGGATGTCTCCAGACAAGGAAGTTTCTTTTGTTACACGTTTTAAAACTAAATTTTTTTCACAGTAAGGATATTCTTCCCAAGACTAATGTAAATTTTTCATTGTAAATTTTATACCTAGTTCCAGTTTCCCCCAAAGACTTGGAAAGTTTGAGAAACAATTTACATAGAATGAGATGCATATATTTTATATGTACAGTTTGATGAGTTTTGATAAATATACAGGATGATCTAATGTGCTATATGTGCTCAATGTTTCCCAGGAACACAGTGGCTCCACTGTGCCCTCTATCTTGAACAGGATGCAAACAAATCAGACTCCCCCAACCTATAACAAAACGAACAAGTTCACATACGGCTTTCAGAACATAGTAGATGCTTACGGAATTGGGACTTACCGAGAGATAAACCCAGGTAAAAAAAAAAAAAAAAAAAAAAAAGCTTGAATCTTCTCCCTCTAGCAGTTTTATTTTTTGTTTGTGATTTCTTCTAATGCTCCCCTTCAAATGTTCTTGAGTAACTGGCTTAAAACTAACAGTGTTGTCAAGACCTCAGCTCTAGTGTCATTCCTGTAAAGACATGCCCACTTTGACACAGAGAGGGAGGTTTGTTGCTGGGTGGCACTCTTTTAAGAGGTAGTTTTATGGGAATGAGCTCAGTGGATTGGATTCTTTTGTGCGCCCTCACAACTATGAAACACCTGACTTTCTCTAGCACACTATTTGCAGGAAGTACTTTAAGCAAAAAGTTTTTTCCAAGAAATCTGATATTTTAAAAAGGCTTCCCTACTCCAGGTTAAACAGAGAAAACACAGCAATTATTGACCATTTTAGACACAAAGCAGATTTCACAAAGCAAAAACAGAATTAATTATTAAATCAAGAGTCTGAGAATTCCTTTTTAGCTGGAGTCTTCTACAGGACTGGCTTTGCTCTGGGTTCTGGTCTTTCTCCCACTTCCCTGGGAGATTTATTCAGCTGGGAAATGGTTGCTGCACAAGAGAAGAAAGCTGGCCTGTCAAAGGAGCGGTGTCCCAGGGGTTAGAGAGAAGGAATCAAAGAACAAATTACACTGTTGCCAGGGCTAGGGACAAAACTTGCATTTCCTGTGTTCTTTGTTTAAAATGGTAGCTGTAGCCTAGAGGCCATCAGAGCTGCTTTGTGAGGTCCGATCATGGAAGGTTTTTTCTGGGAGTCCATTTGCCCAACAGCTAGGGAGTAAGTCCCCTTATGCCGATTTTAGAGTACGGAGAGGAACGTGTTCTTTGGGTGGTGGGCACAGTTGTCTTTACTTGGTCTTTTTCCTCCTTTCGTTTTTTTATAGCTCCATATACCATCATCACTTTCCCTTTCCTGTTTGCTGTGATGTTTGGGGACTTTGGCCATGGCATTTTGATGACCCTCTTTGCTGTATGGATGGTGTTAAGAGAGAGCCGGCTCCTCTCCCAGAAGAACGAGAATGAGGTAATGTTTGTTACATCTATGCTGGACTGACACTTTGCAATTCCTCAAGCAGTCACTATAAAATTATGATCTGGAAGTCTTATCCGTGAAGTTATAGAGAAGTTACAGAGGCCACGTCAAGAATAGAGAAGTTCTATTCATTTTAACGCTGAAGCAGCCATGTGCTATGAAAGTAATTTCTTATTAGAATTGTATTTTGACCTTTACTTCAAGCTCTCTGACCCAGGGTGGTGTAAAATAGCATGAGAAGGGCCTAGTATATTCTCAATAACATTGTCACAATACGAGCCACTGGGAGTACATTTCATTGACTTCTTTCTTCTGGTTTCCAGATGTTTAGCACTGTGTTCAGCGGTCGGTACATTATTCTATTGATGGGTGTGTTTTCCATCTACACTGGCCTCATCTACAACGATTGCTTTTCCAAGTCTCTTAATATCTTCGGGTCATCCTGGAGCGTTCGGCCAATGTTCTCTTTATATAATTGGACGTAAGTTGCAAAGAAGCCAAAAGTCAAAGCTTATTCCTTTTCAGTTCTGATTTTCCAGACAAGTGATAAACTTCTACTTCTTTAGGAAGTAGCTGACAGTGTCTCTGTTTCAGAAGAATGTAGTGTCCCCTCTTATTTATGCCCCATCCTGGGAAGTGCTTTGTGATTGTTTCAGTACTCTTCAAGAAACTGAGACTATAAATATAGGCACATTGATTCTTTTTGTAAATTAAAAGCAGATTCCCCAAATTCCCTGCTTGGTTATGTAGGTGTATTTGTTTGTTGTGTTCTTTTGTTATTGCTAATCCCTTCTCATTCTCAGATGCAAGTTCCTCCTCTTTTATTGAAGAGATAAGACAGTTGTGGTAGTTTCTTTTAGGACCAGTTTTTGGACCCCACAGTTTCCCTCTCTTGATAAAAACAAATGGAACTTTTCTCCTAACATGGTAGGGATGAGACACTTCGGGGGAACCCTGTGCTGCAGTTGAATCCAGCTGTTCCTGGAGTTTTTGGTGGACCATACCCTTTTGGCATTGATCCAGTAAGAGCACTTCTTTCCTGTATGTCTAACACCAGAATTTTAAACTGTAACCACGAAGTGAGAGAATTAAGTAGAAGATAAATGGTTATTTGGTCTTCATTTGATGTATTATTTTTAAGTTTATTTATTTATTTTGAGAGAGAAAGAGAGCGTGCATGCATGCAAGCAGGAGAGGGACAGAAAGAGAGGGAGAGACAATCCCAAGCAGGCTCTGCACTGTCAGCACAGGGGCTTGATCCCACAAACTGTGAGATCGTGACCTGAGCCGAAATCAAAAGTCAGACACTTAACCAACTGAGCCCCCCAGATGCCCCTTCAGTTGACATATTTTTGGAAAGCCTTTGTGTATTTGTCCAGAGTACTTCCAAGCCATAAGAGACCCAAGTGCCTTGTACTGCTTGTTTCAGAGGCGGGGGGCACCTGGGTGGCTCAGTCGGTTGAGAGTCCAGCTTCGACTCAGGTCATGATCTGGCAGTTGGTGGGTTCGAGCCCCGCGTCGGGCACTGTGCTGAGAGCTAGCTCAGAGCCTGGAGCCTGCTTCGGATTCTGTGTCTCCCTCTCTCTCTGACCCTCCCCTGCTCACGCTCTTTCTCTCTCTCTCTCTCTCTCAAAAATGAATAAAAAGCATTAGAAAAAAAAATAAAAACAAAAAGGGGGTTGGGGGGATTTAAGAATGAGCATTAGACAGTAAAGAGTACAGAATTCCAGAAGAAAAACATATCATTATGGGCCAGAAAGATCAAGGTTTCTCATAAAAAATGGGTATTAACTTGGCCTTTAAAAAATGTTTCAGATTGTTACAGGTGAGGAGAAGTGTGTGCAAAAGCATATAGGTGGGGAAACAGAGTTATTTATTTTTATTATCATAAAGGCAAATGTTACTGAAATGCTTACTGTGGGCCAAGCACTGGACTCTGCCTTTAGCAGATCTGATTACCCTCCAACAGTTCTATTTTTTTTCCTTCCAAATTTGTATTGAATTCTAGTTAATATATAGTGTGATATTAGTTTCAGGAGTAGAATTTAACGATTCATCGCTTACATACAACACCCAGTGCTCACCCCAACAAGTGCCCTCCTTGATACCCATCACCATCTAGCCCATCCCCCACCCATCTCCCACCCATTTCCTCTATCAACCTTCAGTTTGTTCTCTGTCATTAAGAGGCCCTTACGGTTTGCTTCCCTTTCTCTTTTTTTCTTCCCTTTCCATATGTTCTTCTGTTTTGTTTCCTAAATTCCACATATGAGTGAAATCATAGTATTTGTCTTTCTGACTTACTTCACTTAGCATAAAACTCTCTGGCTCCATCCACGTCATGGCAAATGGCAGGCTTCCATTGTTTTTGATGGCTCAGTAATACTCCATTATATATATACTGCATCTTCTTTACCCATTTGTCAATTGGCAGGCACTTGGGCTCCCCCTCAAACAATTCTAACAGGGAAATACTGCTATCCCTGTCATACAGATGAGAAAACCAAGGCTTGGAGAGGTTCAATAACATGTCACATATGCATTTAACAAATGTTTACTGGATCCTTGTCTGCAGGCATAGTGCTTGCTGGGGGAAACACAGAATTGTAAGATGTAGCTCCTGGTCTCAAGTAGCTTAGACTCTAATAAAAATATTAGGTAACATTTATATAGTGTTCTATAGTTAACAGAGTGTTTTGTTGTTGATGTAGTTTTGCGTACATCTCATTTGACACTTAAGTGTGGGTGCTCAGTTTGACATGCATATTGGACACACAGGTAAAATGTCCATCAGGCAGTTGGAGCTTGTAGAACTGAATTTCAGGGGAGACTGGGGCTGGAGAGAGAACCAGCCACAAGTTTTGAGGTTAGAAGTCACTGAGGATGAGCTCCTCACAAGGAGGCCAGTTCAGGAAAAAATGCCAGGCCAGCTGGTGGAAGGTCTGGCTTATCAGGCTACTGAGTTTGCACTTTATCCTAGAGAAGACCAGGGGGGTGCAGGGTAGGTTTGTGAGCAGGGAAGTAACTGCAACAGAGTCAGTGATTTAGGAAATGTAATCTGATGGCCAAGTAGAGGCAGAGAACTGTGGGAAAATATTATAGATGTCCAGGCCCTAGGTGACAAAGCTTAAGGCAACTAATATTTTAAAATAGATGAAATGTCAGCATTACGGGTACGTGATCAGAAAAACACAGACTGGGGGAACATCTACAAGATAAATGTTCCAACTTTTTCAAATATTTTGTAAGGAATAAAAGGGAGCTGGAGGGAGAATGTATAGATTAGAGATTTAAGAGCTGTGTCAATGATCAATGTAGAGACCTGATCTGGACCCTACTTTTGAACAAATGAATTATTTTTTATTTTATTTTATTTTATTTTATTTTATTTAAAAAAATTTTTTTTAAGGTTTATTTATTTTCGAGAGACAGAACATGAGCGGGGAGGGGCAGAGAGAGAGAGAGACACAGAATCTGAAGCAGGCTCTGGGCTCTGAGCTGTCAGCACAGAGCCTGATGTGGGACTCGAACTCACGGACCGCGAGATCATGACCTGAGCTGAAGTCGGACACTCAACCGACTGCGCCATCCAGACGCCCCTATTTTTTAAAAATTGGGGCAAAATCAGGGAAATTTAAATACTATATGCTTCATGATATTAAAGAATCATTGTTAATGCTTTTGGGGATGATAACAACATTGTGGTTATGTTTTAAAAATGAGTGCTTAACAGGGCACCTGGGTGGCTCATCGGTTAAACATCCGACTTTGCTCAGGTCATAATCTCATGGTTTGTAAGTTTGAGCCCCACACTGGGCTCTGTGCTGGTGGTGTGGAGCCTACTTGGGATTCTGTCACTCCTTCTCTCTGCCCCTCCCCCACTTGTGTGCGCACACGCGTGCTCTTTCTCTCTCTCTCTCTCTCTCCCTCTCTCTCTCTCAAAATAAATAAATATTAAAAAAATTTTAAACATTGGTGCATAATAATGCCACATTCATAAACTCTTTGTAATGCTTTTTTGTTTCCCTGGGTTGTGATAGATTTGGAACATTGCTACCAATAAACTGACCTTTCTCAACTCCTTTAAAATGAAGACGTCTGTTATCCTTGGCATCATCCACATGATGTTTGGAGTCAGCCTGAGCCTCTTCAACCATACGTGAGTTGCTGTGTTTCTGTCACAGGAACACGCGTAGTTTAGATAATGCTTTCGCCTAAAGAAATCATGACATCTCTGGGGGAGGGATTAATAAGTCAGAACCCTATTCTGCAATAAGATGTGCTTTTATAAAAATCTCATATTCTTAAATGAGGCTTAATTAATTAACATTAGTCCCTTAACAATTTACAATTGTAGTAAAGCTCTTTGAAAAACCTTATGTCATTTTCATCAAAGTGAGTGAGGTGTTTTTTCTCTTGATGTGTAATCACATAAAATTATAAATCATGGTTCCAGAAGGTACTATATTTTCCAGTCTCTTTCTGATGGGAAAAAATTGGTGGTGGGGGGGGAGGGGGTGGTACTGGAACTGTCCAAGGTCCAAAATTTCAGAAGTCGTAGTTAATCCTTGTCTCTGTTGCTTGTCTCTGTTGCCTTCAGTGCATCTGGCTGTTGCTTCTTAAAGTGATAAAGAGAGAATTGAGGGAACTGTAGGTAGGAAATCTAGTGAGTCTTCCATTTGATCTAGGGGTGACCCTGGGTCTGTTCACTGTTTTGTTTTATTTTTAATTTTTAATTTGTTTTTAAAGTAAGCTCTATATCCAATGTGAAACTTGAACGCATGACCTTGAGATCAAGAGTCGCACACTCCACCGACTGAGCCAGCCAAGCGCCCCTGGATCTGTTCACCTTTAACATTTTTTTCTCTCTTTAGCTATTTCAAGAAGCCCCTGAATATCTACTTTGGATTTATTCCTGAAATAATCTTCATGACCTCTTTGTTTGGCTACTTGGTTATCCTTATATTTTACAAGTGGACAGCCTATGATGCTCATACATCTGAGAAAGCACCAAGCCTTCTGATCCATTTCATAAACATGTTTCTCTTTTCCTATGGTGACTCTAGTAATTCGATGCTGTATTCTGGACAGGTACGTCAACCCAGAGGTAGACTGGCTTAGGTGGTTACCCTCAATCAGGAAGCCAGATATTTCTTTTCTTTTCTTTTTTAATGTTTATTTATTTTTGAGAGAGAGAGAGAGAGAGAGAGCATGAGTGCACAAGTGGGGGAGGCGCAGAGAGAGGGGGACAGAGGATCGAAGCTGGCTCTGTGCTGACGTCAGAGAGCCCGATGCAGGGCTCGAACTCACAAACTGTGATATCATATCCTGAGCCAAAGTCGGACACTCAACTGACTGAGCCTGGTGCCCCAGGAAGCCAGATATCTGGAAAAGCCTTTAAAAATTTCTTTCTGTGGTGTTGGTGTTCAGCTCATACCTTCAGACCTAAATTCAGCGCATCCTCCTTAGGATCCTATCAGACAATTCGTGGGCTTTGCCACAATATCTGCTAGTTAGTTTGAGAAACTGGATGGTGTCATTCGTAGATCAGTAAGAAAGTACTGTTTTGGGGGAAATTTGTGCCAGAGTTGGAAACTGCATGTTTGATTAATGTGATGTGCCTTGTCCTTACTTTGTAGAAAGGAATTCAGTGTTTCCTGGTAGTGGTGGCGCTACTGTGTGTACCTTGGATGCTACTATTTAAACCACTGGTCCTTCGCCATCAATATTTGAGGAGGAAGCATTTGGTGGGTGTATTTTTGTTGCTGAAAGATACTAGGTTTTTTGTTTCCTTGAGATCAAGGCAATTCCTCATCAGATATAATGAATTGTGCATAAGTCTATATCCTCTTAAAATGTTCTTGTGTCATATCCCAGCATGTGCACTGGACCTAATGAAAAAAAATTTTTTTAAACCCATGTATTTGCTGGTCGAGCATCTGGATTCAGCTTTGAGTAGCTTAGGTACAGGAAACGAGTCATAAGTTTTTACCTTTCCTTGTCATGCTTTGCTCATACTGTGCTCGGCAAAATCCAGGTCTGGGCCTGCCTAGATGCGGCCTCAGCCAAATCAGGGCCGCAAGAGCTGCAGGTAGGCGAACCCACTCGTGGTTTGCCTGGGCAACCACAGGGCTGACGCTGAGACGTTTTTGTTTAAAATGAGACGATGACACTTTCACCAACCGAGACATGTGGGAAAAAGATTTTGTTTAAAGTGCACTGATTTTTTTTTAATGCAGCACATAAACTTGTGTTTACTTAATGTATGTGTGCTTATGCATTCTATACACACACACACACACACACACGCCAAATTTTCATTTCTGGCAATACAATAATGATGACTTACTACACTGCCTAGTAAAACCCAAAAGACCTATTGCATGACTCTCATACAGCTGTTAGATTGTTATTCCTGTTGGAGAGCAGCTGAGTTACAAGAGCCTCCTTCTCCCTTTTCCGACCATCTTCATCCTTCCATGTACCCTCCATTCATCTCCCCCTCCCTCCCTCCCTCTTCTGTCTCTTTCTCCCTTCCTCTTCTCTTCCATTCACTATCAGGAAGGGCAGCCTGTGGAGGCCCCAGTCAGCCCAACCCCGAGCCAGCAGGGACTAGAGGCAGCAGCGGCTGCAACAGTGAGTGAATTAAAACTGACAAACCCACATTTTGTGTAAAGAGGTGGCAAACAGTGCAGCAGAATTCTTTTCCATTATATTGAGAGCATGGGACACGTGTGCTCTTGGAAAGTATGTCCTTTTAATTCATTGAGACGATAGAAAAGATTTCCATCTCTTATGAGTAGATTCTGATATCATCTTTATCACTGGTCTACTAAGTTTCTATTCAGATTTTTAAGTACAGTCATGTCAATGGAAGGAAAGTGGCTGTTGTACCCCATTTAGAATCCCATCATCTTAATCCAAGATGGCAGCTCTTGGACTCATCCACTTTCATGTCTGTATTTTGTGATGTATTAGATGATTTTTCTGCATGGAGCAAGAACATTTCTGTGATTCTTGAATTAATCTCCCTGCTCTTTAAACTTCTGCTTCGGAGTGGTGCTTGGACATTTGGTCCATTTTAGCTACGACTTACTCTCCTGCCAGTGGGAGCTTATGCATGTCTACTTTTTTGTGAGAGACTCAGAGCCCTCATGTCCTCAGCTGTTCCACTGAGACCTCCACTCTGCTGTGTGTCTCGTGTGTCTTCTGCATCTGGTACAATAACCAAAATCATCTGTTTCAACTTTCCTTCTTCAAATACTAACTCATGATTTAGCAACAGCACTTTGAATGTTAAGTATTTCAATATTTGTTCTGAAAAACATCTCTTACCCAAACTGTTTTAATGTGCTAATATCAACTTAGCCCAGTCTATTCTAGGTAATCAGTTAAGATTTTAAAAATCTCACCAGTAGTAATCATACATGTAGTATTAGGATCTAGTGGCATCATACTCTTTTATAAGAAAATGAAATATTTAGATGGATAACTCTTTCCTTCATTAGGTGTTTCTGATCATTTTAAACTTAGAAGACTGATGTAATCCTTCTAGAACTAATCTAAAAGGGCTGATATTTTGGATCAGAAGATAGTTTGATGTTACTGTTAAAAATTATTTGCAAACAGGGATTTACTCTCTTCTTTGAAAATTTTTTAAGTTCACAAACCACATACTATCCACTTATTGACATTCTTTCCAAGTGCTCTTCTTTCTGTTAGTCTTAGCATATTTAGGATGTGCTTCTGATGCATCAGTTTTGGTGCTTTTAATTCTGTTATCCTCTTCTACGATATTGTCCAAGTGAAACATCCCCCATCTGGAAACCTTCACATTCATAGAGTCTTCTTAGCCCACTGGTTCTTCAGCAAAACATCTGGTTCTATAGAGCCGCTTAAAGGCTTCAGGGTGATCATTTCACAACAAGGGTCCTGGATTCTTGACCTTAAGGGCTGCGGATACAATCACTGATCTGTGTTTGTTCTGTTCTTTGTCCTTTTGGTATCACAGTTTAATGTTTTCTTTTCTTTTTTCTGCTGATGTGTATGTCTCATCTCTCCTTCCTGTAACTTTCATGTCTTGTGTCCTGAAGGGACACTTGCTAGTGTCTAGCTGGGGGGTTTAACCTGTCTGCCCCTCACTCTATCTGCTGGTTGGTGAAAAGCTTCAGAAATGACCGTCTGCTTTAGGAGCCTTAAAGCCTGAAGCCTGCCTTGACCCTTCAACCCATGCCAGGATATGCTGGGGTCCTGTCCTGTCACCAGTGCCCTTTTTGTACTTCCAGTCCATTGCCGATGGCTGTCAAGTGTAATGTTCACATGACCTGGAGTGCCCAGGGTCTCAATGCTTCCTGAATCTGAGTACACATCAGAATCACCTGGTAACCTTTACATTTGTTTCCTAGAGTGTTAAAACAGAAGAAGCAGAAAAAGTAATAAAGATAGTCCACAGTTCCATGACCCAGACAATCCTCTACTGACATTAAAAAGTAAAATTAAAGCAATAGGTTAGAAAATGCAAATGGTACTGAAAGACAAAGTGCCCCTGTCCCTGGACCCCTTCTCCTACTCAAAGGCAGGGGAATTTTGCTTCCAATTTTTTTCTGCATATATCAGCATATTGCTATCATCTATTGACATAAATATGTATATGTGTTTGTACATGATATGTATACGTGTTTAAAACATACTAGGAATTGTGTTTTAAACTGTAGCACCCTTTCCCCTTTGACTTCTTAAGTTTAAAATTTTTTAGTGTATTCTGGAAGATTGTTTCTCTCTTTTTTATAGTTGTCTAGTATTCCATAGAACATTCTGTTGGATATGCTACAATTGTGTAATCACTGTCATTGATGGATGTGTTCGTTGTTCCCAGTTCTTTGCTATTATAAATACGAATGCAGGGAGCGTCCTTGTCCACGTATCTTGATAAAATTTCATAAACATAGATGTTCCCAGCAGTGGGAGTCTCAAAGGGTACATGCATTTTTTTGTTCTTGCATTTTCAATTTTGATAGACAATAAAAGTGCTTATACAGTTTTTATGTGGGGAACTATTTTTTTAAATATAGATTTTCTGGACCCCACCCTAGGTCTACTAAATGTACTATTTGCAGGGGTAGTATTCGAGAATCTCTATTTAATTTAAAGGTGATTCTGATGCAGCTGGTTCTATGACCAGCACGGGAGAACCCCTGCTTCAAGGAGAGAGAGAATTTGCCCATTTGCCCAGACACTGAGTTCTCATAGTCAGTCAGCTGTGGTAAAAGGTGGACACTGAAAGGTGAAGCTGCGAGTGGGGACATCAGGGCAGTTGAGCAAACCTGTTGGCACCTTGTGCTGCTGCCCAGAAGGCTGATTTGCAGGAGAAAAGTTCTTGAACTCTTGCCTCTTTTGGGCTCCCTGATCAGAAACCATAAGCAGTGGGCTTAGCGGCTGTTTCTTTAGCCCCTGTTCACTCTGGCAGGTTAGCGCTTATTGGTAGTTGTCTGACTTAACCCCAGTTCTGCCTGGTTTTGTCCTCTAAGAGTCCTTTTGCTTCAATAAGCCCAAGCTTTTCGAAGTCAGGTTGAATTAGAAATTCTGGTTCGGGAGAGCCTGCTGAACACTACGCCTGGGAAGCGAAAAGAAGCAAACACCCAGTCGGCATGTGCCCACATGCCTGTAAGAGAGTTGTTTTAACACTCCAGAACCCTCCATTCAAGGAAAGGGCCTTTTTCATTTCTTTTTTCTTTCTTTTTTTTTTTTTCTGACTCCGTATTCTCTAGCCACAAGCTGATGTCCATTGAGCTTTTCTCCCTTCCCTGATCTAGAAAGTCCTTTGTTCCTGGGCAGAGACCCGATACGCTTCTGGGAGAAGTTGCTGGAACTCTTGGGTTCCAGTTGAAAGCTTATCACGCCAGGTTACAGTCACCATGTCATTTGGCTCTACTCCCTCTTAGAAAGTCTGATCTTTAGTTCTAGAAAAACTTAGACCACTGACACCTTTACAGATAGAACTACACTCATTGTAAGAGTCCGTTCATGTTAAGCTTTTCATTCAAGCAGTCATTATAGTTAGTGTTGATGAAGGCCAGGTTGGTGTGTCTTGGGGCAGCAGGCTGCCCGTTTCCTCTGATCAGAATGAGGTGGTAAATGTAGCCGGGGCTGGGGCTGGGGCGGTGGTGGTTGGGGTGGGAACAGTGGTTTGTTTTTACTTGGCTGTTGCATCAGCGGGTTTTGATTTTGTTGTTAGAATATATGCTTTTCTGAGGTTTGTATGTACTAACCATCGCCCTTCCCCACTCACAGAATGTCACATTAAAGCCCAGGCAAATTCTACTCTTTCTGTTCATCTGTGTAGGGAACTCTCAACTTTGGTGGGATCAGGGTGGGCAACGGACCGACAGAGGAGGATGCTGAGATTATTCAGCATGACCAGCTCTCCACCCATTCAGAGGACGCAGAAGAGGTAAGATCCAGTGGCATGGGCTTCCTCACCTTCTACTGTGGGTCAGCCCTAGGCTCAAGTGCACAGGTGGCCTCCCTCCAGTCTTCTTGGAAAATGAAAATACTAATACTAATGATCAGCCTGCATTCTGGGCCTCGCAGGGTGTCAGCTTTTTCCAGCAGGCCTGCTCCGAACTCCAGGTGTCTCTGGCAGCGCTCATGGCAGTGCCCTAGTCTGAACTTGAATTCCGAGTTGCCTGCAGTATTCTGCGCGCAAATCTCAATTACTAACTGTGCTCCTGGGGACCGAGGACAGTGGAGGCCCCGGCTTCCCAGCTCTTATTACCAGAAACACAGCCCCCGTAGGACAGCCTCTTCATCCCTTGCCCCTTACAGGAATGGTTCCAGTTGGAACTGTAATCGCTGGTCCTGTTAAAGTCTTGTCCCGCTAATTTGTTCTCTGTGGCAGATACATTATTTGAGCTTTTGAAAAATGTTACTCGCCTACTTTTTACAGGGAGGGTGAAAAGCAGTAAGGTCACATTAGACTTTTCCTTAAACCATCACCTCCAAGCTGCTTTTTAAAATCCAGTCTCCTTGCCTTGACCCCTCACGCCACAGACCATGTGAACTGAACTTTGGAATGTCATCTATTTATTATATTCTCTCTTTTTTTCCTTATTTTCTTTTTAAAGCAAATAGAATAGGAGTTGAGGACCCAGGTGACTGAACTTTTCAGTCTAATCACTTCCACTGTGTGTATGACATTTGTAAAAAGGAATTGCAAGGGATGGGGTGCCTTTAAAAAAATATCTATCTTCATGCTCTAAACCCTGCTGGTTTTGCTCTCTGTATGCTGAGCATGTCTACCTCCAGCACGTTAGACCCATTTAACATTAACGGTCTTCCCCGAGAAACAGTCTATAACCTTGTGCTCGTGACTTGTGACCTTGTGTGGCATGGCTTCCCACTAAGTGTAAATTTGTGTTTTCAAGCCTACCGAGGATGAAGTGGTAAGAAACAAGCTGGCTTTGCCTTCATGTTTATCTGGGGCTTCTCTTCCCATCCTTGTGATCACTCTGCTGACCCTGCCGCAACCCCGGGGCCACACGTGACACCTGTGCGTCCTGCATCTCACTGGCCATTTCTAACCAGTTCGTGCACCTGTGTTCTGAAAAAGTCCATCTCCATTAACTGCATCTCATGTTGGTCACCTCTGTCTTTGTTTCATTGACTTTGCTGATCTAATACCTCTGAGAATGGCTTTGAAAGGAGCTACAAGTAATGTCTGCGTTGGCATTCTTGACGTGACCCCCTTGGGGGTCAAATCCCATTGGTCTTTGCCTTCCTCTCCTGTGATGTTATGTATGGTATGGTCGCTCTGCCGCTGGGAGTAGCTGTTTCCTCCTGGCTCCTCTGAGAACTTGTGAGTAAAGCTCACCCTTCCTCCCTGTCTGAGATGCACCCAACCTCTTCCTACTGTCCTCATCAGCTTGATGGTGCTTGAAGTGAGAATTGCTGGATCCTTGCTTGGGGTCAGTTGTACCTCCCTGTGATCCAGGTGGGAGGTAGATAGCTTTCAAAAGGAGGCTTTGCCTCTCCAATACATCCCAGAAACAACAATCCCAACTGCGTGAAAGGAGTTCATATTAACACCGGATAATAGAAACAAAGTGGTCTATTCAGGCCACATTAGGAGTAGAAAGCCTTTGAGCTCGGCAGTAATTCATTTAGCAATACACAAATTTTAAACTGGGTTTTTTAAAGGCCTTGCTGCACTGTTTGCATCTTCCCCCCAAACTTGTCTCTAAAATATCTAGAGCCATGAGCCCTCCCCTTTCCTGGCTCTCCTGGTCCTCTCTAAAGGAGCAGTGGGATGGGAATGGGAAAACCTTTGCTGATCCTGTGAAAACAACAGGCAGTGCTCAGACTTCCTGAGTCTTCTGCTGGCCTGCAGGAGCCTCCAGTTCCTCTGGACTGCTCATGTGCACACGGCCAGTGGTGGAGCTGCCTGGGCAGCCGGCTGGGACTGTGTTCCATGTTAGTGAGGAGCCCAGCCCTCTCCCAGTAGCATGACCTCCAGCGACACTGCTCTCCCTAAGTGTCTTCCTAGTTGAGCACCCACTGCCATGGTCATCGCCAGAACGGTCCTCATTTGTAGCCATGCCCCAGGGGCGTTGTGGACTGTGATTCAGCCTCCCGAGTCTCTGCCGCCCAAGCTCCCTCAAGGGTTCAGCTTTCCCTGGCTTCCTAAATAATGATGACATCTTATCAGGCACATGGGCAGTCTAGTTCTCCATAGCCAGATTTAGATAGGGTTAGAATTATCTAAAGATTTCAAACCCTTTTTTTTTTTTTTTTTTTTTAAATCCCAGCCTGGAAGTTCTAGAACTTCCTCTTTTTGCTTGGCTGTGAAAACCCATTTGCCCCATGCAGGCCATTATTCTAGCCTGCTAAAAGCAGCAGTCCCTCTTCCTGGGGAGTACTCAGTCCAGTTGCAAACCAGGGCCAGGCCAGTTGATTGTCTGGGAAATGTTTAAAGGCTGTAACCATTCAGTAAGGGTCAGTGGCCCCTCTCCCTGTTGTGTCAATCTCACCAGGTGTATTCATCCCACCCATCCATCCACCCCACCCACCCACCCACCCATCTATCTGTTCATTCATCCTACCCACCCATCCTTTCATTAATTCGTTTATCCCACCCATTCATTCATTCACCCTCTATATGCCAATTGCTCTGTTTGGTACTACAGAAACTGCAAGAAGAACAACAGTCCTTGCCTTCAAGGAACTCCCAGACAAATTGAGGAAACAGTCTGGGTGACAGGTGGTGTGACTAAGGTGTGCCCAGGATGCTGTGGGAACACAGAAAGAGGGCACCTGACAAGCACTGAGGTGGGGGTGGAGAAGAGGAGACCAGGAAATAATTCCCTAAGGAGATTGTTGCTCAGCTTAGTCTTGTCAAGCAGGAGTCTCTGAGGGGTGGATGGCGGGAATGCAGACCCGTCGGTGTGTATAGTTATCTTAAAGACAGGGGCCCACGAGTCCATCACGTTTTGGGGATAGGCAAGAACAAAG
The DNA here is from genome assembly GCA_028646485.1 of Cryptoprocta ferox. Classification (NCBI taxonomy): domain Eukaryota; kingdom Metazoa; phylum Chordata; class Mammalia; order Carnivora; family Eupleridae; genus Cryptoprocta; species Cryptoprocta ferox. Next base: position 37,968,073 of record CM053565.1, read on the forward strand.
CTTGACTGGAACTCTGAGCGAGGAGTCGGAGACCAGTGAGAGGTGAGCCTGGAGGTTGCAGAAACAAGCCACAGCAGAGTGTTTGGATAACAGGAGCCATCAGGGGGCGGCGAAGCCAGAAGTGTCACAGTGTATGTACGTTGCTGAAATGCTCTAGAGGGGGTGTTATGGGGGCTAGTGGATTGGGGAGGGGTCACAGTCTGGAGGCATGGAGACCAGCTAATCCAATAGGAGTCATGAAACAATTGGGAAGCCTCCAGTGAAGTGAGGCATTTGCAGGGAGTTAGAAAGGGAGGGACCGATAACGAGATTAAGGAGAAAGAGCTACAGGTCCCAGGGCCTTAATGACTGTGCAGTGAGAGTGAGTGAGGATTCAAGATGGACTTCCAGGCTTGGGTGCCTGGGGCCCTAGTGGTGACACTCCGTCAAACATGGGGTCAAACATGGGGCGTGGAGTAGAAGTAAGTCCTGGTAGGGTCAGAGAAGGGCAGTTAATCAGTCTGGGAAGCACTGCGTTGAAAGTGCCCGTGGTGCACTAGGAGGAGACGTGGCACGACATAGGCAACACTGAGATGAAGGCGTCCATCTGGGAGTCCCTCCTAGGGGTGGCCGTCGAAGCCCTGAGTGGCAGTGCTGCAGGAAAGTGTAAGAGCTGAGGCTGACCCTCCAGCCTTTAGGGAAGGACCAAGATGGGCCAAGAAGAACCAAGGAACACCCGGGGGCGGGGAGGGATATGAAAATCGAGGGGCGGTGTCTCGAGAGGGAGGAGGAAAAGGCGACAGTGGCAGAGACCACAGAGGTTGAGTGAGGACACAGAAGGTCTGTTAGACCTTCAACCGGGAGGCAAGGGAGAGGGTGCCAGGAAGGTCAGGTGTGCAGGGCAGAGCGGGTGTAGGGCAGGGTGCAGGAGAGGAGTAGTGGGTGGGCCGTGCAGGTGGGATGTAGACAGGGAGTCTGCAGCGATGCCTCTCAGTCACCACTGACTCCTGAGGCAGTGACAGGCTCCTAAGTGCCTGGCTGCATTTCTCACTGAATCCTCACCTCATCATTGTCCCTCATTGTATAGAAATGAAAACTTGCCCAAGGTCTGGAAGAGAGGCTTTCTCTGTGTTCTCCATTCTTGTGAGAAGAACTCCCGGTGGAGTAAAACTGCTGACAAGGGGCTGGCTCTAAGGAAGCCCGACAGTCCCTACTTTCATAGATCTCTTAGGAGCGGAGACCAGTGTTCCTCAGAGCCGGGGCCTTGCCTTCCTCTGAGCATGGGCTCTGGGTGACGGCCTACAGTGGTGGGAAAGAGCTCTTTGTGGCATTGCTAGGACTGAGGTAACTAGGATTGCCCTAGTCTTCAGAGTAACTAGGAGGTTTGAAGAACCTATTGCAGAAGAAAAGTCCAGAAATACTCAGTATAGATGGTCAGAGGTGAGGGAAACTGAGGCAATCCCCAAAGGTGGTCCCTCTCCCCACTGGCGGCACGCCTGAGGCCTGGGCTGTTAGCGCTTTACCAGCCACCTCCTCCTCTTGTCCTGCAGTTTCCCAAGACATTTCTGGTGACCTTTGGGAGTGGAGTCATGTGAGTCTTGAAGGAATCTAGTGAAAAATAGACTCTGACCTGAAGGCAAGAGGAGGCCCTGTGCTTCTGGGGTTCTGGGCTGGGCTGTGTGGGAGGAGCATGGCAAGGGCCCGCCTCCTGCTCTCTGGCTGATGGCTCCATCTGACTGCGGGAGAGGCCTGGAAATATGCCCGGTGCTTCTAGAGCATACCAGTAATTCTTCCCTGGCTATGCTTGGAGCGGGCCTACAAATGAACTCCTGAAAGCTTGCTCTAGCCCTACCCCTTTCCTCTGGAAACAATTTTTGATGTTGAAAGGAAAGCTGGGAAAAAGGGAGCCTGAGAAGAACAGAAACAAAAAACACAATAGATGTTTTGTTTGGTCTCAGTCAACTGTAGGATTTTGTAAAACTTGCACCAGAATTTCCCTGTATAATCATTTCAGAAGCCACAAAAGAAAAAGGAGGTTATCTTGCTCCCAACAGGATATAAGGTAATAAGTGAAGTGGCTGTGGGGGCTTAGTGTTGCCTCCGCAGCTCTCAGCCTGAGAGCCTGTCGCCTGAAGCTCCCATGGCTGTTAGAATCAGCACTTCACTTGGGCACCATAAAGAGGAAGTAAGCTGGAACAGGCCCAGAGCAGGGCTGGAAGAGTCCTGGGTCCAGACATTTCCCTGCATGCTGTTAATTCTGCATACATTCCACTCTTGAGCTTACAGCCTAGCAGGCAGAAAAAACAAATGAGCTGAGAAGAATCTCATTAAGATGTAGGTCACTGAAATGTAGCGTATTAAGGGAAATGGGGCATCCAGTTAGGGGGCTAAGCCAGGCAGGATTTCTGGGGATGGCATGAAAACACTACCTGAATTCAACGCTAAGAATTCTTGGCCTATGTAGCTGTTAGTGCCAGGGCCCAGGCCCAAAGTGCCAAGTGGCCACAGCACATTCTGCACATCCCCTCCCAGCCTTATAACTTCTCTCTGGTTTTCTCCCGCTACAGTTTGACTTCGGGGACACCATGGTCCACCAGGCCATCCACACCATCGAGTACTGCCTGGGCTGCATCTCCAACACCGCCTCTTACCTGCGGCTCTGGGCCCTCAGCCTCGCTCATGCACGTGAGTGTTTCTCTCAGGTTGAAAATTAGGTTTTTCCCTTCTCTGGGCACTCTCTCGGATGTGGAGCTTAAATAGAGTGGAAATAACATAAAGGTGCTGGAATTATTCAGACTCCTGATTCCCAGGAGAAAAATGTCCAGATGGGAGGACCAGCACTTCTGCCAGATTAGCTGTGCACTGTGGTCCCACCAAGGTTGCAGGAGGCCACAGTGCTGCAGACACTTCAGGTGAGGGATGGCAGAGCAAAATGCAAGGCCCACAGCACCTCTTGCCAAACTGAACCGGATGTCCTGTCTCTCTGCATTCCCCAGAGCTGTCTGAGGTGCTTTGGACCATGGTGATCCACATCGGCCTCAGCGTGAAGAGCTTGGCAGGAGGTTTTGCGCTGTTCTTCATTTTCGCCGCCTTTGCCACCCTGACTGTGGCCATCCTCCTGATCATGGAGGGCCTCTCGGCCTTCCTCCATGCGCTGCGGTTACACTGGTGAGCAGCAGCGAGTTTGGGGGCTGGGGACGTGTCCTTAGCTGCACTGAGGGTGGCTTTACTCTAGTACAGAATCCAGAGACAGTCAGAAGTGTCTGCTTTCATTCACATCCTTATGCCCAATGACCTATGTTAGGAGCGAGCATCAGGAAATGTCCACAGAAAAGCACAGCTCACTTTTCAGAGCCCCCAAGGGAAATTCTCTGGTGGGTGTAGTCAGATTCCTTCTCCCTGCCTGTAGCATTCTTCACTGCTCTTGAGTATGGCTTAAAAGACCTGCAGAGGTTGTTGGTTTGGTTGGTTTTTGCTTTTTGATTTTTTTGGTTTTTTTCTGCTCTGGCATAAACTTTCTCCTGTCTTCAGAGTAATGGAAGCAACTGGAGTAGATTCGCATCCAGAAAAGTGCTAGATAGAGCACACTGTACCCCAGTTTTGTCCCCCGCATTCTGTCATTGTGCCAGTGTCTTTGGGGCGCACCCCTGGCCGTAGGTAGGGGGATTCCTGGTTCTGTAGTGTGGAGCTCAGTTCACTGAAGCAGCCACTTCACAAGGGCAGGTTTTGTTTGTTTTCTTTAATGTAGTTTGTGGCTCTTAATGGCTCTGCGTGGAGAGAGCCAGCAGAGTCCCAGGGAGTGGGAGAGCTGGGGTCTGGTCTAGCAGTGACCCTGTGACCTCAAGGTAGCATTGCCAGATTTAGTGAATAAATTCCAGGACACCTAGTTAAATCTGAATTTCAGATACACAATGAATTTGCATTGGGACATGGATATGGGACATACTAATACTAAAAACTAGGCATCAAATACTTTATCTGGATTCCCTACCTAAAGTTCTGGAAGCTCTGGACCCTCTCCTTAGAGAAACACCCCCCACAGCAGTTTTACCCATTTGGGGGAGGGGGTCACATACTCACTGAGCCTACATTAGAAACCCATAGACGAGACGGTGTGTGGTGCTAATGATCTCAAGAACAGAGAGGGTGTGGAATGTCTCTTTACATCAGTTTTCTAAACCTGAACCCAAGGATCGTCTTCCCCACTCCCCTTTTCTTTGATTTTTCTCCTGACTTGGTTATGGTGAACCCCCTCAAAGATTGCTGTTCTGACAGAGGGGACCGTGAGGCATGTAAGAGCAGTCCGTGGGTGGGACTTACACTTCCCTCAAAAGCTCCTTTTAAAGAGCCCGTCCTGCTGCGTCGGTCAGTATTCTTTCTCTGGCTGGTGTCCCTCCTCCCTGCTGCCCTCCTCCCCACCCAGCTGTTGTTTATTTACTGTCCAGCCAGGAGGTTAGGAGCGCCGTGCAGCTCAGGCTGCTGGCACGCCACCCGTTCTCAGCTTATCAGCATACTCTCTCCCCAGCACACTTCCTCAGCCCCTCCGTATGAGGGAATGTCTGTGTAACCAGCCTGCGGTGACTCACTGTTTCTTCCTTCCTTTCCCGGCCTCTTCTCTGTCTCCTGAGCCCCGGGCTGGAGGGGCCAGTTACTACCCAACCTGAATTCCAGCCCAAGTGGGGAGACTGTTGCCTCTTCCCTGGGCAGGCTGGGGACCAGTCACGGTGCTGGGTCAGAACCGTCAGAGCAGTGAGCCGGGCACACCGCAGTGTGAGGAAGGTCACCTGGGCTTGGGCCTACTTTCCAGAGTGAGCGGAGGTAGGCTGGAAGGTCATGTTTTGTTGCCAGAAGGATTATTTCTTCCTCGGGCTCACCTGTGGCCTTCAGGTGAGGGTGTCTTCCCCTGTCCTCATGAACGAGCCCAAGGACCTGACAAGAGAGCAAGTTTCATTCAGAATTAGGCACCACTGGGTTTGAATTCCAGCTCTGCTGGCACCAGCTGGGTGACCCTGAGACGAGCACTCACCACCCTGAACCCCACTTTCTCTCATGTGCAGAGAGGAGGGTATCCATGTAACATGGTTGCCATGATAATCATGAAATTAATGCACATACCAAGCGACTGTCACTGTGCCCAGACACATCATAAACTGGTGTTCAAGTGCAGGTCACAGCCACCCTGCTTAAAAGTGGGCTGCCCTGTGGAGAGGGCATCTTGGCCGTGGTCCCTTGTAAAGAAACTGCTTTAAGTCTGTTTAGAGAGAGGGGACACCCCAGGGGGAAGCACATCCGAATGCCTGTAGTTTTCAAGAACAGGCTCATCAACAGACTTGTGGGTTTGTTTGTTTGGGTAGTGGAAGGATCGCATCGAGGAGGGAAAAAACCAAACAGCAAAAGTCCTTTATACGGCTTTCAAAATCCCATCATTGGAGGCTTGTTTGGAGAATCGGCTTTAGTAAAAGGGAGTGAATGAACTGGGTGCTCGTGCTCCCCCTTCTGGCCAAATGTGAATGTGCTGCAAGCGTTCCCACGGTGTCTAGTCTACCACGACTGCAGGAATTCTGAGTTGTGGCCATCTTGTGAGGCTGAGGACAGCTGGTCCTGCTGAAAATGGCTGCAGGGACATCATTGCTCTTTTTCCTGGTACAGCCTGGGCATCTTCACACCTGTCACTTTACTCCTGGTTGTCAGCTGGGGTTTCCTGATTTGGATGTAAGGGCTACCCATTTTACAGGTTTGGATGTCTACGGTGGGGACACGAAAAACATCTGCTTTGGTAACAAACATAAATCACTAGTCTGAAATTCGTGTAGGGTCCTAAGGAGGTGGGTGATACATTTGAAAACATTAGTAAACAGGTTACTGTCCCAACCTAATTCTGTTGCCTCCCTGGATTACACATCTATTTTTGCATACTGTAATTAGCTGTCTTTTCTTTCTCAGAAAAGGCAAAGGCCGGGGAATATGATTTGTAGTTGCAACTGTGGACACCAAACTGACTTTAGTAGAAAGACTGTTGCCCCATGGCCCACCTTCAGGAACCTAATCCCTTCTTATCTGGCAAATTCCACATACATACAGATGTGCGCACTTGCACACTCACAGATTGGTTGAAGGCCAAAGGAAAATGGGGACCAAATTGCTGTAGGAATGTACTGGCACCACAGCAGGACACCATGGGATGCAGCAGGAATGGCCGGCCCAGGAGAAGTAGAGGAACACGTGAAGTATAGTTCCTGGCTGCCATTATTGCCCTGACATTTGGGCCATCAGACAGATGTGCGTGCCAGGCCCTGGACTGCTCAGAGAGTGGCAGAAAGGGCCAGCAAAGCAGCGCGGCCCAGAATCCTCTTTCTAAAACTGCTTCCTTTCAGCCACAATCCCGCCAGGAAAGGGAGGAGGCTGGGGACTCCTTTCCCCTTCCCTCACTCACGGAAACAAGGTTTCCTGTTACATGGCAGGAATGAGCGTTCTGTGGACTCCCACTTACCCTTCTGGGTCACTGGGTGGCCTTTGCCAGGTCCTGGAGCTGGAAGGGGTGACACAGAAACCCATCTGATTTCCTGAGGCCCTCCTCACAACTGTGGAATTCTAGAGGTACATTTCAGTGACTTGGGGGCCCCGGAGGCTCCCTGTGTAGCAGGCCCTAAAATAGGAGGGACTTGAAGGACAGCCAGAAGGGCCTTGTGGGCCTCAGTGCAAAGAACTTCATGTTTGTACTTTCTCAGGAAGCACACATTTCCCTGGTTGGGAGGGAGAAGAGGGCAGGGAGCCCAATAGGGAGATTGCTTTCCAGCTTTGTTCTGGGAGGATGGGGTGAGCGAGGCTGAGCAGGGAGGTGAAGTCAGGCTGACCCTGAGATGCCCACATGGCCCTGGACACGTGTCCCCCTTCCTTCCCACTGGGCCCCATGGGTAGATGAGGCACTCAGAGGAGAGCCAAGAGAAGGATGGTGATCCCGTGGGCATCTGAAAATTTCTGAAGCTTCTACTTCATTCGGCCAGTTTGGAATTTGAATGATTTGTGTGACTAGCCAGCTAGGGGGTCAGAGTCCTGGGCTCCTCGTAGACCCTAAGGTGACTTGCCCACCATCTGGCTACATATTGTTGAATGCAAATGGGGTGTGAGTATGTTTTTAGCTGTTCAGAAATGCCCTTGCCGTATGCAGACAGCCTACCCAGCATGAAGCATTTGAAGCAATCTGGGGCCCAACAGCAGCTGGTGGGAAGCGGGAACCGACCTAATTCCCACAACAGAGGCCTGAGTAGCTGTAGCTTATAGGACTTCTCAGGGTGTTGGGATATGGGGACGAGTCCAGATCCTGGTTTGGAATTGCTCTTGCCAGGAATCCTGGGACTGACTTCAGTTCACAGCCCCCTCCCCCAGATCCTTTTTCCCTGAGGGGCGTGGCCCAGGGAACCCTCCAGAGTCTGGGAGGCTTTGGGACCTCAGCCCAGCCCCTGGAATGTGGGGCTGGGAGGAGAAGGCCGCCTGTTCTTACACCCACGCAGGAAATTCTGTTCACCTCTTGTCCCCAGTGGGTGGGGCTGGCAGGTCCAGTGTCGGAAGCCAGCATCCCAGGGCCGACAGGGCCTCTGAGGACCTCCGAGCGCCACCACCACAGACAGTCTTCCTAATGCAGACAGCCCTTCCAACGTGCAGGCCCCCCCAACCGCCCCAGGTTGGAGGCAGGATGAAGCCCCGCCCTGCACCCGAGCCATTGCGTGAAGCCCGCCTCTGCCCCCAGCTCCGTCTGTCCTTGCCGTCCTTGCCCGGGGTTCTGGTGCCCCCAGGGGCACGCTGCACCGAGTGGAAACTATTCCTCAGGGCAGGTCTCCTTGGCTTTTTTGTCCTCTGAATCATGCATTTTTCTGCCCATATTTGGTGGTGATTTGGTTGCTGGGCAGCCATCCAGGGAGTGTGCAGGGGGAAGCTCGGGCCCAGCCTGGCTCTGCTCCCCGGAGCGCACTCTTCCTGCCCCTCAGAGTTTGAAGGGGCCCCAGGGAGACCATCAGGGATGGATGCGAACTGCCTAGGAAGGGAGGTGAAGCTCTGCTTTTCCTTTCAGCCCCTGAGAGAAGAATTCATTCTCAGATGTTTTTGTAGTTGGAGAGTATTTTTGCCATTGCTTGGAGAAGACTTCCCCTCCTGATTGCCTCCCCGTCCCCCCCCCATTTCCTGGGAATTTCCTTCTCTAATGCACCCATCGTCCAGGGTTTACTCACCACCACCCTCCCTTCTCCTTCCTCCAGCAAGAAAAGAAACAAACTAGAAAACAAGGGCGCTTGCCAGAGCTCCTGGCGCTGAGCTCCCTGCCGCCCCGGGGCTTCCCGGAGAGCTCAGCTGGGGGCCCCTGCCAGGAGAGGGGTGTTTGGGGAACTCTTCCTCGTTGTCATTAGAGGCCCAAGCCAATCATTTAGCACATGGCTAGACAGAGTTTTGTGTACACACGCTTGCTCAGCAGGACAGAGTGGAAACTGAGGACGAACCAGGGTGGAGATGTTCTGTGCTCGCTGCGCTCTCGCCCGGCGCAGTCCCGGCCGCAGAAGTGGGGCTTGTGTGCACTGTGGGAAGCAGACTGGGGCCAGGCTTGGTGGGCAGCAGAAGGCTGAGCTCAGCTAGGAAAATAAGGGGAGGAGGGTCAGAGCATCTTTCTAGCCCAACTGTGAAATCCCAAAAGGATTTTATGGAATGACGACTTTCTTTTTCCCTTTCCCCAGGGTCGAGTTCCAGAATAAATTCTACAGTGGAACCGGTTTCAAGTTCCTACCCTTCTCCTTCGAGCACATTCGGGAAGGGAAGTTTGACGAGTGAGGCCCATGTAGGGTCGTGTGCCACAGACTGGCCCCCCTCCCCAACCTCCCTCCACAGTGGTTAGCTCTGCTCCTCTCGCCTGTTGGTTGTGGTCCCTGGGTCTCAGGGCATTTGTGTCATCCCTGCCACCCTCCCATCTGTGAGTCATTTATATAGATCTAGCCCTCCCTGGGTCCCCTGCCACCACCAACTTCCTGTGTAGCATAGTGATTTTCTAAAGAGAAGCTGGGCTCTGGCTGTCACTCACAAGCTTCTGGGCACCGGCCTTGCCCTCCCAGCCTCCGTCCAGCCAAAGACAGCCTCTCTTCTGTCCCCTGGTGGTGAGCAAGTTTGTGCATTTTACGTGTGAGCCCAAAGCCCATGGAAGGAGCGCCTTTCACGTCCACACCCAGACTTTGAGCCCCCTGTTGCTGCCACTCTAGTCACTGGTTGGGGGTAGGGGTGCTCTTGAACACACCCCACTCTTGGGTTAGCAGGGGAGGGTCCAGGAAGATGTTATTTCTGTCCTCTGTCTATCCCTCTGGCCTTCAGAGCAGTTGTTAATCAGGAATTTAGCTGTACCCAGCTGTGCTGTCGTGCATGGCTTCTCCCTGTCACTCTCAAGGGTCCCAGGGCACTCAACACCACCACCCTAACCCGTACCCTCTTCTCCTCCTTCCCAGAATCCCCTCCTTCCCCCTGCTCCTGTTTGTGCCCAGTGTAACAGCACAGCAGGGAGTGACCCAAACAGAGGTCCTGGCTGCTGGCTGTGGCTGGCGACTGCTGCTCAGGCCGTGGTGGGCCCTGCCACAAGTACGCCCTCCGAGCAGGCGGTTCAGACGGAGACCGTTTCTGGGTGCAGACCCCAAGACCTTTCCCCACCCCTAATCATGAGTCTTGTGGGCAAGACTGTAGTCATCAGAGGTGGTTCTGCCTACAGAACTCCCCTGCTCTGCCCTCCACTGCCCCTCCCTACTTTCCACTGGGGTCCCAAGTCAAGGAAGTGGGGTCCTGGGCAGGGAAGGCTGGTGCCATTTACAGTTTGCTGATTGGAGGTGACCGCCAGGGCCACAGCGCGCGTGGTTGTGAGAGCCCTGCCCTGCGGGCCACTGGTGAGCGCCCCCCAGGGGCCACCTCTCCTGTCCCCCCCATGGTGGGCTGTGCCTCTCAGGGCCTTGTAATCATGTGTTGCCACCGCAGCCTGGGCTGCTTCAGTGAAATTGAACCCCGTGGCCCTCAGTGGTCGAGCTAATTCCCTGAATTGGCCAGGTCCCTGCCTTCCTCCTACCCTGGCTTTTCCGAGTGAGTTACTTAGAGCTGCTCACCACTCTCCTGGGCATGGGCCACCCACCCCCACTTCACCGTGTGCTGGCCAGTGTGACCTGCCCCGACATTGTGCAGAGCCCCCTCCCCTCCGGGCCCTTGGTTTACGGGACTGCCCTTTGCTCTGTTTACAGCAGGGTTTGCCCCAGAGCTCTTTGTCAGGACCCCTGCCGGAGGCCCTTCTGTTCACACATTCCCGTGCTGAATAAAGTGTGTTTGACTCTACCAGGGAGGTTGCCTGTCCCCGTACCCCATGTTGCACGTCCTGCCCCTCCTCCAGCGTGTCCGCTTTCCTGTAATCAGAGGCCACAGCTGCAGTGGCTGGGCCGAGCCGTTTGTGAAATTCTCACCTCTCGGGTTTCCCAGGCGCCTTCCTCTCCTGCGATCCCAGCAACTTTGCAGATCCTGCCTTCGGTGGGGAGGGGGCTTGGGGACCATCCTCATCCCCCCTTCCCGCACTACCTACCCAGACAGCGGGGGAAGAGGGAGCCTGGGCATCTGCCTGCCCTCCTCTCCCTCTTCTCCAAGTGTGCTTTCCAGGACTCAGTAGCCTGGCTATCTTGAGCCCTGATGCCCTTGGCCTTGGCCTGAGTGGAGGCTCAGCTGCGTTCCCCCGGGCAGCGGGCGAATGTGAGGTGCAGAGGGAGGCAGGCAGGCAGCTGAAGAGCCAGCAGGAAGGGTGGCCGGTGGCGGGGCACTGGCTCCCTCCTAACTGCACTCTAAGGCACCCATATTCTTTCTCGCCCTCCCTCTCCCCTGCCTCCGGGCAGGGCTGCACAGGAGTGTGGAGAGTGGGCTGACAACTGCTGCCCCAGGAGGACTGAGGAGGGGCAGGAACACCCTTTCATGTTCCTTATCTCCCCCACCCCCATCTTTGAACCCTCTCCTCCCTGACAGGCCACCTGCCCAGAACAGGCTCCTGGGGGCATCACCCCCACCTGGCTCCTTGCACGAACAGTCCAGGATGGGACTTCGGGTAGAGGAGCTCTTTTAGCCTCTGCTCTGTTCCTGACTCAAAAGGGAGGCTTACTAAGAATAGACATTTAGAATTGATGGAATAGAGTCGAATTCAGAGTCCAGAAATAAGCCCTAATGTTTATGGCTGATTGATTTTCCACAGAGGGGCCAAGAAAATACAGTGTGGAAAGAACAGTCTGCAACACGTGGTGTTTTTACAACTGGGTATCCACATGCAAAAGAACAACTTTGGCCTAGAGCCCCCACACTGTGTATGTACTTAGACTCAAAGTGGGTCATAGACCCAAATGTAAGAGTAAAAACTAAAACTCCTAGGGGAGATTAAAGGAAAATGTCCTCATGACCTTAAGTTAGGTGATGATTTTTAGTAGACCCCAAAAGCAAACCGATAAAAAGAAGATACAGGCTTTAGTCTGACAAGCTTTTGTGCTTTAAAGGACAGTCCAGACAGCCTTCACACTGGGAGAAAGTGCAGGTCCTATGTAATAAAGGACGTGTATCTAGAATATATAAAGAATTTTTACAATACCTTCATTTAAAAGGCTTTAAAAAAATTAGGAGCACCTGGCTGGCTCAGTGGGAAGAACATGCGACTCTTGATCTTGGGGTCATGAGTTCCAGCCCCATGTGGGTGTAGAAATTACTTAAAATCTTAGGGGTGCCTGGGAGGCTCAGTCAGTTAAGCATCCGACTTGATTTCGGCTCAGGTCATGATCTCTAAGTTTTGTGAGTTTGAGCATCAGGCTCTGCGCTAACAGCGAGGATTCTCCCTCTCTGTCTGCACCTCCCCGGCCTTGCACTCTCTGTCTCTCAAAATAATAAAATCTTAAAAAAATAAGAGGTAAAAAAAATATTTCTTAATTTAAAAAAATGAAAGGATTCAAATAGGCATTTCTAGGAAGAAAACACGAGTGAGCAATAAACCCGGGAAAAGATGCTCGGCACCATTAGGGAATAAATGCAGATCAAAACCACAAGGGCATCTGCTACATCAAACCCGCCGTGAAGGCGGTAATGAGAGAGGGACAGTTACAAGTTGGACAAGGATGTGGAGGAATTAGAAACGCAGTGGAGGGGATGGAAAATGGTGCGGGTCCTTCAGAAAGCAGTGTGGCACTTCCTCAAAATGTGAGACGTAGAATTAACAGAAGAGCCCACAACTTGGCTTCTACATCTCTACCCAAGAAAAATGGGGATGCGCTCAAACTTGGGCACAAGTGTGCATAGTGGCACTGGTGCGTTGCTCCAAAATGGAAACCACGCAGATGTCCATCCGCTGGTGAATGGCTGAACAGAACATGGCAGATCCACACAAAAGGTGTTGTTCCACAATGAAAAGGAACGGAGTACTGACACGGGCTGCAACGTGGATGGACCTCAAGAGCATTATGCTGAGAAGCCAGACACGACCACATAATGGGTGATTCCGTTTATGTGAAATGCCTAGAATGGGAAAGTCTGTAGAGACAGGGGATGGGCTAGCCTAGGATGGGGATTGAGGCAGGATTAAAATGGGAGTGACAGCTAAGGGGTGCAGGGGTTCTTGTGGAGAATGATGAAAATGTAAAATTAGACAATAGCAATGGTTGCACAACTGTGAATTTGCTAAAAAAAAAAAAAAACATTGAATTGCACACTTTTAAATTGGTAAACTTTATGGTATATATCAATAAAATGGGGCAGGGGCTGGGAGACCTAGGGCTTCCCCAGGGAGAAATTTGTCCCTTGCCTGGTGGGAAAGACCTGAGCTGGCAGGTCATTGGCTGAGCGGAACTGCTGGGATCTCCTGGCCTTGTGCCGCCTGCAGCCCAGCCAGCTAAAGATGGACTGACCAGGACCTGAGCCATGGAGGGTGTGGGAAATCCCGGGAGCCCTCGGGTACGGGTGGGGAGCGGGATGGATCCATTGCTTCCGTTTTTAAGGGACATGCCCTGTATCCTGCCTAATCCCCTTCTTGTGGAATCCCTGAACCCCAGATCTCTGCTGAGGGAGTCTGTGCTTTGTCCAGGGAATGCTCCTCATCTTGAGGTCATGGAACAAGTGTGGGCGAGGGTGGCTTTGGGCCAGCTTGGTGTTACAGAGCTAAGGGACAATGCCATCACCATTTTCAGGACCCCACTCTCCATCCTGTCCTTCACTGGGGGCCTGGGTAGGACTGCACCTCTTTCTGCCCCCAGGAGCCCTGTGTGGAAGGGGCATCAGAGCTCCCCTCAGACTCTCAATCACCTGCCCACTCTCCCAGCTCCCCAGGCATGTATGTCCTGGGTGTGGGCTGTCCCCTGGTGGTGAGATAAGGAAGGACCCATTCCTCCTCACCTGTGAGGTGGCTGGGATCCTGTGGGCTGTGACAGATAGGCAGAAAGGGATAAGTGACCCTGGAGGTATTCTGGGGTGCACAGGCAGAAGGTCAGGCTGGCCAGAAACAAAAGAGGAGACAGATGGAGAGCGGAGAGCCAGCTCACTTGTTCCATGCACATTAATTGAAAAATAAAATGTGTCATGATAAAATGATCAGACAGTACAAAAGGCCGTGTTATAAAAGTCCTCCTCCAGCCCTGAGAGGCCTAGTGCCCCACCCAAAGCAACCCACTGTTTACATGGCCTATTAGATATTTATTTTGAGAGAGAGAGAGTGCAAGTGAGAGGAGGGACAGAGAGAGAATCCCAAGCAAGTTCCCCACTGTCAGCGCAGAGCCCGATGCAGGGCTCAAATCCACAAACCATGAGATCAAGACCTGAGCCAAAATCAAGAGTCCACCAGGCGCCCCTTTCGTTTTTTTAAAGCACAAATGGGAGCTTTTCAGGATAGCCAGGGAGGGCTCCATATGGGCATTGTTTTGCGTTCCTGTCGTAACTTAAAGGGAAGTTTCACAATGTCCGGAGCCCTTTATGTCCCACAAATGAAGGAGGAGGATGTCCTCAAACTTCTTGCAGCAGGAACCCACTTAGGTGGCACCAACCTTGACTTCCAAATGGAACAGTACATCTACAAAAGGCAAAGGGATGGTATCTACATCATAAATCTGAAGAGAACCTGGGAGAAATTTCTGACGGCAGCTCACGCCGTTGTTGCCATTGAAAACCGAGCTGATGTGAGTGTCATATCATCCAGTAGTACTGCCCAGCGAGCTGTGCCCAAGTGTGCAGAAGGAGCGCTGGCCGCTTCGCTCCTGGAACTTCCCTACCCAGATCCAGGCAGCCTCCCCAGAGCCGAGACTTGTGGTGGTTACGGATCCCAGGGCTGACCACCAGCCTATCACAGAGGCGTCTTACGTTAGCCTGCCTACCATCGTTCTGTGTAACACAGACTCTGCACTATGTGGACATTGCCCTCCCTTGCAACAACAAAGGAGCTCACTCAGGGGATCTGATGTGGTGGATGCCAGCCCGGGGAAGTTGTGCACGTGAGTGGCATCAATTCCTGTGAGCACCCACGGGAAGTCACGCTTGGTCTCTGCTTCAACGCAGATCCTGGAGAGATTGAAAAGGAAGAGCAGGCCGCTGCTGAAAGGCTGAGGCCAGGGAGGAGTTTCAAGGTGAATGGACGGCTTCAGCTCCTGAGTTCACCGCTACTCAACCCCAAGTCGCACACTGGTCTGAAGGCGGGCAGGTGCGCTCTGTGCCTTCGCAGCAGTTCCCCACCGAAGACGGGGGCACTCAGCCCCCCACTGAAGACAGGCCTGCGGCTCCCACTGCTCAGGCCACTGAATGGATAGGAACAACCACTGAGTGGTCTTGAGCTGCTCTTCCACAAAGGCAAACAAAAAGGAAAGAAGGTTGACGAAACATAAAATTTCTTTTTTTTTTTTTAATTAAAAAAAATGTTATTTTTGAGAGAGAGGGACAGAATGTGAGTGGGGTTGGGGCAGAGAGAGAGAGGGAGATACAGAATCCAAAGCAGGCTCCAGGCTCTGAGCTCTCAGCACAGAGCAGGACGTGGGGCTCGAGACCACAAAGTGTGAGATCATGACCTGAGTCGAAGTTGGGCGCTTAACGAACTGAGCCACCCAGGCGCTCCTTCAGATTCTAAAAGCTGAAAAAAAAATAGGGGTGCCTGGGTGGCTCGGTCAGTTAAGCATCAGACTCTTGGTTTTTGCTGGGGTCATGATCTCACTGTTTGTGGGATCGAGCCCCACATTGGGCTCTGCACTGACAGTGTGAGCCTACTTGGGATTCTCTCTCTCTCTCTCTCTCTCTCTCCCTCTCCTTCCTCTGCCCCTCCCCTGCTCGCACTTGCACACTTTTTCTCTCTCAAAATAAATAAATAAACATTAAAAAAAAGTTGGGGCCTCTGAGTAGCTCAGTTGGTTAAGCATCTGACTTCGGCCCAGGTCATGATAGTTCCTGGGTTCGAGCCCTGTGTCAGACTCTGTGCTGACAACTCAGAGCCTGGATCCTGCTTCAGATTCTGTGTCTCCATCTCTCTCTGCCCCTTCCCAACTTGCGCGCATGTGTGCGCTCGCTCGCTCTCTCTCAAAAACAAATAAACGTTAAAAAATTCTTTAAAAACAAAACAAAAATAAAAATAAATGTTGATGGGGCACCTGAGTGGCTCAGTCGGTTAAGTGTCCAACTTCGGCTCAGATCATGATCTTACAGTTCATGGGTTAGAGCCCCGCATCGGGCTCTCTGCTGTCAGCACAGAGCCCATTTCAGATCCTCTGGCCCCCTCCTTCTCTGCCCCTCCCTCGCTTGCAATCTCTTTCTCAAAGATAAACAAACATTTAAAAAAAGTTGAAAAAATACCAATAAAATAAAACACAAATGGGAGTCTGTTATACCCACTATATTTAAACTATATATAGAACTATATACGTATAGTTTGCAGAACATTCTGAATCAACACCACACATCTTCATCCTTTTCTTTTTAATGCTTGCTTGCTATTTCATCCAGTTGATGTACCGTAATTCCTTCATCCAGCCCCCTACTGTCCTCTGAGTTCCCAGCCTGGTGGGGATGATGAGCAAAGAGATAGTGTGATGTGTCCACCTTAACCCCTGAAGCTCCTACCCAGCGTCCGTGAGCCCAGGTTTTGAATGTGCTCACCACCCCCCTGCATGTTGTCCCTCACCTTTGGCCATTGCCAGCAACCCCCACCACTGTAGATGAACCCAGACCCCACAACGAGGCGCGCTGAATCCTGATGACCTGCGGCCCAAGTCCCCCAACCCCTGTGTTCCCTAAGATCTAGAAATGCTGGTAAAACACGTCCTGGGAGGAGAGTCTGACAAGTCTTACCCAGAAACAAGAAGTGTTTGGAGGGAAAATGGTGGGGAGGGAGTGTTTCTGGAGGGAAGCAGAGAGGGACCCCGGGGGCTATAGCTATGGCCCCGTGAGGGCACATCTCTCCGGGCTGATTTTGGAGCTGCTCACTGGGATAGGGTGAGAACCTCCTGATACCAGGAACTGACTGGGAGCAGGGCTGTACCTCCTGCGGAGGCCGCTGGCTGAGCTGGGAACGAGGCAGGGGACTGCAGCTTGTGCCTGGGCCCGGGCGCGAGGCAGAGAAACAGAGCAAGCTTGGTGGACTCCCGTGTTCTCTTCTGGTCCAGGCTCTGGATTCTCTGGACTGCCACCTCTCCTCTGACCCCTCCCCTTTCTCTAAGCAGCTTCACTCAGGCCTGACAATCTGGAAAAACCTACATCTGCCTCCAAAAGGACCCGGAACCCTCTCAGAAAGTGTGATCCTCCTAAAGGCCCCATCTCTACCTGCCACCACACAGCCCCGCCGAACCCCACCCTGCCCAGGCAGACAGCCTGAAAAGTTGCATCATTTGGGAATGGTGGCAAGAACGCTGGTCTAGGAGTTAGGAGGTCTGGGTTCTAGTCATAGACAAGCTCTCCTACAGGTTACTGATCTTGTCTGAGTCACATCCTTTCTCTGGCTTCAGTATCCCAATACCCAAAATGAAGGTAACTCCTGACCTGTCCTGCTGTGGCGACCCTTTAAGGATCAGATGGAGAGCCCTTAACATGCCTACCAGGCCCTGCCCTACCATGGCCAGACCAGACTCACATGACCCATCTCTCCTCCAGCTTCCTGAATTTTAGTTCCTCAAATCTGCCCAGCTTTCTTTACCCTTCCAGTCTTCATATATACATTTCCTCTGCCCAGAATTTTCTTTCCTCCCTCTTTTCCTAGTCAATTCCAATTTAACTCACATTAAATGTCACTTCCTTTTAGAAGCTTTAGGCCCAATCGCTTCTCAGCCTTTTGGCTAAGATCAAGTGTGGAAGCTTTAGGCCGGGTACCTTTGTATTTCCTCACAGCATCACAACTATAATTGAAATCTTTATTTATGTAAGTGTTTGGTTTCTAGGTCTCCCCTAGAGAAGGGTGGCAGTGCTTGGTATAAAATAAAACTCCACATAAAAATATGTTGTGGACATTTGCCTGGATGGGAGGGCAGAGAACTGCATGCGAAAGCTCTTCAGGTACAACGGCGCCTTGGCGCTTGTGGAGGGCATTGGGTCACATCCCGGGCTTTTGATGACACTGGGGTCACGCGCTCCCACACCACGAGCGGTCAGAAGACACCCTCCGGGAGTTGGTCCGCGGCCCGGAAGCGCGGTCTCTTCCGAGCCTGCTGCTGCGCTGATTTCTGTGCCACGTGGCCTGAGGCCCGCAGCTGATTGGACGGCGGGCCGTCCCGCCCCTAGTCTCCAGTCCCAATTCATGCCCCGCGGGGCCGCAGCCGGCCCGAGACCGCCAGACCATGGAGGCGGCGGCTGTGGCCGCGGTCCTGGGCTTCCTGCTCCTGGCCGCCGCGGGGGGCTCGGCCGGGGACGAGGCCCGGGAGGCGGCGGCCGTGCGGGCGCTGCTGGCCCGGCTGCTGGGACCCGGGCCGGCGGCCGCCTTCTCGGTGTCGGTGGAGCGCGCCCTGGCGGCCGAGTCCGGCCTGGACACCTACCGCCTGAGTGGCGGCGGCGCCGGGGCGCGGGTGCGGGTGGTCGGCTCCACCGGCGTGGCCGCCGCCGCAGGGCTGCACCGCTACCTGCGCGACTTCTGCGGCTGCCACGTGGCCTGGTCGGGCTCTCAGCTGCGCCTGCCCGAGCCGCTGCCCGTCGTGCCCGAGGAGCTGACCGAGGCCACGCCCTACAGGTACGGGGCCTGCCCGTCCGCCGGGCTCCACGCCCCCCGCGGCTGCCGGCACCTGCCAGCCGCCCCTCGCTGAGTCCCCGCCCCACCCCGCGCTCGCCTGGTGGCTACCGCAGCGACTGAGACTGAATGTAGCGCTGTCCTTAGGGTCGCACAACTCTGGCTTCAGATCCCAGAGGCTCTGCCTCTAAAAGCCGTGTGTCCTCGAGCAAGTCACTTAGCCTCTCCGAGCCTCGACTGGCTCATCTGAAAAATGGAAATAATGACATCTACCGCTCATTGTTGGTTGTGAGGATTTGCAGAGTGACGGGCGTAGAATTTGTGGTGCATAATTAGTGACCAAAACACGCTATTCATTTCCCTCCCCACCTTCTCTTGGCAGATGCACCACAGAGGAATGGCACCCACCCCCTCATAGCTTCCGTTCTGGAGCTTGTCCCACGGCAGGAGGTGGTGTGTTTACTAATCTGTCTCCCCTTTAGACTGTGGGGAGAGGGACCCCTCCATTCCAGGAGAGGGGCCAGTGTTGCCATAGATACTTAAACACTGTGCCGAAGGGGGCTCTAGAAGAGTCCAATGTGCTCTCCCAGATACCTGCCTGGCTACAGGTGGGGGGCACCTAGGAAGCTCCGGTATTGATGCTGGACAGTCGGAGGCCCCAAATGGGAGGGTCTCAGGACCCTCGCCAAGAAAGTTCTTGGCTTTTTGGGAGGGAGATTCAAGAGCAAGCTGTTTAGAGAAAGGGACAAAGACTTACTAAGTCTAGAAGTAAGTAAGGTGCTACTTCACAAAGTAGGGATCTCTCCTCCCAGATGAGGAAGAGGACACACACCACTTTGCTTCTAACAGAGAGTTTTATAAGTTTTCTAAATTCGCTGTCCGTTCGTATAGGGAGAGGCTTACTCTTTAACTTAGGGTTTAACCTTTACATTGGGTGGTTAGCTTTTCCATTGTTTTAGGGTTGTGATTGTGTTGTGGATTTACCCACAGGGAGCAGTTTTGTTGTTTTTTTTCTGAGAGAGAGAGAGAGAGAGAGAGAGAGAGAGAGAGAGAGAGAATGAGCAGGGGAGGGTCAGAGAAAGAGGGAGACACAGAATCCGAAGACAGGCTCCAGGCTCTGAGCTAGCTGTCAGCACACAGCCCGACGCGGGGCTCGAACCCACGAACCATGAGATCATGACCTGAGCCAAAGTCGGACGCTTAACCAACTGAGCCACCCAGGCACCAGAAGGGAGCAGTTTTAAGAATGTCTGGCCTTTGTGGCTTTTACTGCCAGAGGGAGTGAGGGCTTGTGGTTTTCCATGAGTGGGATCTGTGACTCTTTTTAATGACCTGCTGACTTTTAGGTTAAGGGTCAGCCTAAAACCAAAATGGCTTTACTTTGGTCACCTTGTCGCCCAAGTCTCCCTTCCCTCCTGCCTCAGTGCTGAATCTCAGCTCTAATTGGGGTGGGTCCTGGAGTGAAGCATTGGGGGGGGCTACATTTGGGACCCCTCCCCTCTGGGCTAGATCTGGGGGAGGGGGTGGGGGACATCCCCTCCGCCCCCAGGGACATGCCACAGCTCATGCCCCTGCCCGCAGGTACCGCTATTACCAGAATGTGTGCACGCACAGCTACTCCTTCGTGTGGTGGGACTGGGCCCGCTGGGAGAAGGAGCTGGACTGGATGGCACTGAATGGCATCAACCTGGCACTGGCCTGGAGCGGCCAGGAGGCCATCTGGCAGCGGGTGCGTGCCCACCACATCCTCCTTCCCCCTGTGTCCCTGCCTCCCCTACAGCCCAGCGTCTGGTACACAGACTAAAGACTTCAGAAGTGTTTGTGGTGTGCACGATGGCCCCAGCCGTCTGGAAACAGGCTTCTGTTGCCGAGCCGAACACAGGAGCGCTTGTGGAGGGCTGGACCCCAGCCTCCCACTAGAAACACTTTAAGAAGCCGAACTCCCCTCTCTCCCCACCCCCACAGCCGGTCAGGCTGCTCCTTCCCTGGATTGTCTCTCATCAGCAACTCTTTATCTTTATTCATGGCCCCAGTTCAGGCTCTTGCTTCTCTCCTGGGGTGACCCCCCCTCCCCACAAGAGCTTCTGAACCCTTTCTGGGGTGCAAACCTGGTGGAAACCTGCTGCTGTCTCCACCAGAAGGGGACCTGTCACCTTTAGGCTCTCCCCAGCCTGGGGGCTTCTGTGCCTGGTTCCTGAGGGCTCTGGCTGCACTGGGGCCCTTTAGGCTCCCTGGGGAGCTGGCCTCACCCATCACTCTAGCCAGCCTTGTTCCTTGAAGCCTTCTAAGGCCCCTTCCCCCATTTTGGGGAGAGCCCCTTCGTGCCTCACCTCGCCCTGTGACAAGGGTGACAGATTAGTAAATTCACCTGTTCTGTTTCTCTTGGACTCCAGGCTCCTGCCAAGGGTCACATTTTGTCTTAGTAACTCTAGGGCTCAGCACAGAGAAGAGATGAATGAGTGTTTGTTAAATGAATGAATCCATGAATGGAGATGAATGTATTTATATGTACTTATGTGTGGGGATCGCCCTCCTCAGGTGTACCTGGCCTTGGGCCTGACCCAGTCAGAGATCGACGAGTACTTCACTGGCCCTGCCTTCCTGGCCTGGGCGCGCATGGGCAACCTGCACAGCTGGGGTGGCCCCCTGCCCCTCTCCTGGCACCTCAAACAGCTTTACCTACAGGTAAAAGGATGGGGAAAGAAAGGGGGCAGAATTGGAAAGTGCTAGAGAGTCAAGGGCCAAAGAGCGTGGTATTTGGCCGGCCTCAGGGCTCTTAACTGGGCCTTGAGGGGGAACTCTGTGTGCCCTGGGGACCTCCCGCCTCAGGGCCATGCCCACCAGCTCCCCCTCCGTTCCCCCCAGCATCGGATCCTGGACCGGATGCGCTCCTTCGGCATGACCCCAGTGTTGCCTGCATTCGCAGGGCACGTCCCCAAGGCTATCACTAGGTAAGGTTCCCCCCGCTCCCACCCCCCACTCGGCTCAGAGAGAAAATCCCTTTTTCCCTGCAAGATGTAATTTAAAGAAAAACTGAAGCTCTGGATGTAGGCCTGGGCTTGATTTCTGGCTCCGCTACGGACTAGCAACATGAACTTGGACTCAGATTATATGACTGCTCTGTGCCTCCGTTTCCTTACTTGTAAAGTATATGAGTCTTTCCAAACAGCACCTCTTATTTAGTGAAACTTGGGGTGCGACAGTCTTCTCTGTCCTTTCTGCTCCTCTGTGCTACCACCTCTTTCTCTGCCGTGACTGGAAAATTCTTCAAGGTCCAGCTGAGACCTCCCGTCCTTCAGGTAACCTTGCTGAGGCCCCAAGCATTGGTTACCACCTCCTCCATGCCCACGAAAACCTGGTTCCCACGACTGTCACAGGGCTTAGTGCACGCTGCTGGCCTTACTGGCCACCCCTTCACCTCCCGGCCGGGTGGCAAAAGCCTTGTTCATATAGTCAGCACACGTTCGTCAGACAAGGCTCCGTGCTGGGCCCTGGGGAGGCAGCGACAAAGGTGCACTGCATTCTGCCCCTGCTGGGTGACAGTGCAGGGATAAGGACGGGAACATACATGGGCCCGCTTCTCTGTCGAGGCCGCTTCCGCCTGGGGAAGTGGGGCAGCCAGGGCGCAGCACAGAGCCAGCACTGGGCCAGATCTTGAAAACTGAATGTTGCTTGTTTCAGCCTGTGGGAGGGGGAGAGACAGCAGATTTCCAGATGAGGTGTTGAAGAGTAACCAGCTAGATGAGCAGGGAGGGAGGAGAAAAGGACCCCGGCCACAGGGCATAGCATGTGCAAAGGCACAGGGGCAGGAGAAACCGGGATGGGTTCCAGGAACTGCAGATAGGCTAGTGGGGCTGGCAATGGATACCACATCAGCCTCCAGTAAGTGTTTGGATTGCCCTGCTACTAGGGTGTTCCCTCAGGCCAATGTCACCCAGCTGGGCAGCTGGGGACACTTCAACTGCTCCTACTCCTGCTCCTTCCTCCTGGCTCCGGAAGACCCTCTATTCCCTGTCATTGGGAGCCTCTTCCTGCGGGAAGTGACCAAAGAGTTTGGCACGGATCACATCTACGGGGCCGACACGTTCAACGAGATGCAGCCCCCCTCCTCGGAGCCCTCCTACCTCGCCTCGGCCACAGCCTCTGTCTACCAGGCCATGGTCACAGGTTCGGTGCCAGGGGGAGGTGGGAAGGGGAGTTTACCCCCTTGCCCTCAGAGAGGTGTGGCACAGGTCAGTGGGGAGGAGAAAAGACTGGGAATAACACCACCACACTGACTCACATCACCCGATGGTCTACCACACACACCATCTCATTTAATCACACTGTGGTGGAGAGGTGAGCTCCAGAGCCGGACAGCCCGCTCCAGCCCTGGCGCCGCCACATCCTGCCTGTGTGACCTGGGACAAGTTACCTCCCTCCCAGTGCCTCAGTTTCCTCGTCTGTAAAATGAGGCTACCTCATAAGTAGAATGAAGCCTGGCCCAGAGCAAAGTGTCACTAAGTGCTGGCTATTGAAAGTAATTTGGTCTCTGCCTCCGAGCTGAGGTAGGTAACGCGGGCCAGAGCTCAGGGGATGTGTGCAAAGCTGGTTGGTGCTCTTCCTTGGGAGCAGATGTGAACCCAGCGCTCCTTCCTCCCACTTACAGGGGTGGGGCAAAGAGGGGCCAGGTCAGGAATGGCTGGGTGGGGAGGCCTGTGTGTCAGCCAGGAAGGGCACCCATTGGCCCTGGCTTCCCTGAGAGGGAGCACCTGCTCGAAGCGTGATCGAGGACTGGCGGCATCGGCATCGCCCCAGAGCCTGTCAGGTCTGCAGATTCTCCTGAATCGGAATGACTTGTGCTTGGGCCCAGGAATCTGTTTTAACCAGCCTTCCGGGCAATTTCGATGCTTCATAAAGCTTGACAACACTGCCCTGGAAGTTTCCTTCCAGTTGGGAGGAGGAGGAGATGGGAAGGCTGCGTGTGATGCTGTGCCCTGTGGGCTGGGGGTGACAGAGGATGGAGTGTCCTGTGATAGAGTCATTTAACTTCTCTGGACCTCTGTTTCCTCATCTGTAGAACGGGGTGAATGGTGCCCTGCCCCCTCTCCTCTCATCAGCCCTCTTCTCTGTCTCCCCACCACAGTGGACCCCGACGCCGTGTGGCTGCTCCAAGGCTGGCTTTTCCAGCACCAGCCCCAGTTCTGGGGGCCCGCCCAGGTGAGCGCCGTGCTGGGGGCAGTGCCCCGTGGCCACCTCTTGGTTCTGGACCTGTTTGCTGAGAGCCAGCCTGTGTACCTCCGAACATCCTCCTTCCAGGGCCAGCCCTTTATCTGGTGCATGCTGCATAACTTTGGGGGCAACCACGGTCTGTTCGGGGCCCTGGAGGCCGTGAACCAAGGGCCTGCTGCTGCCCGCCTCTTCCCCAATTCCACCATGGTAGGCACAGGCATGGCCCCGGAGGGCATTGGCCAGAACGAAGTGGTCTATGCCCTCATGGCTGAGCTGGGCTGGCGGAAGGACCCAGTGGCAGATCTGGAGGCCTGGGTGACTGGCTTTGCGGCCCGTCGGTATGGGGCCTCCCACGGAAACACAGAGGCCGCCTGGAGGCTGCTTCTCAGGAGCGTCTACAACTGCTCTGGTGAGGCCTGCAGTGGGCACAATCGCAGCCCTCTGGTCAGGAGGCCGTCCCTGCAGATGCTTACCACTGTCTGGTACAATCGATCGGATGTGTTTGAGGCCTGGCGGCTGCTGCTGGCAACTGCTCCCACCCTGGCCACCAGCCCCACCTTCCGCTACGACCTGCTGGACGTCACTCGCCAGGCGGCCCAGGAGCTGGTCAGCTTGTACTATGGGGAGGCGAGGGCCGCCTACCTGAACAAGGAGCTGGTTCCCCTGCTGAGGGCAGCAGGCATCCTGGTCTACGAGCTTCTGCCCTCGCTGGACAAAGTGCTGGCCAGTGACAGCCGCTTCCTGCTGGGCGGCTGGCTGGAGCAGGCCCGGGCGGCGGCCGTCAGTGAGGCCGAGGCCCATTTCTATGAGCGGAACAGCCGCTACCAGCTGACCCTGTGGGGGCCCGAGGGCAACATCCTAGATTATGCTAACAAGCAGCTGGCCGGGCTGGTGGCTGACTACTATACCCCGCGCTGGCGGCTCTTCATGGAGATGCTGGTCGAGAGCCTGGTCCGAGGCACTCCCTTCCAACAGCACCAGTTTGACAAGAATGCCTTCCAGCTGGAGCAGACCTTTGTCCTGAGCGCACAGAGGTACCCTAGCCAGCCCCACGGAGACACTGTGGACCTGGCCAAGAAGCTCTTCCTCAGATATTACCCCCGGTTGGTGGCTGGCTCCTTGTGACAGATTAACCACCCCACCATCCCCGGGTGGTGGTCTTCGGCAAATCCAGGCCTGGGCAGGTTCCCAGGGCCTGGAGCTAGACAGGCATCACAGGAGGGCCCCAGGCCTGGGCAAAGGAACTCCAGACCTGCTGGGGGATCAAGCATGGGAACTGTGGAGGGGGTTGAGCTGTTCACCACCACCCCAAATTTGGGATCAAAGTACTGTTTTAATACAACTTAATAAACTGGTGACTCACCTGGGCCTGTCTGTCCAAATGTCACGACCGAGATGCCTGGGAGGACTCAGGGCTACAGCCCGGACGATGGTGTGACGCCATTTCCCCCTGCCCCCTTGCCTCAGCCTCCCCGTATGTAAGACTAACACCTGACCTTGGAACTGATAGGCCCTCCCCAAAGCATTTACTTTCACACCCTCAGCAGCAAACTTTGGAAGCTATCATTGCCCCTGTGGGGCAGAGGCACACACAGGGGAAGATGTGCCCGGGGCACTCACTGCCCACATGAGAGCCCACATCTGCCTGCAAAGCTTTGTCCTCCCTCTGACCAGCAACAGAAGAAGAGGTATTCTGAGCAGTGGCCTCATCTCTGCTTTGACCGGGTGGGGAGAGGAGGCCCCAGACTGGCGGGAGGGCTCAGCCTTGAGATTATGCTAGAGACACAACAAGGGGTGGGCACCCCGTAGGCGGGGCAAAGCAGGGGCTCTGGAGCTCAGAGCCCCCAGCCTTGCATTCCCGGAGCCCCTCCGGCTGGCACACGTCTCCCCATGGACCGCACTGTGGTGCTCATCACAGGCTGCTCCTCGGGCATTGGTCTGCACCTGGCCCTGCGTCTGGCGTCGGACCCCTCCCGGAGCTTCAAAGGTATAAGAGGGGCTGGGACGGAGAGAAAGGAGCAGTCGCTGGTTCAAGGGGCCCCAGGTAGGGGGAAGCAGGGGATTCAGATCCTCCTTCTCCCCGAACCTCCAGTGTATGCCACACTGCGGGACCTGACGGCGCAGGGCCCGCTGTGGGAGGCGGCCCAGTCCCGAGGGTGCCCTCCTGGCTCCCTGGAGACCCTGCAGCTGGACGTGAGGGATGCAGATTCCGTGGCCGCAGCCCGGGCACGCGTGACCGAGGGCCGTGTGGACGTGCTGGGTGAGCCTTCCCTGCCCTATGTCCAAACCAAAATGTCCCGAAGCCCCGGGAACACAAGGGGACAGGCTGGGTCGGAGGAAGGCATGGCAGGCGGGGTTCGGCCTCTCTCCCCGCAGTGTGTAATGCGGGCCGGGGCCTGCTCGGGCCTCTGGAGGTGCATGAGGCTGGCGCCATCGGGTCTGTGCTGGACGTGAACGTGGCAGGGATGGTGCGGACACTGCAGGCCTTCCTGCCGGACATGAAACGCCGTCGCTCGGGACGCGTGTTGGTGACCGGGAGCTTGGGCGGCTTGATGGGTGCGTGGAATGGGGCAGGGCCAACGGGAGGGGCGGGGCCTGGTGACAGTGCCACGCGCTACGGTGGGCTCGGGGTGGATGCCCTCCCAGATGCGCCTCCAAAAGCCTCATCTCCTCCTGGAAGGGCTGCCATTCAACGCCGTTTACTGCGCCAGCAAGTTCGCGATCGAAGGTCTTTGCGAGAGTTTGGCGGTTCTGCTGCTGCCCTTCGGGGTCCAGTGAGTCACCGCCCCGCCCCCAGCACCCTCTGACTTTGAGAACCCCGGCACCCTGACCTGTTTGAGCCACTCTCAGGCGTTCTCCCTGGCCCCTCTCCACTGCGGCTCACACTCGTTGTATGCCAGGTGCAGTACTGGGCACATG